>OX411781.1:17500-1217500 GCA_948252455.1 Acleris cristana | reverse complement strand
CAAACGTACAGACGTTCAGACGCGCTCGAAGCACGCCCCCTTCCACCCGCGCTTCAGATAGCATGCTCATAAGCACGCTCAGAATTAGCATGCTCATTACTAGCAATGGCGCGACACACGTGCTGCTAATGAGCACTTGCTCAATAAAAGCATGCTTTCGTGCTAGTAATGAGCACGTCTGTCAGTACCTTCAAGGTTAGCGCAGACATAACCGCTCGACACCATATCAGCTCAAAGTGGGACTTTGAAAAGAGAGCTTTGATCTGTGTTAGTACGATACATTTTTCAGTGGACGACTGCTAGCTTGTGCTTGTGGTGTTGCCGTTCCGATGCCGAAGTGTGCGTTACAGTATGGAGTTTCGTAAAAAGAATACTGAACGGCTCAAGTTGAGGTGGTGCCGATCCGGTGCCGAGCGATTATATGTGCGTCAACCTTAAAGCTTCTCGTCGAGACGGGATCTTGTGGTCTGTACATGACGCGCTCGCTTTCCTTAGGCGCGTCTTGGCCTTGTAAATAAAGGCCTCTCGCCTAGACAGAGTCTTGGGGTATTTGTTTGTACTATCAGCCTAATAGAACCCTGACCCGCCATGGAACTGTGTCACAGTGAGCTAAGATTGAATTCGTAAGAAGTATCAAACAAATTGTTTTATAATGTCACTGTGACACCGTTCTATGGTGGGTCAGGGCTTCAATGGGCTGATACTATATCATGTCTTGTTCACTTTACTAGGAGAGTCTCGGCGTTGAATAGCTTCTTGCGTTAGTATTGCAGCAAGACTGTTATCTGAAGACTGCAAATGCCTTGCAAACCTTAAAGATTGCTATGAAAATATCAAACTTACTTACCACGTCTTTTCGCCACATACGCCAGGAATCCATTGTACTGCAGTGCTGCTATAACAAATTTGCTTAAAGGTAATCTTCTTGTCAGGTTTTGCTGGACAGCCTCCCTCGCTTCCAGTCTTTTCTATTTCTAGAAGGTTAAGCGTGATGAATGTGATGATCCTAGGGTTGATAAGTGATATGCATTTGAACGACCGTGTTGCTGTAGTTTGGTAATTAGTGAATATGGTTGAATTATTTTTGATTAGAACCCCAAGGGGCCATGGTTAGGGAGGCCTGTGTCCAGCTTACAACCATTGAATGCTATTGAATACAACCAAAATACAGCAATGTCATGCAATGTCACCGATAGAAGATTGTAAGTGGTTTGTTATTCTTGTCTGTGGTACGCTCGACAGTGGCGCCATCTAATTTGTATGGTTAAATATAGCTTGATCTTGCTCATGATTATAGGTCTACTAGAATAGGCTATTTGACTAATTTACGACAACCTTTTTAAAATGATTCTTTATTACATACTAGCGACCCGCCCTCGCTTCGCTTCGGTTAATATGAGTTAAAATAACCCAAGTTCATCTGAAATATATACTTTTTAAATGGTGAGAGAATTTTTAGAGAGGTGCATTTGCATAGATGTTTTTTTACGACGATTTTCGAAGAAGTCCTATCTGACACTTTTAGCGTAATTGAGTTTTTCATGCCGATAGATTTATTTATTAAAATTCAATTCAAATCATTACTGCCAGTTATCCCAGAATATCTCTTTATATACAATGTTTACAGTTGACTTTTCATTGCACAATACATTTTTTTTGCCTGGAATTGACGCGCGAAAGGGCTTCATACAGCAGCTGCCAGCTGTCCATGGGAAAAACACTCGAGGGTAGTGATTCTTTCAAAAGCAAAGGTGAGCGAACGCAGGAGTGAATGCCCAAGCGGCGAGTTTAAGTAGTCCCGTCAAAGAGAACAAAACACATTTCAGCGCGTGTATCAATTTGGCAGCATGGCTTCTCGAACGTATAAGGCTGCCTAATTGAGAATGCACGCGCTAAAATGTGTTTTGATCGCTCTGACGGGACTACTTAAACTCGCCTTTGCTTTTGAGAGAATCACTACCCAGGTCTCAGGCCGCAACTTTGAATGTTTGACCTTGTGACTTGTTATCTGTCGTTGATAACGATAAGTTTACGGGAAATTGCAGGCGTTTAAACTGGAAAGGTAGATCCGTTGGTATTAATGGAATCCGGGGAAATAAAACGACTTCTCCAGCCGCACATCCAGTCAGTATTGTGCACTTTATTATCGACTTTTTAAAGATGTTACTTGCACCTTTATAACACAATATTAAAATAAGAAAAATGGAGATTTATCCCTTAAATTCACAAAATTAAATAAAAAACACTACCTCTCGTTGATAACCTAATATTAAAAAAAACACTTTGGGAAAAAAAAACTACTCCAGCCAGGCTATGCCAAAAGCATAAGAGTAAAATTTACAAATAATAATTTATTTACCTATACCTATATTAATTCATTTACCTATAAATTTATTTACCTACACACTATGTATTGAAAAAAAACCGGCCAAGTGCGACTCGGACTTGCGCACGAAGTCCGTACCATTATCTATAATCTGCCATATCTTCTAAAGTATTTATTTAATTAATATAGTGTAAAGGACCATTTTTATCTGCATTAAATAGCCAAGATAACTAACGTATTTATTTGGATAAGGATAAATCGTAATCGTAAAAAATAGCTTCGCAAATAACCTAAAATATTTTAATAAATTTTCAAAGATAAAAATGGTTACTGTGAGTTAACCTTAGGAGTTAGACATATGCCATCGCGGACTTTTCTCTAGATTTTTTGAAGGCCTACAATTCTTCAGTACATTATTTTGATATATCTCTTAAGGTTTAGCCAGCGTAAGCTATGTAAGTGCTCGAAAATTGATTTTTTGACGACTTGGTAAGAAAACATTGAGTTTTCTCAACTATATTAAAACTTAATTAGATTAAAATGTAGCTATAAACCTTCCTCTTGAATCACTCTATCTATTAAAAAAAACTGCATCAAAATCCGTTGCGTAGTTTTAAAGATCTAAGCATACATAGGGACAGACAGCGGGAAGCGACTTTGTTTTATACTATGTAGTGATAGTGATAGTGATAGTGAAGAAGCACACTACATTGATATTTCCGCGAGATTCTACTGTATTATCAATAACAATCTATGTTAAAGTTTAAATTTTCAAAACCGCGCTAAAAACGCTGTTTCTATCATGGCGCTGGCCATATGACAAGGGTGACGTCACACGCAAGCAAACAATAAAAAATCATTTGAAGAGATACGCCCATATGATCTGTGGCTACTTGCGTGTGACGTCACCAGGGAGTAACCACAGCTACAAAGCAATCACATAGCGTTTCTGCCAATGATAAAATTTCAAAAAATATTACAACTTTTTTCGTGTAATTTCCAAAAAATATATACATAATTTAGTTTAAAATAAAGTGAAATATGTTGTTTTACGCTATTATTTCATAGGATGACCACAATTTGTAGTATATTTTCAATGTTGTCAAATAGCCTATTTCATGACGAAAAGGGAAATTCAATTTTAGGTCTTGCAACTCCGTGGTAATAATAGGATTTAAAGGTTTTTCACCAGTTCTATAAAAGTATGATGTGAGGACGCAGTCCGCGTAGAAGTTGTTATTTTTTGGGAATCATCCAATTTTTCAGGAAAAATTTTAAAATACCATGTCTGTGGAATTAACTATATATGTCGTGAAGAAGGATAAAACAAATATTTATATGAATAGTAACGATTCGTTACCGAAATAACCTTTAAAACCAACTTTGGACTTGCATTTCCTATTATTTGCAAGTAATAAGGTTAAATGAGTTGATAAATATGAAATTTGGTAGACGAAAGTAAAACTTAATTTGTTCGAATTAAGTTTTAAATTCGTATACCAAATTTCAAGGACATATTGGAGGGATATCCAAGGAGGGATAAGTGTTTTACCTGTATATATATCCGACTCTATGTCCCATCGTAACTACGAAACGGCTAAACCGATCTTAATAAATTATACGTGGTTATTTCATTCAATATATTCATCTTACTTAACCACTAGAGCGTCATAGGCTATATTAAAGTTATTTAAATGTGAAATCGGCGAAATAAAAAAAATATACATGATAAGTAACATTTCTTTGACGACATTATCCAAACAGCAGTTGGGTTTTTTTAAAGCTTGCTTATTGTTACACTTGTTTAGAAAACGCCTTTTAACTAAGTATTCTATTTCAGATCCCTATACAATAGTTACAGGCTCAGGGCCTCTATTCTACGTCGTTAAACAATATTGCTTTTGACGTATTATCCTTAGAATACCTTATTAGCCGAAAGGCAACAAAGCAACATTGTTCTCATTGTTTTGTTCGAGTGAGGGGATAAGACAATTGGTGAAATTACTAGCACATAAGCATTCTCATTCATTCAAAGATAGACGCTGATGTGGTGCTGGAGAAGAATGCTTGGAATGCTTGGAATATCATGGACTGAATTCCGAACCAACGTGTCCATCATTGAAGAGCTCGGCATCTCGCTATATGATATAGCGTTTTTACGACACAACAAAAATAAAAATACGTATATTATTTAACTTTTTTTTACTAAATTCGTCGTTATAAGATATATTCTGAAAAAAAAGATACTCGTACAGCTGTTTCTGGTATATTTACAACTTTGACTCATAATCATAAGTAGACGTTTTTGTAATCAAAGTCATCAAACTTTTTGTCACATTTTCTTCGGACTATTTCAAGCAGAAGTTTTCCACGAGTCTAATAAAATAAAGCTTGATTTAATTTATTCATTTCAATCCATGAGTACGTAATAGGCACTTACGAACTTCTTCGAATTACAAAGTTGGACGGAAACCCTTTTGACGTGACGAATAGCAGAAAGTAACAAATGTATGCAATCAAAAGTTGGAAAAGATTCATTGCTGCAAATTTTGCGGCGTAAAAATATGATTCAGCTTGAGGTAAAGTTTTGAGAGAACTCAGCCCGAGGCCAGGCTGGCCCCCTTTCATCTCCGTTCAGTCAAAGAACACCAGCAGTAAGAAAGGCCTAACCGATAACAAAAAGCTTCAGATTGGAAAGTCATGGCTCGGCATTGTCTCGACAGTTGTTGTGTACTTTGAGCATCTTTGATCTTTTCAAGCAATAATGTCCATAAACTTTGTCAATTGAACAATGAGCGGTGGTTTTTCGCAATAAAAACGGTTTAAATAAATACAGAATCATAATCAGAAAAATATTTATTGCCCTCTTAACACAGTAGGTAGTTTTACAGGGTTACCTTTAAAATATATTAAAGCGAAAAAAATTCGTTGGTCTTAGGCAGGATTACCTCTCCTCTTAGGCTCTCCGGGCCGATGCAGGCGCATTACCAATTTTATTATGCCACCAAGACCCTGCTTATGATCCACGAAATTAGTACAATCGCTTGCTTTTCATACTCGGAGGGTATGGTACCTTTGTTTCGGCGAAATATGTTTGCCAAATGTATCGTTTCCCAACTTTTCATTTGCCAACCCGCTTTGTTTTCTGTAACCGTAAATATTTAAGGATTTTATAAAAACTTACCTAACCTATAGGGTTCTACACGATGGTACCGAAATAAATTGTGAAAAATTTCTATCATTGGGTTGGCAAATGAAAAAGTTGGGAAATGATACATTTGGCAAACATATTTTTGCCAAACGGCAGGCTCCCAGTTTTACATGTTATTCCTTAAGATACTCATACAAAAATAGGAACCCGGCAAATACTGTGAGACTGGGGTCAACACAGCGTTGTTATTCAGCCTGTACATTTCTCTCCAAATGGTTTACCAAAATTGAGAAATATTAATAATCAAATAATAAATCAAAAAACACCGTTAAATATCGCAGCAATACAAAAACTTCCGAACAACCTGTCCTGGGCCGAGATTCTAGGCAGTAAAAACCATATCGTCCTATGGCCAAACCCTATATTCAAACCGCGGACAGATAGGCTTACTATGGATTGAAATTTGACACATTTTGTATGGGCAAATGTCAAATTTTAACTAACGCACTCGCAATCGCAATCGTTTTCATTTTGAAAATCGAAGGCTTGTCTGCATACAAAATGAAAACAATTGCTCCACTATGAAGCCGGTTGCGATTGCGAATGCGTTAGACAATAAGCCCTCAGAAGTAGGTAAGTAAGCCTTATCTATCCGCGGTTTGAATATAGGGTTCGGCCGTTAGACCATCGTGTTGTCAACGTTTTGATAGCTCTTATTTATTTGACAGTAATGGCGGCCGAGTTAAAAACAATACCACATCCACGGACCACAACAGAGGGCTTATTGTCTAACGCACTCGCAATCACGATCGTTTTCATTTTGAAAATCGAAGGCTTGTCTGCATACAAAATGAAAACAATTGCTCCACTTTAAAGCCGGTTGCGATTGCGAGTGCGTTAAACAATAAGCCCTCAGGTTAAAGTCGATATTGATATAGAATAGAAGCCCTGTTTGAAAACTAAAATGAAATCATGATTAAAAAAAGATAATAATATTAAAAGAACAGACACTTAGTTGTGCTTGTAATAGAGATCATCGCTAAATACTATATACTTAACACAATAGGTAAAAAAAAAAAACATATGCCCTCTAAAGTAGGAACAACGCAAATTGCTTAAATTGGAAATTTTCTCGGCGTTTGAAATCCAATGTCGGCGACGGTATGTTTTTGTCGTCAAAAACGAAATTTAAGGATAACACTCGGAATTTCCAAGATAAACTGAGTCGGGGAAGAGAAATTATTTCTTCCACCTCAGAAGGTCGCACGCACGTGTGCGCCTAAACGGACGGGTGGCAGCGTTCTGATTCTCCGAACCGTCTTCATTTAAACTTCGCCTTTTTAAATTATTAATTAACAAAAAGTACTAATAATTAACAAAAAGTACTTTTAAAAGGCCTTCGCCTTACTAGTGGTACCGGCCAAAGCTCCAAGTAACTTTCGACGAATAGACGCCCAAATGCCTTTTAAAAGCACTTTGATTTAAAACTGTCACAGAATTTTAAATTTACTGTTTAATTATTTTAAGTGATTTCTAAACGAAAACGTCAAGTGTCAAGTTGTCAATGGATGACAGGAACGGATACGGTAAAGCATCTGTCACTTTAGGCGTAACCTCCAAAAAAATGGCCGGATGTGGAGGACGTGGCAAATAAATCTGTTTTTCTTTGAAATCTTCACGGATTCCTTGATTTCTTTTTATTGAATATGTCGCTTAAAATGTCCATCTTTATACGACTACACACATTCATCTGCAACTCTCAATATTTAATCAATATATTATTTCTGTTTTTAATAACAAGGACTTGTTAAATGTGGTTATTGCATAACATAAGGACAAATTATTTATTATTTTTATTTTTTTCATTTCAATTATACTTTTACCCGAAAAATACAGTAAAATAATAATAAAAAAAATTAAGTCCAGATACGTAAAAGTTGATTTTAATACGCCTAGCGCCTGTGGGCCGTTACCCTATTTTTACATAAAATTTCAAGATAATCAATTTTGATGCCAAATTTTTGGCCTATTTTCGATTTGGTTGAAATTATTGAATACGTTTAGTATTTTTGTAAATTAATAAAATTTACTAAAATAATTGTTCAATTTAACAATTTCACATGGTATATATTGAAAACAAAATTTACCCATAAAAATGGAACGGGTTCTTTTCATACAGGATTTTTAATATATGTTTCAATGACAAAAAAAATATATTTAATGGTACTTTAAGAAGCCTTTTAAAATATTAAATATATATTTTAGATAAATTCTATTTTTAGACATTGACGTCCGGAGACCTATAAAAAGGTTTTTTTAGTCTTGTAGCCTTCTGCTTATACCTCTGATGATGCAAAAAAAATCCCACTGTTATATTTTAATGCATATTTTACGAAATGACGAAAGTTCTGGGCTGGCACCATGTAAACCTATTAAAAGGACTTTGAGCCGCTATACCATATTCGACAAAAAAGCTCTGGGCGTTAGGACGACAAGCAGTCGTGTCGTGCAATTGAATATTTGAAACCTGTCATTTTAACTATGGGTTTTTTTAATTCGATGTAATGTAAACAAAAACGTAAGATACCTACTGTAAAAAATGTATACCTAATTAACAAAGGTAACCAAGCGTCCCTGAAAATCAGCGTCACGGGATAACCATTGGCATTTATTTCGTATAAGCTGAGTGGCGACCTTTTTAGCAAATTGTTAATTAATTTTATTGTGTTATTCTTAGGATTTGTATGTTCTATTTATAAGCTAATTAAAGTAGTAGTTTATGTGACTGGTGCATAATGCATAATCATGTGTACAGTCGCATACATAACTTTATCAACATGCATATCAGCTTTCTACAATATGTGAGACACTTGTATCTGTTGTTTCCCTGTATCTTAATATTTACATTAAAGTATTGGTCACCGATACTTTAATGTGAATATTAAGATGCAACCACATTGATAACCGATACTTTAATGGCATGCAATACTTTAATGTTAACATAAAAATACAACCACAGATGCAGGTTTCTAAATATAGATTCATGATGTAATAATTAACTAATTTCCCAATGTGTCCCAAAAACTTTGTAAGGAAACGTCCTGTTTGTTTCGAAGTTAGTCACAATTTGGTAACAAAAAGGACAATTGCCTTACGAAGTTCTTGGGACAGATTGGAAATAAGTTGATTATTGTACTGGAGGGTGCCTGTTTGCTCAATGATTTATTTATATTCCCAAAACCGGACTGTGCTCGAGGCAATAGCGGTAAACTAATTCCACACAAACGGACTCTCAGGAATAAGCTAGGTAACCTTATACAACACCAAGAAGGTCGATGGTTTTCGAGTGATAGACGTGTCGCGTATAGGCTGGTATTTTAGGCATTTAATGAAAACCATGAGTTACAATTACCGTACTCGCTAGCGAGTCGAATGTTCTGTACCGTAAGACCGTGTGGTGCCGGGTTTAGAATGTTGCCACTCCATGTCTTCTCGTGGATGTCGTAAGAGACGACTAAGGGACTAAAGGCTGTGTAGTGCTGTTAGGCGATGGGTTTGCAACCTGTCACTAATACACTGAATAACATCTTAGCCTGGTTGTGCAAAATGTGGTCACAGAATTATCAAAAAGTTTTTGGAGTTGTTGGTGAGTCTGTGGCTCTGCCTACCCCACTCTGGGAATGAAGGCGTGAGTTTATGTTGTTGTTGTTGTTGTTGGTAAGGGTACTGAGCCTCTAGTGTATTTTTACATACACAAAAATGACTCGATCGCGTTTGCGTTTCTCGTATAAAATAATATACACGCGTTCGAGACGGTTTGCCGCATGAACAGCAACTTGCACTTGAGGCACAGTCCCATGCATAGCATAACGCTAACATTAGCGATTTTAACATGTAAATCGATTCAACTTAAATAGAGCTTGTATTTACTAGACTGCCTACGCTTAAGGGTATTTTTTGACTTTTTTTTTTTAATGACATCATGAAGTTATAACGAGCCAGGCTACCTGATGGTCAGTGGGATCGCATTTGCATCCTCAAGACTACAATATTATTATAAGCATATAGACTATAATATAAGGGTACTTAAGGAGACTATAAAAAAAAGTACAAAGACGAATCCCTTTAAGGGAGTTCTTCAAGATAACACTTAAAAAAAAAAGGTTACATAAGTACCCTTACATAGTCTAGATACTGGTTTTAGTCTTGAGTGTGTATGTATTGTATGTGTGTGTACTCTATATTGTACCAGAATAAAAAAAGAAATACAAAGAATATTTATCTCTCTTTTTTGGATAAATATACCCTATTTTACAGAATCCGTTCTTTTATCAGAAAATTCACTCTTCGCAGACAAAGTCGCGTGCAAAAGGCTATTCATTATATTCGTATCCATTTTCGTTCAAGAAAAAAGTTTTAATTTTTACTATCCGGGACGCAGACCCTCAATTTCTCGAGTAATAAATCACTGAATATACAGTGTGTTGCAAAACCCGGGTTAGAAATACCGGATAATGCTACCCGGATATCGGGAGTCTTGCGTGCCGCGTTAACTGTGGAATAATGTTGGTCTCAGGACAAGACAAATGGCAAAATAAGTAGTCGAGCGTCTTTAAAAATCTACTTTGTGCTTGGCACGCCTTAAGCTGTCCTTATTGCTATCTACATACGACTTAATTTCGCTACGTACTAGAATACAAAAACTGGTCAAGTGTGATTCGGGCTCCGTAGCGTCGCACAAGTAGGTATGTATTTATTTAGATTATATTTGAATATATTCGAATCGATTTAGCGTAGGTACTCACTTGAGCATTTTTTAATATTTGTTTTTTTTTCAGGGTTTGTAACTACAGTCAAAACATACAAGCATTTTGGTATGCTATTATTGGGTACAGTCACCAGCAATAATATATTATCCTACATTGGGCGCAAAAATATCTGCCACGCTCTTATACCTCTAGTAATAAAGACGTGTCAGATATTTTTGCACTCAATGTTGGATACCGTACAATGTGCCTACTTTGCTCCCCCATGGGTAACTACCTATATGCTCCATAGTAACTATTTCGTTTGTTACTCATAAGTTAAGGTTGATGACAATTTTTTAAAAAAGAATCGATGTATACATCCAGCCATGCAGTGAATGAAAGCAATAGAATGATTTACAATACAGATTACCTCAATAACATGCTATGGAGCATAATTACCCGTGGTGGAGCAAAGTAGGCACATTTTACGGTAATAAATATTATTGCTGGTGACTGTACCCAATAATAGCATACCAAAATGCTTGTAGGTATGTTTTACCGTTGTTACGATACAACAATAATAAAAATACGTTAAAACCTCCCCCCTTTATTATTTCACTTTCTAACAATACTATCTAACTTGTACAAGGTCGAGAATCAAACGATGATGGTTGATAGAGGATACCGAGAGCTATAGATTTCAACCTCATGTATGTTTAGCGAGTTTCTACTGTTTGAGAGTATTTAAGTTTTTGTTACATAATAACACCACCCTCTGTTACCACCTTAAGTCTCTATTAAAATGTAAACAGTCCACAATTATGTAAATATTCTGTAGCTAGCCCAATAGTTGGCCTTGAGTATTTAATTAACGCTGTGGCAAATAAAACCGTTTTTAGTGAAAGATAGAAATAATGCACCATTGGACCATTCTACTTTTTTTTGCTACAAACGTTTCCGAAAAACTACAATACTTAATTTTAAATATTTTGTTCAAATTTATGTGCTGTTAACTGACAGTATCGATCAACAATTGTTTAATTAATTACACTTAGTGAGATTTAACCCCTTAAGTGAAATACTGCGTTATAAGTTAAATTAATGTAATTGTCGTCAATTACTCAATTTGCCGTCTCAAATTAAAAGTTTTGATTTCACTTCACAAGTTTATTTGTTTGCTAGCGAGTTTATTCAATTGAAATGGAGCCAGTGACACACAACACAAAATATTTACTTTTCATAATAATATTATCCAACATTGGGTGCAAAAACATCTGACACGTCTTTATTACCAGAAGTATGTTGTGTTGCAATGTTGGATAATATATTATTACTGGTGACTGTACACACCGTGGATATTTAAAATAACTTTTCCAATAAAACGCTTCAAAATTGAACATTTAATAATTCCGCGCAAAAAATATATTTTAGGGAAACCGCAATGTATTTCCTGATTAAGTTGCGAGCGAACTTTTTCATCGCTTCAGCCGCGTCTCGTCCGGTCCGCCGTCGACGAGTAAGTATTGTGGAATGATTAATTGTTCTGTAAATTGAATTCACCGTGATAAATGAAATATCCGCACAATAGGTAATAAATTACGCTGACCCGAGCAAGATGGAGCGGTCCGGGCGTGGATGTAGCGGCTGTACCGCGCAACATACGTAAAACACCTGCCCACGTTGTTGTCGAGTTTTAATTCAGGGACTGCATAACTAGTGATGGGCGGCTTGTAAAATTCCAAAGTGAAACTTTCACTTAAGTATATTTCATGGAACGTTCTGGAAGTAACCCGTGAAATTACCGTTAAATTTATGAAAATTATTATTGTTTTGACATGCAGTGTAAGTAACGGAAACTTGTCATGAAATTTAAATGAAAGTTATATTTAAGAATAATTTCCACCTAACTATATACCTTTCTACAGCTGTAATTTTCACAGTTCATAACTGGAAAATAAAGGTGGCGTTTTTAAAGGGTATGACGTCATATCGTTTCGTTTCGGTAGGGCGTCGATAGCGCAAACAAATTTTTCAGTCGCTGAATATAACGGTATCGTTATTTTTTCGATACCTGAACCGTGTTCATAAAGGTATCGTTTGGGTTTTATGAGGATGCCGCCAACGGCGCTAACCAATCATCGTTGGTTATTGAGTAATGCCTAAAGTACCAAACTATTTTTGTTAGATTTCGTTCGAAGCGGTAGATTTCTGACTTGTCGCTGTTCGTTGTTGGTCGCGCTTCGGTGTTACTAGTGATGTGCCGTTCTAGAGAATTTTCGGGAATACTCGAAATTCTCCTTAAGGGGCTTCTGAACGGGCCATATTTTCACTGCAATATGTGGCCGGCAACTATTGGTGTCTTTCTCTAACATAGGAGTAAGAGAGGGACACCAATAGCTGCCAGCCACATATTGCAGTGAAAATATGGCCCGTTTAGAAGCCCCTTTACAAACAAGCGTCGATCCCGAGAATTGGGTACGTTTTATTGATTTTGAGAGTTTTGAGTTTTAGAAAGTGCTGCGCGCCGATTATGGGCGTGTTTATCGACGTAGATAAGCGTAGATAAAACATCTGTCACTTTCTGACCAGTATGTAAGTGCGAGAGCGACGGAAGCTTTATCCGCCGCGATAAAGGCGACCATAATACGGGCCCTGGAGTGTCATGTGGTAAGTGTTTTCAAGTAAGTAAGTACCTACCTACATCGAATTTAAAAGCTACAATCGAAATTTAAAAAAAAGGTTTTAGTACACCTATAAGAAATAGCGATACCGTTATTAAATATCTTTATAATTTTAACCGGTATTACTACATTATAACGAAGCGGTATCGATATCCATCGCTACCATACCGTGTAGGTATACCGTAACCAAAACGGTCCCTGTTTTAATTCTCCACAATCAACAGCAGGCTTTGTGGATCGCGTGGGGTTTACACCACAATAACGCCTCGCTATCACGGCATTTATGCTGGCGCATTTTACGGGTAATGAATGGCCGATATAACGCTGTCCGTCTGTCCCTTTATTTATTCAGAACACCTGTTTACGATCGTGTTTACTACTTAATAAATGAGATAAAATTCGTAATGTGCGTCATAAGAGAGTTATCTCGAGGCGCGACGGAGTCGTGGTCTGCCAGATAATTAGCGAGGTTAAATAAGGCTTGTTCACGAAAAAAAGTAGCCACTGTTGTATAATTGAGGTTTTCAATATGAAATGACATCTTTAAAGAATTTAATTAGACTCTTCACCTTTCGTTTTGAGTGCCGTTATGGATATTTATATCAGATGCTACCCATTTTTGGGTTTAATAATCTCTGGATAATGAAATGAAAAATACAAAATCTAAGACTAAATTAGATTTTGTATTTTTCACGTTTGGGTCACAGAGGTTCTTTTTTTTCTTTACTCAAATAGATTATCGACGCTATAATGTTCCGCGAATACCTACCCAGACTCATAATTACCGTATGCAGGTCATAAATTGTTTTAAATCATGCCGGAAGTACACACATATTGCAATCATTGTAGCTCTAAGCCTTAACCGGCATTATGTAGGATTTCCCAACTTGCAAGGAAAAATGTATGGATTATAGATTCTTACACATAAAAAAGAATACTTAGTTGGCAATCTAATTGCGGTTTGAACTACCTAGACCTACTGGGAGATAGTGGAGACTTAGTTTTCGATGGCTACTTTTTTTCGTGAACAAGCCTTATTAGCAAGCAATAGTACCTGGGGCTGGGGTGTTATTATGACATGGCTATGTAGTTCATTTCAGGGCGAGCGTACAGGACAGAGCTATAGCAGTTATATAGCTCTGTCCTTTTCTCTCAACTTAAACTGAATTGCATAGCTATACCATAATAACCCCCCTGTTCAGAGGATGTCAGTAAATATAATTTGGTGAGGAGGGCTGAAGCAAGCGACGGCATGTTTATATCGAAAATTGAGGTAGTTTTTAGGGGTCCGTAGCCAAATGGCAAAAAACGGAACCCTTATAGATTCGTCATGTCTGTCCGTCCGTCTGTCCGTCCGTATGTCACAGCCACTTTTTTCCGTAACTATAAGAGCTATACTATGGAAACTTTGTAAGTAGATGTATTCGGTGAACCGCATTAAGATTTTCATACAAAAATATAAAAAAAACAATAAATTTTTGGGGTTCCCCATACTTAGAACTGAAACTCAATTATTATTTTTTCATCAAACCCATACGTGTGGGGTATCTATGGATAGGTCTTCAAAAATGATATTGAGGTTTCTAATATAATTTTTTTCTAAACTGAATAGTTTGCGCGAGAGACGCTTCCAAAGTGGAAAAATGTGTCCCCCCCCCCGTAACTTCTAAAATAAGGGAATGATAAATGTAAAAATAATATATGATGTACATTACCATGCAAACTTCCACCGAAAATTGGTTTGAACGAGATCTAGTAAGTAGTTTTTTTTAATACGTCGTAAGTCGTAAACCGCAATTTACCTTTCACGGAACCCTTCATGGGCGAGTCCGACTCGCACTTGGCCGCTTTTTTAGTAAATTGCATTAAAAATTATATTTTACTACCCATACAATACTAATTTATTCTCAGCTAGCAAAGAAACTGCAACAAAAGAAAATAAAATGTGATTAGAGAGTAGATAATAATATGATGACCGATTTTAGCATTTGACAGAAATAGTAAAAAAAAAACATTGGGGTTGTGATTAATTATGCTCTCCGTGATTGTATCAAATATTTATTCGTAAAAAACATTTCATGAGGTGACTATTATACTATTTGAACATTATGCAACTACAGATTATGGCTTATGAACATTAAATTCAAAATTCAAATTCATTTATTTCAGGTTTCCCCATACAATTGTTAGTAAAGTTCCTTATTGTTTATATTAATAAACTACATTTACTTATCTCCTTACTTTCATTAATATTAAAGTAATGTGTTTTGTTGTTCTGAATTTTATCTAAAGAAAGAAAGAAAGAAATAACTAATTTTACAACATAAACTTTCTGTGTAATATTTGGTTTACTTATATTGGCAAATTAAATAAAATAGTATCTACATTTTTCATGCAAAGCATTACACAATCGTAGGTACCCGTGCATAGGAAAACATTATTTAATGTGTTATCTTAAAAACACTTTCGATATTCGATTTCGATATTCTTTTATTCGAGAGGTGGTCGAGAGCTACTCCCGTAGCGCGTAGCAATGTTTTGGAACCGTAGCGAGGCTGCTACGAACAATAGACACGCCTAGCGAGTCCTTCGTACGTAACGGACAATAGTCACTAAAGTCTGTCCGAACGAATTTAGACGAAGTTTGGAATGATAGCTCATAACCCTGGATTAACACATAGGCTACTGTTCATCCCGGAAAATCTATAGGTTCCCCAGGGAATAACTGTAATCGGAACCTACGTGGACGAAGTCGCGGGCAAAAGCTAGAAACAATATAAAATGGTTTGTACTATTAAATCGGTTCATAAGTTCTGTCACTAAGATTTACTACAATTTAAAAAATAAATAAAAGAGTTTCATAAACCTGTAGCACATCAATAAAAACCTCATTTTATCTAGAATAAAAAGAAGCGTAATTTGTATTCTTTACTATTGCAATAATTTGATGAACGAGCTTTGAGCATTCCATTCGGGGCAGGAAAGCATGGTTCAAATCACGCACGACCACGATACTGATAACGGCTACAACTTTTGTAAGAGTCCTCTTATTGAATCAAAATTTGCGTGACATATTGACCAGACTTTTATCTTTAAATTCTGATACAAATGTATTCCAAGCAACTAAAGATCCGCTTATACACCGGTAAATCTTCATGTCTCATTGAATCGACCTTACGATTTTACATCAATTTGCAGCAATACGAAAACAGACCAGACTTCGAGCTTCATAAGCTGGTTTTTGAGTGTCGTTAAGAAAATAATGCTGGTCTCTCAACATACCCAGATATGAGAGACTTCATAATATTAAACAAAAAAGTTTCTTAGTTAACAAAAACTAACCTTTAAAGCGTTTTCAAAAAGTGAAATTTTCAGAAAACTCGTGCGTGTTTTAATCGTCGCCGGCCGTGACTATTAGAAGATAGTATGGGAAATTGCGGCGACTATGTGGAATGATTATTACTCCCTAAAAATGTACATTAATTAAGCTTTTATTTTTTATACATTTTGAAATTAAAAAATAACAGAAGTTAGTTTTATTTGACTAAACCTTTGTGACAGAACTTAAGGACCGACTAAGTACTTACCAACATCCAATGGGTACTGTTCAAATTTTATTTTTAGTTTTTGCCTGCGGTTCCATCCGCGTACAAGTTGATTATAGCTATTTCATCGGTTTTTTCCGGGATAAAGTATCGTTAACTATCTCTGTACAGTCGTACTTAATTTTTGTGTTCCGTGCCTTAAGAGGGTTGTGAGCCATCGCTTAAATCACGTACCTAGCCGTCAATTTTTTTCCTGTGCAAACTTAGCTCCAGGCTAGTTTCTCACCACCTGAATCAAGTGCGATTTCCACGAATTTTTGATTATGTTGTAGTTATTATGAAAAACTAGGTTTGTAAGTTTCCGTTTTTTTTATTTGTTTCTTTCCACTGACAATTTAAAATTTTCAGCCAACTGTATTAGCGTATCAAATTTGATATAAAATACTTTTGATCAAATAAGCAGCCCGGTGCAAATCGTCTCCTATTCGGATCTCCTACTATAAAGAGACAATTGACATGCTTAGATAAAATTGATCAGAAAGAAAACACTCACTGACACACAAAAATGGTCAAACCAACTGTCATGTGAAATTTTAAAACATTTAAGTACCAAAATAACATCTATTTTACCAGTCCCACCACAACTTAGCTACACCGACCTAAGAATAACAAACTGAGAACCACCTAAGTTGACTTAATAGAATCTAACTACATTAAACTTAGCTTAAAACAAATATTAACCTATGCGCGTTCGACTCTAATAAAAAGTAGATTTGCAGTAACGGCGAAATAAAAATCATGTTACGGCCGTTCGGCTCGTATGTACATTTATTGAACAAAGCGGCAAGAAAAACGACGGCAACAAGCACCGGCTGCACTAAATTGCCGGCACTTCCCGTAAGGCACTCTCGCCTCGACTTGCTCACTTCATTATTTTTGCACTAGGTACACGGTTTGAGGTCATGGCGAGCGTTTTATAGTGTCTGCGCTTTATTAAGTAGATTAAATAGGTAGCTCGTGAAATGTGCTTACAGCTTGGGTGCTTTTGTAATGATCTATGATGTACCATTTTAAGAGGTCTTGGTATTTAACTTAAATAAATCTTGAAATATTCTTCGTACTGGATGAATGCGGCTGGATTTTAACAAATGTGTAAAGTTTACTCGTAGCGTACATCCTTACAAAGTAGACATAAAATACTTTGAAAGTCACAGTTATAAAATTCACATTTATTATTAAATCGTAGAAGAGCAAAAACCAACAAATTAAAAGGAAATATGCGAAAAAAATAGTATTAAAAAAATGGTATATAGATTTCGTGGAGGAACCAGGGGCCCTAGCCAAGATGCATTACCCTAGCTTTTCTATTCGTTTCGTCTTTAAACCAATCACGTGACTGGTAGATGACGTAGATTTACTGTCATTAGGTACAAATAGAAAATCGTCCACTGGAAATTATACGACAGTTCAGAAAAATTACCATTTGAAATACAACAAAAGGAAAATTGACCATCCTGAATAACGTCTTAAATGGAATCATGTCCCATGGGAAAATTATTCAATATGATATTGGTCGAAAAAAATATGTCTATTTGTATTTACGTACACTCAGAAATATGACCAATTGTAAATACGTCCTACCTGAAATATGTACAATTTATATTATATTTATGGTGGTCTTAATTCATATTAGACCGCATTCACTTGTGCGTATTTCATTTTGCTCATAATTTATAATGGACAAAAATCCATTGGGACTTAATTAATTTACAACGAAAATAAATTTGGTTATAAATACTTTTCAGCACAATTACATTTTTACTAAATTCACTTTGGATACTATTACTTTTGGCCCAACTTCAGAATGGTCATTTCACGTTGACGATTTTCCATTTGAACCTAATGACAGTAAATCATGACGTGATACGAAGAGTCACGTGATGTAAGTACCAGTGACGTGATTGATTTAAAACTCCAAGTAAATAGCTAGGAAAAAATAATTTTATCTTAATATTTTTATTTTATAAACAGGAGTTCTATAATCTATTTGGTAAAACCATATGATTGCTTCTGAAATGATATCATATTGTTTTTAATTCTGCCGCTGCCATTATTGTCAAGTAAATACGAGTTAAAATAACATTGACAATACGATAACATGTCAAAAGCAATATTGATTTACTGAGTAGAATAGATCTCTAGGTAGCAACGGCTCCGGACACCGAATGATAGATAAAACATTTGTATGATTAAAATCTCAAATCAATCTGTATCGGTTTAAATTTGTACTGAGACCGGGGGGGGGGGGGGGGGGGGGTTAGTTCGGACCGAATCGAAATAAATACTTATTTGTGTGTTCAGCCAAATTTGGTTTCCACCACAGTGGGTAACTTTTTAAAATTCCACACCAACTTGGTAAAGTAATTAGAGTTTTTCCAACGACCCATTGTGCTGGTAAATCTGCTCACGCAAACTTTTAATGCGACTCAAATTCAAATGCTATTTTATGCTTTCTCTTTAAAAGGTCGTCGAAAGCCATATTTATAACGCATTTTTTTATTATTAAAGGTACCCTTGGATTATTTATTAAATACCTACGCCAACAACGCATAAACATTACACATTGAGATACAGTTGGATTATTTCACGAAGCGCAAGCTTAGAGCTAGTTTGATCCACAGCTCAGTACATAGTTCCATTGATAAGATATTTGGTATGACATTCACATTATACTGTAACCTCAAGTTTTGAATGAATGTTATGGTTATGGTTAATGATCGGCGACCGGTAGCAATTTTTCGAAGAAAGTATAACATGGATATGATTCTATATAAATTTCGTGCACAATTTATATGTTAAAAATGTATGCAGTTTTACTGTCGAGGAGGTTGACATGTCTTAAACGATGAAATATCGGTTTCCAACTACGCACCTCTCATATCTGTTGATGTAGATAGTCATTCTCTTTACATAAATGGATCCTCAATGTTAAGGGAATTGATTGACAATATCAAAAATAGAAAAAAAAAACTATTTCAAATTAAATTCAGTGAGTTTTTAACAATATAATTATGTTTTTATTTTAAACAACACAGACTTATCCATATTAGTCATTAGTGTCATTACGTTTGACGTTAAAGTGATATAAAAGGCTACCGGTCGCCGATCATTAGTTATGGTGATAGACTGTGAGCTAGATTGCATCGTTTTACCGTGACAGGGCGACTGCGTGCAAACGCGAGAGACGTGCGCGCGCCGCTCTGTGTATTTTGGCATGTCACCAATTTCTAATTTGTATAAACTTGAAAAAAACTTACAAACTAAGGTGTATTGTATATATGAATTCAATAAAAAAAAAGCTTGTACAAGTACCTATAGCAAGGGTAAAATATTATTTTTTCATTATAACATCGAGTGAGGTATCATTGATATAATATGGAACTTGAAGAGTGTCCTTTTTGCTTGAGTTGCGTGTTCCCCTTACAGCCAAAACTACAAGGTAATAAAAATCTAAAAAACATCAAATGAAAGCTCGTATAAGAAAAACTATAAGTAGACTTGCTTGGTTCCTGAGATATAGGCGACTTAAGTGTTTGTACCGACTAAAAATCATCTAAGAAACCAAATAACTTGAAATAGAAAATTACTTCATACTTGCTATTTTTCTAGATAGTTTTTTGTGTTTGACATGCTCTTGCCCGGTTTTTCTTTATGAAGTATAAAACCCCACAACAAGGATTAAAAATAGGAAAAATATGTTAATTTTTCTGGTTCTTTTGCGTGGCGTCCAGACGCGCTATCAAAGGTGTACTACTCAGAAAACGGCGTGCAAAATGGAAGATATTATTTTGCTCATAATTCAGTGCAGAAGTTGTAGCAACCCAGGAGTTAAAATCCGGAAAATCATAATTCAACTCAAAGCCCCTCACGTGTTAGTAACTATTTTGGTCGCACTTGCTACAGGACTTTTGTTTGAGATACCACCATTTTCGTTAATCAAATGACTATTGATAAAGTTATGACTAAACTTACCGTTTCTTAATTCTATTCCTTAGGTACTTGTCAATAAAATATACATAATTATATTGATTGCTGGCTGTTGACGCTGCCGGCTAGAACCCTTTCCACTAGTTTGTCGAAACAAGATATAGATCCCGTGTCAATAAAAGAGACACATTATGTTTATTAATAGTTTATATCAAGTATTTGTTTCCGAGTCTTGGATGTTTTCTATGTATTTCTTAATATAAGTAAGTTTATCGTTGTCTAGGACCTACTTAGTTTGGGACTTGGTCAATTTGTGTGGTATTGTCCCCTGATAAAAAGATAAAGATAAAAGACATTTATTCAGTAAGTAGGCCGCACGGGCACTTTTACACGTCAGGAGTCTACCAGCGCTTCTCAAGGGGAGACCAGTGCCGAGAAGAAACGCCGCAAGAAACTCAGCAGTCAGTCATTTTTTAACCATATTTCTTACTACAATGATACTAGGTACTTAGTCCAGTATTATATAAAGCTATAAATATATTATAATATCAAATATCATGCGTATATAGTTCAGCAGGGAAATATGACAAAATATTAGGGGAGGGAGATAGAGGGAGAAAAAGGAAAAAAAAACAACAAGATGAACACATAAAAGTTTCGACAGGTTTTCCTACATCAACGGTGTCCCCTAGACAAGATACAACTTTTGCATTTGCACAAATTATTAATGAATGACTAAGTTTCGGGTTTAGGCCAAGCATATATGATATTTATCTAATTATTTATTATTTGATAGCTGGTAACCCCTCCACTAGTTTGTCCAAACAGAAGACATAGATTCCATGTCAATAAAAGAGACACATATAATAATTTAATAATATTAATAGTTGATCGCTGGCTCTACTAGCTTCCCGCTCATCGTCGGCAGTATGAGAAGTGCCTTAACTACCTTTTTTTTAATCTGCCCTTGACGCATGAGAGCTCAGGGCCAATTATGTAGACCTAGTGAATTTTTTTTTGTTCATTTTTGGCTATAAATCAAATAGTACATCTAAGAAAATTAAACAAAAAATGGTTTTGAAATGTGCAGATAGAGAGCCCTTTCATTATGACACGCCATTTGATATAATCAAACCTCTTTAATTTTTTAACACCCCATTCTAGACCTCTTTTCAATTATTTATAAAATTAATTTTATATATTTCTTAAAAACATATGCGGGCAAGCAAGTTGTATAACTATGCCAAATTTCAAGTTGATGGCATTTGTAGTTGCTGAGAAAACCTGCTGTGACATAAAGACAGACAGACAGATAGACAGACGGACGGACAACGAAGTCTCACCATAAGGGTTCCTTTTTTACCATTTTGGTACGGAACCCTAAAAATTAACCCTCTATCTATTACGGTTCAAAATATACAGCTCTTTAAAATTACGAAGGACGAACGGACAGACGGACCCGTTGGAACCCTAAAAAATAATAAGTCTCCACTTTTAAACATTACCACTATAAATAAAAAGAAACCGATCCCGTACTCCGCCATGAATATTACTCTATCAATATTTTCTGGGAAACTACCGGCAATAAGTATTTGCCAACGTTGTTCCCGCTAAAGTCATTGTGACACCGAGGGCGGACTCGAAAGTCATCTAAGGGTGCTCCAACTCTGCAAATAGCTGCCATCAATCCAAGGAGCTTTCGATCAAAGACAAGGGACAAAGGGCCATCGTGAGCGAGAGATATATACGGAAGAATTATTACATCGACAAACGTTTGAGAAGGCCGTATTTATTTGAAGCGGCATCTTAATACGCGGCCGGTCGAAAAAGCCCCCGCTCAACCCATAATACACCTTAGCGTGAACGGTTTAAGTGCTACTGATTTGTCTTCTGATACCATTGTAAACTATTCAGGTTCGGGATTGAAACCGGCGAGTCACTCGAGCCGAGATGGCTCAATCTAGGGTCCATCGTTAGAATAATAGGCTAGACTTCTAGCCTAGAAAACTAGTAAGTAATAATGTCTTTTGATAGATCGTTTTTTATTTGGAATACGTATCATATTCAGTGCTTTAGTGCAGAGTAAGTCTTAACAATGTCTTTTGATTGATCGTATTTATTTGGAATACGTATCATATTCAGTGCTATGGTGCAGAGTAAGTCTTAACAATGCATTTTGATAGATAGTATTTATTTGGAATAGGTACGTATACTATAACGATACGTATCATATTCAGTGCTATGGTGCAGAGTAAGTCTTAACAATGCATTTTGATAGATAGTATTTATTTGGATTAGGTACGTATACGATACGTATCATAATCAGTGCTATTTTGCAGGGCAAGTCATAATAATGTCTTTTGATAGATTGTTTTTATTTGGAATACGTATCATATTCAGTGCTTTAGTGCAGGGCAAGTCTTAACAATGCCTTTTGAGCTATTTCATACTTTATTCCTTAGGTTTGGTAACCTATTCAGTATTAAGATTGAAGAAGAAGAAGCATAAGGAAATCGTCTATAATATAGTGGTTTTCCAATCTGGGGTCCACGAACCCCTAGGGGTTCGAGCACCTACCCTAGGGGTTCCGCAGACAATATACACATTTTAATTATTATAATGGCGCGGCCGAGCGCTTGATAGAAAACCCGAAACTACGGTGTAAGTTGTATTATGGACCCACTTGTTTCATGAAACCTGAAATCTGGTCATGAAAGTCAATTATTTGAAACATGTTGTAATGTAATTCGACTCTAAAATGTGGTCTAACAAATTTCTGGCTTTTGAAATCTGATTTACGGAGTTATCGGAATTGGCACTGAAACAGTTGACACCTTTCCATTCAACATGTTTGGTGTGATATTATTCTATTTTAGTGTTTTGCAATTTTGGAAGTGGCATGAGCTTCGCTTATATCAGACCTGTTGTCGCCAATACTCAAACTATCATAAAATCAACACGCCACCATGGAAAATGTTTTTGGTGCGGCTATCGTTTTGACACCCCAAAATAGCACAATAAGGCATGCTTCTGGATTAATTTCCTATTTTAGAAATATCGAAATATCGAAATAAGCGATCGCGGCAAATTTATGGTAGGATGCGGAACTCCGCATAACTATGCCACACGTTACACGCCCACTTGACACTTCTACTGTTTTTTCTGTTCTGTGAGCTGAAAATTTGAACTCTTTTTTTTACTCTATCATCTATGTACCAAAAAATGTAATAATTTTAATTATTTGCTTTGATTTGACTTGATGCAAAAAACACACCAAAGTGTTTTAGTTTAATTATTCCAAGCCAGACTAACTTGATAAAAAACTGTTTGATCTATTTAAAAAACTTAATTTCATCGTAGGTTCCACAAGAGATTAAAAGTGATTTGTTTTAGGTATCGCTAAGATTATGTCCTTATAAATTTTGCAGCTCACCAATTATTTATATCGTAACGAGAAGCTCTCCGAAGCTCGGGTTCGGTCTAATTTATGGACACTTTCAACGCGGGCTTATTCTTATCGCATTTCTGAAATTAGATATCATGCGGTAGTCACCCCCCCCCCCAGTTAGTACTGCTTCAGGATAGCCATTGTTCATACTAAAGAGGATTGTGAGGCTAAAAGTTCCATACAATACGCGGTAGCGTTACTTTTCTCTTAAACCTAGTCCAGTTTTCACGATTTTGGCATATGTTGTAGATATTATGACAAAAAAAGGGAAAAAACGAAAACCCGACTGCAAAATGAAAGAAATATTTATTGCAGTTGAGTTTTTAAATAATTAATTAAGTTTATTTCACAGTTTCGGTTTTAATTAATCTTAACATTTACGTACTTTTTTGATTTTCCTGTCAACAGAAGCTCCTTTATTGAAGTTTGTTAAAAATATAAAAAATTAAGACCATCTTACAGGTAGAAACAAAAAATTACAAAGGTCATTAATTTGTTTAAAAAACAATCCTTCTAATAAAAACGTGAAAGGTTTTCTAGAGCCAATTAATTAATTATTATGATAAAAGTTCAACGTAGCCTCTTTTCCTGGTAAAACATTTATTATTTATCCTCAAGATGCTGTTAGGTACAAATTGTGCTCATTTAAGACAAAACAATTGTTATTTTTAATCAAAACCTTAAATTATAACGATAGATATAATTATTTTTTGTTTATCAATGTTATAAAGAGAAAAATCTTAAAGGTACTGACAGACGTGCTCATTACTAGCACGAAAGCATGCTTTTATTGAGCAAGTGCTCTGCATGCTTTTGTGCCATTGCATGGTGCGACACACGTGCTACTAATGAGCACTTGCTCAATAAAAGCATGCTTTCGTGCTAGTAATGAGCACGTCTGTCAGTACCTTAACTATTCAAGTCGAGATGCGATGTCAAGAATAATATTATTCTTAATCATGCTCGGAGAGGATGGCTATTCTTTTAAAAAAGGAGACAGAGTGTCGTTTTTTTCCTGAAGCGTATAAATTCGAAATGACCTAAAAAAATCCCTTAAAAAACTTAATAAAAGGTGGAAACATTTACGAAGTGAAATGACTAAAAAAAATCCCTTAAAAAACTTAATAAAAGGTGGAAACATTTACGAAGTGAAAGTACTACGCTATTACTACGTATAGATGGTCACAAGGTAAGGACATATAAAATGATGACAATATTTACTAAAAGATTAATAGTGTAGATTCAATTCACAAACTATTAGGGCCTGTTTCACAATCGTCAAGTTAAGCATATCTGACACATAAATTTAGCCCTTTCCTTTTCTTACTCTTGAACATAGACAAGGAGAGAGCTAACTTTAACTGGCACATAAATTTACTTGTCGATTGTGAAACAGGCCCTTAGACTACTTGGGCGTGTGGGTGTGCGAATGTATGTCTTTGGAATCGAATCGCTGAAACAGATGGACTGATACAGACGCAGTTTGTTTGTTATAGAGCTAGTTTGATGGGTGGTTGTTAGCCAGGTTTGATCAAAATCAGTTGAGCCTTGTTAGAGTTATCACTTATCACCTCTGAAACTGAGCACATTATATCGGGGATATTTATTTATTTAATCTTTATTGCACAGAAATAAGTACGAATAGCGGACCTAATGCCTAATGGCATTCTTTACCAGTCGACCAAAGAATCATACCGATATTTACAAAGTGGGTGCGCAGAAAAAGAAGACAGACAGAGATAAAACTAATAACTTAAAACATAATTATCCTAATTATTACTAATAATTACTATAATAAGTATATATGTGTCATGTATAATACTCATACAAACAATAGTTATGTAATATATAATTATCTATAAATAAATATAAAGATTAATATACCTATAGAAAAAGAGCCTATAAATAAACGATATGTGTATATTACCTACGCTACCTCTTGTACAGTCAGCCTTATAAGAAGCTGCACACTTTTGTACCTTGTCGCTTTAACGCCTTTGACAGATTAGTACAGCAGTTCAAACATGACGTTAAAGTGACAAAACACTAAAGTGTACAGCTTCTTATAAGGCCGACCGTACAAGAAAATGCTTCCGGAGCAATCGCTTCAAAGAAAGCTTGTTAGGGGCTCGTCTTATATGGAGTGGAGTGGAATTCAATACATACATACATACCTTCACGCCTGTAATCCCAGAGTGGGGTAGGCAGAGCTACAGAATTACCTACAACTAAAAAAGCTTGTTGATAATTCAGTAACCACATTTTGCATCATTTGGCTAAGATGTTTACTAGTGTTTAATGACAGGTTGCAAGCCCATCGCCTAAAGGCCCCACTCCACGATGGCCCATCATGGGCCAGCAAAGATACGGAGTAATACGTAAGAGTGAGATACAAGAATATGTTGCTCGCTCTAAGGTGTAAATGCGTCTCTTACGCTCGCCCATCATGGCTCATCGTGTAGAGGGGCCATAACATTACTACTAGCCTATATTCCCTTAGTCGCCTCTTACGACATCCACGGGATGACATGTAGTGGCACTATTCTAATCCAGAAACCACCATAATATCTCTATATATATAAAAGGCTAAACTAAAATCAGTCAGTCATGACTGATGTAACAACGCACAGCCGAAACTACTGTACCTAGAAACTTGAAATTTGGTACAGGGGTTCCTTTCATGATGTAAGTGAGCACTAAGAATGGATTTTCCGAAAAAATTTAGGGAGTAGCGGGAAACTAATTCTACGCGTACGAAGTCGCGGGCGTCCTCTAGTCATCAATAATCATTAAATAATCATCTAAAATCGCTAATGTTAGCGTTAGCCATCTTGTATTGGCCCCATTAGTCACTTTTCTGTAAAACCGCAAGACCTGCGGTCTAGTGGAATGGAAACTCGAGTAAGATGGTAATATCGCACCGCTGGTATGTGATTGGCACGACGTGGGCTCTGCATAATGAACCGGAGCGGAGGGGGTGGGGGGGGGGAGGACGCGGCCATGCTCAGAGCCACGCTGAGCGATAAAAAAAGCAAGGTGTAAGGTTAATCGATAAGGCCCGCTTGCACGTAACTGTTAACCCTAAGTTAACCCCAGGTTAACAGTTTAATTTGTTTAAATTGACAGTTCTTGTTTGAATCTGACATTCTGTAATAATTTAACATAGGGTTAACCTAGGGTTAAATTTACGTGCAAGCGTGCGTAAGAATCCATACTAATCCATACTAATATTATAAATGTGAAAGTGTGTCTGTCTATCTATCTGTCTGTCTGTCTGTCTGTTACCTCTTCACGCTTAAACCGTTGAACCGATTTAGATGAAATTTGGTATGGAGACAGCTTGAGTTCCGGGGAAGGACCATAGGCTACTTTTTATCCCGAAAAATTAGACAGATCCCGAGGGAGCCGCGATAAACGACTTCTACGCGGACGGAGTCGCGGGCAAAAGCTAGTAATATAATAATTATTTGACGACACGTTGGCATGGTTGGTAGTGACAGTGACCATGACCATGTCTACAAAGTTAGGGGTCCTGGGTTCGATTCCCGGTATCGACGGTGATGAGCGTGAGTATTCGGTTCTGAGTCTTGCATGTTTTCCTTGTATTTAAGTATTTATTTCTCTATATAAGTATTTATATCGCTGTCTAGTACCCATAGTACAAGCCTAGAGAGCTTAGTTTCGGACTGGGTCGATTGTGGGATTGTCTCCTGATATTTATTAAAATTATTTATTTTAAATAGATAGAACTCCTTGACATAATTTTACGTAGGTATAATCATCGGCCACACGCTTCATCAAATTACCTCAAAATACATCAAATTTGGATGAAATTAGAAGTGAGCTGCGAACTAAACTAGTTTTTGTTGCACTTGTCAAATGTGAAATGTATTGTTTCTTTCTTTTTTGTTATTAAATAAAATAAATAATCATTAATTTGGCGGTTTTCATTTAACTTTAGTTTAATGTTTAGTTTTCAAGTTCTAGCCGCTCGCTGCCAGCAAGGCGCAGCCCACACGTAACGCCACGCCGTGGAATCTCCGTCTTGAGCCTTCTGTTATCAAATCCGTCATCACACAGTCTTATCCTCGGATTGTGTTAACATAATGCCATATTAATATTTACACGTAATGAAGGCTCATGTGATAGTAAACAGATACGAGCCGGAGTACTGCTATGATTGGATATCGATTGAAATGTAATAGGTGTAGTGTTTGATTGGAATACCTACAAGTTGCTTTCAAATATATTGAAGCAGACACTACTAGCGTTGAAAATATCTTGTAAAATACATGAATCTTTCAAACGCCCCTGTATTTTTGAATAAAATACAGAATCTTTTCTTTCCTTGCGGATCTTTTACGTGTATTTTACGATGTATTTTTCGCATTATTATATCAACCGCGACATTGATTCTATAACATAAAGTACATTACTGTTCAATTAATATTAATAAGCAAGATTATTTCTCTTTGATTGTTAAATAATATTAATAATACACAGTATTAAACAAGTATTATAAGTGTATGATTATATATCAGACAAACATCATTTTTTTTTTTTCAAAAATTATATTTATTTCGAAAAAAAAAAAAACTTTCGCAATTTTCATCCCTAATTCTTACACCTTTAGCAATATATTTGTAGATACGTATTTTTGAACACCTTCTCTGATCTGACATAATAATTTATGGCGACTGTACTCATACATTTTGTGCACATAACGGCTTTTAAGTAAGGCGCCTACTATTAAGGTGTTAATTTTTTTTCGCAGAATGTAAGTACAGTACCCCAACGAAAATGTTAAGCACTTTAGTGCGTTGTCATAATAACCTCCTGAGGGTTCTTGTACTAAAAATAGTACAAAATACTGCCATTGAAATAAAGATCTAGTGCAAAGGAAGTAAAGTAAAATTTCTTTTGTTTTTAGAACTCGCGATCAAATAAGAAAATTGACTTTATTTCATTCGCGGTAGATTCATATTCTATTGACAAATTTCGTTGTATGGTGGGTCTTAGGAGGGTAAACTTCAAACAGAACATCAAATCACACACATGACAATGACAATGACATTCACAATGACAAGGTTCTAAGTATGCTCAACATTTTTATTGGGTACCTACTACTCATCACGGGATTCGGTTTTCCTTAATAAATAAGTAAAGGAAAATCGTATTGATAAATGTCAGGTACATCTGATAATATATTATTATTATTATGTAATAAATATTACCCGGGGTTGATTTCCAATTACTGCGACACGTGACCTTATTGTGGATTTTTATTACGTAAATACAATACTTCTTCAGGCCACTTACGTTTTTTTGGGAAAATATTTGATATCAAGCTACATTTTTGTAAACGATCACTAAGTATAAATGCTAATTATACAATTTTGAATACAACCAAATATTATACCGGAGGTTGCTAGAAAACACTTCCGACAGACGGACTCGAGCACCGAGGGTTCCGCACCTACTAGCGAAAATTATACTTTTAGATTTCCTAAAGCAATACTTCCTAAACAATCCCATAAATCTAACAGCTGGAAATAACCATGAACATAATGGCTTTTGCTATTCAACCATACCTCACAGGAAGTTATAAAATGAAAAAAAAACATTACATATTTGTGTAGGTATGCATTCAGTTCATATTTGGTTTACGCAAATATGACCACGTCTCTCAATTCCGTTTGCAACTCAAGTGGCTTCCTATCGGTTTTCGCCGGTACTTTCACATACTTCATTCACCGTTATAGTTAGAGTAATATTATATTATATTTCCTCAACTATATGTTTACCTCAAGGAACGGTTTTTTACAATGGTTCGTTGCACCCAAAATTTCATTTTTTCTGTACCCTCCTCTTAATCTAAATTCTACATCAATTCCTTTATTTTGCAGGCTGTCCGACTGTGGAACTCCCTGTGGGTGGAGTTGCGGCGGGATAAATCTTTACCTATCTTTAAGAAACTATGAAGAAGCACTTTTTGTCGCACTCATAATTGTATCGTCTCAGTTCATTTGTCTCACTTCTTCCAAAAAGAGGAATTTTGTCGTGTGCTTGTCTTTTTAATTCTTTCCCTGCGGGCCTAGTATGGTTGCGTTTATCGCGTGACAAAATGTGGATAAAGCAACCGTCCCTCTCGTATGTACTTATACAGTACGTGTCAAAAAGTGACGGATGTTTTATCCACACTTTGTTACGCGATAAACGCAGCCATATTAGGCGTATATTGATATTTATTTATGTACTAGCTTCTGCTCGCGACTTTGTCCGCGTACATTTCGATTATCGTTGTTCCTTTAGTTAATTCCCTGTTAGCTTAAGTGTTAACAGGGCATAAGCTATTAGCAATTTAAGCCATCTTATCGTAAATGTGATAAATAATTAAGGTGTAGAATTTTGATCCTTGTTACTACTACATTCAGAGGCACTATCACTAAGTATACCAAAATTCATATAATTCGGTGTGGTACATTTTTTGCGGGAGCGTAGCACAAATGAACATACAAACATTCCAAAAACCATCAAAACCTGTTCTGTTTTTGACCTTTAATAACTGCCCCGCTCAGAGACGTCAATTAAATTTAATGCTTGTTTAGCGACGTGTCGTCTTATCCTATTGCTGTAGCAAAGAAGTTAAATTGACGTCTCTGAGTACGGCAGCAAGACTCCTAAAGTATGCTTCTCAGATATCTTCAATGTACAGTTAATTTTACAGTTTTAACATAGATAGATAGATTATTCAACATAAAAATCCCTTGCAAACTTATTAGTCATTCTGCGCTCTCGCAAATATCTAATTCCCGCGGGACTCAGGACTTCAGTCCCGCAAATACCGGAATTGAAATTTACTCATGGAATTCCGACTTCGCCACTTCAAAAACCTTTAGTGATTAAGTCAGGCAGGAATTTATAAAGCGTAGTTAAGCTTTTAGACATTGCTTTTATGTTCCTATTTTTAAAAACGGTTTTATTTACTTTGTGCCCGTTATACAGTCAATTGCAAAAATATGGGATAACGCAACAGCTCAAAAATATGTCCTTATGCACCTTATTCCAGTATAATAAGAACTTATTCTGTAACCACATTTTGCACAATTGCAGTCTGTCCTTAGTTCTTATTAAACGTGGAGTAACCGTGGAGTAGCTAAGCCATGCTTTGTCCTTATTTGTCTAATTCAAATGTCACAATGACAGATAAGAACAAAGCATGGCTTAGCTACCACTCCACGGTTTATTAATAGGGCTGTAGATGCACAGAGTTAATAGATAAAATTTGAAAATGTTACTTAATTTCACTTCAACAATCAAGAAAAACGAGTTCAATATTTATAATAGGTACTAGGTACTCAACGTAACTTTATACTTTTTACTTACTTAATTGGGATAGACCAAAAAAAATAACTCACGGTTTTTACATTCTAATTCGAAAGAATCGGTAATTTTAAGAGACCAATTTCATTAATTTTGTATTTGACCCAATAGTTTAGTTTTTGTTATCTTTATTTATTTAGCAGACATTTTATGGATGACATGATTATTTTAATTTTTGGTTGGCATTTTCTAATAAATTACAATAATTAAATGATATCTAATGATAAAAAGTGATTGTAATAGTGTATTAAAACATACTATTTCAAGCCGTTTTCGCCTAACCCGTAAGATACACCTAGGGCTTCAAGCCGAAAACGAAAGTCAAACAAAGGTTAAATATACTTTTGTCGAAATATTTAAAAAACTTAATAATTCAGAACGGCTTTAAAACCTTATTCCTCGAAATGGTTTTTGAATTAGAGTTATTGTAAAAATATGAACAACCCCAATTTAATAACAATTAAAAAACAAGTGAAACGTAAATATTACATGTTATCAAATACAAACATGTTCATACATGAATCGTCACGCAAACCTTCCTGAGGCTCAGACGAGCTGGAACAAGTTTGTAAACTAAGTAGCGTCGAGAAAACAAGTCTCCTAACAAAATAGCGAAGATGCGGGTGGAATAAATATGCATATCGTTACTACTTTGGAAAAAACTCGTATCTGATATTGCGAGATGAATGAGTTTGAACTTAATTCACTTCCCGTTTAAGTTTAATATCGTATGTCACGAAATATGAGATACGAGGTTCTTTCAAAGCAATGACGATATAAGTAACCGAGGAGAATCCGAAAGCGGCCGGATGGGCGGTCAAAGTTCTTGAGCTACTTTTCTCCTCGATTGCGGCAACAGCTTCCTTCGCCCTTCCGGCAGAGTTCAACTCGCTTCCAATTTTCTCGAGATGGTTTTTTTTTAATTCGTGAGCGCATTGCAATGGTTTTACGGTCTTTTTGTGGCCTTTATTTGCGTTGAGAGTAAAGTTCGTGATTAAAGTTTGGATCTTTTGTGGCTGCCAGAGTTAAATTAAATCAACCCGTTTTGCACAGTTTTATCAGAATTCGTAAGAATAATGTATTTCGAAACGTATTATATTAATAGGATATTGATATAGTACATAGACGTACTTATCCTATATGGGGTGTCTTCCAGTTAACCGTAGAGTATAAGAAAGGAGAATGCAGGACAAATTAACAAAAATAGAACTCTTTAATAAGGTAACCCATCATTTTATCGAATTTCACTTCATCGAATGTACCATTTCATCGAATTTAATTTAATAAAACCAGGCGTGATTTAATGTATGTATGTATGTATGTATGAAAATTCTGCGCAATGATACGTTCGTTGAAAGGTGTTTCGATAAAATAATAGGTACCCCTTTAATAAGTACGTTATGTGTTTTTTTCCATGTTTATTTTATATTTTATAGAGTACCTATATTTGTATAATTTACAATACCATTTTTCAACTGAAAGTTTGGCCACTATATTTGATAATAGGCTAATATCATCATATCTAAAGAAACCATTATTTACTCACAACAGATATACAGCTATTTTATGACTTAAAATATAGTAAGTTTATTTATTTACATATTCCAACCTAGAATAGGTAAAAAAAAAACGATGAGTTTAATTATGTTTTATTTGTTATGATAATTTTAATAATTATTATTTACTTATTGTAAACTATGGATTGTAAGGATTAAAACACATTTTATTTTATTACTTATTTATTTTATTATATTACTGGAAAAGGGCCGAATTTTAAGTACCCGAAACCGACGTGCGTGCATGACTCGATGTATGAATGTGGAAGAAGCGAAAGAGATTTGTCAAGATCGTAGCAGGTGGAAAGAAGTGGTCTCTGCCTACCCCTCTGGGAAACAGGCGTGATTTAATGTATGTATGTATGTATGTACTTTTTATTCTATAATGCGAATTGGTGACGTACTTATGAAGATAGTCACTAGATTAGGCACTTGTCCCACCACCGACGATGAGCGGGGAGCTAGTAGAGCCAGCGATCAACTATTCATATATTTATCTCTTTCCTTGACACGGGATGTAGAGATTTTTAAATTTAACAGAAACGTCTGTTTACGAAATTCTAAACTATATATTAAAGCGAAAAAAATTCGTCGATCTTAGTCAGGATTCGAACCTACATCTCCTCTGGCTCTCCGGGCCGATGCAGGCGCGTTACCAATTATGCCACCAAGACCCTACTTAAGATCCACGAAATTAGTAATCGCTTGCTTTTTATACTCGGAGGGTATGGTACGCCATCTATCGTTGTTTATTAACAAACGACAGAGGAGATGTAGGTTCGAATCCTGCCTAAGACCGACGAATTTTTTCGCTTTAATATATAGTTTACTGGATCTAGATATTTTGTTTCGACGAACTAGTTGAGAGACTTCTCGCCGGCAGTGTGAACAGCCAGCGATCAACTATTAATATAATATGTGCCTCTTTTATTGACACGGGATCTATGTTTTATGTTCGTTTCTTTAGTGATAAATAGTCTATAACTAATCGCTTCGCTGCCGACAGTGGGACAAGTGCCTTGCAGTGCAGTCTCCAGGATGTTTCTAGCTTGCCGCAAGCGACACCGCATTAAATCATTGTGTATCTTAGAACTATCTCAGAGTAGGTATGAGAATTATATTCCCAAAGAATTTTGCAAATCGGCGGAGCACTTTTTGAGACAATTGCGAAAATCGAAATGTACGAACACACGGGTCAAAATAAAGAACCTCCCTTTTTTAATTTTGTTATTACTTTCTTGTTTGGTCGAATTGAATCAACCTGAATTCATAATACTTACTTAATGAACGTTTTAATTATACAATCGCAATGGGTACATAATTATGTAGGTACTTACGGTTATTACTTCCACTCTGGTTCATAACCAGATTCACTACAGCCTTTCCATGTTTCATAATAATTTAATTTACACTCGCTCATAAAATTATAATTTATTTCCAATACACACAAATAGTCGTGCTTCCACATTTACTTCACACGGTGCAAGTAAAAACCGGCTTCAAATTTATTTTTTCGAGGGAATAAATGCAAATGGAAGGAACGGGCCTGTAAAATAGTGATCCTAATTAAGCCGATGTTACATCTATGTTTACACCTATGTTTTACAAATAAAATATTTGAATTTGAATTTGAATTTGAATTTGAATTTGAATTTGAAAATCATAGTTAATCAATTTAGGCGCGAAAATCAAAGAGAAATAGCGCGAGCCCTTGAAGTCGAGTAATATTGTAATCACATTTACGTACCTACTTTCATATTTGCATATTATGTTTTAAATACAGTCTGTAAGCACTTAGAAGATACTTCAGGTTCGTAATTCTATCTTACTCGCATAATTATATGAGAGCAAGTAAGAGACAAGTAAAAACCTGAAGCACCTTCCAAGAATCATCGCACTGTAACTACCTATTAACGGTGGTGGCAAAAATTCGAAGCGCTTTCTTAAGTCTAGGTACAAGGATTATCTCCAAATGTAGTAGTGGATGACTGTTGATGAACCTCGATAGATATAGTTTGTTTGTTCAAATAGTGTGCATTACAACCCTTTGCTGTCGCCGATACCGCCTCGTGCGCGCCGCGGCGGCTTCTTTGTAGCAATTTGTAGCGGCACATCGAAGCATGCAAACTATTTGAACGAACGAACTATGAATTGTTGTTTTTTTATTTCTCAAAATTTATATAGTTTTCTAAAAGTCTAATAAACACTTAAATTTAGTTACAATTTTACTCGAATCGACGGTCGACATTTTATTTTTACAGGCTTCCTATCTGGACCCTGTCGTATAAAGCTGCCTAGGGTGATGAAACCAGTAATGAACAAGCACCAATAATAGACACTTGATCTCATGGTACAGAAGATAAGGGTTGTACATTCATTTTGAGACAATCAATTTGTAACCTTATGATCTTTGAATCAAGAATTAAGTGTCCATTATTGGTGCCTTCAGCTAAAAGTGTCCAACATTGGTGCCGTCACCCTAATTGTGAATGAACGCGCTAAAATGAGTTTCGTACGCTCTACGGGACTACTAAAACTCGCCAGTTAATATTAGCTGCGTCAAGTTGCAAATTGAAAAGCGATACGATTAAGAGAAGCACATTCTTGCTGGCTAACATACGGAATAATTACAATTTTTTAAATTTTCTTCACAATATTTCGTTTAGATTGCGAGTCGATTTTTGAATCCGACTGGTGAAAATTAAATTAAGCGATGATCTTGCTTACGAGTGGGTGAGAACACTCGTATTTGGGTCATTATTCGAGCGTTTCAACCGCCTCACTTTTGTGGACATATTTTTGAAGAATTGGGCGTATATTTTGATGCCGTTTTTGGATATTTGTTAGATATCCGGTAAACTTAGATACCTAACCAGAAACGAAATCAAAATCCGCAGCCACTTCTACAAAAATGTGACCACGAAAGTGATTCGGAACAAACGCCCAAATAATGACCCATTTTACACAAGTGTGATTATTACCGCCACCAGTGAGATTCGAAAAACCGACCATTCTGGTGAACTTAGTACCGAACGAGATTCAAAATCACCCCCTGTGACGGTGGCTCTACCCAGTGATATAAAACGTCAATTTTACAGACACTTCGAAATATTTTACGTGTTAAATATGTGCCCTAGAGCTCAAAGCTCGAGCAAAAGCCAAATACGCAATATCGACACGGTAGGAGGCGCAAAAGGGATTCACAATTTCAGCCCCAGCGGCCCCAGAGATCCAAATAAAAGCAATGTGAGAACTTTTTGATGTTCATATCGTGTAGGTGTCACTGATTTTCAGGTGTTATTTGAAACCTAATAGGGGAGAAGTGGTATGAAAGAGCCAGTTTACTAAATGGGGCCAAAAGATAAAGTTTAAATAAAAAAAATACACATATTTTGCGTCTAAATGATAGTTTATTTATTATAGTTGGTATTTTCATACAAATAATCGCAAAAATCAATAAACAAAACAGTGAAATACCCGTTTTAAAACAATGTGTCTTTCGGCTCTTTCATAACGAATCGGTATTGAAAGAGCCACTAATAGTTATAAAAGAGCTACTTATTAAATAGTTAAGTTTATCTGTAAATTACGCAAAATAACAGTTATTGCACTGTATAAAAAAAAGATTCTAACAAATTCTTATTTAAAATAAGCAACATTTTTAACAATTTATTAATTTTAATAACAATTTTAACTCATTCCTAACAACTGCTTTAAATTTAAGGTAGCGTATTGTAATTTAATTAATAAAAAAATTAATAATAATCAAAATATCAAATAATAATATATCTTATGAAAAATAGCACAGATAAATTCTATACCGAGCTTGAAAAAAATCCTTAACAATTAGCCTTCCAGTTATTATGAAAAAGCCAGCTCTTTCAAAGCCCCTTAGACCGGCTCTTTCATGACTTTGGCTTTAAAAAAATATAATCTCAAAAACGAAAACAATGTTAACGCTTTATAAATTCAGCTTTTACGTAGTTGCAAGCCCAAATAAATGCACATACCCAATGCACAATCCATATACTTGTGTTTGTTTACAATAAAATACCAAAAAACAAAGTAATTGAAGCACAATACTTACTTGTTAGTGCCGAAAACTTTGACTCAACGCATCAGCGTCCGTTGCTTTCAAAGAGGTGTCAAATGTTTGTGGGTGAATGTAAATCAGTGTAGCCACTTACGAATAAAAACTTGTGCAATTTGGTTTGGAAACTTCCGAAAAAATGCAAGTGGCTCTTTCAAAACCTGGCCCCTTCATACCACTTCTCCCCTACCTACGAAATAATCCAGGACACAGAGTTTTTGTAAGAGATACTTCTTTTGAATCTTTTATCTTCACCCGTATCATAAGTCCTCTGTAATGCGTTCATACGTGACGTAATACGGCTGTGACGTAATGTTCTTATTACGATATCAAATATGATAAAGTTATGAGTTTCAAATTTGGAGTATCTTCTAAATCCAATAAAATTTAAAAGGCTCCAATGCTAGTTTCAATTCAAATCAACATGTACTAAATTCGAAACGTCAGCTCGGCAGGTACTTTTTTTGTAGTTTAGCACCTATTTATATTTCCTTTGCAATGGGTCTTTATTTCCAATGGCTGTATTATGTACAGTTTTTTGTACGCGAGGCCTGACGAGGTGTAGGATACAACATTTCATCCCGGAAAATTTAAAAGTTACCAAGGTAATGACGATATTCGAAATCTACGCGGACGATGTCGCGGGCAGAAGCTGGTATTTTATACTACTTACTTTTTAATTAATACTCAAATGTATCCATATCTTAAGTATCTGATTCAATGTATCGCTGTTGATGTCCCAAATAAAATAAATAAATAAATAAATAAATAAATTAAAAATAAACAAAACGTGATGCCTGCTGGAAGCTAACGTTGTGCGGTTATTTTACGAAAACACGATTACAACAGCTAAAAGTAATAACCTTTACCCGTTAACCCCGTCTGCAATTTAAAAAAGGATACAGTCGCAGGGCGGCGTGGCTCCGCAAACATGGCTGCTGTTGATTTTACCCGCACGCTGCCTTTCAAATGGTAATCGATACAAACCAATTTAAACCTCATATTGTTACCTCCGTTTGTTTTGAGTATTTGAATCAGCAATAAAAATAAATAATAATGATGATACATCATTTACTTTTAAAACCAACATCAAAAAATGAGGAGGCTCTACGTTTGGCTATAGTAGGTTTTTTTTTACATGTCGTACTAAAAGGTGAAACTATGCTTCTATATTAGGCGAAGGCTAGACGTACAATAAATATTGTTATCCGTCAATTGGCAAATACTGACGGATCACAATCTGTTCATGGATTCAATATGGCATCCATCAATATAGCAGACTAGACGAACAATATATATCACAATATGAAATAAATATTGATGGATAACAATATTTATTGTACGTCTAGCCTTCGCCTTAGGTTCGAGAGGTGAAGTTAGGGGACGGGCGTCACACGTTTGATTATCATACGAGATGAAAAATAAACGTTAGGTTAGGTTAGGGTTAATTAGGGTACCCCTGCGGGTACCCGCCTTGTTGTGGCGGTGGGGCAAGTAGGTATTCCTTCGGTCCTTGTACCTGTAGTCTGTAAAAGATATGTACCTATCATAAAAAAATCTAATGTTTTTATTGTATAGGTACCTACGAAGTGTTTATATTGGTCATAATCGACATTTTTTTTTAATTTCCCAGTTGAAGTTACATATTTTCGGTGTTGATCGAATAAGCAGCTCAGTGAAGGTCGTCTCCTCTTCGGATCTCCTACTATATATAATTGTAATGTTTTTTTTTTGAGACAAGTATAATTTCGATTGTGAAATGTTGCCCAGCAAAGGCATGGTTGGGCTAACATTCAGATATAGCAATATTTTTGTTCATCTCGGGCGTAGTCACGAATGAAATCAGAATAAATGTATTTCCAACAACAAATAGGCTATTTGACTAATTTACGACAACCTTTTTAAATGATTCTTTATTACCTACATAAGAAGCACACTACATTGATATTTCCGCGAGATTCTACGGATTATCAATAAAAATGTATGTTAAAGTTTAAATTTTCAAAACCGCGCTAAAAACGCTGTTTCTATCATGGCGCTGGCCATATGACAAAAGGATGACGTCACACGCAAGTAAACAATAAAAAATCATTTGAAGAGATACGCCCTTATGATCTATGGCTACTTGCGTGTGACGTCACCAGGGAGTAACCACAGCCACAAAGCAATCACATAGCGTTTCTGCCACAGATAAAATTTCAAAAAATATTACAACATTTTTCGTGTAATTTCCAAAAAAAATATACATAATTTAGTTTAAAATAAAGTGAAATATGTTGTTTTACGCTATTATCTAATAGGATGACCACAATTTGTAGTATATTTTCAATGTTGTCAAATAGCCTATTAATGACCTATTACAAGGTTATTACAAATCTAGCAAATTTGACCCACTTTTCGGTTTCCGAAAAAGCTGAAAATTTGCATACATTCATGTATAAATTGGATGATAATGCAATATTATGGTATCCAAGAACTGATCTGATGATGGAGTCGGGACGGGAGATGGCAACAGGATCTCTGCTATTCTTAACGTAGACCCACCATGTTGGGACTTGTTAGTTTAGCCTTAATAAGCTGACTTTACAAAAAAAGTACAGTCGGCAACAAAAGATTGTCCCAAAATTTTAATTTTTGACTTTATTATCTTTCAAGATAATAACTTCTTAGCAGTCTGCGGCCTCTACAACGTCACGTTTAAATTCTGCCCTGCGAAGCGTTCCAAGAATAAGCTGGTACCTACTAAAATATTGAAAACACGTTATAAATTATTCAGCAAGTCATTTTGAGGTGTTGTGAGGGCGTTCGGTATTTGGAATTTAATTTGACTGATCTCCGCAATTCCAGCGTATGTGACGCAGGGGGACGAATCTGCATAAACATGCTATTATGGGATCGGCGACTTTACGATCTCAGAATTTAGAATACGGGAATGGATGACGATTGATGGCCATTCTTCACTCGATGCTGTCCTGAAAATAAGATTTATAGTGTATTTTAGTTCTTGTTCTAAGCCTTCGTTAACATTAAGTAACTATGTATTTTTTATCTTTTTTTTACATCTAAAAAGTAAAACTAGCTTACTAATAATTCTTGGAAATGTTCTTCTGAAAAGTGAAAAAGCAAAGAACCGCAGTACAACATTATTTCTGCGTATAAGTAAAATTAAAGTATGAAAACTCATATTTTCTCGTATTTTTAAAACTCTGGCGATCATTAACATGCATGGAAGAAACGTAGGTATTAAGTATCAAGGAAAACATACGCACGCACAGAAAAGCCATTAAATACTTGAAAAAACCAGACCGGTCAGACCTGCTCGGTGTAGGGTTCCGAAGCCATTATAACAAACTTAAAAAAATATCTCATGAAACAACACGTAAAAATCTATTAAAAGTTATTTACATCTTAGTCGCCTGTATGTCAGTAACCAATCAAGTCTTTTGTGTTAGTTTTTCTTTAAAACTCGTCATCACGTGCTTTAAAAAAATCTTCATATTTTAATTACTTGTAGTTTTGGCTGAAGGAGGGGGGGGACACGCAACTCTAGCGAAAATGATACTTTTCGAGATCAATATATTTCCGAAATGGTCCCCAAAAATTTACAATATAATAAATGATATGCGCATAACGATTTTTAATAGCTATCCAATCATACCTCACTCGATGTCATAATGAAAAAAAATACGTTTGCTTTACATGCAGGGGAGGAGGTTGAAAATTATCGACCTTTATTTTACAACTTTGTAGGTGAAATTTGAATCTCTCTAAGTTAATCTAGAAGTAGTTAGTGGTCCCAATATAATGCTAAATGGGAACTTTTTCGCGCACGGGTCAGGTCATTTAATAGTTATTTGTTATACAAGGGGGGAAAGTTGTATTTTACCTGCGAGTGTTCATTTGAAACACGAGCTAGCGAAAGGATTCTATGATTGACCACGAGCGAAGCGAGTGGTTCAAAAATAGAATCCTGAGCGTAACGAGTGTTTCAACACACGAGACGTAAAATAACTTTTCACCCGTGTATAACACAAAACTTTTCACCTCACTACAGCGAGGAAAATAATAAAAAAAACGTAATATCAATTATTATTTATTTTCCTTTTTGTCAATACATTTTTTTTTGTATTTTTTACTCGATGTAATTCATTAATTGTGATGTTAAAAATTCAGCATTTTTAACGTTTTACGTTTTGTTATCTGTCAAATATCACTTAAGCTGCCTTCACTAGGCTGTATGGATCAATGTCCTTTGCCTTTTCCCTTGGGATAAAACAAAAGAAAAAAAAATTAAGTTGCCTTCAAATGTCAAAACTCTTTCTTCACATGTGGATAAAAAGCGATTTTCTCAATAGATATCAAACAAACAAAAAGGGCTTTCCGAGCTAGTGAGATGAAAAAATATTTTCATTTAATGTAACAGTGAGGCGGTTGCATCGGTGGCGATGTGCCAAATTGTTTGCCAAATTTTATTCGAATCTGTGCCATTCACCTCATTGAGTCAAAAAATATACAAACCTAAAACTTAAACATTGCACACATTCAGTATATCTATATTTTTTGTAGGATTTACTTATTCATCTAAAAAATTATAAGAATAGAAAAAAACCGGGCGAGTACGAGTCGGACTCGCGCACGAAGGGTTCCGTACCATTATATATACAACATAAGACACTACCTATACCAGTTGCCGTTATTAATATCGAGCTAAGAAACGGCAAAAGATACATGTGGGGTTGTTGTTCATAGGACCTAAATATTAACTTTGTTCTGTTTTTAGTATTTGTTGTTATAGCGGCAACAGAAAAACATCATTTATGAAAATTTCAACTATCTAGCTATCACGGTTCATGAGATACAGCCTGGTGACAGACAGACAGAGGAGTCTTAGTAATAAGGTCCCGTTCTTACTCTTTGGGTACGGAACCCTATGTACTTTAAACAATTTAATAACTATTAGATAGATAAACAATCCAGATATTATGGTGGCCCTTCTTTTAGAGCTGATATCTCTTAAACGGCGCAACCGATTTTCATGAAACTTAACTAAAAACCACCGTTGGAAAACTGTCTTTCCAATAGAAAAAACTGCACCCAAATCGGTCCATCTTTTTAGCAGCTACAATGCTACAGACAGATACACACGTCAAACTTAACACCTGTCTTTTTGCGTGGGGAGTTAAAAATGAAAAATAACTTACGCTCAAGCAATAGCATTTCACAAATTTATTCAATAATGCAAACTCGGGGACTGAGCGTCATAAAATTAACAGCAATGTCGTTTTCATTTTATGATTCCTACGAATGGTGATATTCCGCGCGGCGGAGATACGCGAAATTCTCTTCATAACTCCCTCGAGTTAGCGGACGCTGGGGAATCACTTTCATTTTCACTTACCGCCGCGGACTGCTCTATAAGCATTAAATCCTGTTGTTTACTGCTCGCCGGGTATAGAAGCCCTCCTGTTAACTAACTTATTCACAGCGCAAACTAAACATAAACCTCACCGAAGAGCTCGGCTTTGTGGAATCATAACAGAAGAGCCAGATTTTATACGAAAATTTGAGACCGTACGTTGTAAATTATGTATTCAAATTGAAGGACACTGATGCGATTGCTCGTCGGCAGCTGCCTCGCTCTGACGAGTGTAATGGAAAATTAAAAAGTTTAAATTGCTTGGAGCCCTTGTTTGTGAGTTCATTGTTATTATAGTTTTAAATGATTAAAATATCTTCAACAAACAAGATCTTGCTGAGATTGTTGATAAAAAGTTATGACTCAGCTGCCCTAGAAATCTGTCTTTGGAAATCGTACAATAAAAGGGGTGTTGACTTGTACTGAATGAGGCTGTTTTGTTTTTTTATGTTGTGTGTATGATGAAGTGGTTAAGACAATCACAAGCTTTTCTAATTAGAAACTTTTGAACAGTAAACTTTTGTAATTAAGTAATTGTAGTTCTGTTTTGTTTTTCCGTCTCCCTATCACAGCTGTCGCTTACGAATATCGTGTACATTCATCGTTGTTTGTCATAATATTATATCCTGCCTGCGGCCCTATTATGGTCGTGTTTATCGATGTGGATAAGCGTGGATAAAACGTCTGTCACTTTCTGACCAGTTAGTAAGCGCGAGAGTGACGGATGCTTTATCGACCGCGATAAAGGCTACCATAATACGGGCCCTGGAGGGTAACACCGTGTAACAAAACAGAATAAACGAAATAAGACAGAAATTTCCAAAGTTTCCTAAAGAATAGAGTTTACTGGGACGATAGTTCAAGGAGCTAAATGAAACAGGGTAGTCTTTATCCCTACGTAGGTCTATATACGTGATGTTAATATTTTTTTAACTTAACTTTGCACAGAATGTTTACTCCACTAGAAAAGATTGAGCTTAGCGAAAGGTTGGTCGTGTTACATAAAGGTTCCCGTGTCGTAAATTATAATTTAAATAAAAAAAATTGAATGCACTTAGTTTTTTGACATTAAAAAAGTGAATTGCTGGCTATAAACCAGTTAATAATTATTATTGTAGACAATGCATGATTGATGTGATTAAAAAGATCCTGTATCCTATACGCTTTGAAAATAAGTGAAGTATCGTCAAAAAATAAGACTATTTCATGTCTATCGCGCACTACATATGGGAGATTGTTAATATTGATTAAAAACAAGAATGGACCTAGAATAGAGCCTTAAGGCACACTCATATAGCAATAGATGACCTAGAAAATTTTGTTTTGTTAATGTCTACCTGCTGAGTTCTGTGAGCAAGGTAAGATGTAATAAGATCAAGTACACTGTTTTTGCCAGAGTAAGTACATAGGTAGTACAAAAAAACTCCAATTACATCCCCCATGATTTTCCCCAGGCATGAAAGATATGTTTCACCAAAGTACTTAAAACCGGCATCAGTAGTAGGTCGTCCCTTGGTAAATCCGAATTGACTGCTGTGAAGTAGCATATAGTTATTTGATTAAGAATTAATTGCTCAAAAACTCTACTTAGTACTGGTATTATCTCTAAATAGGTGTACAATTTGTGGGGTCCGATTTTGCCCCTGATTTAACAGGGGTATTATCTTACTGTGTTTCATCAGAGCGGTCCCAGCACACTGCGTTGAAAGCCACAGTATCCTCGATCGGCTTACAGCAGCTTGTGAAGGCCTACTGAATCCTAAGCGTATGGTACGCCTACTAAAGGTGGGTTTACCCCTTCATTTCCCTACACTACTTGTAATAGTTAACTGAATGGTTAAGAACCTAAACATACATTTATTACTTACAGATCTAAAGAGAGTTCCTGCCAAATACCGAATGACAATACAAGCTACTTCAAAGTTTTACTGGACTTGAGTATAGTTGAAGCTAGAATCGGAATCGTTTCACGCAAAAAATACTACGTGACAGTTACGGATATGCAAATTTAAGATAAACAAGGAACTTTTGCAATATTGACAATAAATACAAAAGCGTAGTGTAAATTGGAACGTGTGCACCACGGTTTGGAATCTACCTCATTCATTAATTTCATTATCCTACGTCCCACGTAATTGATTCGTGACGTCATTGGTACATTCGGGCAATGAGCTTACGTTCATAAGGTGTCCTATACAGTTCACTTAATTGAATGATGATATTGATGATGTTACGAAGCGTGAATAGCTTATTGGTAATGTTGGTTTTATCTGCAGGTTATTTTTACATTCATTCAATAATTTTAAATAAAAAAGCAATTACTTTGCGTACAGGTTGTATGCTAAAGCATTGGTATTGCTTCAATTTAAAAATAACTTGCCCTGTAAAATTTCTCGCTGGGAAACCTGTTCTTTTTTCACCAGATCTCCAGAAAGAATAATAGCATTTTAATTTCGATCCCTTTTGAACAGAATGAATATTATTTCGGTTCTGATCAAAGAGCAAAATAAAACTGTTCCTGCTCGTAACAACACGGATAATTTTGATCGCTAACTTGTTCGTTAACCACCACCTGGTGGTAAATAAATTATATAAAATGTGTATCCTCCTCTAAAACATTTAAACAAAATCATCCGAAGCCGCTGAAAAATAAAATGACAATAATGTTGATACAAACTTACTCAATGCCTTTTCATGCGGTCTATAATTACTACGGTAATATAATCTACGAAGACGCACCCAGCTTCTTGATTTGGTGCCGCAAATTAACACAATCTTGCAACGGCAAAAATAAATGGTGAGACGTAACTTTGTGGATTGGAAACACTACATTTGCGCCAATTAAGTATACGAGTAGTATTTTATAGTTTGCTTTACTACATCAGCTTAGTGTTGAAAATGTATTAATACTTAACATTCTTCCTTACACGGTAAAAAAAACATGAGTTCAGCATACACAAACTGCAGATATTGGAAGATTGTTCTCTAATTCAACGAAGGTAACTAATTCATGCTTATCAACCATGAGTGCGAAGAAGTTTACCTTCAAAACAATCAATTCTTTATTAAATGGCTTCTGTCCATTGAGACAATTCTGGCAGTGTCAAGGTTACGAGTTACATATACATATAAAAAAAAACATTATTCCTCGTTGTACGGTGATCCTCTAGCCTCCGTGAAGCGATGTAGGTAGAACTTTACGAAGACCAGATGGGATTTTCTTGGAGCAATAATTCCAAAGGCGATACGTGTTCAAACTTGAATTGTTCGTTATACTGCACATTTGAATGTTAATTTACTGCATATTAATACATCATTACTATCCATTAAACAACAAAATGTGCAAAAAATTAAAAATAATTAAGAAAGCGACGCCATCTTGTCAAAAACCCAAAGAAAATCTGAAGTTTACCTTGCTTAATTGAGAATGAACTTCACTCAGAATTCATTTGCCGCCATACCTTCTTTTTTAATTTTGTTGAAAACTAGCGCCACTTCTTCCACCTTGCGGAGTGGTAATTAACTACTAGGTACTAACGTTATGTCAGTTCCAAGTTTGGTTCCTATCTGTCGTTAGACATAATTATTTCCTTATAATCTGTGCTGTGCACGTTCCATTCCGATTCGGGTTGTAATTGCTCGTTTGTTATCGCTATTATAACGTATTATAAAAGCTTTCTTTTATTTTAATCCTAATAATTAATTAATTTTAAGCAATCATTTTAGGTTAATAATTTGTTACTGCAACTTATAAATAAATTTTGACAGTTTCGATATCATCAACTTTAGCGTTAAGTAGATATCTTATTTAGGACTCTCCGAGAATGTAGGGATCGACGATTCCGTTAATACCTACTTGGCCTTTATTATTTGTTATTTTTCTTTATGATTTACGCTGAATCACACTAAATTTTATTACCGTTTTGATGTTACAAAAAAACACAAGTTTTGAAAAGCAACTTTTTTTTTTCATGATTTAATTTTGTTTTGAAATGATAGCATCATGTCAAAAGAAATTACTTCAAAATGAATCGTTGGTTCTTTCCGTCAGAGTTCTCAGTAGCTCAACAATTTTATTTGTTGCTGTACGATGTCGTAGCTACGAATAAGAAGAATTTTAAAAAAAGACGAAAAAGTATTTATTTAACGAAACATGAAAAAAAGTAGATAAAAGTATAAACATTAATTTGGTTTGGTTGTGACCATTTCGTCATTTGGTGTTCGAAATTCTGTATGTTGTTAACGTTTTGTCAGGAATAAATAATTTATTTTCCTTTCTTTTTCTTTTCTTAAATTAATTTCCTGCGATTCTAGTCATGAAGAGTTAGGACATATTTAAATGAGCCACATCGCAAGCCTATTCCAGCGGAGTAAGCTTGAATGAAACGGTCCTGGCCATTCTTATCTCGTCCCGAATATCGGGCACGTGCCAAACTCATAATTCCACGATGAAGCACCGCATGGGCAGGGCGCCCTTTGCAATGTGATTCACTGTTACGATTACCCCCATCTCCCTCCTTATTCTGTAACAAAAGTGGTATTCTTTGGCAGCAAACGAGTTTTATATGCAGGTATAGAGGTAGGGGAAAGGAATGGGAGTCAGAGAGCGATGGTCAGCGTTTTAACATCCAGACAGAAATATACAGGGTGTCTCAGCAACAGACGTCAACCTGTCTAGGGCTGATAGAGCAGCTAAAAAGCTATAGATTTAACCCCTATGTATATTCGGAGACTACAGATTACAAAAAAAAACCGGCAAATATGTTTAAAAACTTCGCTGATTCGTAATGATTCTAATTATGTAAGATACCAATGAAAAACTAACGAAATAAAACATGAAATTAATAAGGGAAAATTACAAAAATTCAGATTTAAATGATGAATATCTCCGAAACTAGCAAAAATCGCTGAATTTCCGTACAATGACGGTTTTCATCGATATTTATGTGATAAATTTATGATTTGTCTACTTATTTGGGAAATTTGGCCATACCTATAGATTTTTTAAACTTTAAAAATTTATAGCCGTGTCAGCGGTGACTTATGGACAATTTTTTTTAAGATACCATCATTTTGGCGGTATTTCTCATATAATAACTAGAATAGGCAATAACCAGAAATTAGTATAAGGGCTGATTTACATTGGTCCAGCAAAAGCATGCCAGTAGAAGTACATTGACAAGTTGGTTTTCACGTTTGAGGCGAGAGCTATTGTAACGACGCAATGTACTTCTACTGGCATGGTTTGCTGGCTCAATGTAAATTAGCTATAAGAATAAATAAGTAAGTATTTATAACTATTTCAATTCACTTTTTTGTGTTAAATCACATTTATTTAGCTTTCGCACCTAACGTGGTCAGAAAGTACGAGTAAACACAATGAAATAGCAGAGCGTTTTTCATAAAGAAATAATGGCAGATAGACCAAGAACGCGGGGGAAAGGAACAAAAAACATCATTACGAACACACGTGTGCCTAGGCAAGGATACATGGCTACCATTACCTCAAGAAAACAAGGATTCGGATACACAAAAGGATACTTAGATTAATTACAAGCGGTTTTGTGGTTATACAAGAAACAGTTGTTTCGTTGTGCTACTAAAAAAATATGATTCCAGTACCCTTACCATGAGTTAGGGTGTTACCATGCCAATCGATCGATCGTCGATCGATGGCATCGATCGATGGTAGAATTGACTAGTCGACGTCGATCGATAGTTCCTACCAGACCAATCGATCGATCGTCGATCGATTGCAGAATGGATTAGTCAACGTCGATCGATAGTTCCTTCATCAATTAAAGCTATCAGACCAGTCGATCAACGTCGACCGGCAATCGATCGATTAGTTAGTCGAACGATATCCGTCGATCGATAGTTCCTACCAGACCAATCGATCGACTTCGATCGACGTCAATCGATGCCGTCGATCGGCGATCGATCGATTGGTCTGGTAACACCCTTACAATTACCGTACTCGCTAGCGAATCGAATGCTCTGTCCCTCGCACTCTATAAGGTGACTCTAAATACTGTGAGGGACAGAGCATTCGACTCGCTATTACGAGTACAGTAATTGTAACTCATGGTAAGGGTCAAGGTGCGAAACCCCTGATGCGGCGTTGTGTGATTTTTACAGGAGAGCGTTTTACAGTTTTAAAGACACTACAAAATCACATATTTTTTTTGTAGTAGTTAAATAGAGTGAAAGGCTTAAAAAGTGGGTTTGTTCGATTTTTGTAAGCGTTTGAATGAATACAACGCCTTTTTGGGGTTCCGAAGTCAAACTAGGACACTTATAGTTTCGCCATGTCCGTCTGTCCGTCTGTCAGCAGTCTAGCTCAGAGAGTCTTGGTACAGTCAACGACTTTAATTGTTATGCCACTATGGAACCCTGTCATAATATGAGGCCCAGAGGGGCTAGACAAGATGCACTACGCTAACTATCGTTTCTAATCGCTTCGTTTTTAAACCAATCACGTCACTGGTAGATCACGTGACTTTTCGTATCACGTCATCTACAAGTGATGCGATTGGTTTAAAAACGTAACGAATAGAAACGCTGGTTAGCGTAATGCATCTTGTCCCTCTGTGCCTCTATTCTAGGCGGTAAAATCTAAATCGTATTTGACCTATTATGGTAAAGTTTTTAGCTCGGCCGCCATTATTGTGAAGTAAATAAGAGCTATCAAAACGTTGACAATACGATAACAAGACAAAAACGATATGGTTTTTACCGTCTTGAATAGAGGCCCTGTTATGTGTATGTATCTAGTAGTATCTAACATTCAGCTAATATACACTCAATAATAAGTTAAACAAAGAACTTGAGCATTGTATAATAAAACTTTTCCGCCTAAGGGACCTATTCCAATTATCCGGAGCGCAATTACAGCAATAAACCGAGCGCTTTTGTTTCATCATCCAGTTTGTAATGCGTTGGAGGTTTAGCTTCAGTTTCAGAAGATAAATAACCAAAGTTTAAGCCAAATTAAAATGGAATGTAATGTATTTAGAACAGTAACAATGATTGTTGAGTTACTTAACCAATACAGTAGAAACCAATGACATAAGAAAATTGAGTAAGTAATTTGTTTTTCGCGTTTAGACGCTCTTATTTTAATAGAGTTTTATGGCGCTTCAACATTATTCAACATCTAAAGTTATGATGCAAAATTGGGTAAGCACACTTAATTCCTAAGTTATTAATGCTGAATTGATCGAAATCACGATTTTTTTATAATGCCAAAAGTATATTTTCGATAAGAAAGTCTTCTTAGAAAAAAACCTTTTATGGATATTATTAAACTTTTGCTATGCCGGGGATTAAGGTATCCTTATTTTCGAAAGTGATTTTTATGCGATAAATTGACCTGGGCACAGCGATAATCAAGGCCGGGACACGTTCCCGTTCAGGTCAATTTATCGACAATGTCAGAACAACAGTGTCAATTTATCGATAGGTATTGTCAGACAGCCCTAACGCCATCACATGTCAAGTCCTTGTTTTATTCTGCTGGATAAAACAACCCCTTTGACATGTCATCGTATTAAAAAATACATTTTCAAAAACATTATTTTTCAGAGCTGATATCTCTTAAACGGCCTAACCAATTTTGATGAAACCTATTTAACCTCGTAAGGCCCTCCATACTATAAGCAGAGAGTTATGTAAGTGGAACTTTGAATCAACCATCAAGGCAATAAAGTTCAATAACGTTTGTTATAGTCTGTACTTTAAGGTATTTTAAAAAATGTAAACAATGCAAACCACGTGGCATTGTTGAACAGCCAATCACAACCGTTTAATCGAACTTTGACGTATCAGTGCTCTACTTCTATTGGCTGACGAACACGTGGGTTTTTTGTTTACATTTTTTAAATACCTAAAAGTACAGACTATAGATAATGCCATTTTCAGTTTATGAAGATAGGAAAATAAACCTTATTCTTATTGCAACACAGTTCAAATTAAATTGCCTTGATTATGTACATCCTATTGCACATTGGGCATTACGAGGTTACGAACCATCTCGATTCAACTAGCTTTCTTTAAAAAGAAACCGCATCCAAATCGATTTATCCGTTTGGGAGCTTTGGTGCTACAGACAGACACACAAATACTTACACAGATAATCAGACACATATCTACATATAGATCACACGATACCTCCTGAGGTCCCTTGTACTAAAAATAGTACATAATAAGGTCATTGAAATAAAGTTCCAATGCAAAGGAAGTAAAGTGGAATTTCTCTTGTTTTTATGACTAATTATCAAATTAGGAAATTGACTTTATTTCATTAACGATAGATCTATAGTCCATAGACAAATTTCGTTGTATACTTAGTGGCCCTTAGGAGGTACGGTCACGGACTTTAAAATATAAAATAAAACCGGCCAAGTGCGAGTCGGACTCGCGCACGGAGGGTTCCGTACCATTATCTATACAACATAAACGGAAACGGAAAAAAACACGTTCCCCCTTAAAAATATTTATTTTATTCTGTTTTTAGTATTTGTTGTTATAGCGGCAACAGAAACACATCTTCTGTGAAAATTTCAACTGTCTAGCTATGACGGTTCTTGAGATACAGCCTGGTGACAGACAGACAGACGGACAGCGGAGTCTTAGTAATAGGGTCCCGTTTTTACCCTTTGGGTACGGAACCCTAAAAAGATGAAAGACATTTATTTAGTAAGTAGGCCACACGGGCACTTTTACACGTCAGGAATTGGCACGGGCTTTTTAATTGATGAACCACTATAGAACCTTGTCGCATAAAACCAACGATTAATTGACGCTGTCATTATGACAAGGTTCCATGGTGGATCAACATTTAAAGTCCTTTATGGTACCTACTTTATACACTCACTAGAGGACGCCCGCGACTTCGTACGCATAGAATTAGTTTCCCGCTACTCCCCCTCCTTCTTCCCGTTGGGGGTCGATTTTCGGAAAATCCTTTCTTAGTGCTCACTTACATCATGAAAGGAACCCCTGTACCAAATTTCGAGTTTCTAGGTACAGTAGTTTCGGCTGTGCGTTGATATGTCAGTCAGTCAGTTTAGCCTTTTATATATATAGATAGATAGATAGATAGACCATAAGATAGACAAATTTCGTTGTATACTTAGTGGCCCTTAGGAGGTACGATCACGGACTTTAAAAAAAAAAAGATAAAAGACATTTATTCAGTAAGTAGGTCACACGGGCACTTTTACACGTCAGGAATTGGCACGGGCACTTTAATTGATGAACCACTATAGAACCTTGTCGCATAAAACCAACGATTAATTGACGCTGTCATTATGACAAGGTTCCATGGTGGATCAACATTTAAAGTCCTTTATGGTACCTACTTTATACACTCACTAGAGGACGCCCGCGACTTCGTACGCGTAGAATTAGTTTCCCGCTACTCCCCCCCATTTCTTCCCGTTGGGGGTCGATTTTCGGAAAATCCTTTCTTAGTGCTCACTTACATCATGAAAGGAACCCCTGTACCAAATTTCAAGTTTCTAGGTACAGTAGTTTCGGCTGTGCGTTGATATGTCAGTCAGTCAGTTTAGCCTTTTATATATATAGAAGATAGATAGACCATAAGATAGACAAATTTCGTTGTATACTTAGTGGCCCTTAGGAGGTACGATCACGGACTTTAAAAAAAAAAAGATAAAAGACATTTATTCAGTAAGTAGGTCACACGGGCACTTTTACACATCAGGAATTGGCATGGCACGGGCACTTTAATTGATGAACCACTATACCTTGTAGCATAAAACCAACGATTAATTGACGCTGTCATTATGACAATGTTCCATGGTGGATCAACATTTAAAGTCCTTTATGGTACCTACTTTATACACTCACTAGAGGACGCCCGCGACTTCGTACGCATAGAATTAGTTTCCCGCTACTCCCCCTCCTTCTTCCCGTTGGGGGTCGATTTTCGGAAAATCCTTTCTTAGTGCTCACTTACATCATGAAAGGAACCCCTGTACCAAATTTCGAGTTTCTAGGTATAGTAGTTTCGGCTGTGCGTTGATACATCAGTCAGTCAGTTTAGCCTTTTATATATATAGATTTTTTGTCGAGGATTAAAAATGGGGAATACCTACCTTAAGTACAAGTTGGTTCACCCATAAAATGAAGTCGTGTTCCGCGACCGGCGACTCGGCCGTAAGTGTTTTTTTACTGCCCAAGACAGGTAATAGCTACATATTACTACTATAGAGTAGTGTTTGGGGAGAGCGCAGACGGACGGATTATAACCGCTGTAGGGTGAATATTCGGGCGTTTCAACCGCCGTCATTGTTGTCTTTAATATATTGACGAAGATAATGATACGACCCGATCTGAATTGCAACTTTGACCCGGGGACAGTATCCATTACATTCAAACAAAAAAAAAAAGTTTATCTTTTATAATATGCGAAGACAACAATGACGGCGAATAAACCGCCGAATAAGAACCTTTAATCATTAAGTAGTTGGAAGATGAGCGTCGCTCGGGTTAAAAAAAATATTTTTACCATTGATTCTACATAGCTCACGAGTTACTTACAAGGTTGCTACCTTGCTTGTAAAACGAAGATACTTACTTAAGCAATAGATTTTTGCATTTTGAATTGAACAAATATTTTGCCTTTTTTGAATGGCCTGCATGGAGAAGCATACAAGCACAGCATTGGTTATCTGTTGGGCAGTGGGCCATTTGCAAATGCATTGCCGTTTCTGTGGACTGCAATGAAATACCTCCATGAAAGTAATTTACCCGCCGTCTTATCCCACACACAACACATCAGTGTAAACACTGCTTTTTTGTAGCCAAATTTTGCGCTTAAAGGGGTTTGAGTAAAAGGTACATGACACATGACTAATGTATGAAAAGGTTTTAGTTTCATTGTTATTAACATAATATGGACATGTCCGAAATAAATGATATATTATTATTATAACATTTAAAGTGTTGTCATTAAATTTGTAAAAGTCTTATTTTTTAAGTTGAGCGGTCATTCGGAAACATGTTAACTAATTAGGTATTGTAGAAAACGCCGTGTCTGCGGCCGGACTAAGGGGCGAGGCACGCCACGCATGGCGGCGACACGGGCGCGCATCTGATAAGTTATTTCCGCTGTTCGTTCGTAGACGGCTAACCAAGTATGACGCATGTATTAAGCCATTTAATCCTGCTTTGAATTTATTATTGAGGAATTTGTTACGTTTGGTTAAGCTGTATTTGCACCACAAATTTAACAATGGGTAGACACTAAGGGCCGAGTTCACCAACAATTAAACGGACGGTTAGCAGTTTAACGGTTGTCATATGTATTGACTAACAGCTGATTAAGACTTAACCGTCTGTTAAATTGGTTCGTGAACTCGGCCCTAACTCGAGTTAATAAACGTCAGATTCATACAAAAACTGTCATTCTCGAGTTAGTGTCTTAACCCAGTGTTAATTTTTGGTGCAAGCGGCCCTTAGACGGGCACCTGTATATATTTTATCGAAACTCTTATACAAAACTAACGAACGTATAATTACGCATTTTCATTTAATTTAAAGACATTTCTCGCTGCATGACGTTTTTTTTTTGGTATTCACAAGTCTAACCTAACATAACCTTTGTAATTAATGTTTAAGATATTATGAAAACATCATGGTTTTAGCAGAAAATAGAATTCGATGAAATGATAGTCGATGAAGTGAAATTGCATAAAATGATCATACTTAGACTTAACAGTATTAAACAGGTGCTTGTACGATCTTAGTAATATATCAGACAAAAGCGATTGAAACTATTGGAACTATGATGTTTCAAAAACTTACGTTACTTCAACTAGGTATTATCACGATAAAACTTCGCGAACAATAACTTGCCGCGAGTAGAGTTTTACCTTTCAAGCTCCCACTTCTTAGCGAACGAAACTAAACTTTGAACAATTGTCCTTACTTCGCAACTCCAGGTAGCTACTTAAAATTCTTTTATATCGGATCTAGCCTTTGAATTTAAAGGAGGTACTGTATAGAGGTTGAGTATTATGCACACAATGGGTCGGTACCGCCGTCGGCCCGACTGGGTGGGGCAGACATTCCAACACAATTTCCCTTTTAGGCCGATCTCTCGGACCCATTGTGGTCACAATTTATCGATTGACGACAATCCCACGATCTTATCTTTAAATAGATACTATAAACGAATAAACTCGAGATCTATACAGTTAATGATTCTTTAAGTTTGCTTAGGTAAGTGTTGCTTTTTGATTTAAATACTAGTCTGTCTATCTAGGTATACATATTATTACAATAAAACTGTAGAAAGAAGAATTCTGCATTAAAGATATTTGACCAAAAAAAAACGTTTTGTTTTTGGAATATTAGTCTGTCTGTCTGGCTGTCTTTCTGTCTGCTTGTTTATTTGTGATTGGATCACGCAAAAACCTGCTCAAAACGCTATCTTACGAAGAAACGTAACAGCTTTCGGTATAGACACGTCGTCTTCCCGTTCCCCTTTCCGAAACACCCTATTTTTGCTTCCTTTTATAGAAATTAAGGTACTTACGAGTAAACTAAGTACTATAAAAAGGCGCAAAGATATTTTTAAAACGTTGCATTAAAAAAAAAATACACATTTACCACTCTGTCAGAATAGGCGACTGACCGTATTTTTATTTTGACTTGTTTTGGTACTCATGTGTACGTAAACTTGACAAAGAACCTAAGTAGGTTAATTTCCATGTTCCATTCCTTAAAAAAATTTTTTCGTGCTATACCAAAGTCACATTAAGTACCTATTGTTACTATTATTTAAGTAAAGTACCTGTTATTTAATTCTAACTTTTAATTTCATATGTATAATCTTAGCTAATACAACCCTAAAAGTCAAGATACTAAGACTGTTTAGTTTTTTAAGTCCTTTGAAAATTTGACGACGCGCTGGCATAGTTGGTAGTTGACTCTGCCTACGAAGCTAGCGATCCTGGGCTCAAATCCCGGTAAGGGCAGATATTTGTGTGATGAGCGCGAATATTTGTTCCTGAGTCATGGATGTTTTCTATGTATTTAAGTATTATATTTCTCTATATAAGTAATTATATCGTTGTCTAATACCCATTGTACAAGCCTAGAGCTTAGGTACCTACTTTGGGACTAGGTCAATTGGAGTAAAATTGTCCCCTGATATTTATTTATTAATTAATTATTTATGAAATAAATAGTTTTTTTGTTTAATTTATTACTTTTTTAAATGCGGCAGTGTCACATAATGTAGTCAGTTACATGGAGATGGACAAAGGATTCTTTTTATCCCGATGTTCAACGAGGATTTTCATGAATTTTGGGAATTTTGGTAAGTAAATGCATCTACCTGATGCAAGCCACACAGCGCCGCACTAACCATAGGATATATTTCCGGGAATTTTCATGTATATTCCTAAACAACGTAGAATGAACGAACGCCACTTAAATATCGGAAATAGCAAATTTTACGCAAAGCAGGAGCCTTACTTTTATTTATAAAAACGATAAATTCCGAATTTGCAACATGGGGATTTTTAAAAAGGGTTTCTTTAAACTTCTTTGAGAACGGCAACACTTTGGTGGCGCACCCGGCGTTGCAAATGTACAGTCAACAGCATAAATAAGTGATCATTTCTGTACCTTGTCGCTTTCAATCGTTTCACAATTTTGTATAACATTTCAAACACGACGTTAAAGTGACAAGGTACATAAATGATCACTTATTTATGCTGTTGACTGTACATAGGCGGCGGTGACCACTTCCCATCAGGTGGGCCGTCCGCCTGTTTGTCTGTCGATGGCAATATAGAAAAAAAATGCATTTATGGATCATTGAAAAATCGTCTGCGTTAAACTGGAATCGAACTACAGTCATCATTATACAGATCGTAAGCGTCATTGATAATGATCATTTATATCTACAACGGGATCCCCTTCTTTTACAGACAAAAATTTCATAGACACTATCATTTCACAGAATTTTAATTTCATAGAAAGCTATTTTATGCTAAACCTGTGTAGATTTCAGGTTATCTTAAATATGATTCACGTAGGTTATTTAACCATCACAAGATAAACTAAAATCAACCCGGGTTCAGCAGAAAATCGTTTTCTATGAAATGAAAATTCTGTGAAGTGATGAAATGAATGTCTATGAAACAATGGTAAACCATCTACAACACATACTTTTAAACTAAATAAAGACTAAAAAAACATTATGTTAATGATGTATGTTATTTGCGCAAGTTTGTAAGAATTACTTTTACGTTCTTACACCACTTAAAGTAATATAAATATTATTTTGCAAAAAGCAACGTTCCCGAGGTGTGTGAATGTTATTTGATGTCTACGTCGGCGAGCCCTAAGCCTATAAGCTTTTAAAATTAATAGATGAAGTTCACTAAATTTAAGTAAGTTTTGATCTTAGTAAGCTTAGGTGTAAAATTAATTGAATAGGTATTTTGTCAGAAAGCATTCAACAAAAATAAAGTTATTAATTCATGAAGAGGCCTTTACCCTGCAGTGGGTGGATGTGGGCTGAAATGAATGAAATTAATTAATTTACATATGAGTCAGTATAGTGAATGTTGCAGCGGCGAGTTTAAGTAGTCCCGTCAGAGCGAACAAAACACATTTTAGCGCGTGTATTCTCAATTAGGCAGCATTATACGTTCGATCTGATCGCCAGAAGCTATGCTACCAAATTGAAAATGCAAGCGCTAAAATGGGTTTTGTTCGCTCTGACGGGACTACTTAAACTCGCCGCCGCGACATTCACTCGTTCGTTCGTCCGACCGCGTTTTTGAGAGAATCACACCCCAGAGCGCACGAGCCTAATAAAAAAACCGGCCAAGTGCGAGTTGACCTCGCGTGGAGAGGGTTCCCTACGTAATTTTTTTCATGTTTTTTTGGATTGAATTCTTATATGTGTCATCAATTTACATGTGTACCAAATTTCAACTCAATCGGTCTAGTAGTTTCGGAGCAAATTGGCTGTGACAGACGGACAGACAGGCAGACGCACGAATGAGCCTAATAAGTTCCATTTTTCCTTTTTTGTACGGAACCCGAAAAAAAGTGTGTACAAAGGGCACTCGAAGTGTAAACAAAGCGTGCGAGGCAAATAATAAATACTTTTAAAATTGCGACCAGATATACCACAACGATGAAAACATAAAAAAATATGGCCCCATTATATAACTGAGCAGAGTCACTCGTGAGTCGCCGATTTATGAGGTTCCTTATTGGCCGAGTAAATACGACTCGGTACAATTAGCGGAGCAAACAATACGAGCAAAGACAAGACGGGAACTCTCCATTCCGTTCCTTACGTACTAATCGAATAAAATGAAACAACTTTGTAAGGAAAAATATTGTTCGAGTCGGGTTTTGTTTCGACAAATAAACAAATCATTTACCTAACTGTGCGTGCAATATGAAGATTTAATAGTTTGTGAAGTTATAACGGCGTTGAAACCATTTAAAAGTGGAGTTTGGATATCACGGTTTTTTATCTGGGTACACTATGTGGGATAGTAATAAAAAAAACCGGACAAGTGCGAGTTGAACTCGCGTGGAGAGGGTTCCGTACATACGATTTTGTTTTATAGAATTCGTATAGGGTTTCTTGTAATCTACAAGCAATGAACTACATTCTGTATTTTTCAAAATTTTAGGCTCAGTAGTTTCGGAGATCAGGAGGGGGAATGGTCAATTTTCGTCTTCTTTAATGAATAAAATCAAAACTATTTATCTTACAATAATAACAAAAATATGTTTGGGATCCTCATAACGAGCCCTTTCATTTCATATATGACACAGTAAGGTTTGCAAAACTTCTTTTTGATTTCCTAATTTGTCCCTCGAAAATGACAGATAGTAAAAAAAATTACTTTGCACGTCTGTGTTTGGGTAAGGTTTGGGTCATCAATTTACAAATGTGTATCAAATTTCAACTCAATGAATCCAGTAGTTCCTGGGGGGTTCTGTTATTATTTTGTACGGAACCCTAAAAACCCGTCAAGTGCGAGTCGGCCTCGCGGACAGGACAGTACGGTCCGGTCGGCCAAGAAAGAGCTCTTCCAGTTTTGACAAAAGTTTCTTTGAGATTTAATTATCGCTAAGGTTGCCACTTGTCACTGCTTGTGCAAAATAGATCCGTGAAGGTTACATTAATTTTGTACAAATACAAAAAAAAATGAAAATTTGCACAAAGATAGTATGGAAAGACGATTGCCCACCCGACCCGTCGCCAGTCGCACGTCATGCGAACATTACGCGAACATCCGCGTATAATTCACCGAGTGGCATGAGTTACGAGCGGCTGCTGGACCCCCGCGAATCTTTTATACTGTCATGTTGGCGATTTCGTTCAACGCTTTAAAAGTAACATAAATGTTATTTTATAATCCCACTAATCCCAATAATCCCACTAATGTTATAAATGCGAGAGTTTTTTGAGATTTTCCATTGACACCCTTTGGGTACGGAATCCTAAAAACAACCCTTCAATTCAAGATGGCGGCTCGTGTTTACCACAATAAGAATGCTAGAGACCCCTCATTCATATATAATGCGACAGATTCCAAAATACATTATTTTCAAGCCCCAGGGTTTCAGGGCAGTTTCAGTATATTAGTCGGTGGTGGACAGCAATAATAAGTTTTTACGTGTAGAAGTTAAATTAAATCAATTCTTTGCTACAAAACATTCCTCTTTACTTTGTTCTTTTTTTCAAATTTCTTGAATGGAGTAAGTACATCGCTATTAAATGTTGTGTGGTATCATTATTTAATTTTGACATCATTATATAGAGGTTGTCATTTTATTAAGCACAATAAAATTAGAAGTTAAATCTTTCTGCATTTTAATACTTTGTTGCTTTGATTATTTTATCAATTTAATGTACTTAATTGTGTTGATATTTATTTTACCGAATGCATTAAAACAATAATTGTCATGAACTTTAATAGTTGTTAGCCCGCAACAAAAAATAAGGTGTGTTACAATTGTAACACGTGTATCTGTATGTCCCGTGTGTCCGTGCGAGTGTCTCTAACGGACGAACCGATTCGGAGATATCAGGTCTGAAAGTAAGGTTTGCCATTATATCGGATGTTTTTACCAGGGCTCGGAGCCGGTACAAAAAACCGGCTAATACCGGTTTATTTCAGTTTTGCTCCGAACTTTTCTAGGGAATGCGAACGTTTTGAGAACTTAAGTTTAGCCTTAATTAACCGGTTTAATCCACGAGCGGCGAATCGACAAACCAACGCGTTCGTTGCAACTTGTTCTTTTTTACTTTTGATGTGAAGACACGCGCGGTACGCGTCTGCATTAACCGGTTTTTAACCTCGAAACCGATTAATACGAAAAAAACTTTATATTAAAGTTCCTCCAAAAACCGGTTAAAAAACCGGTTAATGCAAACGGAACCGAAATGAAAATGTTTTGCGTCAAGTACATAATAACGGTATGAAAATTAACCGGTATCCGAGCCTTGGTTTTTACTACTTTGATAGTTATTAAGTAATAAACGTATTATGCACGTAGGTGTTTCCGTCGTGCACTAGTGCCACTAGAAAGTTTGTTCAATCCGAAGGCGCCCAGCGTTCGTGTTCCAAATTGCAACAAATGCATTTCCCGCGCTGGCAAACTGCCAATTGTTGACAACTTCTCTCAACTCGTTGATAGTCCGGGATATTACTTGTGCACGTCGGCCTTTATTAAATTCTGACACGCCTACACAGCTCCCAGGGACAATGAAGGTCGTAAAGTCGAAACAATAATTCGTGAGACAACTTTGACAACTCATTCCTTACTTCATGTTAGTAAATTACTAGTGATTTAATTGCTGTGAAGTAAGCCCTGTTAGTCCTTTATCTATATATATAAAAGTTAAACCTGACTGACTTATATATCAACGCACAGCCGAAACTACTGTACCTAGAAACTTGAAATTTGGTATAGAGGTTCCTTTCATGATGTAAATGAGCACTAGGAAAGGATTTTCCGAACATCGACCCCCAACGGGAAGAAATGGGGGGGAGTAGCGGGAAACTAATTCTACGCGTACGAAGTTGCGGGTGTCCTCTAGTCTATTATAGTTGTTTAACAGATTATGGTTTCGACTTTAGGAGGACTTGACAGAAGCGCGTGGAGCTAACCCCATGTAATTCTGTTTAATCTATTAGAGAAAATACTCTTTTACCGAACAATTGTCTTCGCGTGTGATATCCATGGACTTATTTCTCTAATAAGTCCATGGGAGAGCCTATAAATAACTTGACATTGGCAAAATACACCTTAACAGGAGTGAAAGCCATTAATTAAAATTAGAATTAGAATTAGACTTTAGGAGGTAAGCTGTCAAACCTAGACAAGTTCCTATCAAAGTGATCGATAGACTAAAAAGTTCAAAATGGCGGCCAATTTTTCCAATACTTAAACAAGCGCCTCTATTCTAGGCGGTGAAAACGATAACGTAGGTACTTATTTGACTTGTAATTTTGTGGAAGTGTTTTTAACTCGGCCGCCATAACTGTCAAGTAAATAGGAGAATTCGATTAATTGCATAATTTAATTGCGATACGTAGGTTAGGTTGGGTTTGATTTATAAGCGATATCTTAAAATTAAATCTTATACCAAAATTATTATGAAAATTCGGGATTTTATCAATTTGGAATTATGACTCTTCGGAATTTTGTAGTGTACCGGTATCTATATATCTGTGTTTTGAAACGGATGGACTGCATCTGGACGCGGGTTTGTTTAAAGAAAGCTAGCAAGATTTCATGAAAATAGGAAGGCTTTTTAAAGCTCTGAAAAAGAAAGACTTCTATCTATTTAATTGTAGTTCATTTACTTCCGACATTTTCATTTTCTTTTAACATTAAACAACAAGAAAATTCCAAAGTTAAATAACAAAATAATGATATTTAATGTTGTATACATTTAATATTACAAGTTTTCTACAGTATTTAAGATAGCAGCACTCCGTTCTCTCTCGAAATTTCCTTATCCAGTTGTTTTGAACGAAGTTGAACAATAATTTCCTTTGTAGCTTAATTATAATAATGAAAATTACAAGATTTTTCGAGTTGCAGTTTCTCGTCCCCTTCTTTTTATTCGACTGTAAAATTATGTTACTGCTGCTTACTTACAAAGTGTGCCTAAGGGTTGACGAATAACTTTACGATATAACTGCAGAAGGACCACAACTAAAAAAAAACACTGCTACAGTTATATAAAATATTGTTATACAACACTGTTATACCTCATTGAAAATAAGCATTTGATAGACGAGTGTTTTTCACAGCAAATAAGACAAAAAAAACTAGAACTTCTTACAAAATGATAGGAAAATCCTTATAATTGATGTTACATGCCAAAATTATGAAAATAATAAACTCCCCATAACGTAAAGGGCGTCCATGCAGTCAGATTTAATTTAATTTTAGAAATGACTTCCATTTAACCCTGTAAAGCGGTTTGAATTGCGTTTTGGTTCTTTTTATAGGTTCGATCTTATTACAAACCCTAAAAAAACAATAAATAGTAAAAAAATGGTCAAGTAAGTAAGGCTTGTGCTGATTCGAATCGAAATCGAATTCAAATTGGAATATAATAATGTTAATAATACCTAACATGTAGCGGTACGGAACCTTAGGTGCGCAAGTCCGACTCGCACTTGACCGTTTTTTATGATTTTAATGATAATAAATAAACACACACAGGCCGTCTGACAATAAATTAGATCTGTATTAAAATTATTATCAGGTTGTCTATGTGTTTACTTGCCTTCCCCATAAAAACGAACGAACAGAAACTTTCAACCAAAATTGCAAGTAAATAATAGCTGTTAAAGCTGTTTTAATAAAGGCGGAACCAGTGCGCTGAGCAGCAATTTGTGAGTAATAAAACGCAGAACAAACGTTCCGTATGGCCACAACAAGTTAATGACCAGTACTTATCCCGGCGAAAGACGCTCCGGCCGTATTACGGAAGAACTCTGGAAGAGACGCAGTCGGACGAGAAATGCTTAATTACATTGAAAGAAAGAAAAGAAAGAAAAACATTCATTTGTGACATACACAAAACTCACATAAACTGAAGCAAAAGGAGAAGGCACCCGCTAATTCAAAATAAAGCTTAAAACTAACACACAATATTACCTGTAGGATATAAACGCGTGCCTTCGCGGTGTCGGCTAGCCGAAGTAGCCGACGGCCACGGAAACGCCGGAATATGACAACCCTCGGGCAGAATTCCTTATATAATAAAGTCGACAGATCTTTAGTTGGTATTCTTACCACAAAGGATTTAAATAAAATCACACAAATTGACTTAGTCCCAAAATAATTCAATTCAATTCAATTCAAAATCTTTATTGCATTAGCTCTAGGCGTGTGCTATTAAGGGCCGATTCGACCAAACTGGAATAAGACTTAATCCGAGACTAGTCCATACAAATTCGGAGTTTAATCTAGGTATAAGACCTTATTCTTCAGAAACAAAATTAAATACTCCCGCTAATCAAACAAATATTTTCCCATATCGGGAATCGAACCCGGGACCACTAGCTTCGTAGGCGTGTCACGTGTCACGTGTCACGTGTTCATTTTACAGCGGTGACTTCTTCCGTATGAAACGGTCGCTCGTTTGCTGCCTTATTATTATTACACAAAATAAAACCAAAACCAAACATCCACAGTGGCAGACATAAAAGTCAAATGGATACCTAAGTACCGTTTCTGCAATTATGTACAACGGATCTTAAAGTATCAATATTATTCCGATTCATTTATATACCTGTCTATTAAAAACACGATAATACATCAAAGATTGTATTGGATTTACATCTTCTTTGTCACAAAATTTACAATACATATAATCAACGATATTTTTCGCTTGAGATGTCCTTTAGGACATAGAATAAACAATAACAAACTGACAAGCGGTGAAATTTGAATTGACAGGCGTAAGGCAACATTGCCATTATGAATGTTTTCTTTTACTTTTAAATTTGTCATAAGATTCTGGTAATCTATAATATGTTTATATCTATTGCGGAGGTTGAGAATAATTCAGATTAAAAACTAAGCGCAGACCCCAGTTGTGCCAAAATATCTTAACTGCAGTCTTTGTTGTATGCCGGGGCGCGAAGTGCCGCGGCGGCCGCGCCGGGCGCTGTGCCAGCTACCCACTTTATAATTTTAAGCTATGCACACCTACCTTATGTCACTGGTACGTACTTTTTTTGAATTTTTATTAATGGCTATCACTTCTGTTAAGGTGTATTTCGCCAATGTCAAGTTATTTATAGACACTCTCATGGACTTATTAGAGAAATAAGTCTATGGATATCACACGCGAGGACAGTTGTTCGGTAAAAGAGTATTTTTCTCTTATGGACTAAACAGAAGCACATGGGGTTAGCTCCACGCGCTTCCGTCAAGTCGTACCTACTTCCTACTATGTATAGTGCCCGGCCGTTATGAAGTCAATCAAGACAGTTGTCATCGCAGTACAAAATTTATAACCTATTCTGGGGTTTGAGGTTATAATTTGTACTAGAATGACAGATGTCAAGATTGACTTCTTTTCGGCCAGGCACTATAATATTATAAATGCGAAAGATTGTGTTTGTGTGTGTTACTTTGTTACTCCTTCAACGGTTGGAAGGATTTTATTGAAATTGGACGTGAAGATAGGTCATACTCTGGATGGATTAAAACGGCTAAAATAGGCTACATTTCATCCCGGAAACTATAAAAGTTATCTCTGAGCTAAGCTGCGGATGGACGGATGGACAGACGGACGGACAGACATGGTGAAACTATAAGGGTTCCCAGTTTGACTACGGAACCCTAAAAACATTAGTAGCGTTTACTACATCTTAGCTATGTAGGCATATTCAATGGCTCAATTGTTAAATCTTAAGGAATGTTATCTTGAACATTTTAGAATTTCAATTTGTGTGTAATGAGACTGTGAAAGTCCACCTTTTCAACGTCGAAATAATGTTTTTGAATGATTATACGTGACTAAATCAACACATTAGCATAAACTAAATGCCAATTCAAGTTAATAAACAAATAAAACGTACTAAGTATTTACTTATTAAGTTAGTTATTCTAGATTAAATAGTTGCTTTATTAGTTCGGGGAGAGCAATTTAAAGCCGTTGAATAAATTATTTAGTTTACTCGCGACTACTTAAAACTTATGTCTTTTAATGGACAAGCTCGGACCAGCGAAATGGAGTTAAAAATTGTGCATCAAATTCGAAAAGACAACGTTTTAATATGACTTATGTTTATCCCTAATCTCCGAGGGAGAGCGAGCTCAAATAATTAGGCAGCAGCGCCAAAAACGACGCTAATAGATCCAGAAGATTGATGATGGGGTACAAAGAAATACTCGGCATCATGCATCAATCCGACACGAAATACGTGTTAGAAAGAATTTCGCGGTTGTGTCAATGTACTTGGTGTTTCATAAAAAAGAGAGAAATACATAAATGACTGTTACTTTATTCAGATTTTCATTTATTTATTATATGTATTTAAAAAAAAACAAATTTAAAGCAAAAAATTGCAATTGCTTGTTTAATAGACAAATTAATTACATACAATAGGCTTCATACTTTCGATTAGTATGGAATTTGAAGACCCTGTTTTTTTGTGATTTAATTAAAAATGTACAGATTTCAGATTTTTTTCCTATACTTGTAGTAAAAGACGGTGTTACTTGCCAAATTTCATAGTTCTAGGTCAATGGGAAATACCCTGTACATTTTGATTCCCTCGAGAGTGTCAAAATATACGTTTTTTGCGACATAAACAGCCGTATCTTTTTTTACGTAAATGTAGAAGTTTGATTTTTTCACAGCTTCAAGTGACTGTAGACCGGAGTATATGGTTTTAATTTCAACCCAATACCTTTACGCGTTCCCGAGATAAAGGGTCTTGACACACAGACAGACGGACAGACGGGCAACAAACTGATCCTATAAGGGTTCCGTTTTTTCCTTTTGAGGCACGGAACCCTAAAAAGTTCATTTTCTTATCAAGTTAAAAAGGGTTTAAGTCTTGTATACTCCCTTTACGTATATACCCTTTTTTAATACGAGGCAAGTCGACTTTAAACCATTTTTCACTAGGTCTCCAGATTTATCGATATCAAATCTCTAGAACGTGCCCCGATTCAGCACACGTATGTTAATCATCAACGGGATAAAGGCACGGATTATTAATCGATAGTGCATTTACTACACTTACAAAGAAATAAAATAAAAAAGTAACAAACAAATTCTCTCAAGGAAGAATGAGCGTGCTATCTCCGGCACCAGTTTTTTTTAATTGTTTATTTTAGCGCGCGTTTACGCGATAAAATAACTAACAGAAGGTGAAGACGCCCCGATTCGCAGGGTTCAACTTGCGTGCCCATTAAAAAGAGTTGATTGACCACGTAATGTATACCTGCTTAAAAAAGCATAAAACGGTGTAATAATGGATTGGCAGTTAAAAAATTCCATTCAATGGAACCCAGATTTTTGAGAAGGTTTAATAAACGGCTTTCACGCCTTTTATTAGGGTAGTAATTATACACTTACTAAGAAAGTGTAATACAAAGGTAAAAGAGCGAGCACCTTTAACACATTTCAGTGTAACTTATACGACTTTGTTTTATACTATGTAAAGATGAACTCCGTTAAAATTACCATGTAAATTTATACACTGTAATAAATGAACCAACTATTTTCTTCACATTGTTCGCTAAGAGACAAAATGAAAGCCTATTTCGTGAACATTATCAATCAGAGGAAAACGCCTGTCCTATCCGGAGAGCCGAGGTATCGGCGGGACATTAATTGAGATGGGAATGATTTATTTGTGCCAACAGAAAAACGTAGTGCTATATCAATCATTCTCTCTCGCATTGTCTGCTGCGAGTGAGCGTGGGGAAGCGATGACTCAATTAAATCCCTACACTATTCTCGGGTTCCGCGCCAAAATGACAAAAAACGATTCGTTATCTGTATCGTGCACTGGTTTTTTTTACGGTTATTCCTAAGTTCCGTAGAGGACAGTGTTCATTATAAACAAGTCTAATAAAAAGCAAGCTTTAAAAAAAACAGCATTTTTAAACAAACTGACTATGTCAAACTATGAACCCTTATAGTTTCTCCATATCTGTCTGTCTGTATGTCACACTCATTATTTTTTTGCAAATATTTAAGTTACAAACCCGAAATTTTGTGCCCATATAAAGGGTTACGGGAAATCCGATACGATATTGTGTTTGTACCTATAGTAAAAGCTTCGGTAGGTACCCTTGCGCGGTCTAAAAAATAACCCCTCCCCTCTAATTACTTTAATTAAAATGTTACATAGGCCAATAGCTTATATCATAGGTAAAGATCCATCAAGCCGTTTAGGCTGCAAAGCGTGCCAAAGAAATGGACATACATACATACACTGGAAAAACATAAACCTCCTTCTGACGCAATCGGCTAAAAACATGTGTATCCCAATTATTAATATGTATAGGTACCTACTAATCCTTTATAAACTCGCTTGCCAGACATGCGAATAGCACCTACAGATTTAAATCCCGGGACAAAGTAAAGGTGTTTTTTTGTTATATTGAGAACTCACAAGGATCGAATATCGACGTTGAACTACAAATAAGTAGGGGGTTAGAAATTGAGTTCATTATGAAAGAAGATGCAGTGACAAGGATGTGGAGAGAGTGGATGAATGAAGTGCAGATATTTGAGGCAAGAGTAAATGGAATTGTTGAAAGGGGAAGACCAAGGTGAACGTTCCACGATCAGATCGGGGATGTATTAAGAAAGGGCCAGGTCAGGAGACTCTAAACCGACGCAGGTGTATGAAGAGGCTTATGAATGTGAGGAAGTGACGGAAGTTTGTCTGGATCGTAGCAAGTGGAAGGAGGTAGTAGCTGCCTACCGCTAAGAGAAATAGGCGTGATTGTATGTATGTAACTATGTGGTATCCTGCCTTTTGGCCGAAATATGTTTGGCAAAATATATCGTTTCCCAACTGTTTCATGCCAACCTGCTTTTATTTCTGTAACTGTAAATATTTCAGGATTTATTTCAGTGCCAACGTGTAGAACCCTATAAATTAGGTTAGGCTAGTTTTTACAAACATGTTTTTGCTACATTTTGCCAAACATATTTTTGCCAAAAGGCGGAGAACCATGTATGTATGTATATATGAAAGATAATCACTCGCCCATACTCTTTGGACAACTCAGGAACCTAAATAAAATTCAAATTATAAATCATTACCAGAGCTTTCTAATTTAACTTAAAGTTCCATTATCTGTAAACCGTTTAATTTGTTTGTCCCCGGTCTATAAATTAATTCCGAGGACGTGCCGTTTGCGAGGACGGAAATGACTATATCTAATCAGAGATAACGCAATTACAGTGACAAAAGTTCATTCGTGCGCGTGTTTAAGACACAAACAAGGTTATTGAAACTGTAAACATGCTCCCCAATTAATGAAGTGACAAGATAAACAAAATACGGTCGTTTACCGTTAGGTACACCGATGAATTATAAAGTGTTTGTTTACAAACGTTGCTGCTGGTAGTAATCGATACTATGATTGGATTTTAGTTTTACTAGTACAGGGTAGTGATTCTCTCAAAAGCAAAGGTGAGCGAATGCAGGAGTGAATGTCCAAGCGGCTCCTGCGTTCGCTCACCTTTGCTTTTGAAAGAATCACTACCCAGGTAAATTACTTTCGAGACGTTTTTGCATTTGGAGTTGTGTACGGGCAGCACATAAAGAAATAAACCAATACTTTGATATATTTTTTTATAATTGTTGTAGTCAGGTACATCAATGGAACTAACAATATTAAAAAAGTGAATAATATAAAACAAACAAACAAATTATACAAAACTTCTTTAGTTTGGGAAGTCAAAGGCTTACCTCGACCACGTTTCAACATCGGAACCATTTTTAATTAACAACGTTACAATTATAACACTGAACAAGAAATATTACAAACCATAAGAATAAATATAATTATTATTTATTTGACATTCACTGACTTTTGACTGTCAATATATTTTCTTCTGCAAAATGTGACGAACCTCTTTTTTCTGACTGTAGAATGAAATTTAAATTTAAATTTTAGAATCCCTGTAAATATAAAAATACTACTACAAATGCAAAAATCGTAGCAGGTGGAAAGAAGTGGTCTCTGCCTACCCCTCTGGGAAACAGGCGTGATTTAATGTATGTATGTAAATGCAAAAATGTCTCGAAAGTAATTTACCTGTACCGCGTTGATCGAACGTGTTAATTCACTACAAATTGATTTTAGAAGTGATAAAACAGGGCCTTTATTCCACTGACTAATACCATATCACTTTTGTCACGTTTTCGTTTTACAACGTTACGATAGCCGTTATTAACTTATCACAGTAATGGCGGCCGAATCAAATCAATACGAAAACAAACAACAAACAAGGCTTTTGCAAAATATCAAAACAGGAAGGATAACTTTTAACAATGCTTAGTGAGCATACGAGGTGCTCAGAAATAATCTGATCACGCTCTTATGCTTTTACCAATAGAGTCCAGTTACAATATTATTGAACACCTTATATGTCCTGATATACTTTGTGTCTGTATCTACGTTGCACTTTCGTGCCAAAGTTCCAAGTCTAGGGCTTAGCCAAAGTCCTTTTATGTTATTCATAAGAATGCAATTTGCCGTCGAGATTTCTGCGTTTGGCAGTACTGTCTAAAGCTGATTATACCAACGTACGTGAGCTATGCTGTACCCGCTAACGTCCTGGAACACAAGTTAAATATTCGATACTCGAACCAGCATGATAAATCCACTCTCAAATCGTCGTTACCAACCGAGAGCAAATTGACTATGTTGAGAGAGTATGTTGCACAGATATTAACTGTGTTATTTACTTATTTCTCGTACGTACGAGCACATTTTTACGTCAGATGGTTGCGTCATTTTAACCAGCGTCCTACACTCAAATCGTAAAAACAATGCACATTACTTAAAATGAAAAAGATGTCAAGGCGTTAAGTTATATACAGGGATAAATTTAAAAGGAGATTTTTTTTTCTGTATCTGTAGTGTATGCGATATAGCATACACACGCTATCTCGTGTGTTCCTGTTTTGATTGGTAACACTGCCACTGTCATGGAGAATATAGGCGGCAAAAGCAGGCAAGTGAAGTGAGGACAGTTTTTGATTGTTGTGAGCAATACGTGGACATTGTCGAGCCAGTGAACTATACGGCAAAGATCTAACAATGCTACAGTATCGACAAGTATTTTTCACATGACATGTTTTTGAAAAAGAGGGAAGGCCTTTGCCCAGCAGTGGGATAGTAACATAGTCTAAAAAAAGTTTTTGATGTAAATTCTATCGGAGGTTTGTTTTTTATAAATAACTTTTCACACCACCTGCTCCACAGTGCCAAATTATAATAATCATGCAAACCTTACATAAAGAAAGTCATGTTTACCCGGTTCGTAATGTTGTAGTCTATTTCATAACAGCCCGCTGGTTAACAATGTGATTTTCACTCCTTATAGTTTTTATTTTTATGTTGAAGTTTAATTGGGTAAAATAGAACAACTTTACTCGTAGTGTCCGCATAGCGCACAGCAACGCGGACAGGGGCCGGCGCCTCGCCGAACTTAATTGAAAATCGAACTTATTCGAAATTCGAACTGACCACGGCAAGCTGAATGGAACAAAATAAAACAAAAGCAGCGAGTGGTGCAAGGCGCTGCAATTATACGCAGTAACACAGCAAAGAATCTATAAAAATAGAAAAATAATTATCGAATAAAATGTCGAGTTACGAAAGTGATTAGACTCCGGAGTCCATTAAATTAGACGCTTTATGCATCGTTCATAATCTTCTCTCAGAGGTCAAAGGAAAGTCACTGGAAACCTTTCAAAGATTTCGACAAATTAAAAACTGCAAGAGGTACAAAGTCTGTGTCTGAATCAATGCTTCTGCTCTATTTACAAGTCAATCGGCCTGGTGCCTCTATTCAATGCTCAGGTCATTTATTATTTATCTTTCCACAACTGGACGAATGTATCAAACATAAATTTTCACTAATAATTTACTTAAATAAAATCCTGTTTTTAGTAGTCTTGCTTTTGTTATTGTCTCGCAAAAGGTGACAAAAATAGAGTTATGTCCTTGAGGATAAAGCTGTTTTTGCCTCGCGCTTGAACTCCTCACTGTACTCAGAACTCAGTCTTACACTCGTATCCTTCACTTATTAAACGCAATGCATTCAATGCAGCTTTGTGATTGGTCCTTTTTGACCGACCTTTTGTTTATGAGACGATTTGAACCACCCTGTGCGTTCGTGAGCACTGTGAGACCTCATAGTGACGTTTGTGAATACGGGTGTCAATTCCTTTGCTTCGCTCGAGAATTAACCCAGAACACCTGTTAAATCTGGGGTCTTTCGTTACGTTCAGAATTAAATATAGCGCTCGTGACATAAAGCACTCCTTAATCCCCTCGGTGTGTAATCTACTATTATTCAATGACACTCTAAAACACAGTGTTATCTGAGATACCAAGGACAGAATAAGCCGAGTTCAGCGGGCCGCATGGCTGCGTCGATATCGCGTGTCAAATGTGGATAAAGCATCCGTCACTCTCGTACTTATTTACGTGTCTGACGAATTCTTTATCCAAACTTTATCAGTTTTATCACGCGATAAACGCAGACACATTATGACCCCAGACATATTCGAAATAATCCTTGAGCTTTTAAAATAGACCCGTTCATTAAACAAAAGAACGTTTAGCAAATGTATCATTTATTCAAACATTAATTTCGCGCATTTGTCTTAACTGTCGCGTGTAACAAATAGGTTACATAACAGGGGGTCTTCACATCTATCGCTATCTTTTTTCCCTTACAATATTATTTCCATCGGAACAACTTACCCCGGAAACTTCCAGCCCCGGTTCCCCTAGTAACTAAGATTATGTAAGTAAACGTATTTGTGGTAGTAACTGATCCATTATTCGAGTACGGAATATATGAACGTCACTCAACTTCCGCTATTTTACTTTCAACAAAGCATACAAAATTAAGCTATTTTTAACGAAAGCACTTTACTTGCTTTGTAGTAAAGTAGGAGTAAATTCAAATGTTGTTATAACCAGCGAGTGCCGATTCTGAACGCTCGCTCCGTATATTTATTCGCTTAGTGCACATTCGAGGAAAAGATCGCGTTTGAGAAAGGAAACATTTCTAAAGTATCCCCGAACATGGCGGCGGGGCATGCGGGTCACGTAGGGGTAACAACGGGAACGACGCGACCACCTCGGGGTTTGTTGTGTTATCGACGCCACTTTTTTCCCCCGTACCTACCTGACCCTAGCGTGGTCAGATTTCGTATTGTTAGAGATAACTTGCCCGACTTAATGTTTTTGTTGGGCTTGAACAATCCTGTTACGTGACTACTGTCCTGTTTCGAAACGTGAGCCATAAAAAGAGATTAACTGATATCGATACTATTCGATTGAGGGCAAATTAACGCTGATTATTTAAGCAATCACCACAACATTAATTTGTAAATAACTGTATTTGTGTTGTACATAAATGCGGGCACAAATGTTATAACATCGATTTTCAAACAACAACACTAATACGGCTCGATTACAATCGTGGTACTAACTAAATGATCACCAATTAGCTTCTAGTTAAAACAAAACCAAGTTCAAATATGCTTTTTACGTGTAGATAGAGGCGGACTTTTGGCTTTTTCTTAAGAGCTCAGGGCCCGCTCTTATTTAACTCTTGCATAATAGAAAAATAATCATTGCAAGGTTACTTTTACAGTAACTTTGTACAAAAAGGGATAAAGACAGCACAAAATAATTTACCAAATTTTTTTCTCAGTCTCATACACAGATTTAGGTTAGCGTCTTTCCTGTGGACATACACGAAGTTTTTAAGGCCTAATATTCTGGCTGGACCGACCGCATAAACATCGTCAGGTTTTGATAAAAACATAACTTGTATGTACAGTCAAGGAAATTGATTCCTAGACCACTTTGGACTATATCAAAGTGATGTAATCAATCAAAACGTAAGAGACTTTATGATTTTATTAACAGGGTTACTTTGACATAGTCCAAAGTGGTCTATGAATCAATTTCTTTGACTGTACACAACTATTGACCACAGGAAACAACTTTTGTTTTTTCAAGTGTGTATGACGAAGTGTGTGTAGTAAATAAAATCTGGCATTTTGTTTCACACAAGAATAGGTTTCACGTTCATTTTCCAGTGTTATATTTTATTCTACGTGAGTTTGTGCTGAGGCGGCGGTAGTGAAGATTACTACCGATTGTTATCGTGATTTTTGATATGGGTCGCGGAGCTTTATCCGACTGTATACCTAGCCTAGCCAAACCGTCTCGTTGTCAGACGTGTGTAACCAATCCAGGGCCTCTATTCAACACGGTAAAAACAATATCGTTTTTGATCTGTTATCGTATTGTCACCGTTTTGATAGGTCTTATTTACTTGACAGTAATGGCGTCTGACGTCATAACAATACCATAACAACTACGATATGGTTTTTACCGTCGGGAATAGAGGCGCAGAGGTCTATTTTTTGGTGCCAACGCCGTCAATATTATATTCAGTAGGTATATCAGTATTCAAAAATGGTTCACTGTTGGATCACATTTTTTTTCACGCATTTAATAGATATACCGAAAACGGTTTTTACAATAGAAACGATTTTATTTTAATTATCATAAAAAACTAACCTACCGTAACCTAAAGTTATCTACAAAAAAGACGTTTATTAAATTTTGCAATATCAGCCTAAAAGGGTGTTATGCGAAAAGATAAATAGGTATACGTAAAAAAACTTATGCGTTCCAAAGGGTTCCCTTCAAAAATATAGATGCTAGATATTTTGTATGCTAGATATTTTGGTTTAGGTATGACTTAATTATAAAAGTAAACATTTCGTACTATTTTTAACAGCAAGCAAGTGCGCGTGTGTGTGTGTGTGTGTGTGTGTGTGTGTGTGTATGTGTGTATGTATGTGTGCGTGTGCGTGTGCGTGTGCGTGTGTGTGAGTATGTCACATACAACATACTGATTTCTGGAGTAAGTATTCAACATCAAAATAGCTTTCGGTTTTTAACCATTTTGTTAAATTAAGCTTTTTCACTTATAGGTATGTGGTGCGAATAAAAATCTATGTGCTTATTTACACGATTATAAAGGTTGGCAGATTGTGCTTCGTATTATCGCCTTGCAAATGTAGAGAATAATAAGTTGATAAAAATGTTCCACAAGTAATGAAAAGTTGAAATTAGGTCGGGGTATCGCGACACCGGTTCTGCATAAACCCGTATTCAAAATTGAGTTCATCGATGCAGACATTGAGATGGACAGTAGCAAAACTCATTGAATAAAATTATTATTAAAAAAGCAGATCAGATTTTGTTATTACAATTCTTATAATTAAACACTATTCTAATATACTAGGCCCGCAGGTTTATCAAATAGTAAAATATAAATAAGGCGACGTTTTTATCTTTAACTAGATTTCTTTCTGCGCAAATGAACTACCGCCAATAACGTCCTGAAAGTTAAATATACGCATTTACGGGCCTGTTATGATATAGGTACGTAAAGGTATTGAATAACTCTCCAACTTGACATCTCTTGATACAGGGCAACTCATATGAGAAAATATGAAAGGTCTCCCAATCGCCAACAGCTGACGGGGCGCGCGTGACTCGAGAATCTACCGACCTCCATCACCTTACAAAATGTTACATTCAGTAAAAGTAATCACTTGTGATTCTGTAGTGACGTATATTTATTCGCTATGAAAGCTTAAGTAATATAAAGGCTCTGTGATTTGCGAGAGCAAGTACTTACTTATATTATAGCGCTTACATACATACACTCACGCCTTTATTTCCAGAGTGGGGTAGGCAGAGATACAGAATTACCGCAACAACTCTAAAAAAATATTGTTAGTGTTGTTTAAATCTGTAACCAAATTTTTCACAAACATGCTTGTTTACGTGTATATTAGTGACAGGTTGCAAGCCGATCGCCTAACAATACTAAGCCTTTATTACCTTAGTCGCCTCTTACGACTTCCACGGGAAGACATGGAGTGGAACTATTCTAACCCGGCAACTACACCGAGTTACCTATATGTATTACTAGAGGACGCCCCGCACGCGTAGAATTAGTTTTCTGCCATTTAAAGTTGGCTTTCTCCAATCTGTCAAATATGCTTTACTTTGTCGATTAGGAAACAGGCGGTGAATAAATTATAGTAAATAAAAAATAATCTATATATATAAAAGGCAAACCTGACTGACTTATATATCAACGCACAGCCGAAACTACTGTACCTAGAAACTTGAAATTTGGTACAGGGGTTCCTTCTATGATGTAAGTGAGCACTAAGAAAGGATTTTGCGAAAATCGACCCCCAACGGGAAAAAATAGGGGGAGAAGCGGGGAACTAATTTTACGCGTACGAAGTCGCGGGCGTACCTCTAATTATATTAAGTATAATTATATTCTCTTTATCACATCACATATAAGTAGATTTAGCCTTGAAACACTGACGCTTATTTTATAGAATGTTTTACTTCGCCTAATTTTCATTTCATCGACGGGCATTTACACGTGCAGGAGTTATAATTTATGATGGCCACATGCTTAAGATAACCTAAAAACAATAAGGTTTCAGCAGGAACTAGGTTTTGATGAAATTAAATTCGATGGAATAATACATTTGGTATACGAAGCACGAACGCTTAAACGGACTCACGTTTCTGGGTCATACACAGATTTAGGTTACTGTCTTTCCTGTGGACATACCAGAAGTTAACATTTTTAAGGCCTTATTTTCTGGCTGAGCCCACATTCGCATAAACGGCGTCAGAGCCCCTAGACAGGATGCATTACGCCAACTAGCGATTCTATTCGTTTCGTTTTCAAACCAATCGCGTCACTGCTAGATCACGTGACTTTTCGTATCACGTCATCTACAATTGACGCGATTGGTTCTTATGTGTCTTTTTGTTTTTATCGACAATTGAATTTCCCTTGTAAACCATTCCTAGTTTTATGTTTGACAATCATTTTGACTCTAGTAAGGGGAAAAATAATATGTATAAGAGTGTAAACATGTCATAAAAGTTCTTAAATGCAGTGTCAGTATCGTTTTCATTATACACCATCTGCATCTGACCATGCTAAACTCTTTATTATGCACTTACAAAATTTATGTATATTTTTCGCACTATAAACCCTTTTGAAATTATATTAATATTGTAGAGCCTTTACTGCATTACTGACCTTAAATGTAAGAATTTGCGCAGTTTCGTGATCCGATAAGCCTAAATTGTAAGTTTCACTATGTGCTTCAGGCACGTTTGAAAGAATTTGATCTAGACATGACATTCTCAGAGTAGCACTCTATATATGTATCCTAAAACGATTGTTCGAGGTTATTCTATAAAGTTCATCTGTATGTGCGGAGGGTTTTAATATGTCGATATTTAGATCTCCAGGGCCCGTATTATGGTCGCCTTTATCGTGGTCGATAAAGCATCCGTCACTCTCACACTTACACAATGGTCAGAAAGTTACAGATGATTTATCCACGCTTATCTACATCGATAAACAAGACCATAATAGGCCCGCAGGGGGCCTAATATGGCTACGTTTATCACGTGACAAAATGTGGATAAAGCATACGAAAGTGACGGATGTTTTATCCACATTTTGTCACGCGATAAATGCAACCATACTAGGCCCGCAGTACGGCTAGCATAAGTTGCCCGCGACTTGTTTGTCGCTCGGATCTCCCTTTCTATCTAATCAGTAACGATAGAGACGCAATGAGCGACAAGCGAGAAAATACAACTTGTGCTACCCGTGCAGCGATGACGGTTTTATACTTAAGTGTAGGTACTTATAAGTAGTTATAAGCCGTTCTATTTTCTGAAGAAATAGATACAAATTTGACGTCATCGTCGTGGTACAGGGGAACTGTCAAAGAGACGCTCCGAGTAGCTCCGAATAAGTACGATGCATTGAGTTGAGCGGAACTATTGCATTACAATGAATTTACGATAAGTTTCATAGAACAAAACAAAAAACAAAGTTTTGATTTTAATTAGTTGGGACCATAATGATTCAATTACTAGTAACCTATAGAGCCTCCGTTTTCAATATTATTCCCTATTCAAGGCCACACACTGTTTATGAGTTCCACGTCAATGTACCTAGTTTTATCACCATAACTTATCCGTAGTATTAAATCAGCACGTATGTTAATATGGACAAACAAAAATAACCCATATTTACTACACCCGTAAATTATTCTCGCTCATTTTTAATTGGCCACTAAATTTAAGCTCAAAATAGAAAACATATAAAGTAACGTTAATATGGTGGGACACGTAGCTTTTACGGCGACGTGGACTGTTGCCATAAATCCATTTCGTGCAGTGACAGACACTTTATTCTTGGCGGACAAATATTTATCCCGAACCTGTGACCGTGCAGCTGACGCTACCGACCTAGTATATTAATAGTTATACCTAGACTTCTAAGCCAATGAGCAGTATTTCAAATTCAGGAACCAAAGCAGATTCAACTTTTTTTTGTTATTTATAAGGTTGATAATGGTACAGGAGTTATATCTGACATACTGCCTATTGGCTTAGGACCACGAATCTGCCCAGTATAGGTGAGAAGATTCGTTAAAATAAGGCGATCTTTGCCTTTCCAGAAATTCGTAATGGAGATTGATAAGGTTTGGTTCAAATGCTGCCTAGATCTGAAAATACCTCTGACGAGTTCGTACGCTACTATCTATTAGGAAAAACACACATTTTCAAAATTGGTTGGAGTGAAAATAGCTTTGGTTTTGTGGTTTTTACTTTTTTTTTTTAAGTTGTTCTGTCGTCTCCGCAAATGAACCTTTTTAGCGCTTACTACGCCTAATGTGATCTTTCGTACCCTCAACGAAATTAACGACTATTAGATATTGTTTTTGATGAATGTCAAAGCAAACTACATGCTAGGTAAAATTGGCTATCGTGCGCACGTCACGTCCTAGTTTGGTTTTTAGGGTGTGCTATGCACCAATACATTATTGACAATTTATTGTCGAGTAGCTGTTCCCGTGCCCTTGTTGGGAATTTTTTTGGGTTATTCTTATTATATAGCCTATGACACTCACAAATAACGTGGCTTTCTATTCGTAAAAGAATTTTCAAAATCGGTTCAGTATATACCAGGGTAATCTGTACCCCCTACAAAGTCACAAACTTTACCTCTTTATAATCTATATACAGGGTGTCCCAAAAGTACCACGCCACAGTGACACCGGAGGTAGGTCAGCTCAAGAGGAACCTAACCAGCCTAACATGACCTCAGTAAAATATGACTTTATTTTTTTCAAATTGCTAGACCAATTGCAAATTAAAATTAAATTGGTCTAGCAATTTGAAAAAAATAAAGTCTTATTTTACTGAGGTCATGTTAGGCTGGTTAGGTTCCTCTTGAGCTGACCTACCTCCGGTGTCACTGTGGCGTGGTACTTTTGGGACACCCTGTATATATAAAAGGCTAAACTGACTGACTGACTGACATATCAACGCACAGCCGAAACTACTGTACCTAGAAACTTGAAATTTGGTACAGGGGTTCCTTTCATGATGTAAGTGAGCACTAAGAAAGGATTTTCCGAAAATCGACCCCCAACGGGAAGAAGTGGGGGGGAGTAGCGGGAAACTAATTCTACGCGTACGAAGTCGCGGGCGTCCTCTAGTATTAGTATATATATGTAGATATAGATCACAATGATGACGATTAGTATGTAATTTACTATTAAATTCATTTGATTGATGATTTAGTAGGGCTAGGGCGAGTATTTATTTGTTCCTGAGTCTTGGATGTTTTCTATGAAATTAAATTATGTATTTCTCTATATAAGTAAGTTTGTCGTTGTCTAGTACTCATAGTATGTACAAGCCTAGAGCTTAGTTTGGGATTAGGTCAATTTGTGTTAGATTGTCCTATAGTATTTATTTATTTTATTTTAATTTAATTAGTAGGCGGCCAACAATGGGGCAGTTCATAGTTGATACTTTTTGCGGTTACGGTTCGCTGAGTACAGTCAAGGACTTTAATTGTTATGCCACTATGGAACCCTGTCATAATGACAGCGTTAAACCACGTGAAACAAATTACGCCAAAATTAATGATTAACTTTATGCGACAGGGTTCCATAGTGGCATAACAATTAAAGTCCTTTACTGTACTACTAAGCACTACGCATTGTTCCGTCAATAAGAGTCACAATTATGCTTTATATTTCGACAAGTACTATCTCGAACGTATTGCCATTACAATTGAAACCTTCTTCTTTAGGAGGTAAAGTTGCTCTTCGTATAAAATATTTCATTATTTATGCGTTTCTTTTGCACTGGTAATTTGCAGTCGGACTTCACAATAGATAACAATACCATTCATTGGAAGATAAGGTCTCAAGTATTACATTCAGACATTAAAAAAATAACTATTATGTTTGGATTGGGTTTGCCGTGAATGTAATGTAATTTAATGAATGTTTATTGACTTAAAAGTTCTTGAAATGTTATAAACGTTTTAATAAAATGCACGCGGTCGTATTACACCCTGAATTAACACATCGGCTATTTATTCATCTCGGAAAATTTGAAAGTTCCCGAGGGAAAAGCTAGTATATAATATATAATAATCAAAACAAAATACGGGCCACGCTATGTTCTGCACACAAAAGAACTGATTTCAGAGAAGGATTATTATAACACTTACACCTTAAGGCTACTTTTCATCCCGGAAAAATTCAAAGTTCCCGTAGCAATAACGATAAGCCAAATCTACACGGACGAAGTCGCGGGAAAAAGCTTGTGTGTACTTACCTTATTTTCATTTTTTATTATTTTCGAAAAAAAACCTGAATAAACCAAATACGCACAATACCCGCATTGCGCGTAACTTATTCCACTTCTAAGAAATTATTACAATGAAAAAATAGTTTCCATAGCTCTTAAGGGATTGTACTTGTTCTTTTCACAACTTGGGATCATATTTCTTTCAGGAGGATACAAGGAAAGATTGGCAAAACTTCACACGAGAGGGAATTCTCGAGAGGATCGGAGCGGAGCAGACTCCGCTCACGTCTTACACTTACCGGAGGTACTCACAATTTGAGGGGAAATAGACCGTCATAGCCTCGACGTTACTTCACAGGTGATAAAAAACCGGCCAAGTGCGAGTCGGACTCGAGCACGCAGGGTTCCGTACCATTATCTTTACAACATTTACAAAAAAACACGTTTGTTGTATGGGACCCCTTATAGTATTTTATGTAACTGATACATAAAGAGGGTCCTTAAAATACGAGTGTGGTTTTATGAAACGAGCTGAAGCGTTTTAAGGCCTAATTATGTACAGTTACATACATTACTTACTTTATCTACACACATATTATAAGTACTCTAAGATGCGTTCAGTAGGCGGCAGAACAAACATGGCGGCAAAGCTAACCTGTGTCACGAATATGAATGTTTTTTTTAAATCATAGACAAACTAAAAAAGTTCCTATTCTAATGTCATTCGAAATCAAAATGGCGTACGACACTTTACTTCAAATATACCAAGTCGACGTTCAATTGATACTAGAATTGGCCCCCTGTTTGAATTTTGTTGGTTTTGGTAGATGTTCCAAATTTGAACAACATTACTTTATCATAAGTTGTATCGTAATTTTAACTTTTCATTACAGCTACAGATAAGAAAACATATCATAGTAAAATTGTATCAAGTACCTAATGCTGGTCATTGTCTACGGATTCTGAACGCATTATAGAGAACTTATGATATGAGTGTAGATAAAATATTTATTTTATTCTGTTTTTAGTATTTGTTGTTATAGCGGCAACAGAAATACATCTTCTGTGAAAATTTCAAGTGTCTAGCTACCACGGTTCATGAGATACAGCCTGGTGACAGACAGACAGACGGACAGCGGAGTCTTAGTAATAGAGTCCCGTTTTTACCCTTTGGGTACGGAACCCTAAAAAGGGACCACGTCGTATTTTCAATATTGCGATCATAACTATCCTAAGACGGCACAGGTACGAAACATTCGTGTCTCTTTTGTTCTGCTGCCCATTGCCTAAGGCCCGATTTAGACCAAGCGAACGAACAAGAATTCTATGCATTATCTCTTACGTTTTCTTTGTAAAATTAAACACAAATTATTTTCTAGAGCACTCCTTCGCTGGGTCTAAACGCACCTTAACGCACTCGCAATCGCCGCAATAGACTTCAAAGTGAAACAATTGTTTTTATTTTGAAGGCAGACTCGCCTTCGGACTGTCAAAATGAAAACGGTTGTGAATGCGAGTGCGTTAGGCAATAAAGCTGCGACCACACCGGTGCTTAATATACGGTGACGGTACGGAATCGCAGTGACGCGTCGTATCTTTTGACGCAAGCTCCACACACCAATGCTTAAAAAACAGTGACGGTACGGAATCGCAGTGACGCGTCGTATCAGCTCCGTTTTTGACGCATGCCCTTCACACCAATGCTTAACGGTGCGTATATTACGGTGTGTCAAAAACGGCGCCATGTTGTTACTATGACCCCGTCTTTTGTTTAAGCAACGACACCGTTTTTTAAGCAGCGGTGTGGGGAGCGTGCGTCAAAAACGGTACTTATACAACGCGTCACTGCGATTCCGTACCGTCACCGTTTTTTAAGCATTGGTGTGGGCGTAACTTTAGTCTGCTGGTTGTTATTGATTGTAAGAGAACCCGTTACTCAAAACCCCAGCCAAAAAAAAGTGTTCTGCGTTACGTATGTCTTTGACAAGTCATCATCATCATCATCAGCCTATATCAGTCGACTGCTAGCCGTAGGCCTCCCCTAACGTGCGCCATTTCACCCTGGGGTGTGATTCTCTCAAGAAGCAAAGGTGAGCAAATGAACGAGTGAAGTCCAAGTGGCGAGATTAAGTAGTCCCGTCAAAGTGAACAAAACACATTTTAGGGCGTGCATTTTCAATTTGGCAGCATGTCGTCTCGAACGTATAAGGCTGCCTAATTGAGAATGCACTCACTAATATGTGTTTTGGTCGCTCGGACGGGACTTCTTAAACTCGCCGCTTGGAATTCCCTCCTGCGTTCGCTCACCTTTGCTTTTCAGAGAATAACACCCCTGTCCTCGGCCTGTCGCATCCACCGTCTGCCAGCAGCGATTCGCAAATCATCACTCCATCTCGCCAGAGGGCGTCCTACACTAAGGCTCTACTTTGAAATCCGTAATTCGAACTTCGTCTATTGCTATCCCTTTACGCGTCACTAATTCGCAAGAAAGTGACGGGGCGATCCGAAGTTCGAATTTCTGATTTCTAAGTAGAGCCCCTGTTTACTCGCGGTCTCCACCCAAGAGACACGTCTACTCCAACGGGTATCGGTATCAGTTTGACAAGTACAGGGCCTTTATTCTGCCCTCCTTAGAAAAACGGCGTATGTCTCATAGAACCTCGTATGTATTAGTGACCTTTTATCTTTAAAATGAAAAGTTAAATTTACTTTGACTATCAAATTGTACATGCTTCCTTTTTATTTATAAAGGCAGTATTCTCCTGGAAAACTATATTGCCTTTAAGGCATACCCATCGTATTCCTATCGTTTTGTTTTTAACTCGGCCGCCATTAAATAAACAAAAGGGGTAGTTACTATTTTATCGAAACACCTTTCAAAGAATGTATCATAAGATTACGAAACGGAATTTTCATTTCATCGAAAGGCATTATTTCTCACAGCATGTTTTTAGGGTTCCGTACCCAAAGGGTAAAAACGGGACCCTATTACCTACTAAGACTCCGCTGTCCGTCTGTCTGTCTGTCACCAGGCTGTATCTCATGAACCGTGATAGCTAGATAGTTGAAATTTTCACAGAAGATGTATTTCTGTTGCCGGTATAACAACAAATACTAAAAACAGAATAAAATTAATATTTAAGGGGGGCCCCCATACAACCAACGTGATTTTTTTGCCGTTTTTTGCTAATGTTGTATAGATAATGGTACGGAAGCCTTCGTGCGCGACACCGACTCGCACTTGGCCGGTTTTTTAGTACTTTCAAGTCTAATATTAATTACGTACCGTAAAATGTGCCTACTTTGCTCCCTGGGCAATTATGCTCCATGGTTATATTGAGGTAATCTGTATTGTAAATCATTCTATTGCTTTCATACAATGCGTGGCTGGATGTATACATCGATTCTTTTTAGAAAATTTGTCATCAACCTTAACTTATAAGTAACAAACGAAATTGTTACTATGGAGCATACTTACCCATGGGGGAGCAAAGTAGGCACATTTTACGGTAGGTTAAATAGGGTCTCTATTGGATCGCATATTTTTTTTACGCATAACGTATCTTTACGCATAAAATCGTTTGACCTAAAACGGTTTTTACAATAGAAAATTGTTTATTTTAATTACTTTAAAAATCTAACCTAACCTTACCTAATCTAATCTACACAATAGACGTTTATTAAATTTTGAAATGTCAGCCTAAAGGGTGTTTATGCGAAAAAAAAATATGCGTAAAGATACGTTATGCGTATTTAAAAAGTTTATGCGTTTCAAAGGGATCCCGGTTAAATAAGGTTACACTACTAAACTCAAGCGGCGAGAAATGACTTTCGATGAAATGAAAATTCTGCCTAATGACACCTTCGTTGAAAGATCCTCCGATAACATAATAGATACCCGATCAATTTACTATTGAAAGTTTATTTAACCCGACCTTTATACGTTTAAACTTCGAGATAAATCCGAACTGTGTCAGCAGAAGTTGTTGGCATGTATTAAAGTAAGTTGCGAACGGTCGCGGCGCGTCAGAGACGCTGTAAAACTTGCCCGGCCGATGGTCGAGTAAGCTCAGAACGAAATTGGCAATCCTCTTTCACAATGAACCGTAAAATGGTTTTCCGTTTTTGCCCGACCGAGCGAAGCGGCTCGTTGATTCACCGGACACGTCGCGTGGCGGCTATCGGTAGTCGGGGGAATTTGTGAAAATAACTCTTTTACGTCCCTAAACCTGAACAATACCCTTCACTCGACAATCATGGAACGTGGACAAAGTCAGCCAGTCAGATTATGGGCAAATTATGAGGCTGCTTTTTGTTTTTGTTATCCTACTATTATAAATGCGAAAGTTTGTGTTAGTTTCATACTCTTTCACGCTAGACGGATTTGGATGGAATTTGGAATGGAGATAGTTCATACCCTGGGGGCTTATTGTCTAACGCACTCGCAATCACGACCGTTTTCATTTTGAAAATCGAACGCTTGTCTGCATACAAAATGAAAATAATTGCTCAACTTTGAAGCCGGTTGCGATTGCGAGTGCGTCAGACAATAAGCCCTCTGGATTAACACATAGGCTACTTTTCATCCCGGAAAAATTAAAAGTTTCCAAGGGTATAACGACACTCGAAATCTACACGAACGAAGTCGCGGGAAGTTTAGTCATTCATAATTTCTTTGGATTAGATACTACAACTTTGAATATACAATCTTTATGATAGTATAATGCTGTTATTACGACAGGCCATTGTGATCATTTTAGGTGGCTTCTGTCGGGCTAGAACGGTACATTTCATGTACCATACATATAGCATTCATCCCTTTCCTTATGGCAAATATGAAAGTGCGATAAAGACAAACGCTATCGTCGATGATAATTCCAAATCCGTTATGTGTTCGATTTTGATTAATTTAATACCCTAATAAGTATTGTTGCTAGGTTACAACTTGACTGAAAAAATCGAACACATAATGAATTTTTATCTTAGTGGACATTTTTCGGCTGATATGATAATGATGATGATCATAAAAATAAAAGAATTCATGTTAGCCAAATTATTTATTTACTATCAGACTCCTCGGTTAATTCGTTATCTTCACTTTCATCCGTAACACTTATTACGAAGCGATCGGCTACACTATCAGCTATGTGGATTAACTAGACTTACTTTTTAAATATCGTTATTATATTAACAGCACTAGCCAAACTGTGGCAACATTAGTGTACAATGAACTGTCAAGTTAGTTCGCCTAATTCTGGACTCGACTTTACTTAGTCCTGTTTTTGCTTCCATTGAAGTTTTTTTCTGATTTTTAAAACTTATAGTTTTGGCTGTGGGGCACTTCTAAAAAGGCACAAACAGAACAGTTAGAAACTCACTCGTACTACTTTGTTCATGTTAAAAGAATATAGTCAAGAGTACCTATTATAAGAACTTATGTTAATCACGGCAGTCAAAGAAAAACAATCGAACAGAGTTGTAATACTTGTTCTAATTAGTTTTAAATTAAAATAGGCCTAACAATGTCTTGTTATTTTAATTTAACAATTAATTTACTTTTAAGTAGATTGTTCTGCTAAATAGGCCGTTCGCGTCGCTGGTTACTTTAAGTGTCTCGAACAGTGCCGCGGAGAAGCCTGCACACTTTTAAATTTGTAATTCGAGTAAGTAGCAGTAGTTCTATCCCTTTTATTCGATAGTATTACAAACGAGGAGTAAGAGAGCTAGAGGAAATTAAGTTTCAAATTCCCCTTTCTAGTTCACAGGGGCTGAAACATGGCTGCAGCGGTGACAGCTACAAGTAATATCTTAGAAACCCAGACCAATAACTGTACTGTGGTGGGTAAGTAACGCCGGGAAAAGCAACTGCGAATAGTTTGCACACTTGTTCTTCTATTACGCGAATACACAGATGCAATTTATTTTTCAATTGTCGTAGTTTGTTGCCTTGAGTCTTTGCGTTATAGTACATTATTGTAGAGAATTAGAAAGCAAGCGTTGCTGGACGAGTAATAAGTTAGCACAGCCGAGCCTTACTCAAAAATGCACTTTAGAAAGAGATTTATGAATTTATTTAACCTTTATAGCACAACAAAGCACAAATGGCTTAATGCCTAATGGCATTCTCTACCAGTCAACCAAATTAATTGAAATGGATACTATTACTATTACTTCCCGGCCGATGCCAGGTAGAAGTCATTTTCATTACGTTTCTTTCCGTCCGTCCGTCGTCGTAGTCGTAGTGAGTTAATGACAAATAAGTCGTTTTTTAAGTGACGATTTTTTATTCGAAAAGAAACGAGTTTATTGTAACTAAAATATCTCTGGGGCGGCTTAGTGCTGAAAAAGCGGAGTTTCTCACTTGATACGCCTTCGTTTGGACTTCATTGGGAATAAGTACAATTTAATTTTAGCGCTGGGAGGCAAACCCAAGGAAAGGTGTTTCCACGTGGAAGGACTTGTCTTTTGCGTCATCGTTGAATAAATAACTTATTCATAGTTATGTTCCATTAACATTTTGAACTAAGCACTTGAAGAAATTAAAGGACAGACAATAAAAACAAACAGTTAAAGAATACATAAAAGACCTAGGTTTAAGCGTTTATAAAAACGTGAAAGTTCAAGACAAATTACACTCTTCGAAACATAATACAACAACGGCATCTAATGGATAATAGAGTAAAAGATAATTAAGCCTTTAGTGAGGGATAATAAAGCTTTTTTTTTATCGGTTCATTGTTTTAGAGGTTTCCCTTAAGAGTATTTGTCAGACGACTCTTAAATCGCGTAGATAGCGGTTAAAATCTATACAAATTTAGCTCCGGGTTGCTATAAAAACGATCAGACCTAGTTTTTCATAATATCTACAACATATTCAAAAATCGTAAAAATCGGACTAGATTTAGGGGAGAGAAACGCTATCCCATTTTCTATGAACATAATTTTTTTAGGTTCGCGATCCTCTTTAATTATATAAATATTACATACATTTTTTTTTATATAAATATCCATTTTCTGTCTCTATATTTTTGTGCCATAAATACTAAATAGAAAAGAAGACGAATGCGAAAGTACTTAGCATAGTGAAGGAAAAGAGAAGGCTATTGCAGACAATAGATAATAGACGAAGAAAGATGTTTGACCACCTGGTACGGCACGACGAGTACATTAAGATGATAAGTGAAGAAAAAATAGAAGGAAAAAGGAAAAGAGACCAAGAAGAACTTATCTGGACCTATTTATAAAAAAAAGTAGGCGTCGTGCCGTTTCAGTTTATTAAAGAAGCTCGGAATAGAAAATAATGGAAATTACTCCAACTAGAGTAAATTATGAAATACAAAATTAAATAAATGATAACAGGACAGTAAACAACCAATTAGTCAATCAATTAAATATAAGTTTGGGCGGTACGTGTTCAAGGGCGTATAATGTATGCAGGGCAGTGTGTCGGCGTTGAACCGTGGGCCTCTCGTCTGGATAAACCGGGCCTGTTTGAAATTCCAATTAGAAAGTTTTCTCATTTGCTTGATTCAGGGCGTGGAGTGGCGGAAGGGCAACAATCCGCGCTGATTAGTCTGCCGACTCCGAGCCAGATTTAAAGGGTGCAGGGCTCACCGCGTCAACCAACCCTACATCTATGAAGACTATTTAAATCATGATCGGGGAGTAAACAATGGGTGAGTCGCAGTCGCGTTGACAAATAGATAGATAGATAAACATCTTCCCCCTTACTAATAAACGTTGAGTAACGGTAGTATAGCTATACAATGTTTTGTCCTTATCTGTCAAATTCACAATCACAATGACAGATGAGGACAAAACATTGTACAGCTATACCCCCGTTACTCAAAGTTTATTAGTAAGGGGGCTTAAATACTACATACACGCATGGCTGTTGAAGCCAATGGCCATTTCTCACCACCCTATATCTGAATAGTTTGACAGGGATATAGCTCAGCAGAAAGTTCAATCAAACCCGCAAATCAAAATATCGTTTCAAAAATAGTCAGGATCAAAATAATTTCAAATACGGAATACGAGCGAACGATGAGCTTTAAAATAACTCACCGTAATATCTGGAAACTTTTTCTATTGTACGTATCGATTTATTCAAAAAGTATCAAGCGCAAACCGCCCTCCGAGACACGAAAGTTGCCCACTTGAAAATTGAATTTATCAAACTTTTCTGGCACAAACAGAAAGTTTATAGACTGTGAAAACCAATTTAGTTCCAATTGCCATCGTTCGCGTGAATTCAAGCCTGTAATATCCGAATGCGGGAATGGAGATCGATGCTGCCGTTTTATTACCAGTCTAGTATTGACTAGTTAAAACCACACATTTTGCTCTGGCTTTCTGTATTTCATACAGTCTGCTCCAATTCAGACTACCAATGACAAAAACAAGTATACCTGACTGTAATTGTCTTTAGATAGAGGATGAAATAGTGATGATAATAATGTTACCTCTAGTTATGATGCATAGATATTCAACCTTTTTAATTTTCAAAGGTTGAATATCTATGCATCATCATTGTATTATTATGCTGTTTGCGACAGAGACGAAAACCTCTCTTATCTAATTAATCAATAAAATCTATCAAAACATTTGGCTATTTGTTGCTATTATGTCCATTTTTGATTATCGAAAGCGTTATTTATTCGCAACATTAAACATCGCAGAAACGGTGCACTCTAGCTGTGATATCATTAACTTTAGCTTCAGGCAAATATTTTCAAAGATCATTTTGATCATCGATTTAGCTTTTGTTGTGACCTGAGGGCTTATTTATTGTCTAACGCACTCGCAATCGCAACCGGTTTCAAAGTGGAGCAATTGTTTTCATTTTGTATGCAGACAAGCCTTCTATTTTCAAAATGAAAACGATCGTGATTCCGATAAAAGTGAGGGAAAAATTATGCGGTTCAGGACGAATTACGCTACTAAAGGCTACTCGTAACTTAATATAATTTAAAAAAAAACACTTATTTAACTTCTTTTCACAATTTATTGGAACTACGATATATTTCCAAAGTTTCGGTTCCACTGCTCAATACACTTGAATTAAATGCTAAAAATATATTTTGAACGTGGTTGTAGCCCAGAGAGTTTTATACACGTGCGTGGGTGGTGTTTAGTTATAACCGTAGTCAAGTAGCTGTACATTTTAGTACCTTGTCATACTAACGTATTAAATTGGAAGTGTTTTGAATTTAGTATATCAGTAGCTGTGACAAGGTATCTATTAAAGAGTTCGACCGTACATGGAGTCTTAATAAATACATTTAATAAAATATAACATTTATTAATTCTACGATTGCAAAGAACTCTTCTACATAATAAAAGAATGTTTATATTAAAGAACTCTTTGCCTAACTGTATAGATAAAATATAGAATCTTTTATTTTACTTTTTATAGTAAGAAGTATTTAATACCAAAATTATTTACACTAATGACTTTACTAATAAACGTGAAGTAAGCATGGAGTAGCTATGCCATGTTGTGACATTTGAATTCGACGGAAAAGGACAAAACATGGCATAGCTACTCCATGGTTACTCCATGTTTATTAGTAAGGGCATATGTTTATAATTAGCATTCACAGTACTCGTACTTAAACCAAATATGCTAATGAACTTGGCAGGTATACACATAGTAAAAGCAAATATGTAATTACATTAAACTATGAGTAATGATATGAACTTTGGATGGTTAATATGAAGTACAAAATTTCGAAATTTCAGATGCGCCGTCTTTTGCTTGTCATTCGAGACTAAATTGGCAGAAATGGATATAACGTAATTTTGATTTTTAAAAGTGGCCCTGAAATATCTGGGGACTTATTCCACTCAGAAAGAGATCTCGAATAACATACTAGTGTAAGGATTGCTATTCTTGCCACGCAATAGAAGAAAAAAAATCCAAGGTGTTTGTGCGGATCTCGAGGGCAGAATACTGCCCTCATTAGAAAAAAAGGGCGTATGTTTCATAGAACTGCGAATGTATTAGTGACCTTATTTCTCAAGTCAGCAAGTTCAATTTGTTTTGACTATCAAATTGCGCATACTTTTTATTTCAAAGGGTAGAATAGTAGTTGACCATTCCAAAGATAAATAAAGTTGGGTAAAGTCGTAGAAAGAGCTTATTGTATAGGAAGAGAAAAATCAGTAAAAGACTTCAGAGTTCAACGGGACGCTTTCAGAATTCCAAAAGGCTAAAAACGTAATCATTTCAACATAACCGGGTAGGGGTTGACGCGTAATAAAATAAAAGGCAAATCTGACGGGCAAACTGCGGGATTTCGCGAAATCTGACAAGTCTGGAAATTAAAATTGGACAATTTTTAACGTGAATTTCAGCAGGATTAAAAGTAATTCGATACTTCAACGCACACCCAAAGCCGCTTTACTAGAAATCGAAGTGTTTTTTGTGAAGTTTGAGTGTTACGAAGGATATTTTGGAAATTTAACTTTAGGGTAAATTTTACGCAAATTTTTGCGTGGGAATACATACATGTTGGAATTTTTTTTATTGTCTTAACGCTCAAGCGTGTTAGAGTGTACCCAATTTATGCAACATTCGGAGCAACTATATCCGAAAATCTTTACTTAATAAAAAAATGCTTAAAGCCCTGAAAGCGTTTTTATAAGAACTGTCGAAATATTTGCCACACATTTTTAGCTTCTGTTACATGCACTAAGGAGTGCCCAACCTAGAACTATTTATTTTTGTTATTTAATTACCAATTTAGGCCACTGGCACTTGGATAGATCGCCAGGGCCTCTATTCAGCACGGTAAAACAATATAACTTTTAACATTTTATCGTTTTATCACATAAAAGGTCAAAGACGATATGGTTTTTGCCGCCAAGAAAAGAGGCCCTGGTATTACGTCACGCCCATGAATATGTACCGTATAAACATCTTAATTAATTGACTTATAGTTACCATAGGGATCCGAAAGGCCTAGACAAGCCTACATAACGCTAAAGTTAGCGAGTTTTAAAATCTAACAAATTGTAAAGGATTGACGAAAGCTGATGATCAGTCGGACGCTTACGGTAACCTTATACATATGTAGTATTAATCTTTTTCCACCGTTTTTAGTCGGATAACTTCGTATTTATCTTGCTTTCTCAGTTGGCTAGCTAATTGAGAAAGCACGATAAGTACGAACTTATCCGACAAAAAACGATGGGAAAGGATTATTACATTTATTACATTACATCAGTACCTACATTTCGTTAGTTTTCGAGAATCGCTAACGTTACGTTATGCATATTGTATAAGCCCCTCGTTAGTGCTCAGCAAGAGGTATTACACAGGGACTGATTGAGTATGGCGGTATTTTTCCCAAAAACTTGTTTTTCTGGGCAATCTTTCCATTCGTAAAATTTACCAGTTTTTTTTTCAGTAGCTTATTGTGCCGAAGATTGGATGGTTTGCCCTCGGGCCTGCTGCAAAACTAAACATAACCTAAACCTTCCTATTTCGGCCTAATTACAATGGGGAACTTTGCGACTGGGAAAAATCCAGAATGGAAAATATGCGACCAGGAAAAAATAAGAATGGAGAAAAATGCGAATGGGAAAAATCGTGACTGGGAAAAATCGCGACTGGGAAAAATCGCGACTGGGAAAATCGCGAGTAATCGAGTTTGTGAAACAGATTGATACACCCGAATGATTACTTTATGTGTTAGTCATTAATTTCCCGAACTCGATTAATGATTAACGTTCCTAATTTAGCGGTTCACCCTCATATTCCGTGGCGTGGCGAGGTATCGCGCCACACTCCAGCCGCTCGAGCCCACTCCACGTCACTCTGTCTCCGCGATTTGACTGCGTCCTTAATTACTGCGTCGGCAGTGACGTATGATGGTGGAGCTGCGTCCGTTCATTAAATTTCAAGTACCGGTAAAGCAGAGTTTATTTTTAGGGTTCTGTGATAAAATGTTGGCCGCGAAGCTATGTGGTACAATGCCAAGTTAAAAAGGATGATATCCTTTCTTTATCTAGTTAATAGATACATTTTTGAATATAAAAATGTCAACCTTTTCTCCGCAATAAAGTTAAAAACAGCGTCTTCAACGCGATTTAAGCGTCGGTTTACAATCCTCTCAACGTCAAAGCAAGAGCATTTCAAATCGTATCTCTCACTTTGAAATACAAAATGGGAGCAGACGCCAGAAGACGATTACTGACACATGTTTAAAATGTTCATGACATACGTGCGCAAAGGGTTTTATTTTATCTTATCACAAGCGCAGTAAACTAGCTTTGAAAACTCCATCGGGAATATACTTCTTCGGAAGAAAGACAAATGGAATCGCTACTAACATCCCGAGGCGACAAATGCGAAAAAAATGTTTTAGCGGTAACTGTACCCTAACCATGAGAATACCGCGAGAATACACCGGCATGAGTTACAATTACCGTACTCGCTAGCGACTCGAATGCTCTGTCCCTCTTATTCTATAACAATACTGTGAGAGATAAAGCATTCAACTCGCTACAATTACCGTACTCGCTAGCGAGTCGAATGCTCTGTCTCTCACGGTATTGTTATAGAGTGCGAGGGATGGATCATTCGACTAGCTAGCGAGTACGGTAATTATAACTGATGGTAGGGGTGGTGTATTCTCGCGAACGGGGGAAGTATATTCCTACACCGCTGAACTACTCGTTACGCTCGTGCATCCAACATCCCTTTCAATTTATGACCACGAGCTGTTAATTATCAAGCTATCTGTAGGTTTTTAATTGACCTTGGTAAGTTTTAAGGCATTGGCATTACAATTATCTCCGAAAGTAAACGACATTCCAAACATCATATCAAGTTCGGTTTGGTAGTTTTTGTCTGATCATAAATAAATTATACAGACAGACAGTCAGACAAAAACTACAAAATCAATCAAAACGTGTTCTTTGATTGACTTTTGAGTCCGCTAAAGTATTCTTTCTCAAATATCTTGAATGTACAGATTTTTTTTTCTACAATTTTTTATATGTATGTAATGTATACTATGTAGATTCATAACTCTTTTTTTTTCAGATTTTAAACCCCCGATGCGACCCCATGTTTCAGAGTTGATAACTCAGAATTTCAAAATACAATTTATTCAGTAAATTGACCACATGCGGGCTCTTTTACGCGTCGGCAATATGGAGTAAATCTACTAGCGCTTCGGACAAGACCATTGCGGAGAAAAGTCAATTTTTCAATCATAAAATACAAAAAATCAAATTAAGTTACATTACAAGGTAATAAAGTAAAAAAAGATAATTATTAAAACAAGCACAAATAAAATCTTTACAAATTTAAGGCCAATAGCGTTAAACTTAAAATAATTACTAGGAGAACAACACGTCAGGCGCGATATCTTAAATAACTAACTGGAATACACTGGCAAGCCAAGCGTGAACAATCCGGACTCCGTAGACAGCACCCGTTCACGAGTATGACGCGTATGGCAGCCAACTGAAGTGCTTCTAAATAAATAAATATATAAATAAAATACAGTTAACGCTCAGAAGCGGCCTTCGATTTGTGCACTTGTCCCACCACTGACTACGAGCGAGAAGTCAGCCATCAACTATTATTACATACGTATTTTTTATATCTTTTTCATCTCACTAGCTCGGAAAGCCCTTTTTGTTTGTTTAATATCTATTGAGAAAATTGCTTTTTATCCACATGTGAAGAAAGAGTTTTGACATTTGAAGGCAGCTTAAGTGATATTTGACAGCTAACAAAACGTAAAACGTTAAAAGTGCTGAATTTCTAACATCACTATTAATGAATTGTATAGAGTAAAAAACACAAAAAAAAATGTATTGACAAACAGGTAAATAAATAATAATTTATAGTTTTCTTATTTTCCTCGCTGTAGTGAGGTGAAAAGTTTTGTGTTATACACGGGTCAAAAGTTATTTTACGTCTCGTGTGTTGAAACACTCGGTACGCTCAGGATTCTATTTTTGAACCACTCGGTACGCTCAGGATTCTATTTTTGAACCAATCGCTCCGCTCGTGGTCAATCATAGAATCCTTTCACTAGCTCATGTTTCAAATGAACACTCGCAGGTAAAATACAACTTTCCCCCCTTGTATAACAAATAACTATTGTTGAAGATAAAGTTCTCGCCGGCAGTGTAAACAGCTAGCAATCAACTATTATTATTTGTGTCTCTTTTATTGACGCGGGATCTATAGTCTACATAAAAAAGTCTATAGCTAATCGCTTTCTCGGAGGTGGGACAAGTGCCTTGCTCTGCCCTGCCCCTGTCCTCCGCGCGAGAAAACATGGCGGCGCGCGAGTAACTTCGGTAAATACAATTCGTCCCCTGTGAGTTTAAGTGGCTTGTCAAAACTTGTTCTCCTTTGCTTTAGCAGTGTGATTTATGGCGTCGATATGTCAATTTAACGTCACTCTGTATGATTTATACGCCGACAAAAAGCCTTTCAGACGAAGCAAATGGTACAAAAAATGTCGCAGTAAAAGAGTCAAGGTACTCGTTAGCAGGGCTTGAATACCGGTATTATTTTCATACAAAAATACCGGTATTCAATTTCGGTATCTCGCTTATTATTTAATATTTTTGCTCTTCAATGAATTTATATAATAGAATAGTGTTAGTACCTAAATTATAGTCAAAAATATCAAGGAAATAATGCAAATTAAGGAAGATATTTCAATTTTAATGAATACCGGTATTAAGCCCTGCTCGTTAGATCCGTTAGTTCTGATTTTTTGCTAAGTAGCTTTGAGGTTTTCGCCTAAAGTATAACACTACGTCAAAAATAAAAAAAGACTTTATTCTATTTTGACCCTTGTAGTGAACAAGATTTAAAGCCAGAAGGAGTGGTTTTCGACAGTAAGTATCGAGAACATTAAATTTGCTAAAATTCGAAACTAAAGTTGTCTTTATAGAGGTAGACTTAATAGTTTTTCAATTATAAATTAATTTTTAAATAAAAATTCAATTTTGTCTGATTCTGTAATAAAAAATTGTAAAAAATAACTAAATACTAGTATACTTATTAAAATAATAATTCATATTTTTAAAACATAGACTTAATAAAGTTTTATCTGCATTTACCGCATTTGTGTACGCATATTAGGTAGCTGCTATTTTGGGACGCTAAGTATACTTAATTAACCGCACTTAATACATGTGTGCACTAATTAGCAAAATGATTAAATTAATGTCATAATTATGTGCCTAAAGCGCTTAGCACTTATGTGTTTTTTATTGGAAATTATGTTAATACTGTTTAACCGTATCTGCTGCGAGCTTTTAGTAGGTATACTACTGATCACGGCAGTACTCTAAAACTCATTTTTGAAAAAAGTGTTATATACGCACTTTTTAACAATGGCGGCGGTATTAAGATTCACACATTATTCAACGTGATACAAATTCAAAAAAAAAAGTCAACCCTAGGTAGTATGCTTAGGTATCAGCGTTCTATGGCATGAACTGACAGGGTGACTGGTCTGCTAGGGTTGACATTATTTTTGTCTTCGAATTAGAATTTATTTTAACGGTTTCGTTGTCACACTAACAGACACAACACAATAGTGTAAATCTGACCAGCACAAAGATTTTTGATGACCAAATTCATACAGGTGTCCCACGATGTAAATAGATGTATTTACTTCGATCAGAGCCTGTCTATACAAGCTCTGAACATTTTGGGATAAGTGCAAAATCTAACCAAAATTAGGCCGCTTTAAAGAAATGTAGTTGCAGCGATTACTTGATGAATGATTTCGAATTTGTGGTTAACCTCGATAACTTTTTAGACAAGATGGCGTCTTGGTCCACAACAGTTGGTTTAGTGCCAAGATTCCAAGTTGTTGAATAAAAAACTACATTCTTTAGTGGAAATAAGTATGTATTTAATTCAAACGCATTAAAGTTATCACATGAATCGATACATATATTGCTTCATTATTGAGTATTACATATCAAATTTTGGAATCACCAGTTGTAGCTATTTTTAGCTAAGGGAGGCAAAGGTGTAACGAAAGGTAGCATTCTTTACCAGTATCATTAAAACCGTACATAACTCCTAAACTAATTCATACTCGTACTTATTATCATTAATATTTACGTCAAGTTCTGGGACACCCTGTATATTAGAAACCTTCCTGTATATCAAAAACCTTTCAACAATTCCAGTATCACGATTTAATTAAGTCCGAGTTTAGAATACAATGCATTGCATCCAATGGCTTTTTGTGCCTGCTGCCTAATTAATTACATTTTACATGTAACGCAATGGTAATTTCATAAACTAGAAATGCTGTTTTTTGAAACAGTCGCTTTTCAGCGCCTCTATTCAACGCGGTAAAATCCAAATCATATTTGTCCTGTTAAGGTATTGTTTTTAACTCGGCTGCCATAACTGTCAAGTAAATAAGAGCTATCAAAACGTGGACAAGGTGAAAAATGTTTTGGTTTGTAAGGGTTGAATAGAGGCCCTGGATTGTTACAAAGCAAACCTAATATAACCTATGGGTTCTATAGATATATATCTTTAGATAATTGTGAGGCGATGCCTAAATAGCATAGCTGTCATAAAAAATCCATACAAATTCAGTTCCAGGCGATAACGTTCCTCACCCCCCCAACCCAAGCCCAACCCCCCCAAATCAAGTCCGATTCCCATGATTTTTGAATATGTTGTTTTTTTTTCAGGATACCTAAACTGCTACTTACAGGTTAGGTTAGATTAGACGCTAGAACTGCGTGCTAGTACTAGTGCTAATATTTACATAAATAACCGAATCCAAAAAACCTAGTTTTATTAAAACCCAAAAAAAAACAGTCCCTGGATTTTTGGTCAACATAATGAGTTGATATTTTTTAACTTTAATATGTTTCACTTTGTAGGCACCTAACTAGGTACTCGTAGTATGAGTAAAATGTACTACCATGTTTCTGCGCAACCCAAATTTATCTATTTTCTTTACCTTTCTTTCTGTCTTTCTTCTCGAACCAAACTATCATTTTATGAACACCCTCTTTATAGTTGGAAATCCACTACCGTGCGTTTTTTTTCGAGGGCCTTCTCGAACCAATGCGACTTGGGGGCCTTCAAAAAACGAGCCTACTCTTTCCTCAAAGGCCGGCAGCGCACGCGCACCTGCGATTCCTCTGGTGGTGCGGGTGTTCTTTCGTCGCGATGATCACTTACCAGCAGGTGGCTCGCTTGCTCGTCAGCCTCCTCTATAACATAAAAAAAACCGGACAAGTGCGAGTCGGACTTGCCGACCGAGGGTTCCGCACATGACACGGTTTAATCAATTGAAAATTTGTACCTCCGTTCCTTGCATAAAGACCCTTTTTTTGTGATTTAACTAAAAATGTACAGATTTCATATTTTTTCCTATACTGGTAGTAAAAGACGGTGCTACTTGCCAAATTTCATAGTTCTAGGTCAATGGAAAATACCCTATACATTTTGATTCCCTCGAGAGTGTCGAAATACACGTTTTTGGCGACATAAAGGGCCGTATCTTTTTTTTACGTAAATGTAGAAGTTTGATTTTTTGCCAGCTTTATGGGACTGTAGACCGGAGTATATGGTTTGAATTTCAACTTGATACCTTCACACATTCCCGAGATAAAGGGTCTTGACATACAGACAGACGAACAGACGGACAACAAAGTGATCTTATATGGGTTCCGTTTTTTTCCTTTTGAGGTACGGAACCCTAAAAAACGTGAAATTTCATCCTATTCGTGAACACCTGGAACAAAAATACCTAAAATATCAACCAACAAGCCCCCGCGAGGTTTTAGATCAGTGTCACCAGATAAATCAATTACATCAGCCGACAAATACCTACACGCGACATGCATGACAAGTGGTGAGTGACATTAATCGTAATATTTCGATATTTCAACGTATGATTTTCGAGCTAAATTAATATTTATAATTCGCAAACGTGATAATAGATAACTATTAGTTAAGTGGATAACAACCCCCGATATAATGATGACCCCTTCTTTTAGAGCTGATATCTCTTAAACGGCCCGACCGATTTACATTAAACCTAGCTAAGAACCACCGTTCCATCAAATCGCAGGCACTCACGCACGCACGCACGCACGCACGCACGCACGCACGCACGCACACACACACACACACACACACACACACACACACGCACGCACGCACGCACGCACGCACGCACGCACGCACGCACGCACGCACGCACGCACGCACGCACGCACGCACGCACGCACGCACGCACGCACGCACGCACGCACGCACGCACGCACGCACGCACGCACGCACGCACGCACGCACGCACGCACGCACGCACGCACGCACGCACAGACACACGTACAGAAGTTGTCAACATTAGGGCCGCCATTTTGTGATTTTTGAAAACCGATTTGTGAAAGCTTGTTTACATTCTTTATCTCGTTTTGTTGGCCTAACTTTATTAATATTCGCCGAATGATCTTGGTGAGGGCCACTGCAGCTTCGTGGCGGTCTACATAAGCTACGACAGCTACGCCTGCTACGAGCCCGTAGCGTCGTAGCAGTAGCTGTCTGACTGTCTATCGTCGATATTAATAACGGCAACAGGTAGACGCTTGAAATGTTCACAGAATATTTAGATGTATGTTCACTTTAAAAATAAATTAATAAATTAAAATAAATAAATAATTAATGGTATACAACAAACGTGATATTTTTATACGGAACCCTTCGAGCGCGAGTTCGACTCGCACTTGGCCGGTTTTTTATTTATTTTATGTTTTAATAGTAAACAGGTTTTTTATTTATTTGATGCTTATTTTTTAGTCTTTAGATAATTGATAATATTGGACTCGAGTGTGTCTTTATACTTTATGGCATGTTTGAAATAGATTATAATGCTTATGTGTACACGCAGATATTACTATCAGTGGCGTAGAGACGTGTAGATGTTTGACGTGTCTATTCTATATTTACGAATTTGACTGTAAACACATTACCTACATATTACTGTTCGCAAAGCTCTTAAAAATTAACATATTTCTTATGCCTTTAAAAATAAAAACGCCTTCGTAGATAAACTAAATAAATAATTTATCAATCTCATATTTTTACTTTCAGTATAAATAATGTCGTAATAAGATAAGCCGACAAGAGCTTCGCTTTTAAATAAAGAGAGAGAGATAACTATGTTACTGATTGAATCATTTTTTTTGACAACCTTTGTTTGTTTTTTACCTCGAGCTTCGTAGTTGCCTTTCATTACCATATCTTCTATAAAGTACTTGTACTGTAAAATGACGTGTAAATTTATATTTATCAATAGAATAATCAATAAATCTTCGTCCCGCCCAAAGTTCTTTAATAAGGACAAATAGATTTACGCTCTACATGGTTCTACGTTGCCTAATTGTGAAAATGTGGTTACAGAATTATCAACAAGTTTTTAAAGTTGTTGGTAATTCTGTAGCTCTGCCTACCCCACTCTGGGAATGAAGGCTCGAGTTTATGTATTTATTTATGTATGTATGTTCTACCCGTAATTCAATATCCATACAAAAATGTCCTTCATAGAGGACATTCGGCAGTAATTGGAAATTGCTTAAAAATGCTTGGGCGAACGAGGATATTTTACCTACAAATTATACCTACCTGGGACGAACGTACAGAACAGAAAACGTTTTGTGAAATACATTAACTGCCATAAAAACAAATAAATAAATTGATTGCAAAATCAATTGTATTTTATTGAAATTTCTTTTCTTTGTAGTTTAACTTTCTTTTATATTTTTATAAACTTGATTATATTTTATCAATAAAGTCACCCCGCTAAAAAGCTTGAGCGCCCCCTTATTTTTTCTGAGAGCCCTGCCTCCCCTTGAATTCATTCAGCGCCCATTGGGTGGTCGGGATCACTTTGAGAACCAATGCTTTAAGCGAAGATGACAGTCTATGTTTTTATAAAATGGACTGACAGGCCAAGGTCACCCGCCGAATTGTTGGTCTGTATTGCCCTTACCATAGAAAGCTAAACAGTATATTCCATTAGTGTCATAAAAAGGTAGCGTTTGGAAACACCGCGAGCCCGGGCCGTCTCCCCCCATAGTTAGGGAGCTGGCGAGCATTTCGGTATATGATTTGCACAAGTTTCACATCGAGGTGGATTGCAGTTTAGACCAGTACGAATTGATTTGGTTAATCAATTAAGGTCCCATGTCGCTGCTTTTTTTTAACTTTTTTTTTCATTTTTGACGCGCTGTCTATAGACGCAGAGGCAACATGCTGGCAGACTATTTTTCCGTGGTCATTCTCATCTTTAATCTAACAATTCAAGTCTGCCAAGTGAGCACTTCAAATACAGTTTTTTAAATCATAAAAATAACTTAAAAAATTGAATACTCCAACAGTCAGAGCTTTGGATGTCTGCCTCTTCGATTTTTAGTGTTTACAGGATGACTGTGATCATCAGCCACCTCGCTACCACCTCATCACACCCCCATCACCTTTTTTTTACATTTTTTAAACGCTGTCTAGGCAACGCAGCGCCACCAGTGGCAGACGAGGTGCTTATGTTTCTTAGGCTATAATCATCGCTATTAATAACGTCTGCCACGTGTGCTGATCATATCGAAATTTTTCTCACCGGCTCCCTAACTACCACACATGTGGGGGTGCCACACGTGCGATAATGCGCCATAACGTTTTATAAGGGCCCTAAACGTGAGCAGATGGCTCTCGCGATCGCTCGCGCCTACTGCGCACCCGCAATCCGCCATTACGTTTTATGCAAACAGCGCCAAAACATTTCACTTGTAGTCCCAAATAGGGTACCTTTTCAGTTTCGACATTGCCGTAATGGTTTTATGCCCGTTTATGGCACTTGGGAGATTGAATCCGCTGTAATTGTGTATGGCGGTGAGCAGCTATGACATTATTTATTTTAATTCGACTTGTGTAGAATGGTGGAATTGTTTTAGGGTTCCATATCCAAAGGGTGGCAGCGGTAACGGGACCGTATTTTAACCTGGGCTTCTATTCCCCGCGGTAAAAACCATATCGTCTTTGACCTGTTATCGTATTGTCAACGTTTTGATAGCTCTTATTCACTTGACAGTAATGTCGAACGAGTTAAAAACAATATCATAACAGATCAAAGACGATATGGTTTTTACCGTGTTGAATAGAGGCCCTGGTTGCCCTATTCTACCTTTAACCTTTTGAACGACAAGCAGCGAAGTAAGACGACGTGTCTCAAACGCCACAGTCTTGTGGCTTATGAAGTTTGACGGCAATTGCCGACGTTTGGCGTCAGCTCCACGAATTTCCGAAGACGTTATTTGCCGGCTTTGACGCTTAAAAAGTTAAACCGCTATTTATTTCCCAAAACATGTTTATTTTTAACAAATCGCTGCTAAAATGCAAAAGCGCCACAAATCAAAAACAAATATAGTTTGATTTAAAACTCAAAGTAAATAGTATTCCGAATATTAATGCAACACAACACATTTTGATTTGTGCCGCTTTTGTATTTGAGCAACGAAATGTTCATAGAAATATGTTTTTAAACTTTTTTAAACTGGCTCTATTTTTGCGATGGCTTTAAATTGGTAGCAACTGTAACAAATAACAAATAAAAACAGTACCAAACTAGTGCAAGGCTGATATAAGTAATAATAAAATGACAAATAAACTCTAACCGCCTTACTAATAAACTTTGAGTAACGGCGGTGTAACTAAACCATGCTTTGTCCTTATCTGTCAAATTCAAATGTCACAATGACAGATAAGGACAAAGCATGGCTTAACTACACCACGGTTACTCAACGTTAATTAGTTAAGGGGTATGTTTTGAGAGCCACTAATCAGCCCATCCTGAGGCCTCATTCTAGTACAGTGTTTGTATTTACACCTATTGTTTTTAACTCGGCTACCAATACGATCAATTTAAAAAATAAAAATAAAATACGATTATAATATATGTTGCTCGTAGAACCGAAGGCCGTTGGAGCGGGAAGGTTCTACAGAGGCGACCGCGCGGGAGACGAAGTGTCGGCAGGCCTTCCACAAGACGGACCGACGATCTGATAAAGGTCGCGGGAAACCGCTGGATGACAGCAGCAGAGGACCGATCGTTGTGGAAAACCTTGGGGAAGGCCCTTGTCCAGCAGTGGACGTCTTGCGGCTGATGATGATGATAATTTTAAAAGCTATTTGGTTTTATTGACTTAAATAGATCCCCAGTTTGTAATAGTCACTGAGTAGGGTAAAGTCACCATTGGTCAGCCAGAGACCATTAGTCGCCCTTATAAATGAGTGCGAAGAGTGGGAAATATATCTTTAGTACTCTTCCCACTCATACAAATTATAGGCAGAGGCCAACTACAGGTCTATGGCTGACCACTGGTGACTTTACCCTAATCAAGTTAAGTTAAAGTATATCAATTTTAAAGCGGGTTCGCGTCAAAAACGTTCGTAATACGGGTTTATGTTGAGAAACGCCACATGCGTTGCTAAAAACTTTGTTTACGAGTAAGTGGCTTGTTTCACTCAGTTTAAAGTAGAGAAAACCCACTAGAAAGTGATCCTTGCGGGACACGTTTCGGTAAAAACATATTTCTCGCCCGTCTCAGGTCGTTTGTCACGCCGCCCGCCGCCCGCCGCCGCTTCGGCAATCTGTTTGTCCAGCTGCCACCTTCCTTCTTTTAACAAGAGCTTTGCTTAATATCCGGAAATTTATTTTTCACGTAATTTGTCTTGACACACCGCGAGTCGACGTATAAAGATTTATGATCACATAATACTTTTTATTTTTACGACGGCCTTTGTCGTTTCAAAGTCTTGCGAGAATAAAATTTGACGGAGTGTCCTGCTCGAGGGCGGACTTGAATACCGGTGCTTTGGTTTTGTTATGGTTATGAGAAATCGACGTTGTTCTTAGTTTTGTTCTCATTTCACACGAATTTTGTACTTTCCCTCAATTCTACTGAGTAAAACAATATTTTGCTTTTGGTAACGTACTCGACAGTAATGGTCAAAACCTGAATTGACGGGGGCAGAAATGTACTTACCAGTGCTAGTGATTAATTAAATATCGACTAAGTTTTATCGACATCGTTAAAAAGCAATTTTCAATCATTATAATGAATGACCAAGTTTATATACCTTATAATAATTTGTAAACCTCATTTATTTATACTTATCGTAACTGTAAACAACCGATATCTGACATTGACTCTTGACTCGAACATTTTGATAAATTTTGAAATTACATCGAATTATTTGGCATGAATATACATTAGTCACACCATAGTATAAATACTATGGTCACACCGACCTTGTGGTAAAATATAATCTTGAAAAATATTTTTTTGTTTGACTACGGAATAGTTGCGATAAGTATAAATAAAAGAGGTTTACAAATTAATAAAAGGTGTATAAACTTGACCATTAACTGTGATGATTGAAAATTGCTTTTAACGATGTCGATAAAACTTAGTCGATACTTAATTAATCACTAGCACTGGTACATTTTTTTCCCCCGTCAATCCGGGGCTTGACCATTACACGTCAAAAGCAATATTGTTTAACCCAGTACAGACGCTAAAAGTTATTTTTTTTCTGCTCTAATTATACTGTAACAGTGCTAAACTGAGACTTCCGTTTTTCTTGGAATGTATTCAATTTGAAATGTGCACGTGTACGTCATCCTTCCGGTACCAAGGTAATTGACCGAGCGAGCGCGAAGCGTGAGCGAAACGTCTCCGTTTCAGAGTAGTGATTCTTTCAAAAGCAAAGGTGAGCGAACGTACGAGTGAATGTCCAAGCGGCGAGTTTAAGTAGTCCCGTCAAAGCGAACAAAACACATTTCAGCGCGTATATTCAATTTGGCAGCATGGCTTCTCGAACGTATATGGCTGCCTAATTGAGAATCCACGCGCTAAAATGTGTTTTGCTCGCTCTGACGGGACTACTTAAACTCGCCGCTTGGACATTCACTCCTGCATTCGCTCACCTTTGCTTCTGAGAGAATCACTACCCAGCTTGGACAAAAATACCTTCGTAAGTATGTCCGACGTCTGTTTGTTCGTTAGTTCCCTCGAATGTTCGTCTGTACCGTTCGCATGTCTCAAACGATTTCGTTCGATTCGTGGAATTTTGTGTTTTTTGTGTGTTCGATAAAATATGTTTTTTTTGTCAATTCTGTTTCTCGGAATTTTTCGAAAGGCGGAGGTATGGGAGTTTTTGTGATTGCAAACTTATTTGCGGTGGTGGAAAACTGATCGCGACCTGTGTCGATGTATGGGGATGACAGTTTTCAACATCAAAAATAAGTTGGTCGCGAGGTCTAAAGCTCACAAAGCCTCTAGTTATATTTTTAATCACTTCCAACATTACAAATATTACAATCGAGCGAGATATTTAGGAGGTGGTAAATAGATATTCCGGTAACTTTCACCTCACGCTGCTGGGACTCCTCGATACCTCATATTAGACATACAGGATGTAACTACCGTTTGTAGAGTCACAAAGCTATGTTGTTATTCGTAGAAAACACATTGTTGTGAACCTGAATCCAGACAACACGTTTTTTTACGTACTTTAACATATTAAGAGACGACATGCGGACAAATCACCAATTTTTTTTTTTATTCACAAATAATCTTCCTTTGGTATGCTAGGGGTACAATAAGTTTTTGTAATTAAATATCGATCTTCAACGGGAAATAGGGGGAACAGAAGCTAATTCTATTCTTACAAAGTCACGGTCTAGTCTCATCATAAATTATGACATTATTTCCGTGTTTTCTTGCTTTCTTCGACCTTTAAATGATAATAGAACGAGGTATCTCGGTATTCATTGCAAGACGCATTGTGCCTTCGTCAAACCGACGTCTGGGAAACTTTGATGATTACAATCATCACATCACAAGGGCGTTTACGAGCCCGAGGTATAATTATCTCATTGTTCCTCGGAGCTCGGCACACGTCGTTCAGGAACATCCTTTGTTTGGGAAAATTATGATCGTCCCCTCGGTTACACGGGATTAGGGCCGTTATGTCTTCGGATTAGATATCTCGTGTATACCGTGCGAGTAATTTTGCGGACCTTACGAACTACTAAATAACTGACGTCATTTTCGTGCAAGTGGTCTTCATGGTGTTACAATAGAAGACCTAAGATTATGTGATGAAAAATTATAAACAAACCCCGGATTGGACTTGACAGAAGCGCGTGGAGCTAACCCCATATGCTTCTGTTTAGTCCATCAGAGTAAATCTCTTTAACCGAACAATTGTCCTCGCGTGTGATATCCATAGACTTGTTTCTCTAATAAGTCCATGGCGATTGTCTAAAACTCGATACTGGCGAAATACACCTTGTTAAAACAAGGAGTGAAAGCCATTAATTAAGAAAAATAAAAACCCCGGATTGACGGGAGCAACAATGCACCAGTGCTAGTGATTAATTAAGTATCTAAATTCCATATAAATTATGTAAATTCCATACATTTTGTAAGCGAAACGTTACGTAGGAAAAACCACGCACATCCTAAACCGCTGGACCGAGGGACTTGAAATTTGGGGGGGGGGAGCATTCCTTGGGTACCGCAGGGGTGCACTAAAAAAGGATTATTCGAAAAGCGACCCCCAACGGGAAGAAAAAGCGGGAGGAGCGTGAAAAAACACTTGTTACTTAAAACATAACTCGGTTTAGCCCTACTAACCTTCAGCCAGGTCTGCTTCTGTATTTATATATAATTCAACCTTACGCGGAGCCTCCCCGAAAGACGCACTCTTCTAGATTTCTAAGCATCTGGCGCACCCTGGGCAACAGTGCTGACCGGCTAATCCTTCCACCACGATGATTTCACCAATTTCCAAAAAACATACATGCGATGCAAAAACTGCACTTTTCAGCGCAAGCCCTTAGACCTGGTACACATTGGGCGCTTTCAAACGCGCGCTTTGCCAACGCGCGTTTTGAGAACCGGGAGTTTTGTTGATGTGTACACATGCAAGCGCGCGCTTCTCCTGGTTCTCAAAACGCGCGTTGGCAAAGCGCCCAGTGTGTATCGAGCGTTACTATCATTTCTATCAACATAGAGGGCTTCTCGAAAGCAAGATCTCCAAGACGCGGCAGACAGAGCGTTAGCTGTCGCAAGTTTCTGGTCCCACACTGATGATGGAAGTAGGAACCATCGACACGAGAAGAAGAAGACGATGCCTTAAGCTGGGCATTCACAACCGCTCCAACGACCCGAATAGAGCAGCGCTGCGCCGAAATCGATCCGTGAATTTCAAAACTGTAGCGTTTAAAAGTACCTACCTACTTGGCGCGGTCCGTTGGATTTCAAGAAGCTCAGCGCGACGCGCCAACGCGGAATCCGAATGGATCTATTGTGAATTCAACGTAGGAAGACGCCACGCCTACGCGCCTAGCCAAATGGCTCCATCGTGAATGCTTTCTCTAGCTGCCATTATCTAATCAGTCTTCTCCGTGATGTTGCACCGTTGAGGCGTGGCGTGGCGCTCTCGTGAATGTGGTCAAAATATGATCCAGTTGTATGCACTACATCTGACGCCGAGACAAACAACGGCGCATCCGCGAATGCCCAGCTTTAAACACCAACTCAAAAATGCTAAACAGCTCTCCTACTATTAAATGATGGGAATGGAAATACTTTACAACAAACAGTTGGGTCGTCTGCATATCTCGTTAAAACAACGGATTCAGGCAAAATGTTAACGCCGAGTTATAAACTTTAGAGTTCAATTTCCTCTCGTGTATCCTGGTTAACTCCTCGTATGCTCGGGCACGGGTCCATGCACAAATTTACACAAGTCTAATAAAACCGGCCAAGTGCGAGTCACACTCGCGCACCGAGGGTACCGTCGCACTGTAGGTATTATTATTATTTGTTAAAGACTTCATTTAAATCGAAATATATAATAATACTTATTACGCGGCGGTATGGAACTCTCGGTTCGCGAGTCCGACTCGCACTTGACCGGTTTTTAGGATTTGTTTTTCTTTAAGGTTTGTGGTATAATCATACCGATGCCTATATTATTATGTTTTAGGTACGGTCACGAGCGTTAATTTGGGACCCATTTCAAGAAAAATATGCTTGAAGTCGTCAAGTCATTAGAGATGTCAAGTCATTTGTAACTTTTAGGAAACTCAACCTGATTGTTGTAGAATGTCAGATTGACCTTGGACCTAAGGTGGGTACCAAATGAAACCTCGTGACTGTACCTACCGTTCTTACGATACAACATTTATTTCAACGTATTCTACGAAGAAAGAAAGAAACATACATTTAAACACACATATATAGATAGATTCATAGGTTAGGTTTAAAGAAATTTATTCCCATAAGAATTTTACATAATTCACTTAAATGAGAACTTAATTATTTGAATAAAATTATGACGATGAAGACAAAACGTACAGTGCAATCTTACTTAAATACAAAGAAAGAAACACAAAGAAACAAAAAAATAAACAAAAAAAAAAGGGTACATTTCAAAACCCCTGGTATAAAAATAATGCGGTTGCGCTCACATTGTAAATGCAGCGTCTTAGTTTTAAGTAAACAGGTCGAAATAAACCAAGATGCAGGCTAGCGAGTGGATGCGGCATAGTAACGGGTAAGTAATATCTGGTAAGTTTAAGATACTTTTAAGGTGTGATTTGTACGTAATAATACTTAGTGCGATATAATATAATTTTCTACGCGTAGGTTTTGCAGTGCACATGGATATATAGTTAATTATTTTGGATATGTAATTTGAGTGCTTTTTTAAAACTGGCAATAGACTTACATTCTTTAATAGCTTTTGGTAGTTTATTGTAGAGTTTAGCACCTTCAAAGCTGATACATTTTTTTCCATAATTTGTTCTAGGATGACGCAGAATTAGGTTGTCGGCATTTCTTAGTTTTATTCTTTGTACTGTATGTTTTTTCATGAAGGAAATATTAGTTTGTATATCTTTATTAATAATTTTGCGAATAAGCAGACAGGTGTAATATTTATATGTTTGTGAGACATTCATAATTTTTGTATCTTTATAAAGTTTTCGAGTTGGTGTTAGATAGTGATAATTAAATAAAGACTTTATTAATTTATTTTGTCCTGTCTGAATTTTTGTTAAATTAGTTTTTCCTGCCGTGCCCCATATTTCGATTAGGTAATCGAGATGTGGTTTGATTAGAGAGTTATAAATTAAATATTTTATATTGCGTGGAAGACAGCGTGAAATACTCCGGACCATTCCCGTAAGAGAGCTTAGTTTTTTTATAGTTTTGTCTAAGTGGGGTTTCCAGGTCAGGCGGGTATCCAATATAATTCCGAGATATTTCTCGGATGTTTTTTTACTTATTGTTTGATTATTTATTGTAGGGGGTGTAAAATCGTGTATTTTTTTATTTTTTGCAGAAAATATTACATAAATGGTTTTAGCAGCGTTGATCGTGAGTAAGTTACATTGAAACCAAACACTTAAGAGTTTTAAGTCACTTTGGATGTCATTTATAATAAGATCAATGGAATTACCACGGTAAAACAGGCTTGTATCATCCGCATATAATGTTAGGTCCCCTTTAAGTGCAATATCTTGTATGTTGTTTATGTAAATCAGAAACAAAAGCGGTCCCAGTATTGAGCCCTGTGGTACTCCACATGTAATGGGTTTAGGATCACTTTTGTATTCGTTGAGTGTGACCACTTGGCTACGGTTTTGGAGGTAAGATTTTAATATGTCATGTGCTTTTCCGGTAATGCCAATGCTCGTTAGCTTTTTTAGTAGTAAATCGTGACTGACAGTGTCGAAAGCCTTTTTCAGATCTATGAACAGACCTACAACTATTTTTTTATTATCTATACTATGTTTTATCGCTGTGACAAGGTCAGTTGTTGCAGAGAGCGTATTACTTTTTTTCCGAAAACCATATTGTTTGTTTGATAATATTTTATTAGAGTTTAAATAGTTATTTAACCTAGTATAAATTACTTTTTCATAAATTTTAGAGAGAACTGGAAGGACCGAAATTGGACGATAGTTACCGGGATCTAATTTGCTTCCACTTTTATGAATTGGTGTAACTTTCGCTATCTTCAGGTTATCTGGAAATAGCCCTTGTTCTAAACTTTTATTTATACATATCGCCAATTCTTCAAATATTAGTAATTTTATACATTTTATAGATTTAGCTGTGATTCTATCCAAACCAGCACTGGTATTGACATTTAATCTATTTATAATATTAAGTATTTCCTCAGCAGAAACTGGTTCTAATGTACAGAGTTTGTCAGAGTGACAAGTTTTTGGCAAAGTATAACTTTCATTGATCTGATGCGGTTTTGGTATATTTTTTGCAAGGGTCGACCCGATCATGGAAAAGTACTCATTAAAATGTTCACAAATTTCTTGTGTATCAGTAATTGTCGCTGAATCAGCTTGCAACTTGGTTGGTGGTAAAGCTAATTGAATTTTGTTAGATGATAGGTCGTTAATGAGTTTCCACATTTTTCTAGGTTTATGTTCACAGGCCATAAATGCGTTCTGGTAGTAAGTATGTTTTGCCTTGTGTATGTTATGTGTCACCATTTTTCTTGCATTTTGGAGTCGTTGTTGGGCAGTTGTATTCCCGCTATTAGTTCTTAGGTTTTGCCATATCTTGTTTCTTCTATTTATAGCACTGATGATATCTTTGTTTATCCATTCTTGTTTAGGCGGATTTAGGATCTTAACTTTTGTGATGCTGCATTGTTTCAGGCACTGTAATAGCTTTTTTTCCAGATTTTCATATACATACTCTTTTGCTTTCGTGTCAACAAGTGTGTACAGTTTATCGTAGTCGACTGCTTTATATTCAATTTTCTTACGGAGTGGTGGTTGATATTTTTTTACATCAATGAATATTTGCTTGTGATCAGCCATTGCTGAATCAAGTATAGCCATGTGAAAGTCATTTTGATTAAGGTTAGTAGATACATGATCTAACAGAGTTTTAGTGGTCGATGTTTCACGAGTACAATATTCTTGGTTAAGTTTGTTGAGTATTTTCATGTTGTTATTTGCCAATGTCCTTTTGTATTCCTGGGTATTAGGGTTTGAATTCAGTAAGTCGTAGTTGAAGTCTCCGAATACTAATATTCTTTTCCTCTTTTGCAATTGGGTATTATAATCAGCCAGGAAATCATCTGAATTTGTGCGTTCAGGTTTGTAGATTATCCCTACATCAAGAGAAAACTTACTGATGTGTACCCAGAGAAAGTGGTTATCATTAGCAGAATGTTCTTCAATGAGGTGATGTTTAAGGTTATTGTGCACGAATATTGATACTCCGCCGCCTCTTGTATTATTTCTGTAATTGTAATAATGTGTGAATCCTGCTAATTGGTGTCTCATTGCCTCTTCATCGCTCTTAATCCATGTCTCTGCTAGTGCAATAATGTGAATAGTGGTTTGAAGTGATTTGAGAATACATTTTAATTCGTCGAGTTTACCTGGTCTTACGATACTTCTGACGTTTGCGTATAAGCACTTAAGCGATTTTTTGTCTATTTCTATTTCAGAGTAAGTTTTGCATATTTGGTACGTAATATTATTTTTTTCCTGTTTCCTCTTCATTATGGCATCCTCATGGTTTACAGTGAGTTTTTTGGCAGGTTTTCAATGATTTTTGGGACCCCCTTTATATATCTTATGGTAAGATTTGTTTCTCCGTCCCTGGTTCGTTGTTCTAGTTCTATTTTTAGTTTATTCATGGCGTCTCTCTGATGTGGTCTCTATTTTAGTATTGCTTTGATAACGTAGGATACTTTTCACTACTTCACTTGAGGAAAAACTAACTTTGATGAGGCGCCTCTTATTTGGTTCTTGTTTTCCAAGTCGTATAACACGGTTGGGCGCTGGACAGTTGCTGATGATCATGTTGGTAATTTTGCAAACTTCTTGTTTATCGTAGGCTGTTCTATCCTCAATTTCAGCAGCTGCTTCTTCTATGCCGGCTATGATTATGTTCATGCTTCGTAAGTTACGTTCATGAAATTCTGCGATTAGGGTTTCACATGACACAATGTTACAGGCGGATTGCAGAGATAATTGGGATGTTTTAAGCATGTTAATGTTGCTTTCCAGGAGTTCTATTTTTCCCTGCGTTGCGGCTGATGAAGTTTTGAGTTCTATTATGTCTGATTTTGCTTTTTCCTGCTCTATAGTTAGAGAATCAATTTTAGTACAAATACTATTCACTTGACTCTTTATGCTGGAAGTATCTTCACAAAGCTTCTGTATATTTTCCGTCTGTGCTTTACTTGTCGCAGTAATGAGTGACATCATATTTGCCATTTGGGTCTTCAGATCGGTAAGTTCGGAAAAAATATGGTCATTCTCATTATATAGTTTCCGCTTGTTCCGAAAAGTTACTTGTGAGTTATCAGTATCAGATATTACAGACAGATTAGGTTGAGATCCGCTACGTCCTGAGATAATGCCACCTTCAGTCGGCGAGCGTAGTGTACTCATGGTAGCTCCGTGGCGTCGCAGTCGGCTTGAGTCGCTATATTGCGCGGGCGCTGCCGGTACCTCAGATTCTATCTCGTTTACTCGAAGGGGTGAAGAGCGGTTACCGCATCGGTCACTATCGGCACACTTTAAGCAGTCGTAAGAGGCACTGGATTTCGTAAATTTAATTTGTATACACTGTTCTATCATTTAAAGTTCAATATGCAGTGACGAGTTTAAAATTATTTCTATGAAAATATTGAGCAAAATTAGCAACGCGTCCACACCGTACGTTAGTCCGCATTGAAACACACATACATACATACATACATACATACATACATACATACATACATACATACATACATACATACATACATACATACATACATACATACATACATACATACATACATACATACATACATTATTTGACAATCGGGTAAAATACTTTAGTTTTTTAATTAAATTACTTTATAAAATTAAAACATACCTTATCTGAGTAGACTATAACACAGACTTTAGTATTTATTTCACACGCATACGGTTATTTATTTTATTAGGATTACTTATTTATTTTAAACGAAATTTATACGTCCAAAAGCACAGCTTATATGGAGACTAAATTACTTTTTCCCTGAACGCCGCTCACCAAGTCAACCTAATTACGTCTGACCATCTGCTACTATTTTTCTCGTAAGCAAATACATTTTGTATTAAAGTGCTAAGATATTTTTCCTACACATTTTTCCACGAACTCTTTTGAGAGCTATTTTTTTTTATGAAATCCTGATCTTTGAGGGGCTTGTAGTGTTAGTAGCTACATATGTTCTAAATTATCATCAGAGAAAGTGGATCACGAATTTTTCAAACATACACGTCATTTTATTACCTACGATTTTCATATTAAAAAGCTAGATAGCAAGTTTAGTTAGCTTCATATTTTCCAAAAGTAGGATCTGCCTATATTTAACCATTTAATTGATATTTTAAAATAACGTGCGTCATATACAGTCATCAGCATAAATAAGATAAAAGATAAAGATAAAAGATAAAAGTCATTTATTCAGTAAGTAGGCCGCACGGGCACCTTTACACGTCAGGAGTCTACCAGCGCTTCCCAAGAGGAGACCACTGCCGAGAAGAAACGCCGCAAGAAACTCAGCAGTCAGTCATTTTTTAACCATATTTCTTACTACAATGATACTACTTAGTCTAGTATTATTATAAAGCTATAAATATTAAATTAAATATAATATCAAATATCATGCGTAGTTCAGCAGGAAAACATGACAAAACATTAGGAGAGAGAGATAGAGGGAGAAAAACGAAAAAAAAAAAAACAACAAGATAACCACATAAAAGTTTCGACATGTTTTCCTACATCAACGGTGTCCCCTAGACAAGATACAACTTTTGCATTTGCACAAATTATTATGAATGACTAAGTTTCGGGTTTAGGCCAAGCATTTTTGTCTGTTAGGTAGTCCTCGACCCTATAGTACGCTTTTGACATTAACGACTTTTTTAAGTATTTTTTAAGTGCTGGAAACGATAGCTTTAAAACTACGTCAGGTAGTTTATTATAGAAATGAATGCATTGACCAACAAATCTATATATATAAAAGGCTAAACTGACTGACTGACATATCAACGCACAGCCGAAACTACTGTACCTAGAAACTTGAAATTTGGTACAGGGGTTCCTTTCATGATGTAAGTGAGCACTAAGAAAGGATTTTCCGAAAATCGACCCCCAACTGGAAAAAATGGGGGGAGTAGCGGGAAACTAATTCTACGCGTACGAAGTCGCGGGCGTCCTCTAGTGATTTATATACTTTACGTTCGCGGAATTTTCGAATAGCAATTTTATTTTTATTTCTTGTATTTAAATTATGTATATCAGAATTTTTGGTGAAAGAATCTAAATTTTTAATAACATAAATAATATTCTCATAAATAAATTGAGATGCTACAGTTAAGATATTAATTTCTTTAAATAGTTCTCTTAAGGAGTCACGAGAATTTAAGTTATAAATAGAACGAATGGCCCTTTTTTGTAAAACAAATATAGTTTGTATTTCAGCTGCCTTACCCCAAACCAGAATACCGTACGACATGACACTATGGAAATAACTATAATAAACTAAGCGAGCTGTTTCAACATTAGTTAGCTGTCTAATTTTCCTAACGGCATAAGCTGCCGAACTTAGTTTACCTGCCAGTACAGCTATATGGGGACCCCATTGCAAATTTTTAATCAAATCAAATCAAAAATGTTTATTGCGATCATGTTGTATACAAAGGTCTTATGTTAAAAATATTAAATATGTTCAACATGAACCCTGCTAGGGCACAGCAATCTTAAAAATACTGTAATAAACTTATAAGTATAATATCTTACATTCTAAATTTTATAATTTTATTCTAATATTTTACATGCATGGCACAAATTAATAAAACTAAATAAAAATATTATTACTAATTAAAAAACTCTTGAAGTGAGTAGTATGCCTTAACTAACAAAAATTTTTTGAGCTGTAATTTAAACTTATTGGGGTTTTCTATGTTTTTAAGTGAGCTAGGAATATTATTATAAATTTTTATTGACATTGCGAATGGGCCAGAATGGATCATTTGTAGAGTTGAAAAGGGAGTAGCTAATCTATTTCTTGGTCGTAAATTTTGTGGGCGAGAATATTGAGGGAAAAGATACATATTATTTTTAACAAAACTACAAACTTCTAATATATAAATAGACGTTAGGGTCAGTATTTCCTGTTGGACGAAATGTGATCTGCAGCTTTCCATTTGCCCTATATTGACTATTATCCTAATGCAACGTTTTTGTAACCTAAACAAGTGTACAGCGTCTGAACTATTGCCCCACAAGACTATCCCGTAGTGCAACCAGGAGTGCGCGTACGCATAGTAGGCGCAGGTGGCTGTTTTAACGTCTGTACATTTTTTAAGTTCAAACAGCGCGTATGTAAAACTGCTGAGCTTTGATTTTATTTTATTTATATTATCTTTCCAATTTAGAGCGGAATCAATGTTTATGCCTAGAAGAGGAAAAGTGCTTACGCATTCTAATTGAATGTTTTGAAAATGGTAATTTATATTTAAGGACTGCTTTTGGGTTGGTTTGGCAAAGAGAGAACACGGGCCATCTATAATTTTTGGTAAATCATTTACATAAATGAGAAAAAGGATACATCCAAGAACACTCCCCTGCGGAATCGAACGAACAACTTTAGTTACCTGTGATCGAATTAGTTGGGTTTCGCCTGTGTCCTGATTGAAGTGCTCTATTTCGACGCACTGAGTGCGGTTTTTAAGGTAGGAAACAAACCAATCGTGTGTGAAGCCTCTTACACCTACGCCGTATAATTTATTCAATAGGATATCGTGCAAAACTCTGTCGTAGGCTTTACTCATGTCCAGTAAAATGCCCACTGCATATTTTTTGTGGTTTATAATGTCTAACACCGCTTGTATGTATTTATATACAGCAAGTGTGGTAGATCGAGATTTTCTGAAACCGTGTTGAGAGTCACTAAATACATTAAAAGTTTCGCAATACGAATAAAGCCGACTGGACATAGCTGCTTCAAATATTTTAGAGAACGCTGATAATAGTGCTATGGGCCTATAATTATTGATGTCGCTCTTATCGCTTTTTTTATAAATGGGTTTGATAATAGTAAGTTTTAATAGATCCGGGACAATACCTTCAGCGAAAGATTGATTTATGAGAAATGTTAAAGGGCCCGCTAGTTCTTCCGCACATGTTTTGATTAAGGTAGGTGGTATTTCATCATATCCAAAACTTTTCTTGTTTTTTAGGTTCCGGATTATTTTCAAAACTTCATTAGTAGTGACAGGGCGTAAGTACATAGAATTCTCTGTTGGGGCAATTACTGGCCGGCCGGCCGGCGAGGTAACGCTGCCGTCGGTCGAGCTGGCACCCACTGACACAAAGAACTCATTGAATGTATTTGCGATGAGCAGAGGGTCCTCCGTAAGATTATTTTGACATTTCAGTGTAATATTGCGGTTTCTTATACGTAATTTATTTGTTTGTTGTTTTACCAAGTACCACATTGTTTTTATTTTGTTATCAGAGTTTTTCATTCGTTTGATATTTTGCAATCTTTTTGATGTTGTAACGGTTTTCTTTAATATTTTTTCATAATCTTTGTATTGTTTATCCAATATCGGATTGTTAGCTTGGGAGGTGAATATTTTTAATAATCGTTTGTTTTTACAGGAGGTTCTAATACCGGTTGTCAACCAAGTTTTCTTGGTTTTAGTCTTTATTTTTATTTTTGTTTTTGGTATGCAATGCTCTAGTGTATTTTGTATAATGTTATGAAAAGAATAATAGTTTAAATTTACATTTTGATTTATAGAAATACTGCTATTGAAATCTATTTTGGCTATCTCTAATTTAAAGTGATTCATATTTTTATCGTTATATAATCTTTTTTCCGTAATCCAACTATTTGACTGTTCAATTTTATTTTTTGAAGGCACATTTATTAGTATTCCCTTATGGTCAGAAAAACCATATTCATTAACATTTACCATAAACCGATGACTAGAAAAGTTTGTAAAAATAAGGTCAAGGCAAGTTGCGGTAGTGTTAGTTACTCTAGTGGGAACGTGGACGTGCTGTTGGAAGTTAAAGCTTTTCATTAAATTTAATAATGTAGTTGAATTTGTAGTCTGTTTAAGTACATTTACGTTAAAATCACCACCGATTACGATATCCCTTTTTTTGTATTTTGTTTGCAAGTGCTGCATGAGTTTAGTTAGTGAGTTATAAAAAATATCTGGCGTTCGCTTACAATGTGGCCAATACAAAGTAATTAAAATTAAGTTTAATTTTTGGACCTCTACTGAACAAATTTCAAATATCGACTCTATAGACATGTCCACGATGTCACGGCACTCCTTGAAGTCCATGTTTTCTTTAAGTAACATGCAAACTCCTCCCCCTTCACCACTTAATCGGCAGTAGGATGAAGCTAATTTATAGCCCTCGACGCGTAGAAGATCCAGTTTTGAGTGTGTTATCCATGTCTCCGAGAGGCAAAGTGCGTGAATGTTCTTATATTTATCAGTTGTTACTTCCAATAAATGACGCTTGTTTTTCATGCTCCGCATGTTTTGGTATAAACAGTTTAATTTATTCTCGAAAAAAAATTGGATCACAGGTACCTCCCTGGTCGTCGGATGTAGCAAAGTTAGGTTTCGAGGTGGAGTTTGATACCGTTGAGGAGTTTTGGCTGTTATTAATGTAATGTTTTCCGTCGATTATCAGTTTGTTATCTATTATGTTTGCTCGCCGGCCATTTTTTCGTGCTTCGATAAGGATTTCTATGAGTTTTTTTCTCTGCTGCAAAGATTCTGGTGCAAGCTGTTCTGATACTGCTAATCCGGTATTTTTAAAATAGCGCCGGTTCTGTAGAATATATCGGGCAATACTCTTACTCGTTACTTCTATTAATAGGGGTCTACGGTTCCCTTTTCTTCCCAAACGTTTCAGGTCATCAATGTATCCTGATAGATTGACATTAAGCACTTCTTGAAAAATGTGCAGTAATCTACCATGCAGGTCACTTTCTCTTTCATATTCAGGTTCATTTAATCCGTATATAACAATTTTTCGACTATTATTTTCCGTGGTTCTTGTATATGTTTGGTGTTCGTTACCGTTGCCGGATTCTGTAAGTAGTTTCTGTATATCTTTAATTTCAGATCGCAGTTTGAGATTCTCTGATTGCAAGTTCATTATGGTGTTGTCCATTTTTGCCATCTTTTCCTTTATATTATCCTGTCGACAGGACAGTGCCTCCATTGTTTGCGACATTTTCTGTTTCAGCTCAGTTACTGAAAGTATGGTCGACTTTAGCTCAGCAAGTATGGACGTCTTAATAGATTCCATTTTTTTATCTAACAGCGCCTCTAATTGGTCTATCGTGATTGAGGAAATTACGGCGGATGGTGAAGGTATACTAAGATTATGGCTCATATTTTCAGGGAGCATTGTATCCCCTAGTGTACTGATGTCGTCATCTGACATTGATATCGGGGTCTCGGTTTCGGCCACATTTGGTCTTCTTTTCCTAGTATTAACGTTATTCAAGCTAAAAGGAGTTTCATTCTCGTTTACATGACAAAAGCTCTTGTTTTTTACCAGCTTGCTTACCTCCTGTGGTTGCTGGGTTGGAGTATTGGCGGTATTCGTTTTAGGAATATTGCTTTTGCAAAATAAGCATTTCCATTCGCTTTTGTTATCCCGGGTCATAGTTTTCTGAAATCTATGAATTGAAACATTTGCGCATTGTAGATCATAAGTGTTTTTGCATTGTGAACAGGTAAGGTACTCACGATTTGTTATTACTCGGCGACATCTTTCGCATTTTGTAGTCATGTTTTCGATAAACTAGCGCAAGTCGCGCACTCTTTCGCTTAGCGATACAGACCGTCCGAGTAAAAACAGCGCTGCAGCGCTGCGCGGGCTTTTCTTAGTGGAGGCGACGGGCGGTCACGTGATGCGCGCCGCGCATGCGCTGGCGGGCAAACCGCGATAGCCGCGCCACACCGCGCGTCAACAGCAATCCAGAAATGACCGCAGTTAAACGAATTAAATTTTGTTGTTTTGTTTTTATCACTGTGCTTCACTATTTAGGATAATTGTCGATATTTTTACACTTTATGAAACTTGAGATAATTAGAAAAGAAATGGTATATAACTCGAGGTGTTTTATGAGAAAATTACTACATTATTTTATTTACAAACGCGGAGCTTCAACGGAACGATCCTTCCGCTGGGGCGGCGCGGGGGGAGGTCTATTGTTATGCCTAGAAAAACTGCCTTATCTACCATTTGCAGACACTCGTCATTTATAAAAATACTAGAATCTACCGGTTTAACATTAGGCAAAGCGAACCTAAGTGATCATTTATGTACCTTGTCACTTTAACGTCTGTGTTTTGTTTTGTCCTTATCTGTCATTGTGAAATTTGGATTTGACAGATAAGGACAAAACATTGTATAGCTATACCACCGTTACTCAACGTTTATTAGTAAGGGGGTAATAGATGAGATAATTACGTTAAATAATTATCTTTACGCTATCATAATTATGTATTTATATACTCGTGAACGTTGAATTGTGATCACGTAAACTCAATTGATTCGCTTGATTGAAATAAATTAAGCCGCATACGTACTCAGAGCGAAGTCGGCGCGGTGAGGGGCGTTTCCATACAAATAACGCTCCCTCTACGCTGTAGAAACGGTTTCTAACCCCCGACGTAAAAAGGGTGTTATAAATTATACGTTTGACCGCTATGTCTGTCTGTGTCTGTGTGTCTGTGTTCAAAGTTCAATGTGGCGACAGCCAGACGCCATATTGTAAAAAACCGGCCAAGTGCGAGTCGGACTCGCGCACGAAGGGTTCCGTACCATTATCTTTACAACATTAGCAAAAAACGGCAAAAAAAAACACGCTTGTTGTATGGGAGCCCCCTTTAAATATTTATTTTATTATGTTTTTAGTATTTGTTGTTATAGCGGCAATAGAAATTCATCTTCTGTGAAAATTTCAACTGTCTAGCTATCACGGTTCATGAGATACAGCCTGGTGACAGACAGACAGACGGACAGCGGAGTCTTAGTAATAGGGTCCCGTTTTTACCCTTTGAATACGGAACCCTAAAAAGAAGAAAAAAAAGTAGACGAACTATAGCAAGTGGGGTATCATTGAATAGGTACCTACATATTTAAAAATCATCATGAGGTTTTCTTCATAATTTTTCATTTTCAATGAGCATTTAGGATTTATAACGATTTAAAGTTGGTTACAACAGTTGGGTTTTTTTTATTTATTTATCTAGAAACAATTATGTTACAAAAGATTAAGTATCTGCCAAACTGCATCGCAGTTTGTTGGCAGAAAGAAAGCTCTCTATTTAAAGCTTGCTTTTTGTTAATTATTTATTTAGTATAGGATAGCCTCCGCTCTCAGTGCGACTGCAGCTTTTAATGTGCTGCGCACAGAGTGATCGCTGATAAGCTATCGAACATGCTCTTACTAATGGAGTGCACTTGATTTGGAAAAGGATAAAAAACCGTAGTGTAGTTTTATTGAGTTTTACTAATGTATACATATAAAAATTAAACATTGATGTTTCTAAAAATGGTGGAAAGAGTTAACAAAGTTGTACAAAATGAATTCGCGTTATAATAAATATAAATTCATGATTAATTGGGATACACCTGATTTCTATATCATTGTTCTCTAAACCGGGAAACCATTTAGAGATATATGTTCTTGAAGCACTTTTTATCGCTTTTAATTGCGATGCAATATAGGATTCTACACGATGATACTGAAACAAATCCTGAAATATTTACAGTTGCGGGAAAAAAATTAGGTTGGCAAATGAAAAAGTTAGGAAACGATACATTGGGCAAACATGTTTTTGCCAAACGGCAGGCTCCGCCTATCTAGACTTGTGAGTTCGTCCGCGAAGCCTTCCCACAGGAAAACTTTTTTTTTAGGTATTGTTTTTGTATGTATGTATGTAAATACTTTATTGTACAAACAGGAAAATAATAAACAACAAAATAGACAGAAACACAAAAGGCGAAGTTATCCCTTTAAGGGATCTCGTCCAGTTAACCTACCCTGTTCCTGTTTTTTTAGGTAGGCTATATTTAGACTATAAGTTTTCTCTACTCCCAATTTTATCCCAATTTGTCTATCCATTACCGCGTAACGGACAACCATACAAACTCGCACACTCAAAAATTTTCGCACACCATGAAAATAGGTTATCTTTCTTCTTAATTTATTGGTTACGGGAAAAATACAAAGAATATTATTCAAAAGAGTATTTCAATTTTGTAATGAAATTACTCTCTGAATAATGGACTGATATAATTATACCAATCCAATTAATGAAGCTTTCACAGCTTTTAAGGTATTTTACCTGTTTTAGTAATACTGAGAAAGACCCGTCCCGTGTGGTTAACGGGTTAGAATAGTGCCACTCCATGTCTTCCCGTGGATGTCGTAAGAGGCGACAATGGCCTTGCAACCTGTCACTTACATCTTAGCCTAGTTTGTGAAAAATGTGGTTACAGAATTATCAACAAATTTTTAGAGTTGATGGTAATCCTGTGGCTCTGCCTACCCCACTCTAGGAATGAAGGCGTGAATGTATGTATGAGAAAGAGCATAGTGCAAGAGATGTAGAAATATTAAATAAATTAAATTATTTAAAAACAACTGAAAAGCGAAAAACAAGCTCTATAATTTATAGAAAATAGTAAGAGCAATGTACTTATTGATATTTATAACAATTTAAATTTAACTTGAATATTGGAAAAGGTATTACAGGCGGGGACAAGGTAGTCCATACCTTTTCCAATATTCAAGTTAAATTTAAATTGTTATAAATATCAATAAGTACATTGCTCTTACTATTTTCTATAAATTATAGAGCTTGTTTTTCGCTTTTCAGTTGTTTTTTATTGCAGTCGGGTTTTTTGTTTTTTAAATAATTTAATTTATTTCACTCTTTTTAGTTTTTATTAATAAAATAGTGGTTTAATTAATTATTACTATGCGATATAATATATGAGCTCTGGAGCTCGATTTTTTAATGTCGCGAAGCTACAAGTGACAAATTACAAGCGAAACTCTCTTTCTAGCAAAAGGAGTTTATTACTTAACATTTACGTATTTTTTGACTTTCCTGTCAAAATGATATAATCAAAGTGTTATAATGTATATATTTGGAATGGGCTATTTAATAACTTTCATTTGATACCCATACTGTTAAAATAAAAAATATTTTTTTTTATTCCCCCTCCATATTTTTTTTCGTGGACGCCATATTAAAATATTATATACCCTATGTCACTTCGGCAATTAAGACGAATCGAATGACACCTCGTATGTTAAAATCCGTCAAGCCGTTTAGGCTGCAGAGCGTGCCCAGAAATAGACATACATACATACCTACATACATACATACGCTCGAAAAACATAACCCTCCTTTTGACGCAGTCGGGTAAAAACGAGCGATTGCCCGCGACTCCGTCCGCGTATAAGTAGTATAAAGCGAGGTTTAGACTAGCAATAGCTGTCTTACTCTAACTTTTAAGTAAGAAAAAGACAGCAAAATTATGCTTCTTGCTCTAGAACTGAAATAGTTTTAACACGTTTTCGTTGTTTAAATTTATTGATTTTATTATTATATACCTTAGTTTACTTTAAGGGTTTAAACATATTTTTTTTATAAATCACTAATTCTCTAAGAATATTTGGAAATATTCTTTATAGTGCGGTGGCGAGGTGGGGTAAGAGGGTCAACGGGGTAAATGCGACAAACCATATATTTTTTAGGGGATATTATCAGTTAGACGGACTTGCCCCGTATACGCACTTACCTCACCTTACCTTACAGAAGAAACAAATTATAATTTATAATTTGAAACTAAAATGGTTTAACTTTATGGTCACTTAAAAACTTATACCTAACATATTTTGACATCCGTTTCTATAAAGTTGCGACGAGTCGAGGGTCAAGTAAAACGGTTTGGGGCACTCGTCGTCCAGTGAAACCACTGAGCTGTATATATTATTTAAGGGAAAACGGTCGCATCTGTTATAAAACTTGTATTGCATATGCAACCTTATTAGGAGCAATAACGGTGCTTTTTGCTGTGGTTTGAAGTTGTAGATGCGCTATTTTAACTTGGGAGAGCAGTATAATCCAGCACCGCATCCATCATTGGCGTTAATCCTGGTCTGGCTCCCCTCGCCATATAACGGAATATACTAGCTTAAAAACGATTACGCGCCGGTAATCCGTTCGATTGTTCATTAAAATAATTTATTAGTTCGCCCAAATGTAAAACTAGTAAACGGTTTTTCTGCGACAGCAGGGTAGTGATTCTCTCATAAGCAAAGGTGAGCGTATGCAGGAGTGAAGTCCAAGCGGCGAGTTTAAGTAGTCCCGTCAGACCGAGCAAAACACATTTTAGCGCGTGCATTCTCAATTAGGCAGCCTTATACGTTCGAGAAGCCATGCTGCCAAATTGAATACACGCGCTGAAATGTGTTTTGTTCGCTTTGACGGGACTACTTAAACTCGCCGCTTGGACTTCACTCCTGCGTTCGCTCACCTTTGCGTTTGAGAGAATCAATACCCAGTCTTAAAATTGGTTTATCATATAACTATTAGTCATGGTCGTAATTTAGTATGAATTTAAGCCTTGCGGTACATACCACAATATTCCACCGAAATATATGAATGTGTGATTTTCCGGATGTCTTCCCGTAGATGTCGTAAGAGGCGACTAAGGGAATAAAGGCTTGTAGTATTGTTAGGCGATGGGCTTGCAACCTGTCAAAATACACTGTTAAACATCTTAGCCTATTTGTGCAAAATATGGTTACAGAATTATTGTTGATAATGAAAGATTCATGTTGTAAGTAGCAATATCATCAACGTACAGCATAAATTAATTTAATCAATTTCTTAGTAAATAATGCTTTAAGTTAAGGTGACAGAGTTCAAATTAAATAAACCATCTTCATTAAATACATGGTACATGGTCAGTAATTTTAAAGTAGGTAGTAATATATTTAATATAATACAATTAAAAGTTAAAACTAAACTTATTTAAATTAAAATAAAAACTAAGCTACTCAAATATTAAAGACGTAATTAATTAAATTAACTATGGAATTATTTTTTAAATAATAAAAATCTCGGAAATTATGCGATATTGGACTACATGTTATACCACATTTTATACTCTAATAAATAGGGTCTAGAATCAATGGTTAAAATCCTTCGGGTACGTCACGGGCACGGTGTATATTTATTTATTTCACTTTTACTGCTCAAAAAAACACACAAATGGCGGACTTCATTCCTAATGGATTTGTCATGTTACGACTTACTGTCGCGATGCAACCCATCCCGAGCGCATGATTTGCACTGTCCACATTCAGCTTAACAACTCCTGTAGATTTGCCATGCAGTCAAATCCGATGGAGCCCTTTAGTGTGGACCGAGCTTTGGGCTTATGATTTAAGCTGGACTTCCGTACTAATAGGTACGTGTATAAGCGCTCGCATTGTGGTCAGTATGCATAAACAATAATGTAACCAAGAATGCACCTATTGCTCGAATGTGTCGTTTATATGATAATTTAGATATAGATTTAGACACATTAAATGTACCATCATCTAAGTTGAAGAATTGTTTGAAAACCAGATATTCCTAACTGCTGTGTTTTTTTTCATGTACTTACCAAGTTTATTATTGTATTTTGTATTTTTTGTGTATCATCATCATCATGTCAGCAGAAAGACGTCCACTGCTGGAATTAGGCCTCCCCCAAGGCTCTCCACTCAGACCGGTCTTGTGCTTTTCGCATCCACCGCGTTCCCGCGATTTTTACAAGGTCGTCACTCCATCTTGTTGGAGGCCTACCTACAGCTCGTCTCCCGATCCGTGGACCCCACTCAAGAACCTTCTGACCCCATCGCAGTCCTGCGAGCAAGAGCCCTGTTGTTTTTGTGTATATAAATTATTAATCATTAGTATATTAATTAAGCTTTGATTTGCCTACTAAAAATGTTGTGTACAATAATTATAGTAGTGTAAGCAATGTAAAGATCTGCTGTAATGTCGTCATACCATGTTTTTGCCTACATTATGTTATTGTACCTATTTAAATAAATAAATAAATAAATAATTAGTAAGAGTAACCTAATGCTGGGCAAAGGCCTTCCCTTTTTACCCGACTGTGGCGAATTTCAAAAGGGTTATATGTTTGACCCTACCTACACTTATACTACAAGGAGTTCAGAACAAATCTGGTAACAATCTCCGAAATTGATTATTCTAGGTTGACAGGATCGAAGGCAGACCAACAAATTTGGCATCAGGGAGTTGCCCTCCTGTCAACCTAGAATAATCCATTTCGGAAATCGTTCCCAGATTAGTTGTGTCCTCCTTAGTGTAAGATTAGGTGTATCATTAAGGGCCTGTTTCACAATTGTCAAGTAAAGCATATCTGACGCATACATTTAGCCCTTTCCTTTTCTTACACTTGAACAAAGACAAGGAGAGAGCTAACTTGTCGATTGTGAAACCGACCCTAAGAGAAGTTTTTAGTTTAGTATTTACACATGGCAAAATATCTATAGAACTGACTTCTTTTCTATGTAGTAGGTTTTTTGGGATTTTAGTATAATTTCGAGATTGCTTTTAGAACGAATGCTCATTTAATTAGCGGGGCGCACTTTTGGCCTTTTCAATTCAAACTGTAGGTTTTTGTGACGTTCCCGCGGTACTAATTGCGATTCAGAATGTATCTCTCAGTCGGGACTTAAACTGGTTATAATGCCAGCGATATTCCGGTCACGTAACGCTCCAAGCCCCAGGGCTTAGCCCCTTGGATCTCCTTGTTTTTGACGTTTCATGGTTACATAACTGAGTGTTGTCCGTAATAGCTTTTCCTACAATGATTCGTTTAGAATGAAATTAAATTTACAAAGCGTTGGCTTGGGAACCGGTTTTCTTTTTTTGATGGAGCGTGTATGAATATGGGAAACGGTAAATGTTAACCACTGGATTTTTTGCAAGAAGAATACCCAAAAAAACCTGCGTCACAAGGAGGGTTATGTTGTTTGACTGTATGTATGTTATGGATATCTGTTACTTTGATACGCGCTACACCCTAAACGGCTTGAATATTATGAGGTATGTGCCGTGGCTTATTCGGGGGGAAAACGGGACGATATGGTTCAAGGAGATGAAGATTCATGCTATGACTGCCCAATCTTATACAGTTGCTATTCAGAAAATTGACTCGCTTCTCAATGAGTATTTGAACGAATTTGCATAAGTGTTGAGGGTTATAATGGTCGTCCACAGTACACAGTTAACCAACATGTTGTGGCCAAGTTATATAGCTGTTCCAAACCCCATAACGATGCTAAGCCGGCGCAGTTAGGGCTGCCAGGTGTCCGGCTTTTTACTGTAGTGTCAATTTTATACAAGTCCGGCCTGCCAGCTTTTTTAGGCTTTTAGGTCAACCCATAGCCAAAAGATGCCAAACGAAAGGGCGCAAGCGACTCGAGCGATCTCGCAGGAGCTGCTGGCGGCGACTCATAATAAAATAACATATAATTGAGGGTAGAGTAAGTCTCAAATGAATAAGATTAATAAATACATAAATATAAGTCTTTTTATCCAGTTTGCCAGGCATTCAGGGCAAAATGTCAGGTTAAATATGGATCTAAATATGTCTGACTTTTCTAATTTTGCGTCTGGCAACCCTAGGCCTAGTGCAAAATCCAGTAAGCGACTGACTGGCTAAACCAATGGACGCATTTGCTGCAAACAAGCTGCTGAGCAGCTAAAAGCTATACTTGTAATGCTGGTTGCACACGGGAGCAGAACAGTGAACAGTCAGCAGCAATAATATATGATCAAGCATTGAAAAGAAAAGAAAATAAAATAAATTGTTTATTCGTGACAAACATCATTAAAACGGAGTATAATTTTGGACACAAATGCATAATTTGTCACAAAATGGTCACAACTTAGCGTGATGCTGGCAGAGCCAGCGCTGGTCTTCCGTTGTGACCATTTGCTGAAGACACGGCGCAATGACAAAAATATCTGACACGTCCTTTTTACTCGAGGCATAAGAGCGTGTCAAATATTTTTGAGCCCAATGTTGTATCATATATTATTACTGTTGACTGTACAGCAGAGTACTGCTTCTCTGTGAATACACACGCCGTGACAGAACAGAGGCCCTATAGCCTGTGTCAATTGATATTGCCAAAGATACATACATACAAAAACTCACGCCTTCGTTCCCAGAGTGGGGTAGGTAGAGCTAAAGCATTACCTGCAACTCTAAAAACTTGATAATTCTGTAACCACATTTTGCACATTTAGGCTAAGATGTTTACTAGCGTATTAGTGACAGGTTGCAAGCCCATCGCCTAACAGTACTACAAGCCTTTATTCCCTTAGGCGCCTCTTACGACATCCACGGCAAGACATGGAGTGGCACTATTCTAATTCGGCAACCACACGGGTTAGTTGCCAAAGATTTTTTCGATAGCGTTAGCATCTAGGACTAGGACGCTCCAAGCCGGTTACCAATTATAATTACCATGAGTTACAGCTAGCGAGTCGAATGCTCTGTCCCTCGCACTCTATTAGAATATGGCGAGGTCTGCGAGGGACAGAGCATTCGACTCGCTAGCGAGTACGGTTGTAACTCATGGTAAGGGTACAGTATCGAGTGACGCGCATCAACCCGAGCGGCAATAGGAAATAGAAACTCCAAAAGAGCCAGAGACGAACTACTGTTCTATTTATACTATTTAGGCTACCTGATGGTAAATAAATAAATAAATAAACAAATATCACGGGAGATTCTCACACAAATTGACTTAGGCTGGGTTTTACAAAGATCCGTTAGATCAAATTTCGGTCAGGAATGTCAAAACTTTTATGAAGTTACTAAAATTTGATCTGACATATTTACTAACGGACCTTTATAAAACCGGGCCTTAGTCTTAAACTAATATAAGCTTGTATTATGGGTACTAGACAAATATATACTTAATTACTTACATAGAAAATATCCAACACTCAAAACAAATACTCGTGCTCATCGCACATAAATTTGCTGCCGGGAATCGAACCCGGGACCGCTAGCTTCGTAGGCAGGGTCACTACCAACTAGGCCAACGCTTCGTCGAATAGGATCTAAGTCCTTGCAATCACAAGACTACAATCTCAAATCTGCAACCCTAAGACTGCAATTACGCCAACCCTGAGAACTAAGATGGAATGCCTCTATGCTATAGCTTGTTTCAAGAGAGTTGAGGTCACGCACACAACAACACTGTCATGTAATGACATCGGGATTTTGAAATTACTGTTCTAATATTGTACCGATAGCAAGTTCAACACTGAACTGCAAGAAATACCAAAAAGTTTCTTTAAACCATTTTGTTAAGTATTATGTAGAACAATTCATCGACTTCAAATAAAACAGAAAATAAAATATTTTGACCGATTTTATTTAAATAAATGATTTATAATATGAATAAATAAAGGTCAGATATGCCTAGGTATATGAATATAATACTAATCGTAAAAACCAAAGAGAATGGAACCTAGGATTGATTATTTAACCGAAACCTTGTAATCAATCTTAACGAATCAGATGAAGATATGCCAAGTGATGATGGTTTATAAAAGCATTTTTTTATATTTTTTACTGCTTTTGATACTTATTAAAAATATAACTAAGCGTTTTTATTTACATTTACATTCACTCACTCATTTCATTCATTCACTTTTTTTTCAATCAGTGCTTCATGTAGTTGTGTGTGTAATCATTCACCTCAACTCTCGTGGAACTACCTATAGTAATTTGGTGAACATAGTTGCTTGGCGGTAATAATAACTGACATCTACTAAACGTGACCTAAGTGGTTTGTACGGCAATAAATAACCTCGAAACAGCTCACACTTATTTGTGCCTAATATTGTCTGTCACAGTTACGGCCCGCGTGACAAACTGAGAGACGCTCAGTAATGAGAAAGATAAATCTCCAACGTATGGCAGAGGCGCTGACTACCCTACCTGCAGGGATGTCACCTCCCTGCTATTACTCAAACGGTAATGCCGCTTGATGTATTGGCACATCGAACTCCATCGCAAGTGTACAAGTAGGTACGCTAGCAGTGAAAAGTGCTGCTAGTAAGGTTTGCCACATACTGACGCCGCTAGTACCAGTAAGAAGTTAATAGATATATTATGTATTTAAACTAGTCCCCCTTTCTAATAAACGTTGAGTAACGGTGGTATAGCTATACAATGTTTTATCCTTATCTGTCATTGTGACATTTGAATTTGACTGATAAGGACAAAACATTGTATGGCTATATCACCGTTACTCAACGTTTATTAGTAAGGGGGAATTTGTATAAGTTACTGTTTTTATTGAAGTGAAAACATCTTATGGGAGGGTAAACCGCTTCGTTACGTAACGCGTTACGGCGCCAGTCTGTCTGGCTTCCCTTTCTTTCACGCATACGGCAGCGGTAGGCAGGCTCCTCCTCTCTCAGTCTGTCCCACAGATTTAGATTAGTTTAAGTTATCACTTCTGTCGGGCGTCCCGAGACGCACACGTTTTTTTGCTATGTTTTTCCATTTTTATACATAAAATATAATTTGATTCTTATTACAAGCAACGTTTACCTTGTTCTGAGCATAAGTGTAAATAATTATTTTGATATAACCTTTCAGACACGATTATTGTGATAAATTAATTCAATTTACTAGGAGTGGAATGCTCTCGCTGCGTCTGTATTCCCAGAATCCTATAACCTTGGTGTTTTCAGGGCAAGGTGAATAAGCTTTTTTCTGGGTAAGCGTGTACAACCCTCGACCTCGTCGTCACTTAAAATCAGGCGAGATTATATCACAATGCCATGAAAGAATAAAATCTTATTTTAAGTAAATACTTATCATGTCATGATAGATTAAACCTTCTTTTAAAGTTTCTCGGTTTTTTCGCAGTAAACTAAATAGTTCCAAATTTGAAACAATGAGGCTTTGTTTGGACTAGGGACTGCTTTAGGCAGCATTTCAGAAACTTGGAATAAGACTTACTCTGAGATTAGTCGATACAAATTCGGCGTTTAATCCAGGTATTAGACCTTATGCCAGCTTTGTCGAATACAGCCTTAACAAATACTCCAAATTTAAGCACGATAATGTAAACCATTATAGAGATAAGAGTCTTGACAGACAGATGGACAAGAAAGTCATCTTATAACGGTTCCGTTTTTCAGAATTAAAAATAATAATATTGTTAATACCTACTCATATATGAGTTTTCGGATGGTTGTATCATTTTCTCGCATTTCCAGGTACCGTTGGAGCTCTTGGTTTTCTCGTTTTTACGTTATCCCGCTGAGCATTCCCGGACTGACAGTTTTTTTCAGAAGAAGGTACTCGTAGATGCCCATTCGGTTTTGTAACCTCGGTCGCCATGTGCTGCCAGCCTTAACTAATTTCCGTGCAACGACGGTCGGAAGTGCAGTTAAGGTGCAATGCAGCTAGTCCTGTCTATAACGTTTTTTGGATATGTTGTAGATATTATTGAAAAACTAGGTCTGTACGTTTTCCTTCCCAATAAAACAATTCTAGGAAAAAACGTGAAAAATTAAACGGAACCGTACATACAAATCTAGTATTACTTAATAACTAGAACATATTTAAAAAGCGTAAAAATAGGACTAAGTAGGTTAAGTAAAAGGAAACGTTATCGCATTTTGTATGCATTAGGATAGACCAAAAAAAAACTGACGGTTTTTACATTCTACTTCGAAAGAATGGGTAATTTCAAGAGTCCAAGTTCATTAATTTTGTATTTGACCCAATAGTTTTGTTTGAATATCTTTATTTATTTAGCGGACATTTTATGGATGATGTGATTATTTTAAATTTGGGATGGCTTTTTATAATAAATTACAACAATTAAATGATATCTAATGATAAAAAGTGAAAGTGAAAGTGTATTAAAACATACTATTTCAAGCGGTTTTCGCCTAACCCGTAAGATACACCTAGGAGGGCTTCAAGCTGAAAACGAAAGTCAAACAAAGGTTAAATATACTTTTGTCAAAATATCCGAAACAGATAAATATTTCAAAAACTTGTAAATTAAGTAAAAACATGAACAATCCCAATTCTCTTAAAAAGAACAAGATAAGGAAATTACTTAAGTGACTGTTGAACGTGTAAGCATGAACAAAATGTACGTATTCTTATCTTCAACGTTGTAGGGAAAACATAAAGTAAACTGTCCAGTGTTTTAGACGGAGCCCCATCCATCACGCGGAAGCAGCCCCGGACAGTCCACTTAGCCAGTGCCGGCCGGACACGGCCTCACAGCTCTCTAACACGGAATCCGGACATGAAACAACAATAGCTACAAAGACACCGAGAAGCTTCGAGCTATAAATACAAAGCGTCCTGTAGTTAGGCTCAAAATCAAACTACATATAGACCAGCCTTTGTTCTATCTAATCGGCCTAACATGGATTCAGGGCCTCTATTCAACGAAGTATAACAATATTGCTTGCGAGTTAGTATTGTCTATGATCTGATTGAAGATTGAAGTGCAGTCTTAAAAACTATAAGGTATAGAAATGATGCAAATAAAAATTGTAGCGCATTAAGGCTGGGTTTTATAAAAATCCGTTTGATCAAATTTTGGTCAGGAATGTCAAAACTTGTATGAAATTACTAAAATTTGATCTGACATATTTATTAACGGACCTTTATAAAACCGGGCCTTAGACTCGTTTAATTTATCCTTAATAATATTATTTATTAACGCGAATGTGTATGTATGGTTGTATGGATGTTTGTTACTCTTTCTCGCTGCAACGGCTGGATGGAATTAGATGAAACTTGGAATGAAGGTAGTTTATACCCTGGACTAACACATAGGTTACTTTTCATCCTGGAAAATTTAAAAGTTCCCGAGGGAATAACGATAATAGAAATCTACGCAGACGAAGTTGCGGGAGAATATATATTTCATATTTATTTATCGCAATTACATGTTACAATTACACTTTAATTACTATAAAATACAGCAGGAGGTATCACGTAAACGCTGATGGGCAGCAATATACGAGATTGAGGCAGGCGAGGATTAATTTTCTTTGTCGTCGAAACAATCTTGTAAGTTGTAATAGGCTTTACTTAAAAAATCTTTAAGCTGCTTATCAAGTTCTTAAGCATTCTTTTTAATTTTAAGCTGTCTTTAATTTTGTTATACTCTTTTACTGACCTTTTTAAATGACATTTGTTTCACATAATAATTTCTAGTCCGAATGTATTGTTATTCATAATCATGGCAAGTCATAAAGTGTTTTTTCATCGAAACAATTTTTAATTCAGGGTTTTTATAAAAGAAATCTAGCCTTTAGGTTCAGTAAGGTTAGATTTACCTTATGTACCAGCTACATATTTAAAAAATCCTGAAATAAAAACCGTTTTAGTAAAAAACACTGTATGACCTTCGATGATTATGAATAACAATATCTACATTCGGACTAATAGTAGATTGTTCAACAAGAGACTAAAACAAGCCATAATGACACGAGATGTTTAGCCATGCGAGGGAGCCAGCGAGCGAGAGTGGCTATAGTTCGCGTTGTTAGACTTGTTAGTTTTTTGTAAAGTGACACTTTACAAAGTGACACAAATGCTTGCATATTTAGCAACAGATATAATCTTGAAAACTATTTGGACCATGCCTAGTAAAATAAAACTATCCTTAATATATTTAAATAGATTCTTATTCGTAATCATTAATCGTGTTTCACGAAATTAAATCGTTATTTTTTTAATATTTTTGCGCAGTTGTCATTTTGAGGTTATTTCCACAGCCTAAAAATGGTCCATACACAATCACTGAAAATGGCGATAATCCTCCATTCACAAACACCTGTTTCAAAAGTAAATTAAAAAAAATACTTTTATCCCTAGAGATTAATAAAGAGTTTTAGTCCCGATGTGCAGAGATTAAAGTACATTTTAAGAGCATGAGAAGTGAAAAAATAATTATGTGAAACAAAGCGCTCGCGCTCCCGTAATTTCGATTTAGATACTGTAGGTGCTAGATCATTGTATCTTATTTTAAAACATTCTGGTAGCAGTTACGGAAACACTATTAAACCGTCCTCCTCGACTCTAGGTCTCCTAGGGATGTTGTACCTAAATTTGCGGTCAAATTTGCCTTCTATGCATACTAATGAGGTATTGTTTGGTAACTGCTTGGAACTACGTTCCTACCGGGTAACTCCAAAGTTTAAACATAACGTTCCACATCTTCAACTCGTTTATTGACAGACAGACAATATAAAATAACTAGACTATGAAACTAATAAATAAAATATTCCAGTATCACAACTCTAAAATAGTTAAGTAATATACTTACTTATGTTTTAATGTTTTTATATTTATTAGGGTAACAAACGATACAATATAACTAATAGCTAAAAACGATAATATTCACCACATAACATAACATCAACCACTAAAGTTACCACAAGTGAAAAGTACAAATAACACGTGGGTGGGTACAAAGTTTAAATTCACATTAAGACTAATAATATAAATCTTCCACACAGTCGACGTTAAACAAAGAAATTATGAAAGAAAAAAGAAAAAGAAAAATACAAAATATATCAGCATCATAAAATCGGTCGTTATATAGTTTACAAGCTCTGTAGATGAAAGAGTTATAAATGGATATACATAATTACTAAGGAGATATGTTATATTATAATGCTTCAATTATAATATGTACAGTTAGGGAAACTGAAAGCCGTACCATTTTGGCTTATTGACATTGTTACAAGATCGAAAAAGGTACGTCTTTCAGTTTCCCTTACTGTACAGTCAGGGGCATTCCCGGTGGACCACCTCTGGGGTGGTATTCGTTTGCGCGTTCGACGCGTAACGACCTGAGCGCTGCGCTGTAGGATTAGCTAGCTGCAACGAACAAGCCAAAATTTTCTTACGTGGACGACCGCGAATGTCCCTGACTGTACATTGCGATACCCTAACAGGGTTATACTTAGAAGTAAGTTTAATTGTATAAAAATGCAATAAATAAATATAAATAAAACATTAGTTTTTTGTTTGTGTGAAGTTACAACACCATTACTTACATCATACATGAATTACTGTCAACGCATAGAAAGAAACAAATACACACTTATTTTACGCTAGGTAGTAGTGCGTACAAATAAAATGAAAACCAGATCGTAGAGCTGGTGCTTACCTCTCCCAAAGGATTGGGCTAGCTATCCAGAGAAGTAACGCAGCCAGTGTCATAGGGACCATGCCGCGAGCGGACCTGCTAGAGGGGGTGTTCTTTTTATAGTGGTGATTATTATCTACGTCTTTAACATTTGAGTAGCTTAGTTTTTATTTTAATTTAAATAAGTTTAGTTTTAACTTTTAATTGTATTATATTAAATGTATTAATTTGGTAGTTAATTGGCGTTAACAATCCTTCTTCTAACGCAGTCGTACTCGGGTTAAAAGGGGTCCTACTTAGTATTCAGCGGCGGCAGGCCGCGGCCGCGACGCTGATTTTTAGAAGGACCCTGATAAAAAACTAAACGAGTGTCTCACAAACGCTAGCGACCCAAATGAGATAGTTAAATACAATCAGTAAGAAGAATCTATTAATAGGTCTATTAGAATGTATGCCTCAGGTGACCGTAGGGCTGGCTCTTTCCTCGGCCAACGGCTAGCAATAACTATAACTAAGTAACTAGGAAATGCAGCCAGCATTATGGGCTCCATTCCCGGTGGCAGTGGCCTAGGGGGCGTGTTACATGTTATAGTTACTTAGAATAAGTTATTTTATTTTAATATTTCGTTTTAGTTATGTTTTTATTATTTTCCTATGTTTTGATTGTGTCTTAATAAGGTCTTGATACTATTTAGATTTTCCACTAATTCAATCAAAGTATGATAAGGTACCTTAAGCTTACGCCCGTGTCTTTGTCTGCGGAGATCTTATGTCTTATGGAACTTTTCCATTTCTCGCATACATATTTTTACGCATAATAATCATTTCGAATAAAAATCGATTGTCATAAAACGGTTTTTACAATAGAAAGGGTTCTATTTTAATTATTATTAAAAACTAACCTAACCTAACCTACCGTAATCTACACAATAGACGTTTATTAAATTTTGCAAAGTCAGCCTAAAAGGGTGTAATGACAATCGATTTTTATGCGTAATGATTATTATGCGTAAAAAAAATATGCGAGTAGATAGGGCCCTCTTTAAACTATAATAAGTACAGTACTCGTATATTATTATATACCGTGACAGCTATCGGGCTGAAATAAGTATGGCTGACGATAAGTATTGTAGATATGCATGTGTGGTTTGTTTGTTGGTAACTCAAACTTTGTCACGTCATAATTGTGGACAGCGCAGAGTTCGTTAAATAGGCTAGGAGTGACCTTCACTATTCCTATCACCCAGTTGTAGCAAGGTTAAACCTTGAGGGGAAGGGGAAGTGGTCCAATATTAGCGGATTAACTTGGGCCCCAGCTTCATAAAAATATATTCCAATATTCCCCTCGTTGCCTCCATAATTCTCGAGAGAAACGGCTCTCTCTGGAAAGTTTAAGGCGTACGATCGGCGAATAAAAATTGCACTTTTACTATGGCAAATTAAGTTTTTATTGGGGGATTTACGGGCGGCAGTAAAAAAAGCGTTAGGCACGTAACAATTAGTACGCAGCGACACACTTGATCGATTATTACGTTTTAGTGATATTTTTTGTTTTTTTTTCACTAGCAAATCATGAAAAGTAAGATGACTCTGTGGTTAAAATCTTTATTTTTTAATAGATCCAGTCTAAGCCAAACTTAGTTTCAAAGTAACAACAAAGTAGAAAAAAATGTGTCTTCAGAAAAAAACACTTAGGTATATGAACCACGTTTATTACTAAAAGCTTAATTTTACCTACTTGTTTTGAGAAAAGACTTAATCTTAACGTACTTTTTTAGTAACGAATAACCTAACTGTAAATAAACACAGACGTATTTCAGATAGAATTGGGTTTACTCAGAAATTTGAACACGCAAACCTTTAAATGTATTTTTCTCGAAACTTCATTCGGTTTTTGCAGTGAGGGGACGAAATGTTATTTTTTTTTGTTTAGTGTAACTAAAAAGTAGCCACACATTTTTGTACCTGGTGGCTGTAAATTATTATAGTGAGAGTGGTTTGAATTTAATATATCAATAGCAGTGACAAGGAACTAAAATGTACAGATACTTCTTAGTGTGTTTGTACTTTTGCGCTTTGACCGAAATAAAAAAATGGCTTTGTTCAAAATAGCAAATAACAATTGTAGCAAAATGTACAGTGACGCAAATTAAGCAAGAAGCGATATATTCATCATGTAAATAGACCATTTTGTGAGGTTGTCTAAATCCTAAAATACACAATTAGCAATATAAATATATTACTAGTCCATAAAGCGACACGGCTAGATAACAACAAGTTTAATAGGTATGTAAAAAGTAAAAAGTCCAAAACGCAGATTACCTAATGTCGACCACAAAGCTGAACACTTAAATAGCAAAACGCACTGATTTGACAATATGCTATACCTGCCCCCTATTTCACCATTTTGACAATGATAGGTGACAGACGACAATTCGCTATACATTGCAAAGTTAATAAGTTTTCACATCAGCGGGATTCATATCAGCTGCGCCATGTACACTGAAATGTCACCTGTCACCTGTCATTGTCAGGATGGTTTAACACGGGGCTGGTATCAACTTTTTTAACCATTATGTAATTTGGGCATTATGCTACATACACTTTTTGCTAGTTTAATGTTCTGCTCTGCGTTATGGACGTTATGTTCATTGGGCAAAATGTTAATATGAAGCCTGACATTTCGCTTCTTGGTCAATTTACATCACTGGACATTTTGCTACATAGACGATTCGGTACTGGAGCTACATAATAGCGTTTACCTACCATTTCGCCGTAAAAGGAACAGCAATTCGCGGTGTAAAAACCAGATGAACGTATCTTCATTTTTTTTACCATTACTTCGTTTTGGCATTACGTGCAGAATTCTGAACCTTTTTATGCAAAAAAAAAACGATTTTTAATTTTTTTGTAGTAACGTTCATCTTGCTTTTATACCTACCGCGAATTAGTACCAGTCAGATAACACCCTAAATGTAAAATATTATATGAAAATTCTCTGCTATTTAATATAATACTCTCTCACACTCTCCTTTAACACATTAGCTGTTCGCTAAAAGCCTACGCTCCTCTAAAACCTAATTAACTATTAAATCTAGACTTGCCTCCTCACCTTGGCATTATACGTTCCTTAGTCGCCTGGGAATCAAATTATAATTCACTATATTTTTACAAAGTATGATAAATGTTATTTTTAAATTCGTTTCTATGACAAAATTGTCAAATTGGCGTTTTTATAAAGAACACAGTTTTTTTGTACTTTTGTAAATAATATGTCTACTTATATAAAGTGTGTTTTGATTGGTTTATTAATCATTAGAACATAGGAAAAAAGTATTTTTTGCACTTAAATAATAGTCATTAGTTTTACCGTAAATTGAAGTTAAATATGGACGCAGTCAATCAGGAGTTCCATCACGTCACGAAATTATGTTGATTCGAACCTTAAACCAGTCTGTAATATTAATAACATCAAAAAATCTCAGGTACTCATCTAAAGATCGGATACAGTCCAATTCAAATGTCATAATGCCAGCTAAAGACAGAGCATACTTTAACTATTGCTCGTTTATGATGAATCAGATGATAAACATTTAAAACATTAAGTTCGCAACGAGTATCGCAAACATGAATAAGGTTTTAAAAAATATATATAACCCTTTGAGTGGAAGCAGAAACTGTGACAATGTGACTCTGCGTATGAAAAAGCCGACATTTGGTCAAATATCGCGGGTATTTTTTGCAAATATCACGGCCGTTTGGCGGCAGCTGAGAGTTCACTGACACCGATTGCAGCGGTCGGTTACGTTATATCCCTCTAGGGGTAACATTATTACATTTTTTGCCCCACCGACTACGGGAAGTAAATCGAACAAGAATGTATTAAATTGTAGAGATAATTTAGATATACTTTGCTGGTTAAGTTAGTAAGTATTTTAATATCAACATCGCAGCGGAATAACGTTGTGTTAACCTAACTATAGCATAACATCTTTTAAATGTTTGGTCGATAGGAATTGGGTTGTGTTTTATCGGCCCTATCGTAAAATAAATATACGTATTCAACTTTTTACTTTCGCGTATCTATCTCATTCAATGCAGATTTGTATATGCACGTGCATTCGATCAACGTCTTCTTCAAAAATAGCGTGATCACAAACGTGTACTTTTAAGAGCTTTGATCTTCTATACATAGTTTAAAAGTTACAAGAATAATTATGGTTATAAGGATCATTCTGATGACAATACAAAAATATATGTTTGATTCCCCTCTACCCCCACGATTACGTCAGACAGCGGGAGAGAGCGCTAAAAATGAGGTGTATCGTATCCCCGTTGACGCACAGTATAACTCGCGATAGCATCAAAACTATTTTTTAGTTTAAAATGAAATAAACTTTATTTAAGAGATTAAAGTCTAACCTGTATTTTATCGCGAAAAAACATGGATTGATAAAGTTATAACAAAACGGTCACAGTAAAACGCCGAAACAGAAAGTAAATAGTCAAGATACTCGAAATTAAAAGTACTAATCCCGTTTGCAAGCGACTGACACCACTTTCAGGAGCAGAAACACAACGTCTTTATCGTTTAAGAACGAAATAAGCTCACAAGAATAACGCCAGGTCGAATTAGATTAGCAAATATGTCGAACAGCGAGCGCGATTTCAAATTCGCTGCCATCCACATCAATTTCGACATGCCATCCAAAGAGATTCCTATCAAACCTCCTTGAAAATCATCAAATTCACGAAAAATACTAGCGGTAGTAGCCTAATTCTAACTACCTCAGTTTTTAAAGCACAGTCATCTTTTTTAACCGATTTCAAAAAAGGAGGAGGTTCTATGTTACACTGTATGTATTTTTTTTTTTTTTTAATGTATGTTCACCGATTTCTCCGTCAATTGAGGACGGATTTCAAAAATTCTTTTTTGGTTTTATAGAGTAGTAGTTCCAAGGTAATCCCACTGTCACCAAATTGGAATCTGATGAGGGAATCCACAATATTTCTAACAAAAAGCCGACTTCAGTTGGACTGACTTATTACCTACCATTTTTCAAGAAGTTATTTTTTGCATTTTTGAAGGCGGTTTTCTGTTTTTTCAAAACTTTTATTTTTATCGAGATTTCCATAGGCGGCGGTCATCAGTCCACTAGATGACCAGCTGACTCGTTTGCCATAAAAAAACAACTCGTCTGAAATAGTAAATTGAGCCAGATGTAGATGTGGACACAGTTCGGCAGTGAGGTGCAACGGCGCCACTGAAACTAATAACGCACAGTCACAGTTTAAACAGTAGTTCGTCTTCAAACAAAGAAATATCGCGCGGCTTGCATGTGTGCGTGTCTCGACCGTACGCACCGCAATGTCGCCACAAGCAAACTCTTCAGAATGCACAAAGGCGCCGGTTCATTTCAGGGTAACTTATAAGTATGCCGCCACCTAAATTTGGAATAACATTCCGCCACCTTTGCGTGAATCAGTTCATAGTTTTTGGGTAAAAATTAAAAATCATATTTTTTCGCTTCAGGGTGGCGGCGCCGCCCTGCTCTGTACTAAAACCTGCTCTTCTACATAATATTTGTTACTGTCGCCGTCTACCTTACCTATTGTTTATACTTCCATGTCGCGTTTAATTGTACTTTTTTCTCATTATTTTCGAATAGGATCGAATCGAATTTCACTTCATCGAATGTTATAAATGTATGTTAGACACGGGACTGCTCTTCGAGTAAACTCATTGGTCCAGCTGAAAATCAGCAGCATCTTACTGAGCTGGTCGCCTTTTAAGTGCTTGCATGTTCTTTCTGTTGTTATGCTATCTTTAAGTATATTATAAGTAATAAGTTTTTGAAAGTGGTGTCGGAAAGACTTATTTTGGCGGCTGGTGATCCCAGAGCTGGCTCGTTTTTTGCGCAGCGGCTCAGTCTGGCTGTGCAAAGGGGGAACGCGGCCAGCATATTCTAGGGACCACACGAGCGGATGAGCTGCAAGGGTTATTTTATTTCCAGTTAGTATTTTAAGATATTTTGTAATTTTTATGTGTTATTTGAAATAAAACACTTTTAATATTTTTTTTGTCTTGCATTTAATAAACATTTTTCTTTCTTTCTTTCAATCGGGGCTGTACCGTCGACGCGTTAAGTTGCATACGTAATATCGAGCGCCGCGCATCGACGCAACCCTAGCTTCCGAGCGGCAATAGGTAACAGGAACTTCTAAAGAGCCGGCGACGAACTACTGTTCCGTTAATACCATGGCGCAGTCGCTGCGGGTGAGTGATAGATTTATCGTTCGGTTTCGCGCAGTGCATGCTTCCACCAGTCACGTAGAGTTACGAGCAAAGTTGCCTATCCTTCTAAACTTAATTTTGCTTTTTAGGGTTCAGTAGCTGCTAGAAAAAAATGTTTAACAATGCCCATGTCTCTTTTATTAGGGGGATGGCACACGAGCGTTGCCTGCGCGTTGCGTCGTCGCCGCTGCGTTGTTCTACATATAAATTAAAGCGACATGCCACACGTTGAAACACTTGCGTCAGTCCATGTGGAAATCACAGCGTTAAGACGCCGCAACGAAACGGCAACGATCGTGTATCTCTTAATCGGAAACAATAGCTAGCATTTTTTTAAATATATGTATATACAAATATTATTTATGAATCTGACATAGTATTTAAGGTAAAGTCGCCATACAAAATATCTTGTTTAAAATGTTTTACCCAAATATGTGGTTGGAAAATTCGGAATTTCGATCGACTCGGAATGACTCTTCGGAATTATGTAATTGTAAACTAGGTAACTTAAACTGTAGTTGTACCCTTTTTATGGTTTTAACAACACGGTGATGTAACAGCTGTAGGTATTTACTTTTCAGCTATCTTGCTTATTAATCATTATTATTATAATTTCATGTTTTTGTCTTTGCTAGTTTATTTTTACACCACTACCCAAAAAAAGGAGTGTAGTCGCATCGCAAAAAGTAAACGCATGAACCGATTTAGATGTGTCTGGTATCGTTAGAATCCTTTCACCATCGCGAGTGATATAGGACACCCAAACCGTTTAAATTGAAATAACATCAATGGCACAAGGTCAATAATTAACATTATGTAGGTATATCGACGACAATATAAAAAATGCAGTCGGGTTTTTAAAACTTGCTTTTCATTTAGTTATTATTTGTTGTGTACAGCCTATTTGTATTGTATTGTATTATAATATTGTTCACGTAGTAACTATTACTGGGCCCCTAATGACCCACGGACGTACTTATTAACGCGGGTTAACTTGTAATGATTACTTGTTATGTACTACGCCTTGAAACAATAAATTAAAATATATATATATTTAATATTGTTATTTTTTTACCCTGGGACTCTTATTCTACGACGTTGACGATTGTCAACGTTTTGATAGCTCTAACTTACTTCTAAGCGGTAAAAACAATTAGCCATTATCAGAAACTTGTTTATTTATTTTCATAGTAATAATAATATTGTCGAGCGTCCCGTTGCCCCGACGAGTCCTAAAATGTTTATTGTTGTATTAGTATTGTTATTTTATTTTTATATTAGAATATTTATTATAAAAAACCTAATGTAAAGTAAATTAAATAAATACCTGAATAATAATAAATAAATAAAATGTATGCTTTTTAGACAAACCAAGCTTTTTAAATAAGTACCTAAGTATGATTTTTAGAAGAACACCTTTTTAAAAGTTCATATTGACAATTTTGACGCTTAACAATGCGTGATTTACTGCCGCACTCAGAGACGTCAATTAAATTTAATGCTTGTTCAGTGACGAGTTGTCTTATTCTATTGCTGTAGCAAAGAAAGTGACAGCAGCAATTTTAATCAAGCATTAAATTAAATTGACGTCTCTGAGTACGGCAGTTAAAATAAAAGGACCATATAAACTTACTTTGCCGTCGGAACGAGAACGGATTGATAAGAGCTAATTAATTATTGTGGAAGTTAATTAAAAAACCCTGAACAAACACATACATCATTCGAACAACAAGCTCATAATGCGTTGAGTGACGTTACAGAAAAAATAATGAGGTTTTAGCATGAAAACTGGACAAGAGAGGCCTTTTGTTCTTACATAGCGGGCGGGGGTTCATATTGTTTGGATACCGCGAAATGTAAATTAATTACAGCGATGTCGTAGTTTTGTAATGTAGATAAAGGGTTATTTGAAACTACTTTCAAAACCGGTTCACCTCGATGGAGTTGAAAGCATATTCGGTGAAACGGGTTTCAATGAAATTCAGTACCCACACAGGTATTACATATTATGGTTTAAAATAAAGGGAACTTTCTGCGGTTTCCGGGAAAGTAAAGGTAAACGTGCATTCAGGGGCTCGATCCTTCTTGGTAAAACTATATGGCTTTTAACATGTTATGGTATTGTCAATATTATGATCGCTTTTATTTACTTGAGTTTAAAACAATAAGGATATCAAAAGCTATATGGTTTTACCAAGTAGAATTATTATAGTAAACTGTTAAAGTTTAATGTAATTAATTCTTGGTCTTTTCCTTCCTTGCTAGCCTCATTAAAACTAAAGAAGAGAATGCGAATATTTACGGAAAAAGAAATGTCTGAAGGCTAGGATTATTATAACAACCTGCATCGAAATTTGACCTTCGACTACGAACAATATTTTAAAGAAAGTGCTAGCAGGCAGAATGATGACCAAAATGAATAGAGTTCTACTTACAGGTGATGCTTGCTGTTAATGTCTTTGATTTTCCTAAATTTGGCCTCGAAGTCATCCATCATAAGACGACATGGTAGTAAATACTTAGTGTAAAATATTACAAAGGTGGATAGACGGACATGGCACAAATATTTATAAGGGTTCCTTGTTGACTATGGAACCCTAAAAACTAACTCCAAACCCCAGGGGTAAAAAATCACAGAGGGGTAATAGGGTAACCAATCATTATTTTGTCGAATTGCACTTCATCAATTTGTATCATTTCATCGAATTTAATTTCATGAAACGCTATTTCCTACTAAAACTATGATGTTTTTAGGATATCTTAAACATAAATTACTTAGGTTAGGTTAGTTAAGATTAGACTTGTCTACCTTGACTACTTGACTACAAAAAAAAACTCATGCGGCAAGAAATGCCTTTCGATGAAATGAAAATTCTGCGTAATAAAATAATACGTTCGTTGAAAGCGGTTTCGATAAAGGGTTGATGAGGGGTTACCGATTATCTGGCGGTGCTGCTACACTGGGAGTACTCGTACGTCAAATTACAATCAATGAAGTTGCAGAGCATAAGTTAATTTCAACTTAATAATTTTTCAAAATGTGTCATTGTGCAAAATGTGGTTACAGAATTATCAACAAGTTTTAAGAGTTGTTGATAATTCTGTATGTATGATCATTTTTAACTTGCTCATATTTTAGTTACCTACTTGTATGATTTAAGGCGTTTGTAAGATTCTTAAGTGTCCGTTAGTCGCCCGGGGCTCAGCCCTAAGCCCAAAATGTACAAGGAATTCAGTTTAGGGAATGCAATTTAACCGGTTATTAACCGTTTTTGTATTAAAATAACCGGTTAGTACTGGTTTTAACCGGTTATTTGCATTCCCTAATTCAGTTAACGACAGGGGAATATCACTGATAATATGTTGTATGTTTTACGAGTATGTGGTGTTTCGCTACACACCGCAACTTCTATCTACTATCAGATTAAGCATCAAGCTAAAGAATTTAAATATAATTTAACTTCCCAAAAAATTGATTTTTGAAACAAAACCTATGTTTCAAACTTAAATATATTATACTAAACGATTATATGTCGAAGTGAATAGTTATATAGATACCTACAAGTGATTTTAGACAAAACCAAATAATTTAAATGTCAAATGTACGAATTATTGTTAGACGAATGTCTAATGATTCGTCTAACAATATTTCGCATAAGTATTTGACATTTCAATTATTTTGTTTTTTCAATAACCAATTCAAAACCTTTTGTCTCACTTTACAGGCACCAAGAAACGCTTTATTTGTGAAAACCTTATTTTAACATCTTAAAAAATCATCCCCGAAAACTAATATTGATCTTCCCAAAACTCGGACCCATTAAGTAGTCTTCCGAGTGAAGATTTTTCGGGAGGAATGTAAACGACCTACTTAACGGGAGCCGGTCGCTGGGGGGTGCTACTACTTAAATTGGGAATAATGAACCCCGATTCTGTAAATAACTTTATTTAAAACTAAAGGGCTCTGTTGTCTAACTGTGCCACACTTAGAAGCATTTTAGAGACGGTTATCTCGTTTAGTTTTGCCATGTCTGTCCGATTGTCCACAGATTTACTCAGAGGCTCTTATTGGTACCTACTAGAAAGCTGTAATGTGACATTGTTATACATTTAAATTACGCCGACAAAGGTGTTAAATATTATTCTCGAAGTATTTGTTTTGGGTTAAGTACCTTCCATAACTGTGAAGCAAAGGATTTTTTACATTATAACATTTAAAATTAGGTACATTCCTTACGTGTAAAGCAAATGTTTTTTTTTTTTCATTTTAACGTCGAGTGATGTGAGATGAGTATCATTGGATATATGCTATGTATTACATTATAATGTAATGTAAACCATATTCATGGAGGCTATTCAGCACGGTAAAATCCAATTCGTTTTTAACCTGTTATCGTATTGTCAACATTTTGATAGCTCTTATTTACTCGACTGTAATGGCGGCCGAGTTAAAAACAATAACACAGGTCAAATACAATTTTGATTTTACCGCCTAGAATAGAGGCGCAGGGCACCCGTGCTCTACACCACAAGGCAATGCAGGAGCGTTCGTCCGGCGTTGCCTATTGTATCCCTGTAATTGTCAGCTGTTGGGAATCTGTAATGAAATTCACGGCAGTTGAGCGAATCCTTTTGATTAATGCCAGCCTTTTTCCACCCCGGGCGGAAATTAAACTTCCTTAACGAACTTTATTGCACTTTTTGTTAACTTGTTCCGCAATAATTAATAGCGGCAACAAGTGCGGACAGCGTTTTAAGGAATAAGAAAAATGGAATACAAAAACTCTCAATTAACATTTTGTTTATGGTTAGGCTGCTTAAACCACGGATACGTAATGTCTACTTTCCGATACGGCATTATTATATGAGGTAACTCCACAGTCATGGAAAAAGCATTCATCAAACTTTGGAACGCCACAGACTGCTCTAGCCGTCAACTGAAATTAATTCTATTGACGCCACGTACGGCTACAAGATTAAAAAAAACTTTGTTCCGTATCAATTAAGTTGTAATTTGCATAGCATAGCAAATATGTTTAGCGTGTGAGTGACACATTTTGTATTCGACGTAAGGCGTTAAAAAGGTTAAACAAAAAAATGCGTAAGAGCAATTTTATTCCTGTAAACCAAATTATAAAGAGTACTGCTCTCTCTACGCTCCTTATACATATTATATAAAGTGGCCGTGTTTAGCTTTAACAACAACAAATTACTTCAAGAAACTTTGAAATTAGGAATTACAGCAACTGTACGTCAAGACAACAGGGCCTCTATTCCCGGCGGTAAAAACGATATCGTATTTGACCCGTTACGGTATTGTTTTGACGTCAGCCGCCATTAATGCCAAGGAGATACGAGATATCAAAACTTTGACAATACGATAACAGATCAAAGATATCGTTTTTACCGTCGGGAATAGAGGCGCAGAATCCTCTCATTGTACAGTCCCCTGTCATAATGACAACGTCAAACCACATAAAAGAAATTAAGCCAAAATTAATGAACAATGTTATGCGACAGAGTTCCATAGTGGCATAAAAATTAAAGTCCTTGTCACACAACACGTAGGTAGTCCCTATCAATGACATCATGTGCTTAAAAAATATTTAACAAGCTTCCCATACACCTGATAGATCACCTGAGTCAATTAAGGACTATATTGTATCTATGGCTGTTTGAACTGTGTATTTCCTCAATAAGTGTTTTTTTATATCATGATTACCTTTAACTAAAGTATTATTTTTAAATTGTTACCTAGACTAAGTAATTTCTTTTGTTTGCCCTAAATAAATAGACAGGAATTTAAGGATGTGAAATTCGCATGCTACATCTAGCAGAATATGACGGACCAAACCACTTATTTATTTGTAAGTCATTTACTATTACTTACATATTCTGTACCCATATTCAGTGAAGAAACTATTCGTACACTGTTTCTATTTGTAACTTGGCTGAATAGCCATTATTTCAAAAGTTTTCGTGCCTATTATTCTAAGCTTCTTGTTACATCAATTATTCAGACTTTCTTTTGAATTTATTATTCACCTTTCTCCGGCTGCTTTATTGTTCAATTATTTGCGTAGGACTGTTTTAACCGACTTCAAAAAAGAGGAGTTTCTCATTTCGGTTGTTTTTTTTTATTTATCACGGAACTCCGTCATTTATAAACCGGTTTGGAAAAATACTTTTCTATATGAAAGCGTAGGTATAGAATCTTTCAAGGTAAATACATTTTTTATAAAATTTACCTCTAGTTCTAATGAAGTCCATGAGGAATTGAGGGAACTCCTCAAATATTACAGGCATACACATAGCCGTTTTGTAATTTTCAGTAACAAATCAAGCATTAGCATTCGGAAAGTATCACTTGGTGACTTCATGTGGAAGACCATAAATGGCCACCAGCACAGGTAGCAGGATTTTCTCGCCTGTCGCTCAATGCGTCTCTATCGTTACAGACTAGAAAGAAAGGCAGATCCGAGTGACAACCAAGTCGCGGACAACATGTGCTACGCGTGCAGATAGATAAGATATCACGATTAAGATAGTTAAGCAAGTACCTATGACGAAGAAAATTTAAACGTTTTAAATATATCCCAACCAAACAATAAATGTATAATTGTGCCAAGCTCGATACAAAAGACGTAAAGGGTTAAAGGTGTCGCTGATAAAATAATTACGCGCGAAAAGTAGAAAATACCATTAGCTGAAAACGAAAGCTCATGAGTTATTTGTAATACACATGAGTTGTTTGCGTAAAATTATAAAATAAGTCCTTTGTGCTCGGTAATTAAAATCCTATAGGTCTAACAGAATCTCATGACAAAATGGAAATTCAAATTAATAACGATAAAATATAAAATAGCACATGGAGCGTTATCGACAGCAAGATCTTTGCCCAATTTGGTGAAAAAAACGTTCATTTGGTCTGGTATGTCGATGTAAGCATCGACAACGCTTCAAACGTCTAAACTATATTTTCATTTCCTAAGATCTAGCCAAATTATCTTTTGAAGTTAGCAATAAATAAATGATCGAGATCACAAACAAAAAATATTTTTGATATTTCTGTAAAAAAATGTTCGATGTTATGCTCGTTCTACTAGACCATTTGACATATCTCACTAATAATATACTATCAAACGAGTACCCCAATTCACTAAAGAAAGCTCATCTGTGCCCTATCTTCAAAGGCAAGGGAGAAAAAACTGATTGAAGAGGAAGAAATTGATTGAAGCTATCATGTCAAGCTATATTCTAAGCCACAGCGAGAAAAATAATCCTTTGTCGGACACACAATAAGCAAACCAAATAAATAAATAAATATCAGGGGACAATGTCGCACCAATGGATCCAGTCCCAAACTAAGCTCTAGGCTTGTACTATGGGTACTAGACAGCGATATAAATACTTATATAGAGAAATTTATACTTAAATACGTAGAAAACATGTAGGACTTAGGAACAAATATCTGCCCTTACCGGGATTACTACTTTGAAATCAATAATTCGAACTTCGGATCGCCCCGTCACTTTCTTGCAAATTAGTGACGCGTCGAGAGCAAAAGGGATAGCAATAGACGAAGTTCGAATTACGGATTTCAAAGTAGAGCCTCCAGGACCGCTAGCTTCGTAGGCAAGGTCACTACCAACTAGGCCAGCGCGTCGTCAAAAACAAAATGAAGGATAACTGTTACCTACCAACGAGAAATCCCGATAACATAAGACCAATGGAACATCGACTGAACATTGCGAAATAAATCTGAGATTATTCCGCAATTCTTTGCAGCTGCCTAAAACAATCAAAACCCAACGCAATGGTTAACATTTTTCTCAGAAAAGTCCAGGAACTGTTCCTTGCACAAACTCTATAGGTACGTCTACTATATTCCAAAAACGTATACTTACAACATGTGCATACAAATATATAATGCCTTACCTGATGACTTACAGCCACTCAAGGGAAATAGTTTTAAGAACAAGTTGTCGAACTGGCTCCTAGATAAGTGTTTCTATAGTGTTAAGGACTTCTTCGAGCAATGTAATAATGTAAAAATGTAATAATGTAAGAATGTATGATTGTTGACCTTTAATTTTTTATTTTTATTATTTGTAACTTGACTTGTAATTTCAATTTCTATTTAAATTTTTCTGACATACCTAACTTTATAACTTGACTTTAAATTCTATTGTACCTATGAACATTTGCACGCTTGCTTGCAAGCTGAACACATTGGACTTTTCTTTTTTATTTTGACTGTAACATCTTGTGAACTTACTGTATTCTGCAAATAAATGATATTGATTGATTGATTGATTGTCTATAAGTATATAGGTCGTTATAGAAACTCTGTTCTAATACGATGCACAGACAGGCTAAATTCGGTGTACTGTTAGTACTAGCTCGCCCATTTAGCGTTAGAATCGATAAACGGTGATAGACGGTGTTCGGTTGTTTAGAGTGGATTCCATTTCAAAAAAGTTCTTAGCCTCGAATGCTTGATACCACATCGGCTATGCCGTTTAAAAGTTCTCAAATTTGAAAGCAAGCGTAGCAAATATCGCGGTGGAGGTTTCGCTCCCTGTCCGTCGTCAAATTGATTAGTTATAAACTTAAAATAGATGAACGAATGATGAACGAACGAAAGATGCATGAGTTTTCATCCACTACCGATTTGGTAGTGGATGAAGAATCATTAACCGAAGAGTTAGGCGCATACGAGCGTCGTTAATGTAATAGAATGATAGTTGATAACAATAATATACCTATTTCAAGCACTGATGAAACAACAAAAGTTACTTAAAGAAACCCTGTAACACTTTAGACAAAATGTTGAGATTTCCACGCGGACGAAGTCGCGACTCGCGAGCACAGCTGATAATAATACTAAAGGCTATAAAAAGAGGAAACTTCTTCGCAAAAGAATTAGGTTAACCTTTTGTGAATGGCGTGTGAATTAAACTACAATAGAATGAGCTCAGCATAAACGTGGAGTAATATAAGGAGCGTGAAGAGCGGAAGAGGGATAACACCCAGGCACAATGGACCACGGATGGATACCCCTAAGTCCTCACGTCCATTAACTGCATCCAGAGTACTTCCGAGTAAATATAACCAATATCGCGTTTTATCCTGAAGAATCGATTACGATATTTGCGCCAGATCAAATATTGCTACACAACAAAAGTAGCTTTGTGTACCGTATGCCATTAATCACCCTTTTATACCCACCGCACAAAGCGCAATATTGCCCTTCGACCGCCAGCACTTTACTTATAAACACGACGCCATAACGACCTGTTTAAGGGAGTTAAATGAAAATCGATATCCGGAAAGCTGTTATAAAAGTAATGGATGTAGTTAACGTGAAGGAGTCATAACAAGAGCACTATCTGACCGCTTTGGAATACGGAATGGCTTGCTTTGGTTCGGTTTCTGAAGTACAGAGTGCAAGTGCACCGTTGTGTTAGGCCGTTACGTATGAGAATTATTCGACGATCTCGAAATTCTTCTGAACCTTCGAATTATTTTGTACTTATCTTTTTTTTTATCATGTTGGACCGTGATTTACGTAGACAAGTTGAATATCTAGTACGGCAACGGGTGTGGAAAACAAAATATTATTATGTTTGAAATTAATTCATTTACCTACTAATAAAATTCAGCTGCTTAGTTATTTTTATACAAATACAAAATACCTACCTATTTTCTTTGTAAATGCCTTTTGTGTTTCTGTCTCTTTTACTTTGTTATTTTATGTTTAGGCAATAAAGAGTTGACGTGCATACATTTACATACATATACGTCTTTTTCATTTAGGAAGTCATTTACAGTAAGTATAATATGCATTACCCAGCAAGTACCACTTAATGCAAGACTCAAATTTATTGAATGGTAGGTATATTAATAAGTAGGTAATGAAGGTATCTTATTGTAGTAACGTATACAGTTCGCCAAGAACGATGTGCTTACTTTTAAAAACAAAGACGGTGAACTCGAACAACGAGTTTATCCTTATTTGGCGTGTCGAACTTGTAAACGTCACAATAATTATTAATATTACCTAAAGTGTGTGTCTAGGCAGAGCTACAGAATTACCTACAACTTTAAAAACTTGTTGATAATTCAGTAACCGCATTTTGCACAAAATAGGCTACTAGATATTTACCAGCGTATTAGTGACAGGTTGCAAGCCCATCGCCTAACAGTACTACAAGCCTTTATTCCCTTAAATAATATATTATGTACTTACATTACGTTCAACCACTTTGACTCTTCGTACTTAAATGTAAGGCATTAGATCAATAATGGTATGCTATCTCAAAAATAGAAGAATTAAATGAAAATTTTAAAATCGTAGAGTCGAGTTCATAAATATTTATACACTCTAACAGACCTTTAACATCTCCAAAGCCTTAACTACTGAACGATTATTCTTCCACTTTTGCTCTTAAACAGGTATTACAGTCTTTTATAATACTTATTCCACCTTGTAGTTTCGGCTCAGAAATCAATTTTAATGTCATGTCAACCTTAGCAATGATTATGACAATCACTTTAATGTTCTCTCACGCACGTTACTATTTATGAGTGCACCATTATGCCAATTTGTCATTTTCTATTCTACGTACAATATTACAATTCAATGTTTTTTTCAGATACCAGCCATCCTTGGCAACACCAAAAGTATTATGTAAATAATCTGAGCCAAACACATCGCTAACTGTAAAACCCGTAATGTGCTACAGGACATTAAGGAAAACCACTTTCTGTAAGCGATCTTGAAGCATCTGCTTTATGTACAGTTGAGTAAGCATCGCCTGAATTTCGTAGTCGTTTTCGGTGCTCTGAGCGAAAGTAGGAACACGCTCGTTTCCACGGCGACCCTTCAAAAGGTCTTTATCGGTCCATAAAACTTCCTTTATGTAACGCCAAGTTTCTCGCAAGCGGTACTAAGGTCGTGAATCGTAACAGTTGTTTGATGGTCACCCTCGAAAATAATTTTCTAAGCCCTCTCTTTTCCGATTACTTCGCAAGTTACTGCCGCTTACCTACTGCAGGTTCTATAAATTTTGTTATAATCCTCTTTTGCTTTTTTACTTAGAGTTTTCGCAGGCGGAAATAATGGGATGATCCGAAAATAAACGGTTTCTGTACTCGCTCGTCATCAGTTTCGACAGGAGGTTGTAAGTAATGTAGGTTGTAAAGTAAGGACTTTTCAAGGAAACATTGAGAAAACCTTGAACTGGAGATTTACTTTCCTTGTGACAGAAGTTAAGGTCTTCATGTAAGTCTAAATGTACCTTAAGTTTTACTAACATATCATTTACAAAATGTATTAACTGATAAGTGAACGCTATAACAACTAACCCCGTTAAAAGACGTAAGTGACGGCAAAAAAAAAAAACTTCTGCGGGCTTAGTTATTATGGTTGGTTTTACCGATGTGGATAAACGTGGATAAAACTTTTTTTCACTTTCTGACCTATATGTAAGTGCGAGGGTGACGGATGTTTTATCCACCGCGATAAAAGCGGCCATAATACGGGCCCTGTACTAATCAGTTAAATAAGTTCAATAAGACATCCTTATTTAAGTGAAACCAAATAAATCTGTATATAATTGTTTGTTTTAGGGTGGGTCAACTATTTGTTGTTGTTATTCTGTCTCGTAAGCCAGGAGACAACAGTGATAGAGTTTCTTAGAAAAAATGTTATAATATATACTTGTAACGGTAACCCATCATTTTATCGAATTTCACTTCATCGATTGTATCATTTCATCGAATTTCATTTTGTCGAACGCTATTTTCTGCTGAAACCAAAATTTTTTCAGGATATCTTAAACATTAATTACGTAGGTTAGGTTGGGTTACAATTGTCATTACCAAAAAAAAGCAACGCATGCGGTGAGAAATGCCTTTCGATGAAATGAAAATTCTGAGTAATGATACGTTCGTTGAAAAATGATTCGATAAAATAATAGGTACCCACTTGTAACACACTCAGGAGAAAAGCCATAAAATAATGGATTTATAATTGCCAATAAAACTGTTTTTAGTGGACTTATATCCTTTGAAATCATAGTTTTAAGGATTAATTCAGGAGATGTCACCATGGCAATGAGCCACAACAAAAAGTTAATTGACCCTTTAATCTTTCGCGATGTTCACATATACTACACACACACACAAACGAAACACTACACACGATCGGAACGTCGAGGTACATAATAATGTTTTTACACTATTAAGTCCCGTTTTAGATTTATAACAGTATATCTGTAAAGAAAATATTGATTTCTAAGTTATTACGGTACCCTGTCGTCTTAAGCAGAAGGCACCTTATCTCATATCTCACCTTATCTTACTGATTTTCAAATATCCGCTCCACATGTCCTACATTCAATATTGCCGCTGGTAAAAATGGGTAAGTATAAGTTGGGTATAAGTTTAAGTACAAGGTGCAAGTGCAAAAGGGTATAAGTCTAGTAGACTTATTATTATTATGATTGATACTGGTTCTTTATTACAAGCTAAGTCTACTCTACAAATGCTCCTAATAAAATATTAATAGCAAATTTATGTTAACACAATTTTACAGTTTTAAATATAATAATCGAGCAAGTGCGAAATTTTAGTTTAGATTATTTTGGTACATTTTCGTTTAGATTCTCGAAAACGTATTTTTTCAAGGGAACATGAATTGTTGTTGACATTTCCATGGTGATGAGCAGATAGGTGCAAAGCTTTAAGAAGAAGCTAGTATAGACTAATTAGAACCATTTGCGCCATGGTTGTCTTAGACGAAGTCTCACAATTTTTTTTTACCGATATTTATGTCTTTTGGTGAAAATAATTATCCAAAATATTTACAATTAATTGTTAATAATAGCTAATTTGAAAAATAATTTATTCTTTGTTCAAATTAGTCATTATTAGCAATTAATTGTATTTTTTTTGAATATTAATAATCACATAACTATCAATTTAAAAAAAAATTGTGAGGCTTCGTCTAAAACAACTATGGCTCAAATGGTTCATGGTCTATTCTAGCTTCAACTTAAAGCTTTGCACCTATCTGCCCATCACCCTATATGTATAAATTATGTATCGGAAAAGTTATTTGTGAAGTTTTCTGCTGGCACGAAAATTAGGTAAGAGACGTTTTATTTTTCAGTTCCGTATTGTGTGTATTCGTTTTACCTACTTACTCCTCGTATTTCGAAGGCGAAGGCATTCCCGTAGTCGAGCGAGCACTGCATACATACTTTTCTGAAAGCAACTCGAGGCACTTATGAAACTCCTTTATAGGTATACCTTTGAAGATTATCAGGGAAGCTTGAAATGTAATGCATGTTGCAAAAAGTACTTAACATTCTTAATAAATATTCTACATTATAAGTTTCTTACTCAAATAGTTTACGAATTTCCTTATTCCGTCACCCAGGTATCCACTGACCCTTTAGTACAGTTTGGTAACCAAAATTTCGTAACCAGTATTAAATTTAATTTGATTCTGTATCTGGTTAAGAAATTTTGGTTACCAAACGGTAGGCCATTGACAGATAATTATCATATTCATAATTGACAACTGGAACTTTATTAAAAGGTGTTACTAGGATAAAAATCATAGTTATAGATTTTTTTCCTAGTTATGCCGAGAAAATAAAGCTCATAACAAAATGAGTTTATTCTTTTGCGGTTACCAAGCATATTATCTTCAATACGGAACCCTCGGTGCGCGAGTCCGACTCGCACTTGACCGGTTTTTTATTCATAACTATCTTCTGCCCGCGACTTCGTCCGCGTGAATTTCGATTACCTTTATTCACTTGGGAACTTTTAAATTTTGCGGGATGAAAAGTAGCCTAATGCCCTTACTAATAAACGTGGAATGATTGTGGGGTAGCTAAACCATGCTTTGTCCTTATCTGTCATTGTGACATTTGAATTTGACAGATAGGGTCAAAGCATGGTTTAGCTAGGTACCCCACAGTTACTCCTCGTTTATTAGTAAAGGCATATGTGTTAAACCTGGGTATAAGCTATCTTCATTTCAAATTTCTTCCAAATCCGTCCAGCCATTGCAGCGTGAAGGAGTAACTAACAAACACTCACACAAACTTTCACAATTATATTATTTATTTATAAGATTTACCGACAATGTATAAATAATTTATGTCTCCTATAACTAATATGCTTCCTAATAGTATTGGTAGATTTAATTTTGTGAAAGGAATACAAAACCCCGGTTTAATTATTGAGTTTACAAAGGTGCAATTCGAGAAGATGGTTTATTCGAGGACAAATGCGACGGAATATTGGAAATTTCCCAGAAATCTTACTAAATATACGTAATCGGAAATGCAACATGAATTTCCCGTCTATTTTGAACACGTTCTAAATTCATAATGGTGTTTGTATCCTCATCGTCATGCAATTTAAACCGTCTCGGATTTCCAAAAGCTTTGTATCGCCAATATGTAACTGGGGCTAAATTCCCATTTGTTTTAGCCGATCTTGCTTCTATATTCTAATCATATTGCTGACGTTTTACGAGTATTAGCTATTATTTCCAAGTGAATAAGAGGCATCAAAACATTAACGATAAGATACTACATACACCGTGAGTGGGGTAGCCAAAGCTACAGAATAATATATCTCTAAAAACTTGTTGATAATTCTGTAACCACATTTTGCACAATCAGGCTAAGATGTCTATCTACCATGTGTATATTACGCTGCCAAAAATTATAATCTCCCAACTAGCACATTGTCCGTAAATTATAGTTTAGGTTCCTTTGTTTTTCTTTAGTTTTTTGTTAATTATGCCAAACTAGAAGACGCCCGCGACTTCGTACGCGTAGAATTAGTTTCCCGCTACTCCCCCCATTTCTTCCCGTTGGGGGTCGATTTTCGGAAAATCCTTTCTTAGTGCTCACTTACATCATGAAAGGAACCCCTATACCAAATTTCAAGTTTCTAGGTACAGTAGTTTCGGCTGTGCGTTGATATGTAAGTCAGTCAGGTTTGCCTTTTATATATATAGATAGATTTTCGATGCTGTATACTGGCTAAGTAGGTATTTCTATTTTAAATATGCTTCTGTAAGGTATTTGCATGTAGTTTTTGTGTTTATTTTGTCACTAACTGTAGGTATTTGTTTAACAGTATTTTTTACTTAATCGATTTATTCGTTTAGCGTTCCGTCCATCTGTCACAAACGGAGCTGGCTGAAAATCAGCGCTGCAGGTGTTTAACACCTCAGCATTATGCTGAACCAGTGTCCGATTCACTGCCGCGAAGACACACTCACTCCTCTTTTTATTGCTGTTTTATGTTTTTAAATTTTTTCTGTGTGTCTTATGTGTATAGTGAATAAATGTATTTTTCTTTCTTCTTTTTCTATATTAGTGACAAGTTGCAAGCCTATCGGCTAACAAATATTACAAACCTGATATTCCCTTAGTCGCCACTTATAAGACATGGAGTGGCACTATTCTAAGCCGGCAACCACACGGCTAATAAGATAATACAGCGTGTGTATTCCATACGATCCTAAATTTTAACATACGATAGATTTAAGCAGTATTATTAGGTACAGTAATACATTTTAACAAATACTCTCAAATCGTAATGATTTTTTTTAAGTTTTCCCGGCCAGCAATGTAATGCAAATATTGAGTTGACAATTGTGAAAGGCCGATTTGGTTTAATTTAAAACAATAACGTCGTCAATAAATCAATGAACACAAAGTGCTTACGTAGACGACTTGGTTATTTGAATGCATTGCGTGCCGAACTAATTTGTATGAAAAAAAAACATGTTTTCTTTTGTTAACTTAATGTACCAATTTACGTTAATTAGGGTCTTATCTAACTGCCCTTAAAATATAGGATCGTATGGAATACCTACACACGCTGTATAATTTATGGTAACCCATCATTTTATCGAATTTCACTTCATCGATTGTATCATTTCATCGAATTTCATTTTGTCGGACGCTATTTTCTGCTGAATCCAAAATGTTTTCAGGATATTTTGAACTTTATTACTAGGTTAGGTTAGACTCGTAACTACCAAATAAAAATAACTCATGCCGCGAGAAATGCGTTTCAAAGTGGAGCAATTGTTTTCATTTTGTATGCAGACAAGCCTTCGATTTTCAAAATGAAAACGATCGTGGTTGCGAGTGCGTTAGACAATAAGCCTTCAGACCAAAACCATAAGAGGATTGTGTTATGAGACTGGAAATTTCCATAAACCCAGTCCGATTTTTACGATTTTTGAATATGTTGTATTGATAAGAAACAAATCGGAAACGTACAAACCTAGTTCTTTATAATAACTACACCATATTCAAAAATCGTGGAAATCGCACTTGATTTAGGAGAGCATTGGTGGTGGTCCACCTATGTCGATTACGGAGAGTGGAATGGACAAAATCAATAGGTAGGTTTAGGTTATGTTAGCTCTTCAGAGGGCCCGAAGGGCCAAAACAACCTAGAAGTAGGACTTCGTTAAGGTCTGCTAAAATGCCCAGGTGGACAACTTAGGTGTACCATGAACAGCAAGGGGATTTAGGGGTGAGAAACGTTATCGCCCGTAGCTAAAGTGAGGAAAATTTTGACAGCTACGCGATTTAAGCGTCGTCTCACAATTATTTTAAGTTAAAACTGAGTCCAAGCTACTCGGCTTCGGTCGGAGGAAGCGGCTAGGAGCGATTTCGTGCTCTGCTGCCCGCCACACGCCGCTGCCCCGCGACAATGCCGCCGGAGCACTGCCCCCGGTGCCGGCTCCTCGTTGTTCTAAATTAATCACGCATTCGGCGATTATTTCGGAGAACAACGTTTCATTGATGTCACGATGTAGAGGACAGCGCTCGTCAATCGACTGGAAATTACTTGATGGTTTACGGAAAGGGTGATCACTGTTGTTAACAATTTCAGGGCCTCTATTCTAGGTAGTAAAAACCTTTGAGCGGTTCTGTTATTGTTTTTAACTCGGCCGCCATTACTGTTAAGTAAAGAGCTAACAAAACGTTGACAATACGATAACAGATCAAAGATGATATGGTTTTACCGCCTAAGATCTCGGCTCGATAGTTAGAGTCATTAGTCAGCAATTTGCATTCATGTGATGCATGATTATTTTGCTGGAGTACGAACGCACGCACTTTTTCGAATCATATCGGAGAAATACTGGAAAAGGGCCGAATTTTAAGTACCCGAAACCGCCGTGCGTGCATGACTCGATGTATGAATGTGGAAGAAGCGAAAGAGATTTGTCAAGATTGTAGCAGGTGGAAAGACGTGGTCTCTGCCTAACCCTCTGGAAAACAGGCGTGATTTAATGTATGAATGTATTTAGTATATCCACCATAATAACACATAATCCGAAAAAAAAAATCTATTACGGTTTAAAGATACAGCTCTTTTAAGTTAGGACGGACGGACGGACGGACAGCGGAGGTATAGATATTAATAGTGTCCCGTTGGCTTGCCCTTTGGGTACGGAAGCCTAAAAACGATTTTTTCTAATAGTTAACGTTGACTTTGTCGTATCGTGAGGAATGTATTTCGGTCAAGCGAGATAATTTGGGTTTTAAATACGGCCTTAAGAGCAACAAATTGAATACAGTTTGCAGACTACTTAAGGGTTCGTCTGCAAATTTTGTTTAATTTGTTATCACTTTTTTAAGATCACTTCGTTGTGAAAAGTAGAGCTTAATCTTAAATCTTATTCTGGGATCACTTAAATTGAAAGTATGTGCCTTTTTGGAGTTCGATTAATTATTTAATGTTTGTAAGTAAAAAGCTCTCAAATTTCGAGCTAAAAACTAAAAGTTCGATTAGAGTATCGAAGTATTTTACGTAAGATCTTGAAAAGATTAGAATAGATAATTTGGCACCACTTTGCCAAATTAAATCTGATTTACAAATAGTCTGTCTAAATATTCACGGATAAATGGAATTCTACTCAGCAGAATTTTTCATCACGTTTATTTTAAGAGAATCTACGAAATCGTTTTGTAAAAATGCATTTCTCAGAAGTTCTAGAAATAAATAAGCAAAGTGATCTGTGTAGTCGTGGAATGGAAGTAGCTGCGTCTTTTGGACCTTAAGTGTATTGAAATAGTGTTTAAGAATGACGAATTTATGAGCTGACTGTAGAGATTTACATAATTACCTACTATCTTCCGATGTTTGTGAGGCGGTCCGGAGATTCTGGAATCCAATAGGGAATATGCATATTTTTTTTTACTGCTTCAATAAACGCTGATTCATGTAAAAACAGGTGAGAAAAAACATTTTTTGAATAGCTGTAAAAATAACCAAGATATAAGCCAACAAAGATTTGTTCCCATCTCTTTCTAGCAAAACAGAACTTTACGTGGAGTTTATATGGCCGAACTGCACAATGACGTCACCGGTGCACTTTGGATCTCTGTCTAATTAGCAGTTTGAAATGCTTGTATCATCAGTATTTCTTGACCGATTTTAATTTTAATTTCACTTTTAATGTCTTTTACGGTATTTTTATGTTTTGTTGACAAACGCGATTTAAAAAAAAAGGGGCCAAGTGCGAGTCGGACTCGCCCATCAAGGGTTCCGTGAAAGGTAAATTGCGGTTTACGATTTATGACGTATTAAAAAAAAACTACTTACTAGATCTCGTTCAAACCAATTTTCGGTGGAAGTTTGCATGGTAATGTACATCATATATTATTTTTACATTTATCATTCCCTTATTTTAGAAGTTACGGGGGGGGGGGACACACATTTCTCCACTTTGGAAACGTCTCTCGCTCAAACTATTCAGTTTAGATTTTTTTTTTATTAGAAACCTCATTTTTGAAGACCTATCCATAGATACCCCATAAGAATGGGTTTGATGAAAAAAAAAATGAGTTTCAGTTCTAAGTATGGGGAACCCCAAAAATTTATTGTTTTTTTTTCTATTTTTGTATGAAAATCTTAATGCGGTTCACCGAATACATCTACTTACAAAGTTTCCATAGTATAGCTCTTATAGTTACGGAAAAAAGTGGCTGTGACATACGGACGGACAGACATGACGAATCTATAAGGGTTCCGTTTTTTGCCATTTGGCTACGGAACCCTAAAAACCCATGCATATTCCCTATTCCCGTAACATCTGTCGAGAATGAATGAATACATCGAGGCTACATTATAGTTAACTAAACGAAAATATAATAGGATCGTATTGAACAGTAACTTCTATGCCATCCTTCCTAACTTTAAATAAAATGAGGAAGGAATCAATCGTCTAGAAAAGTTGATCCCGACTTACCGTCGAACAAAATTTATTGCGATACGAGCCATACAAAAACTTTGAAAAACCGAGTAATGTTGTGTTTTTAAATGATTTGCGTAACTTTTTACGTAGCTACTACTTAAATATAACCTAAGTATATGTATTTGTGAATTATGATTATGATATAGGCTTAGGTGGGTTTTTTAGACACATAATTTTAAACCTAATACTTGAAAAAAGAGGGTTTGGAATTGATTCCTGCGTGTATGTTACTCGTCTCTGCTAAGTTTCAACCGAATTTAACAAATTTTTTTTCACAACTATGGTTGAGATCGAAAGAAAATTTATTTGACAATAATAAAAATGGAAAAATAAGAGTTAAAAACTTGACTACATCTCTAAAACAGACTCACGTCACGATTCAGTATCTACACTTAATATTATAAAGAGGATAGATTTGTATTTTTTTACGTTTGCACCGAGTAAACTTGGCGTTGGTATTAGGGACACCCTGTATACGTGTCAAAAAGTGACGGATGTTTTATCCACACTTTGTCGCGCGAAACGCAGCCATATTAGGCCCCCCGATTCCAATCGGCATTCAAAATTTCTCTCTAACGTTACGTGAACTCGATAAAAGGAAAAAGTTCGTCCCCGTGGTATACAGGCATATTTTATGGTTCGAAAATTCTCTAGGCGACATTCCACTTTGCTGACTGGCTCGAGTCTCATTAATAAATCACTAAACAACACCCGTGTCGCAGATTACCGGCGCAGCCCTAATGTATTCGGCCCGCCTGAGGTAACTTGTCTATTATACTCAGCTTAGCCGCGTAACTGCGAACTTTGATTACTTGGCGTATTTAAGCCACGAACGTCATTAATTTGCCTTCAGGACGTACTTGAGCAGTCATTAGTAGTTAATGAGTGGTGAACGTCAACTGAAGTGTGCGGTACAATTTTCCGTTGTGTTTTTAATGCACAACGTCCCGCCCAACTACTTTTTTTAGGGTTCGTCACAAAATGCTGCAAGCAGAACTCTTGTAAAGGTCTATCTAGGGAATGCAATTTAACCTGTTACACGTTCTTGTATGAAAATAACCGGTTTAAGTCGGTTATTACCGGTTCAAGCCGGTTATAACCGGTTATTTGCCTTCCTTAACTCTATCTAATTAGACTGCGTGGCTAGTTACGCTTAACGTGGACAGTGTAAACCATGCGCTCTGGATTGGTCGTATTCATTTTTAAGGCGAAAAAAAGCATAAGACCTTCATCGGATTTTTATTTTACTTCTATATACTTAATTAAAAATGAATCATCGAAATGTATGTCCACGTATAACTTCCAAATGACTGCACCAAATTGGATAATTCTTTTTTTATTGTGTTCTTTATTGTCAGGGTAGTGATTCTCTCAAAAGCAAAGGTGAGCGAACGCAAGAGTGAATGTCCAAGCGGCGACTTTAAGTAGTCCCGTCAGAGCGAGCAAAACACATTTTAGCGCGTGCATTCTCAATTAGGCAGCCTTATACGTTCGAGAAGCCGTGCTGCCAAATTGAATACACACGCTGAAATGTGTTTTGTTCGCTTTGACGGGACTACTTAAACTCGCCGCTTGGACATTCACTCCTGCGTTCGCTTACCTTTGCTTTTGAAAGAATCACTACCCAGAGCATTAGTATGACTAGAAAAAAAAAATTACGTCCACCGGGAAAGTCGGAAATTTGCAGCGGGGCGAAACCCGGGTGCGGAACCCTCAATGCCCGAGTCCGACTCGCGCTTGACCGGTTAACGGGTTTTTAATAAATTGACTCATCCGTATAACATTAATTTGACTAACGGAACGGAACGTGCCGTCGTGGATTGAACAACAGTGATGGGCGATTTCCGGAAAATTACATAACTTCCCTTAACTGCGAAAATTAAAGCTACTAAAAGTTACATAATTAGATGGAAATGAGTCTGACACAAGTAAATTCAAATCGAATAACGTACTTAAGTTAGAAAAACACTGGAACTAACCTATATGTGAGCTAAGTTTCATTCCGATCCTTTCAGTGGTTAAAGCGTGATTGAGTAACAAACATCAAACATGTCATCCAAACTATGTCATTTATAATATTAGTAAGATAAGAAGTAAGATAGTAAATTGACAGCTTCTGGGGTTTGATCTAGGTACCTTACGATCACGAGTCGACTAACCTAAACCACCAGGGAGCCTTATATGGCTGCGTTTATCGCGTAACTAAAATGTGGATGAAACCTCCGTCACTCTCACGTGTCAAAAAGTGACGGATCAACATTTTCTCACGCAATAAACGCAGTCATACTAGGCCTGCAGGCCACCTACGCTCTTGATATCTCCGTGTTATAATGGATTATGTTATAGTATCGTCGTCTATGCCATTAGGTCACGTCAAGGCTTGTTTGGGATGGCGCACTCGACTGAGCAGTAGCTTGTTCACCGAAGCAGTTCATTCACAACTCAAAGGATTGTGCCATGAACCCCGTCAAGACTGTAATTGCAACTGTGATAGCTATGCTTTGACACCGATTACCACAATATTATGGAAGTCGAGTATAACGAATATATATCGAGTATATACTTGGCCGGACACGACAGTATAAAACCGCCTGGCAACACTGCGCGTGGCGGCATTGCTACAAAAAGTCGTCATGTGCCAACTCCGAAATCATGCAGTGTGCTGTAAAAACCTCAACTACACGCCCTTAACGCTCTGGTTCACTTTATCAATTTTCCCATCTCGTCCACATTCCCTTCTCGTCCACATTCTTATCTCGTCCACATTCCCATTTCGTTCACATTCCCAATAACAAGTGAACAACGAGTGATCGAATTTATATCGAACAGCCCTACAGTCCTACGTTAGGTTGCAGACAAGTTAGGAATGCGGACGAGTTGGGAATTAGGATGAGTTGGGAATGAGGACGAGTTGGGAATATAGACGAGATAGGAAGTGGACAATTTGGGATTGGTATGTCGACGAGTTGGGAATGTGGCCGATAGGAGAATGCTTACGACACGGGAATATGGGCAAAGTGAACCTAAGCGGCCCTTAAGTCATCACATGTTGTTATAAAATCTGCCCTAACCAGATTATGAACAAAATAGGGTAAAACGCTGTAATTATATTATTATATTTCAGTACCCTTACCATGAGTTACAATTAACGTACTCGCTAGCGAGTCGATTGCTTTATCCCTCGCAACCTCGCAGTATTCTTAGCTTAGGGTGTTACCAGACCAATCGATCGATCGTCGATCGATGGCATCGATCGATGGTAGAATTGATTAGTCGACGTCGATCGATAGTTCCTTCATCAAATTAAAGCTATCAGACCAGTCGATCAACGTCGACCGGCAATCGATCGATTGGTTAGTCGAACGATATCCGTTGATAGTTCCTACCAGACCAATCGATCGACTTCGATCGACGTCAATCGATGCCGTCAATCGGCGACTCGCTAGCGAGTACGGTAATTGTAACTCATGGTAGAGTCTGTTCGCTCATGTTCAACCTTTTCTGTGTTATTTATACTTGGGTGCGAAAACTCGTACTTGGGGCTCAAAATCTTTGATTTTATATAAATAATACTCATAAATATCGGACGAAGATCTCACAGAAATCGACCAAGTCTCAAACTAAGCTCTAGGGTTGTACTATGGGATATTAGACAACGATAAACATACTTATATAGGGAAATACATACTTAAATACATACAAAACATCCGAGACTGAGGAACAATACTCGCGCTCATCGCTCAAATATCTGCCTTTCCCGGGATTTGAACCCGGTACGGAACCGCTAGCTTCGAAGGCAGGGGTTTGAGCTTGTTCTAATCTATAATATAAAACTGAATCCCTGAATGTGTTGCTAAGCGCAAATCTCGAGAGCGGCTGAACCGATTTCGCTAATTCTTTTTTTAGAATATTCCTTGAAGTACGAGGATGGTTCTTACACAGAGAAAAAATAAAAAAATCCACCGTTAACGTCAGAAATTTGCAGCGGGGCGAAGCCGCTGGCGGGCCGCTAGTAATTAATATTTGTTACTTTGTTACCTTGTAATTACTTTTAACTATTATTGTAAGTATTTTATGTTTACAAAAAAGATCTTCTGCTGGAGTTTCTTGTTTCACTTCTTCTCCGCAACGATATTCTTGTCCGAAGCGCTAGTAGATTCACTCTATATTACCGACGTGTAAAAGAGCCCGTATGTGGCCAATTCACAGAATAAATATTTTCAGTTTGATTTGATTTTTTGAGGGTCACTACCAACCAGGCTAACGTGTCTTCAAAAGTAATTAATAACGATTCAATCCTTAATCGTGTCAATCGTGCACATAGTTGAATCAATTTGCGATTACTGATCGAACTACGTTGATGCGCGTCGACATTAGGAAATCACCCGACACGCCTTCGCCGCCGTAATTTGCCGTGCCATGAGTAAAAAAGTCAACAAATCTGTTACGGTCTCGGAGATTTTACCGTAACGAAATACACGGTCTCACAGGAAAGATGCTCGGTACCGATCAGCTGCGGTACTCCGCTTTTATAGTTTTTTAACAAAGCACTGAAAAAACGGACCGCTTATAATGATTCAACTCCAGCGTATTCTAAAACCCGGTTCAGAATTAGATGGTTACTAGGTTTTTAACTTAACTTTTGGCCTTATTTAAAATGAAATAAAATTGTTAGCTATCTCAACCAACGGAAGCGCACACATTTGAAATTTAGCAGCATTGTTCAGACCCCGGCGTTGCCTAGTGTGGTGGTCATAAGTAATACATATGAATGTACGATAGTCGATAATTTAAGTTGGTACACAAACAAATTTTACACACGTACCTACATAATGTCGAAAAATGCTTGACATGTTTCGAGCTCGTCCGGAGTCCCACGGAAGTTTAATGTTTAAAACTTTACCAAATTTTGTCTACACGTATAACATACCACATAGGTATTTAAAAAATCTGAAAAGTTTGCGATTCCAGCAATATAAAAATTATGACTATCAATAATTATGTCAACCATAAAAAGGGAAACAACGGGCTCCCACGTAGAACATATTATCCAAAAACCGGTCAAGTGCGAGTCGGACTCGCGCACGAAGGGTTCCGTACCATTATCTATACAACATTAGCAGAAAAGGGCAAAAAAATCACTTTTGTTGTATAGGAGCCCCCGTTAAATATATTTTTTCCTGTTTTTAGTATTTGTTCTTATAGCAGTAACATAAATACATCTTCTGTGAAAATGTCAACTGTCTAGCTTTCACGGTTCATGAGATACAGCCTGGTGACAGACAGACGGACAGACGAACAGGCGGACATACGGACAGACGGACAGACGGACAGACGGACAGACGGACAGACGGACGGAGTCTTAGTAATAGGGTCTCGTTTTATCCCTTTGGGTACGGAACCCTAAAAATGGCGGATACCCGACCACGGACCCAGATTTGTCACGGTAAAATGTATGATTTTCCTGAACTAGCTAGGTTTCATAGAAATCAGTAAGGCAGTTTTTTGAGCTTTGAAAGAAGCGGTCACCTTCTATCGGGAATTTTTCTATTAATTAGTTTACGCGGTGAAAGCCCACTCGAAATGCCCAACGATCTATATCATAATATCACAATTATTTTGTCTAGACTAAGATCATCTAAAACCCTCTGACCTCGAATATGGGATCACCGATTTGTTTTGACTAGGTACATATGTAACAGTATTTTACTAAGATAATAATTTGTGATCAGCAGTCCTCTAGCAAGCGTATTCCCCAATTGCCTCTCTAGATTTAAATGTCAGAGAAATGTTCTTATGTACTATCAGACCATTGGAACCCTGACCCACCATAGAACGGTGTCACAGTGACATTATAAAACAATTTGTTTGACACTTCTTATGACTTGAATCATAATGTCTCTGTGACACAGTTCTATGGTGGGTCAAGGTTCCAATGGTCTGATAGTACAATTCAAAAAGTATAATATAGCGTAGCTGCAAGAATTTTTCATAAGAGTTTTTTTAAGAATAAGAATAAGAATATTTATTAGATATATGAAAGTACAGTATGCTTAGTAATACACAGGTTAAAGTTAAACTGTATATATAGTAAGTATTATTTATAACTAGCGGCCCGTCAGCGGCTTCGCCCCGCTGCAAATTTCTGACTTTCCCGGTGGATTTTTCAATTATTTTCTTTAATACAAAAATCAGCCAAATCGGTTTAGCCGTTCTCAAGTTATAGCGTGACGGAGAAATAGGGGTTCATTTTTATACATAATATTATACTAGAGGACGCCCACGACTTCGTACGCGTAGAATTAGTTTCCCGCTACTCCCCCCATTTTTTCCCGTTGGGGGTCGATTTTCGGAAAATCCTTTCTTAGTGCTCACTTACATCATGAAAGGAACCCCTGTACCAAATTTCAAGTTTCTAGGTACAGTAGTTTCGGCTGTGCGTTGATATTATGTCAGTCAGTCAGTTTAGCCTTTTATATATATAGATTATGTGGATTCTACTTACGAGCTTCCCAAGTGAATTCCGTCATTTAAAAAAAACATAATATATCTTATTTATATCCTTATTCGTTTGTCAAATTTGGGCCTCCGTTCAGCCTCCACGAGGAAACAAAACACCATTCAAACAGACATACATACAACGCCTCTATTCTAGGCGGTAAAATCTGTCAAGTAAATAAGAGCTATCAAAACGTTGACAATACGATAACAGGTCAAAAATGATTTGGTTTTTACCGCCTAGAATACCGCCCGGGCCTCTACTCAACACGGTAAAACCATATTGCCCCTGAAATGCTATCGTTTTGTCAACGTTACGATAGTTCTTATTTACTTGACAGTAATGGCGGCCGAGTTAAAAACAATGCCATAAAACGTCAAAAGCTATATTATTTATCCAGTAGAATAGGGGCGCTGAACAAATACATTTGCTCTTCTTCGGTAATCGGGTAAAAATGTTATTTTGCTGTTTCTTGACGGCTTTCCTCTTGAGAGGTTTTTGTGAAAGCTTAATTACCTTTTCCATTTCGAAACAATGTTATCTTATACTAGGAAAAGTACCACATGTTTTTATAATGTCGCTGTGACGTGACGTAATGATAATGAATGTTAGTTTATTATAGTTATTTTCATAGTGTTATGTCGTACGGTATTCTTGTTTGGGGAAAAGCTGCTGACATACAAACTATTTTCGTGTTACAAAAAAGAGCCATTCGTTCTATATATAACCTAAACTCCCGTGATTCCTTAAGATTATTATTTAAAGAAATTAATATTTTGACAGTAGCATCACAATTTATTTATGAGAATATTATTTATGTCATTAAAAATCAAGACTCTTTTATTAAGAATTGTGACATACATAATTTGAATACAAGAAATAAGAATAAAATTGCTATTAAAAAATTTCGTGTCCGTAAGGTATATAAATCATTTGTAGGTCAATGCATTCATTTCTATAATAAATTACCTGACGAAGTTTTAAAGTTACCATTTCCAGTACTTAAAAATTACTTGAAAAAGTCGTTGATGTCTAAAGCTTACTATAGGGTCGAAGACTATCTAACAGATAAAAATGCTTGGCCTAAATTAAACACCTAAATATCTTAATAATAACCTAATCATACCAATATATAAACATTGTGTATTGTCTAGGGGACACGGTTTCTGTAGGGGAATGTATCGAAACTAATTATGTGTTGTTTTGCACCGTCATAGGTAAGTATAATTTTTAATTTTTATTTATTTCTTATATTTACTATTTATGAGTTCTTGTAGAAATTTTGAGTTTTGACACATTTTCCTGCTCAACTACGCATGATATATATAGACATATTTTTGTTACATTCATTGTTTTATATAATACTAGGTTAAGTTTTATTTTTCGTTGTATAATATCATATCATAAGAAATGTTTAAAAAACGACTGACTGTTGAGTTTCTTGCGGCGTTTCTTCTCAGCAGTGGTCTCTTGCGAAGCGCTGGTAGATTATTGACGTGTAAAAGTGCCCGTGCGGCCTACTTACTGAATAAACATCTTTTATCTTTTTTTTTTATCTTTTCCAAAATTATAAAAAGTCACCTAAGATACGTATTACTAAGCCTTATATAGAAGTCAGGATTGAAAATTTAGACCAAAAATGGGGTAAGTTTTGTATAGGGCACGACCAGATTTTAGCAAACTACTCGGACGAATTAAAAGACAATCCATATTTTAAAAAAGATGTATTCGATGTAACAGAGGTATTATACATGGACTATATGGTCGAATTAAAAACTGCTCTAGAATCTTTTGTATGTTCAGTCTCAGAACCTATGCAAGGTGACTGTGGTTTAAAAACTACTTCAAAAACAGCATGTATCAAGTTACCAAAGATCGTTATACCAATTTTTACAGGCCAGTATACCGAGTGGGTTACCTTTAGGGATTTGTTTGAATCTTTAGTGCATAACAATAACAGTTTAGATAATGTTCAAAAAATGCATTACCTTAAAGGTTACTTAAACGGTGAAGCTGAACAGTTACTACGACAAATACCAATTTCTGACAAAAACTACACAAAATGCTGGGATTTACTTAAAGAAAGATATAATAACAAAAAAATTATCTGCAATAACATCTTAAAACGATTTTTAAGTCAAAGGAATGCTGTTTCAGAATCAGCTACTTTTCTGAAAGAGTTGGTCGATACAAGTAGTGACTGTTTAAGCGCCTTGGCGAATCTCGGGGTTGATGTGAGTACATGGGATGTTATAGTAGTACACTTACTTACTCTTAAACTTGATCCAGAAACCCGGAAGGCTTGGGAGCTGAGCGCTACAGATACCGCGAATTTAGATCAGCTGCCTACTTTCAAACAATTTCGCGAGTTCTTGACCAATCGGTTCCGTGCTTTAGAGTTTGTGGAAAATAAAAAACCCGTTTATAATAATAACCAAAATTATTTGCCGAACAAATCGCGTGTACTACACGTCACACAAACAACTCAATGTCCATGTTGCAACAACACCCATAAAATAACATTTTGTGAACAGTTTGCAACACTCGATGTAGCCACGCGTCGTAACTTCGTCCTGGAAAAAGGTTTGTGTTTTAACTGTCTAGGCGGCAATCATTCGGTCAAGTTGTGTCAGAACCCTACGCCGTGCAGAATCTGCAAGCGTCGTCACCATACGTTACTTCACCCTGGTAGTGGAATGGAGGCTGGTTACACTGGTAAGATAAGCAATGTGGGAACAGTGGATACACAAGAAAACGACAATTCACCGATTACGAATTGTTTCTCATCAGGAACTGGACAAGTGTTACTGGCAACAGCAGTCATTAATGCACAATCGAGAAACGGACAATATTATGCGCTACGAGCTTTATTGGACCAAGGCTCGCAGGCTTCCTTTGTAACGGAGGCAACAGTGCAATATCTAGGGTTAAAAAGGGAACCTAATAGCGGGACTGTTTCAGGTCTCGGGGGAGACAACAACGTTATATCAAGAGGAATGGTAACACTAAACTTACAGTCTGTGGTATATCCAGAAATACAAGTTTCTGTAAAGGCACATATACTGAAAACGGTAACAGCGTTTCTTCCAACGAAGAAAGTAGCAGACCTGAGCGGAATAAACATGGTAGGAATACGCCTAGCAGATCCAGATTATGGCACGCCAAATAAAATTGATGTTTTATTGGGCGCTGAGGTATACAGTCGCATAATCCGGAACGGTGTCAGAAAAAACAACCAGGGTACTTTGCTTGCCCAAGCAACAGCTTTTGGCTGGATTCTGTCTGGAATGGTTACGACATCCGAGAAGTTGGTTCATAATGTAGTAGTATTACATTCCCACGTTAATGAAGATGATGTGCTCAAAAAATTTTGGGAGTTAGAAGCTGACTCAACGTGCAAGCAAGGGCGATTTTCTGAGGAGGAAGAAAAGTGTGAAGCGCTGTTCGCTGCTAACACTAAGAGGGATAGTGAGGGCAGGTATGTTGTGAAGCTCCCATTCCGAACAGAGGATCCAAGTTGTAAATATGGTAATTTTCGGGCAGTGGCTGAAAAAAGATTTCAGTCGTTAGAAAACAGATTAAATAGAGATAAGGATCTAAAAACTAAATACAAAGAAGTCATTGATGAATATGCATACCTTGGACATATGGAAGAAGTTCCACAAATTGAAAAAGACAAACTTGAAGCTGTATACTTACCTCATCACGCAATTGTTAAGCCTGACAGAGACACAACCATGGTGCGAGTTGTGTTCGACGCCTCCTGTAAAGGAAGAAATGGAGTCTCGCTAAACGACGATCTAATGATCGGCCCAAGATTACAACCTGACTTGCGACATATCATACTAAAATGGAGGTTGCATCCGATTTGTCTCATATCAGACATTGTCAAAATGTACCGCCAAGTCAAGGTCCACCAGGAAGATGCTGATTTCCAGAGACTACTGTGGAGAGATAATCCAGATTCTGATTTAAAACATTACCGATTACTCAGAGTAACGTTCGGAACGGCAGCAGCACCTTATTTGGCAGTCAAAGCTCTACAACAAGTCGCAATTGATGAAGGTGACAAATATCCAATGACAGCAAGCAGAGTGTTAAATGATTTTTACATGGATGATTTAATGAGTGGCTGTGAATCAGTGGAGGAAGGCGTTAAAATATTCCGTGAAATGAATGAAATGCTTATGAAGGCAGGCTTTGAGTTACAAAAATGGTCTAGCAATAATGAAAAGTTACTTCACGAAATGCAGGAGGGAAAAGCGGAAGACGATGTTGGCCGGAAATTAGAAATAAAATTGGATTCAGTAATAAAAATATTGGGACTTACCTGGAATCGAAACTGTGATGAATTTCAATATTCGGTGAAACTCCTACCGATGAAAGAACCTGCAACTAAAAGAAATATTATTGCAGACATAGCGAGGCTATTTGATCCATTAGGCTGGATCGCACCAAGCGTTATATTGGCAAAGGCAATGATACAAAAACTTTGGTTAACTGGTATTGGGTGGGACGAAGAAGTACCGAAAAAATTGTTGCAAGAATGGTGTACTTACCGCGAAGAATTGTCTCTCTTGACTCAAATCCAAGTACCTAGATGGCTGGGTACGAACAAAAAGAACTCCAGTGTAGAACTGCATGGTTTTAGTGATGCCTCCAAGATAGCATACGCTGCTGTTATTTACGTTCGAGTTGTCAACGAACAGGGCAATGTGATCGTAACATTGCTCACAGCTAAAACCAAGGTGGCACCTATTAAACAAATTTCAATACCTCGACTAGAATTGTGCGGTGCGGTTTTGTTAGCAAGATTACTGGTGGAAGTATCACAGATTATGAACATAGAAAAGAGCAATTTACACGCCTGGACCGATTCAACTGTTGTGTTGGCTTGGCTGAATAGTCACCCTAGCAAATGGCAAACATTTGTAGCGAATCGAGTCTCAGAAATTTTAACCACACTAGACTCCAACCAATGGGCTCATGTAGAATCTAAGCACAATCCTGCGGATTGCGCTTCGAGGGGGATGAGGCCATCTGAATTATTAAACACTGGAATTTGGAAGAATGGACCGGAATTCTTAAAAGAAAACAACATTACATATAAAAAACCAAAGGACGTAAACACTAATTTAGAGGAAGCAAAGGTGCATCATGTGATTCTGGATACAACTTTATGGGAGCGATTTTCTTCACTTGCTAAAATGATAAGGGTCATAGCATATTGTCGACGATTTCTAGAGATGATGAAACCGGCACCGGAAAGAACTTGCATCCACCATTTAACAGGGCATGAAGTACGAGAGGCAATGAATACCTGCATCAGGCAATGTCAACGAGAATATTTCGGTCAAGAATATCAACTCTTGGAACATAATGAGACAATTTTACCTAAAAAGTCATGTTTAAAATCATTCAATCCATTCCTCGACAATTGCGGGATAATGAGAATTGGAGGTCGGCTGGAAAATGCTCAGATGGGATTTGATACCAAACACCCAGTGTTGCTGCCGAAAAAATCAATTTTGACTAATTTAGTGATTACAGATGCGCACATTAAAACATGTCATGGATCAAATCAACTGATGCACAACTACCTCAGCTCAAAATATTGGATTTTTGGGGTTAAAGAGTTAATTCGAAAGCACATTAGTAAGTGTGTTATCTGCTTGCGTTATAAAGCTTCTGCCCAAACTCAATTGATGGGTCAGCTGCCGTCACCTAGGGTTACACCAACGCGACCCTTTAAGTTCTGTGGCGTTGATTATGCTGGACCTATTAATAGTTTGAGAACTACCAGTGGTCGTGGTCACAAATCTTACAAAGGTTATATTTCCTTATTTGTGTGCATGTCCACGCGCGCAATACACATAGAAGTGGTCAGTAATCTTACTGCACAAGGTTTTATACAAGCGTTTAAAAGAATGGTAGCACGACGAGGGCATTGTCAAGAGATGTGGTCTGATAATGGTGCCAATTTCGTAGGTGCTGCAAGGGAGTTAAATGTTTTATTCGGATCGGAGAAATCATCTATTCTTAAGGAAATTGCGGATGAGTTATCAACCAATGGTACTACGTGGCATTTCATTCCACCCCATGCTCCGAATTTCGGAGGAATCTGGGAAGCTGGAGTCAAATCGGTCAAATACCACTTGAAGAGGGTTATAGGTAATGCTACGTTAACTTTTGAAGAGATGACCACAGTATTAGCACAGATAGAAGCATGTCTTAATTCTAGACCTCTATCGCGCCTGGACATGGATCCTAATAATACCGTAATAACGCCAGGACACTTTTTGGTAAGCGAACCTCTGGTGACGGTACCTGATCACGAGTACCTCGACCAAAACATAAATGGCTTGCGAAGATGGCAATTGACCCAGAGAATTGTACAAGATTTTTGGCGAAAGTGGTCACGGGAATATTTAAACAAATTCTTGCAGAGATACAAGTGGACTGAACGAAATCCTGAACCATCAATCGGTGATATCGTTTTGGTAAAAGAAGATGATTTGCCGCCTAGCCGTTGGTTACTTGGTAGGGTATTAGAGAAACACCCTGGCAAGGACGGAATTACACGTGTGGTAACATTGCGAGTCAAAAATAATTCTATTAAAAGACCCACCTGTAAATTATGTGTTCTCCCTATTACGGAATAACATGTAACTATTGCTTCATTGTGTTTTTTGTTTTTTGTTAAGCCTTGTTATGTTTAAGTTAGGTTAGAATGTTTTCAATGTTGAATTTTATTAATGTTTAGTTTAAACAGTAGACTACATGTAGGTCTTATCATAGTGCTCATGGTGGGCGGTGTTAAGGACAAATAGTTGTCCTTGATGGGCGGAATGTTCAACCTCTTTGTTTAATTTTATATGGCATGTAAAAAAACAAGTAACAGCGCTGTGACTTTTCGTTTTTACATCAAGGAAAATAAATGTTTGTAAAAAATGTGTAAAGAATATTTTATTAAATATACAAGCAATAATGCTCCAACATCAGCATTAAACAACTGCAGCTCAGTGTAGGATTAAATATTTCGTAAATGCTTAATTAATGTAGGTATTCGGCTTTTCAAATTACTAATACAAAACTATAACCTTTGTGTAAGTGTAAGAGCTAGTATTTAAGTTGCTGTACATTATCCCCCTTACTAATAAACGTTGAGTAACGGTGGTATAGCTATACAATGTTTTGTCCGTATCTGTCATTATAATGACAGATAAGGACAAAACATTGTATAGCTATAGGTACCACCGTTACTCAATGTTTATTAGTAAGGGGGTAGAAATATTACCAGATGTTTTAGTAGGAGTTTAATCTATGTAACTTTTTATTGCCTGACTGACTTGCTAAATGTAATGTATTGTTACTTGGCCAATAAAAATTATTATTATTATTATTATTATTATTATTTCAGAATATAGTATAGCTTGCCTTTTGGCCGAAAATCATTTGGCGCAACCCGCATTTTTCTGAAACTGTATATATTTCAGAATTTATTTCAGTACCATTAAGGTTAGGTTAGGTTAGTATTTATAAAAATCCTGAAATATTTACAGTTAAAAAATCGGGTTTATTTTATTTTATTTATTTGGGGCAACAAGTTAAACATGATACAAAACGGTAAGCAAATTAAACGGTTGGGAAACGGTACATTTTGCCAAACATATTTTTGCCAACCAGTTTAGCTTTAAGCGTTACGAGCCGAACCAAAAGCTTTTAAAAACAATTATAACTTTGTCGTAAATTTCAAGTGTTATCCTAACTTTAGGACATAAATCCGTGTCCACTTTGGTTTTTAATTATACAAGCAACGTGTAATTTGGGTAGGCGATATTTCGGTTAAAAAAAGAAGCAAATTATTGCATTTGGAAATAGCGTGGATTTATACATTATTACGCGATATTCCGCATGCTTTTTATATACATTGCGTCGCTGCAATAGCTCTTCCCTCAAAAATGTTAAAATAACCCGTCAATGGATCGCTACAAGCATGAGCTATCGAACAATTAAACTGAGTTTTTAATGAACCTCAAAAGAACTTAAAATCAACCATAATTAAAATGTACGTACTAAAATAAAATAAACATCATAGGAAAAGGCTGAGCAGCGTCATATAGGCGCCTGAAGCCGTGATCACGCAACTACGTAATCAATGGCAAGGATCTCCCGGCGTCACGCAAGTGCCCCGGGCGCTGCGCTGGCCACTTCTTTGAACCTCACCGGTCGATACCATTTAACTTATGCATGCCTAGTGCCCTATTTATTATAGCCAGCTGATATTAAGACGATTGTTAAGCTAAAAGCCCATATAAAAGCGATAACGTTTCTCTCTCCTTAAAATCTAGTTCGAGATTTACGATTTTTTATTTTGTTGTATGGTTGCCGGGTTAGAATAGTGCCACTCCATGTCTTCCCGTGAAAGTTCCCGACGAAGTAAGAGGCGACTAAGGTAATAAAGGCTTGTAGTATTCTTAGGCGAAAGGCTGGCAACCTGTCACTTATATTCACTGGTAATCATTGTAGCCTGTTTGTGCAAAATGTGGTTAGAGAATTACACAACATTAAGAGTTTTTAGAGTTGTTGGTCATTATGTAGCTCTACGTACCCCACTGTAGGAATATAAAGGCGTGAGTGCAGTATGCATATATGTGTATAATATGTTGTAGATATTATGAAAAACAAGGGCGTCCTACTACGACAGGAAATATTAAATGGAAAAGTACAAATAAACCTAGTTTCTCAACACAACTTCAACAGAAAAATCGTGGAAATCTGACTTGATTTAGGGGGTGAGAAACTTTATCGCCCGGAGCTAGACTTGTATGGAAAAAATTGACAGCTACGCGATCGCGTCGATTCAGAATCCTTTTAATGTTTTTAGGGTTCCGTACCACTAAAGGAAAAAACGGAACCCTTATAGGATCACTTTGTTGTCCGTCTGTAGATCTGTCAAGACCCTTTATCTCAGGAACGCGTGGAAGTATCTAGTTGAAATTTAAACCATATCCTCAAGTCTACAGTTCCTTGAAGCTGTGAAAATATCAAACTTAAAAAAAAGATACGGCCGTTTATGCTGTTAAAAACGTATATTTCGAAATTCTCAAGGAAATCAAAATTTATAGGGTATTTTCCGTTGACCTAGATCTATGAAATTTGGCAAGGCCCAACTACGAATATAAGAAAAAATCTGAAAACTTTTTAATTAAATCACAAAAAAATCAGGGTCTTTATGCAAGGAACAGCGGCGGTGCAAATTTTGAATTGAGTTAACAGCGTCATGTGCGGATCCCTCGGTGGGCGAGTCCGACTCGCCTTGTCCGGTTTTTTTTCAGAAATATCGCGTTTAACTTCATGAGAACAAAATATAAATGTTGCTTATGTCCCCATCCGAAGTTTTAAGTGAGGTTTAGACTGCAAAAATTGCAGAAGTTGACTGCTGTTTTATTTAACTTAAGTTAGAAAAATACAGCAAAACTGTGCTTCTTGATCTAAAACAGTAGTTAAAGCAAGACAGCAATTAACTTCTGCAGTTTTTATTGCCAGTGTTATTTGGGTTTTAAAACTGAACTCGCAAAAAACAGGCTGTCTCGGATATAAAAGTTCGCTTTAGTGCGAGAATATTTGGAATTTAAACGTTTCTCGTTTACACTAGTTCGGTGTCGGGTGGGTTTAATCGGATTAGCTATTTACTGAAATAACAGTTTACACCAGTCGTCGACGGCGAACCAGCTGCAGTCGGATATTTATTTATTAAAAAAGAAGTAATGTTGTTTAGTCGTCATATTTCTATTTCCTTTTCTTTTTGTTGGTTAAAGCTTCGCTTTGGGTAATAAGTACTGCTTTCTGACTTGTTTTGTTACTTCGTGTTTTGCGCCCGCATTTCTTTTGTTAAATGTGTGATTTTGTAACTTGTGGTAACTTTACTGGTTGATGCTATTTAAGTATATTTAGTTATGTTATACTAGCTTCTGTCCGCGACTTCGTCAGCGTAGATTTCGATTACCGTTATTCCCTCGGGAACTTTTAAATTTTCCGAGAGAAAAAGTAGCCTATGTGTTAATCCAGGGTATAAGCTATCTTTATTTCAAATTTCATCTAAATCTGCTCAGCCATTGCAGCGTGATGGAGTAACAAACAAACACACAAACTTTCGCAATTATAATATTAAGTAAGATTATACCATTTGTACCCAAATAAAACATTAAAACATGAAAAGTTTTATTAATTAATAATTCTCATGATTAATACCACAGAACAGAAAAAACAGTAGAAGTGTCAAGTGGGCGTGTAACGTGTGGCACGGTTATGCGGAGTTCCGCATAACCTACCATACATTTGCCGCGATCGCTTATTTCGATATTTCGATATTTCTAAAATAGGAAATATATCCAGAAGCATGCCTTATTGTGCTATTTTGGGGTGTTAAAACGATAGCCGCTCCAAAAACATTTTCCATGGTGGCGTGTTGTTTTTATGATAGTTTGAGTATTGGCGACAACAGGTCTGAGGGCGCTGCCAAGATGCATTGCGCTAACTAGCTTTTCTATTCGTTTCGTTCTTAAACCAATTAAGTCACTGGTAGATCACGTGACTTTTCGTATCACATCATCTACCAGTGTCGCGATTGATTTAAAAACGAATCGAATAGAAACGCTAGTTAGCGTAATGCATCTTGGCAGGACCCTCTGATACTAAGCGAAGCTCATTCCACTTCCACTGTTTTTTCTATTCCGTGCCTCTAAAAAACGGTTCAGTGCTGTGGAAGATATGTGGTGGTGTCGCTGTCTAAGCTATTATAATAAGGAGAGGATATGGCTAAGCCAAATAGCAAATGTAAACGCAACAAAATATCAATACATTGATATCAATAAAAGGAACATCATATACCTTTAGAGAGAGCTTAATATAAATAAAAACAGCCTTTATACTTTACACTAGTACCTACAAGATTTGTTTCCCTGTTATTTTTTGTTCATTGTATATTATACACAATTAAAAATAACACATCAATAACACATTATAAAAATAAAAATAGCGATCTTTTCCAGACAATCTCAGAAAGGATACGGTGTCAAATTAAAACATTACACAAGTAAGTGGTGCAGACTTCACGCGAACAACAATAAACTATGCTCGTTATAAAAAGTGAATACTAGTAATAAAAAAACCGCTCACCAAGCAATACTTATAGAAATATATACAAGACATGTATGACTTTCATAAATAAATGGGTTGTTATAAATAAATACATAAATAAATATCACAAAAAGCAGCTATCAGCGTTTATTCAATTCAAACTTTCATCTCTAAAGTCGTTTTTACCGCGTCAGTTTTATTTTTAGTTAAATCTGTATGTGAAACAAGACTTACTCCTCTTATTTGCCGCAAAAACGGTATTCTTTATAAAGTTGGCAGCCTAACGAGACAGCAGCACAATAAAATCTGGCTGGGCGGAATCACGGTACATAAATTTGTATAGTAAGCAACGTACGTTGTCGTATCTATTCGTTTCCAGAGTTTTACGGAGAGCAAAGCGCTGCCGTCGCTTTCGTGCAAAAGTTGTAAGTATTTTTCAGTAGGCCGATATCTGGAGCGGTGGGACGCCAGCCGCCACTCGCGGGCAATCTGTTTACGTAACTACCCCCGTTATGTTCGGAGAGGGTTCCCCTAGTAGACGTTAAACATATTGCCTCATAAATCGCGAGAATCCCGGCAAGTAAACCGGGACCGTGTCGATTTGACTACGTTTCCTTTACGATTTGTACTGAACGATCGACTTCTGCTATCTGCAAGGAGATCTGAAGCGTCGAAAAGGCCGGTTGGCATGTGTAGCTATGGTAATAAACGCTGAACATCTGAAGGTCGTATGTTTTGGCGTTGAATAGATTATGTGATTCTTTGAAGTAAATTTTTAGTGTGTTCAGCAGTCGGCTATTCTTGGATTATGGTTAAAAAAATATATTTTTACCTTCATTTCTGACATTAATAATTCGTTTTTTGGCTCTTTGTCAATTGTTTTATTCATCGTTGTTCCCAGTAAAAAGCAATGGATTTAGCGTGATTTTTACTGATGTACAATTAAATGGATAGTCGAGAGTGAGACCTACAGATTTCTCGTAAAATTGCATTAGATGCAATAATATAAAGGAATACAAATCCAATAAACAGAACACGCAAATCCTGCTTTCTCTTCTTTTGCCTTTGTGTTTAAACGGGAAACGTGCCAGTTCTTTTATTAAATTGTTCCGCATTGCTCCTTGTTAAATTACCATAACTATTATAGCACAATATATGTGCATCCGAGATCATCAATTGTCGGTTGTATTACAATAATTCACTTATAAAATAGCAGAGGCCCTTGCCAAGATGCACTACGCTAAATAGCGTTTCTATTCGTTTCGTTTTGAAACCAATCGCGACACTGTTAGACCACATGACTTTTCGTATAACGTCATCTAGCAGTGACGCGATTGGTTAAAAACGAAACGAATAGAAACGCTAGTTAGCGTAATGCATCTTGCCAAGGGCCTCAGCTGTAATAGCGATTGTGTTCGCGTGGAAATCACAAAACAACATTGCGTCTAAAGCATCTCAGTGTTTCTTTAGGTGCATCATCAGACCTTGCAATCTTTGGTTATTTATTTTGAACACCGAATTGTTTGTGCCCAATGATCACCTTCCTAGGCCTTGAATAGATTAGTTATTTAACTTTACATTAATTCGTAATATTTACTTCATAGAGAATAATAGAGAATAATATTTTTGTATTAACAATATTTTGCGAGAGATAAGCAATAATTTCTAACTATGTTTTTAACTTTGCATTAACTTAATTCATATTTTTTACTTATTTTTTGCTTTACGTCTTGTCGGAACTTCAACGTAACGTTGTTGAACCCTGGAAAATGTAATAGTTAAATGGTAATAATAATGTAAGAAGGTTATCGTATAAAAACCCATTTGATAACTGGGCAAGCTAGAAAAAAAAATGAACCGACTTCAAAAAAGGAGGAGGTTCTATGTTACGTTGTTTGTTTTTTATAAATAAATAAATAAATAAATAAATATCAGGGGACAATGCCACACCAATTGACCTAGTCCCAAACTAAGCTCTAGGCTTGTACCATGGGTACTAGTCAACGATATAAATACTTATATAGAGAAATATATACCTACTTAAATACATAGAAAACATCCATGACTCAGGAACAAATATTCGCGCTCATCACACAAACATCTGCCCTTACCGGGATTTGAACCCAGGACCGCTAGCTTCGTAGGCAGGGTCACTACCAACTAGGCCAGCGCGTCGTCAAAACGTTATGTACTGGTTTACGGATTTCTCCGTTAATTGTGGACCGATTTTTAAAATCATTTTTATGTTTCATAGGGCAAGCTTCCGTGGTAGTTCCCACTGTCACCAAATTGGTATCTGATGAGGGAACCCGTGAGGAATTGACGGAACTTCTCAAATATTATAGGCATAGGTACATATAGCGAGTTACTATTTTTCAGTTACACGTTCAGCATTTTATATTAAAAAAGTATCATTTGTGAAGTGGAACTGATGGTGAAGACTACTGATGACTACCGGAACTCCTCAACGCAAGTGCAAGACCTCCGCCTCTATCCCTCCCTTATTCGATATGAATGTTACTTAAGCCTAAAAAAAGGTTGTTACGATAAAGGGTACCTATTATTTTATCGAAATACCTTTCTTTGGACATATCATTACGCAGAATTTTTATTTCATCTAAAGGCATGTCTCGCACGAGGTATTTAGTAGAGTAATAGTAGTAGAGAGTAGTAGAAGAGGTAGTCGCAAGTCTAACCCAACCTAACCTAATAATAATTAATGTTTAAGATATCCTGAAAACATCTTGGTTTCAGTAGAAAATAGCGTTCGATGAAGTGAAATTCGATGAAATGATACAATTGATGAAGTGAAATTCGATAAAATGATGGGTTACCTATGATAAATGAGTGTTATATCATTTGACTGTTATGCACAATAAAATATACATTTTGTGTTTATGCTGGACGTTAATTATACATTTCGTACGTATTTATGAAATTATGTTAATTGATTTAGACTAATTGAAGCGCACCCAGTGCAAGTAATAACTAATAACCATTCAAAATTTTGAGCAATTACTCGTAACTGCCCAAAGTGTCGTACCTCGTACCTCAGTACCTTTTAAGTTTATAGAACTGATTCAGAAGTCATTTAGTATTAAATTATTCGTCGGAATGTAACTTTGCTGTAAACGGCAAAATTTAACCTGCAGAAACACAGAAAAAAACTTGAAAAAACCTTTGTTTTATTGATATGGCTGAGCCTGCAACTGTACCTAATTCTAAATTCGAAAAAAATAGATAGAAAAGTCAGGATTTTCGATCATCTATAACACCAACAAATGATGGTTCTAGAGTTTTGATGTCATATAATGAAACGCTCAGAGCGATAATCTGATCAGATTAAAAACACTTTTATTCGTTGGCCGGCACTTTTGATTTTGGGCCCAAAATGAATGGTCTCCTTTACCTAGTCTTAAACTAACCCCAGGCTTGTACTATGTGTTCTAGACAATACTTAGACACACATACTTATTTAGAAAAATAAATACTTAAATACAATACTTGCGCTTGTCACACAAATATTTTCCTTTACTGAGACCGCTAGATTCCTCTAATATTTACGTACATACATACATTAAATCACGCCGGTTTCTCTAATATTTATTTATTGTTAAAAGGCAAATCAATCAGGACCACCATCAATAGAAAATATTAAACATTCAATTTTCAAATCTGTTGAATAGTTTTCGTTAGGTAAACTGAAATAACCCTACCGTTAGTCAACGGGTCTGCGTTATGTAGATCCGCGACTTACCCGGGCGTCATTTACATAGGCCGTCCAAATAGCCGCGACACGGCCCGGCTGACATCCTATTGCCGATTGCGATTTGCCATAAAAGATATACTCCCCGAGTCCCGATTGTGTGGTTTTCGTACGACTATACTCGTAGGGTAGTACCGGTTTTGGACATCTTTACACCGTTTTTGGCCACTCTAAATTTTTACTAATATCTATCTTAAGCATTATGAAATTACATATTCATATATTTTGTCTTTAAATTAATTTTCAGTCCTAACTATTTATAAATATTATGTTTAATTTTACAGTATTTTTGATGCTCATTTCAACCTTAAATGGCCACAAAGGGTACAGTGGTCACAAAGGGTACTTCTACCCTACCTAGAGTTAGTTAAATAGGTAGTGACTTGCAACTATACTCGTACTTTGGATGCGTTTTTTAGTTATTTGGAAGCAGGTTTTGTAGCGGTGGTTTTCGGTTGGACCGTTTAAAAGATATCAGCTCTGAAAGAAGCGGTCACCATTACATCAGGGTTTTATCTATATAATTTCTGTGGGCTTATTATGGTCACGTTTATCGACGTGGACAAACGTGGACAAATCATCTGTCACTTTCTGACCAGTTCGCAAGTGCGAGAGTGACGGATGCTCTATCCACCGCGATAAAGGCGGCCACAATACGGGCCCTGGTGTGAAATCACCAGTTGTTTTGTTGATATATTTTCAATTTGTTCACTTACCGATTGAAATATTAACGCTGAATGGAGAATCAATAACCGATGACCTACAATAAGTAGGCCGTCTTCATTAACCATTGATAACCTACAGTTACGTTAAAGACGCCTTTGTTTTGAAACAAATGCTCTAACTGCCGCACTCAGAGACGTCATTTTAATTTAATGCTTGATTAAACTTGCTGCTGTCACTTTCTTTGCTACAGCAGCAGAATAAGACAACACGTCACTAAACAAGCATTAAATTTAATTGACGTCTCTGAGTGCGGCTGTAAGGGGCTTAACAAGCAAACGTCAACAATAATATTATGTTTGTTACTTTGTCACACTGAAAAAAGACAGGATGCAAAACCGAATAAACCTGAAGTTTCACTGGTTTGCACCTATACCATGGTGCAAAGCAGTTAAAGTTCAGGTTTATTAAGTACGTTCGAAACTGTTACTGGTCCAAAAACAGGTGATTCAGGTGAAGCTTGCGGTCAAATTATATTGTACATTAAATCAAAATCAAATCAAATCAAATATTCTTTATTTGCTTATTCAATCAGTAAACGTGAATGTTTTGTCTTTTACTGTTTGTAAACACTTGATGATAATTTTCGTGATCATACTCTACATGGTTCTCTGCCGTTTCGCCAAATAATTTTTCGTCAAATGTATAATTTGGTCAATCGCTTTTTTTTTCGAAAACTGTAAATATTTCAGGATTTTTATAAAACTAACCTAACCTAACCTATACGATTCTACACGATGGTTCTGAAATAAATCCTGAAATATTTACAGTTTCGGAAAAAAATAGCGTTTGACCAAATGAAACATTTGACGAAATGATACATTTGACGAAATGATACATTTGACGAAAAATAATTTGGCCAAACGGCAGTACACCACTCTACTCTACATAAGTGTTTTTTACTCTACTAGTGTGTAGAGGGTTTTTTTTTTTTTCAAAGTGAAGCAATGAAAATCTGTCATTGCACAGTTTGAGTGTTAAAGTCAAAACCCTTTTATTGGTTTCGAGCAGTCAAAAAATAAATTGATACCTAAACCTGATAATTTAGAATTCCAAATTTTCCGTAGAACAACAGTAATTTCGTACCAGTTGTTAAAACTCGCCCGTTCGTGTAGATGTCTAATCTAAAAACAACTTACACATACAAGTTAGAACCAAGTTTAACCTAGTTCCCCGTAGAAGCCTTTTGGAAATTCCTTATCCAAACTCCAATTTGCACTAACGTAGATAGCTACTAAGATATTGGTATAGAATTACTATTGAATAGGTAGCACGAATTTTTTACAGCCTAGAAGGAGGATTTACTACCTAGAATTTATTCTTTATTGTATTATGCCTGCGTCGCACAATTATTGGCAAATTTTCTTTGTCACTGCTCTCACTACTTGATGAAGTTTATACCATTACCTAAAAAGTATTTTTTTTATCCAGAATTACTAAGAGTTTTTTTTACACAGGAAATCCTGTCAAGTAATAACTTTTATTGAACAGGATAATGTCAAATATAGCTACAATTCTACAATTTTGTATTTTTTTACAATTACAATATTGTAATTTGTGATTTTATTGAACACAAATATGTAAAAATGTTAAAAGTGAGTTGTAATTAAATACAAATTGTAAATTTCAACCATAATATGTATAAGGTAAGGGCGTAACTAAATGAGTATATTATTATGTGGTCAAGTACTGTCGGACCATCTTTTCAGGTCTCCCCAAACCTATCGACGCGGAATCGGCTTGAGCCGGTAAGAAAAAGTTTTATGTCCATGCAATAAGAGCGAAAACGACGTCGTTCCGTTCGCAACGCCAAGCGAGCCGAGCCGAGCTGATTGACGTTTGCTTCGCTCTCATTGCGTAGACATAAAGATTTTTTTGACCAGCTAACGCCGATTCCGCGTCGATATGTGTGGGGAGACCCTAACATGGAATATTTCGTACGTATTTCAACCCCTCTAACTATGTACCTATATCAAGCAAGAAGTAAATTTCATGGCATCAAAAGTCCTGAGTAAATCTAGGTTACTCTTCCAAGTTTGAACGCTTATTATTTTAAAAGTTATGCCAAGTTGAAATTGAATAAAATCAAACAAATGAACCAGAAAGAGGGGTAAAGGTAAAGAAGGGGGAGGATAAAATAAGATAAGAGATGTTTAGTTTCTATTATGCAATGGTTGAATTGTTATTTTTATTAAAATCTCAACATTCCAAAAGTACTTAAAGGACGATAAAATGTGTTTCTTCTATAAAAATATATAGGTACCTTGATGTTATGTTATGTTAGGTACCAGGCTTTCAGTGTCTTTTGCTTGTTAATTATTTTGAAAATCGCCAAATGTTTATACTAGTGGAATCCGTAACTCACTTTTGCCGTAAGACACTTTAGTCGGTTTTTGAAGTAAGGAGACATAGGCATGCGACAACAGCATTCTATATGCGATAGCGGGAAGATTTGATTGCCCAATCCTATCTTTTTGGATTGGACAGATCAAGGGCGTAGCCCAATTTATTATACAAAAAAAATTAGTTTTAAGTCAATTGTTACTAACACACTATGGATCTCGGTCTGAAATAAAGATATTTTATTTTTTATTTTTAACCCCCGACGCAAAAAAGAGGGGTGTTATAAGTTTGACGTGTAAGTGCGTGTTTGTGTGTGTGTGTGTGTGTGTCTGTCTGTGGCACCGTAGCTCTTAAACGGATGAACCGAATTGGATGCGTTTTTTTTTATTTGAAAGCAGGTTTTCTAGCGGTGGTTTTTAGACATTTTATAACGAAATCGCCGTTTTTGAAGTATTGAACTTTGAAATGTCAATGTCGGGGGTTTTCCAACTTTTTTTTGGTTAAGTTATATATAAGTTTAATCTTCGATATCCGTGTTGTTGACACTGACGCTCCTTCTTACTTTGACGCCCTGTCGCTTCAGTTCTTAAATCCGCTGAAGATGAAAAGAAAAGGAAATACTTAGATATCTGTGAGATGAGTCACGCGTTCACCCCTCTTGTAACATCCGTTGACGGTGTCTTCGCACCACAAATGTCCTCATTCATAAAACATTTAGGTGAAACCATCGCGAAATGCTGGGACCGACCCTTATGCACTGTTATGGCATGGCTAAGAGCACGCATCATTGTTTTCATTATCCGTGCCACCAGCGTGTGCATTCGTGGAACTCGCCACAAATGGAAATCACGGTTTGGCTTCGATGACGGAGCCCTACCTATTCCTCATTTCAATTAACCCATGAAGTAAAAAAGTCTAGTCAAAAATCTTTATTTTTGTATTTGTGTGTACTGTGTGTTATCTGTAATAAATATTTAATCATTTTATTAAGTTTAATCATAGAACAACGCTGACGACTGCTGAGAAGAGGGGCCACAAAAAACTCAACAGTCAGTCATTCTTTAACATTTTACTTATTACAATGATAATTCTTAATACATCATTACCTAGTATAAAATAAAGTCGCTTCCCGCTGTCTGTCTGTACGTATGCTTAGATCTTTAAAACTACTCAACGGATTTTTTAATAGATACCTAGAGAGACTAAAGAGGAAGGTTTTTATGTATAAAACATTTTGGATTATGTACGGGTATTACAGAAAACTCACACAAACCGAAGCGAAGCGAGGGCGAGTCGCTAGTATATTATAAAACTATAAATGATATAATAAAATATAGATAGATAGATAGATAAAAATCTTCATTCACATATTAAGCCGCGTAACCACCAAGCGCACGCGCTCGCGCGGCAGCCTCGCGAGCCAAATGCTCGGTCCGTGTGGACGTGCCTCAGGACTGTTCGGGCGCACGTTGCCGAGGCAACGAGTCCTGAGGCACGTCCACACGGACCGAGCATTTGGCTCGCGAGGCTGCCGCGCGAGCTCGTGCGCTTGGTGGATACGCGGCTTTACGCCATGACAAATAAATAACAGAGGTAACGCAGCCAGCATCATGGGTACAATGCCGCGAACGGATTTATTAGAGGGGGTATTTTTTTTGTAGTTGTGTACACAAATATATTGAATAATTATACTTTTAAGTAGATAATAGGTCACATTACTTTTTAATTTCTCTATTTATTATTTTCTATATTTATTGTGCCTGCAGTGTATATTTTTGTCAGTATTAAATAAATTTATCAAAATTATCTTACAGTAACATCTGTGGATTTCTTAAAGTTTGATGGCGGATTTCACCAAGCAAGAATAAGGTATTATACCTAGATTAAATGCCAAATTTGTATAGACTAATCTCGAAGTAAGTCTTATTCCAGTTTGGTGAAATGCGGCCTTGAGGAGTCCTAGTGTTTATACAAATAATTGATTATAAAGGGTTGCCAACTAAATGTATCTACTCGTATACTACACTCAATCGTCTAAAAAGAGCCGACTTTCTGCAGACAACAATGTTCTATTCCAGCGAGGCAACTTTAAATGAAAAGTTTTGTGTAAGCTCTGCGCGTGCTTTTAACGTTACGTTATTTAAGCTCCTGAATGTGACTCTTTTTAACCGACTACGTAAAAGGAGGCTGTTCTATGTTTGGCTGTATTGTATTTTCAACGTATTGTTTTTAATTCCGCCGCCATCACTTTACAACCAACTTTACTTTACAATGTTAATACCGTTAACAATACGATAACAATAGGTGTAAAGACAAAGTAGAATAGAATAGTTTCTAGGGTTCCGTACCCAAAAGGAGGCCAACGAGACTCATTAATATGCCTATGCTGTCCGTCCGTCCGTCTGTCCGTCCTAACTATAAAGAGATGTATCTTTTGAACCGTAATAGACAGCGGGCTTTTTTTAATTTTCAGATATTTTTTTTAAGAATGTAATATAATAATGCGGGTCCCAATCCAAGACACGTTTTTTGCAACGTATTTTTATGATTTTTGTATCGTAATAGAAGTAAAACATACAAGCGTCAAATTTGGTACCTATGATTATACGCACTGCTAGATCAAAACAGTAATATCTCAAAATACAACTATATTTAAAAATCAACTTTAATACAACTTATATGAACTTGAAACAAAACTAGCAAGGATTTTGAGTTGATACTGTTTTGATCTAGCTGTGCGAATATTACGAACCCTGAACAAGTATGAATTGGGCTCGCGCTTATACGATTCAAATTCGAATTCGAATTAGAATATAACAATACCTACTGCGCGGCGATACGGAACCCTCGGTGCGTGAATCCGACTCGCACTTGACCGGTTTTCATTCTTACTCCTACATACATACAAACAGGAAAACAGCAATTTTGTATAGTTCGACAAAACCCTGAGAAAGTCGCAGAATTATAAATATTGCACCATCCAACCGGATACGGATAACAGAACGAACTAAGAGGTTAGTACAACTTGCTCGATACTTCTTCACCGCATAGTACGTCTTACTCTAACTAGTATACAACGAACAAGACGCACTGAGTGACTCGCGGGTAAAACACAACTGTACTGGCTGTACTAGTACCAATCGCGGTTCCCAAGCCGACCCAAGGTAAGCAAACTGAGATAAGGGCGGAAGTGAGGGCAACGCCTGCTGATAACCCACACCTGCCCTCACCGCAAGGTGTGCTCATTGCATTTAATTCACACGACATTCATAAAAAGCGATATCTGACTAGAATTAGCATGCCATGTGAAGGTCGTCTCCTATTCGGATCTTAGACCATTAGGGTGTTACCAGACCAATCGATCGATCGTCGATCGTCGATCGACGGCATCGATCGATGGTAGAATTGATTAGTCGACGTCGATCGATAGTTCCTACCAGACCAATCGATCGATCGTCGGTCGATGGCAGAATGGATTAGTCAACGTGTCGCTCGATAGTTCCTATATTAATTAAAGCTATCAGAACAGTCGATCAACGTCGACCGGCAATCGATCGATTGGTTAGTCGAACGATATCCGTCGATCGATAATTCCTACCAGATCAATCGCTCGACTTCGATCGACGTCAATCGATGCCGTCGATCGGCGATCGATCGATTGGTCTGGTAACACCCTTATGGTATTGTTTTTAACTCGGCCGCCATTACTGTCAAGAGCTATCAAAACGTTGACATTAAATTACAGGTCAAAGACGATATGGTTCTTACTGTGTAGAATCTCAAACCAAAAAAATTTATACAAAGTTTTATTGCAATTGAATAAACATTACAGGTCGCCCATAGCGTTAAAATTGTTACATATAAAAAAAAGCTCACATCTAATAAAGAAATCGAATGGAAAAGGCTTAAGACAGATAAGGAGACTGTATTCTGTGTTGCAGCACTAGGAAAAAAAATTCTACTTGTTTTTAATCCTTGCTAAGTTTACTAGATTTTTTTTTGTATGAGAGTGAGAACCTTTTGGCATAAACTAAACGTTTTAGGCCACCAGTAAACGACCACTTAACAAGTTAAGATTTGACAAATCAGCAACTAAATTTTATAGTGAACAAAAATAAGCTATGTGAACGAATGATTTGACATAAGTTCTTCACACATACGCGCAAAAACATTACCCTCCTGGGTCAGTCGGATAAAACGTGCTTTAAAAAGGCTTTAAATGATCGACTTGCTTCCTGTCAGCGGTGTGGCGCAAATAAGCCCGCCAACCAAGACTTCCGCCCAATCATATTATTATGTTGCCGCGCAAAAAATAATCACAGCACTGTGAAGGTTGAAGACCTCCACGTCGCCTCGATGGCCCGATGTTTAAAATTGGAACACTCTTAAAAACAGATAGCTGTCATAGATCCGATAAAACATCCGTCACTCTCGTACGTATATAAGTACGAGAGTGACGGATGCTTTATCCACATTTTGTCACGCGATAAACGCAATCATAGTAACTGGAGTAGTTGGAGAGCCAAAAAACGATCTTCATCGAGTAATTCTATTAAGGGCCTGTTTCACAATCGACAAGTAAATTTCTGTGCCAGTTAAAGTTAGCTCTCTCCATGTCTATGTTCAAGTGTAAGAAAAGGAAAGGGCTAAATTTATGTGTCAGATATGCTTTACTTGACGATTGTGAAACAGGCCCTAAGAAAATCGTGAAACAGAAATTTTCCATACAAGGTACGATAACTTTCTCTCCCCTTGAACCTACTTAGTCCGATTTTAACGATTTTTGAATATGTTGTAGATATTATGAAAACTATATTTGTACGTTTTTCCTGTCCAAGAAAATATATTTTAGTTCGTTTTATTCATGTCTACTAATATTTAAATATGTATATGCATTTTGAAATATTATTATGACAATACTGAGATCAAAATCAAGGTGGTATGTTTATTGGAGCGAAGCGAAGGTAGTGAACGTAGCGGGTGCGCTTCAATCAGTATAAAAACATTTTGCATAATTTCATTTAACTAACCACGAAAAGCATAATGAACGTTTAGCATAAAAAAAAATTGTATAATTTTAACTGGCATACGATCGAATAACATAACACTCAATTAGCATAACTGTTATTTTCTTGTTATTATGCATTTTAAGTCAATTTCTTCTAACTAGGTTAGGTTAGGTTAGAACTGTGACCACATTAATAGTAATGAAAGCAGTTAGAAATATTTATTTTCCAATTTATAAACATTATAGCTTTTGAAATTATGCATTTCGTTTTATGCATCATGACTATTACATCGATGGTTTATTATGCAGATTGAAATTATGCAATTAGTGTTATGCGAAATGATCATTAAACCATTTGTTTTTATGCTAAACATTACACACCCGAACGTAGCTCCATTTTTCCCCGATTCGTATTTTCGTTTGTCCGCATACTCCTCCCAAACTATTAGAGATATCAGGATCAAATTTAGTCCGTAATACGACATCTAGCCATAGATGGTTTAGAAAAAATAAAATAGAAAATCGGACATACCACGGAGGAATAATCACCGAAAATCTGTTCCCATAGACTTCCAATGGGAAAAATGGGAAAAGTGCCGAAACATCGATTTTAAGCGGCGCTCTTCGCTCGTAACCTTTTTGAAGCTTTATCTTTAGCTTTAGGATGAGAAATCTGTAGCAGAGCTTAATTGACAGCTGTCACGTTTGACGTAAGGTTGTTTATTGTAGTATGTTGGCGGCCATGCAGTACCTTCGCTGCATTTAGACTTGCCCGGGACGGCAAGTGCACCTAGTAATAATTAAGAAATAGCGACTCCATGGATTCTGGAATCACTATATGTCACTAAATGCCATAACCCTAGTTATTAGCCTTTGTTGTTTTACGTAGGATAAAGGATAATTACCACCAAACGGCCCGCAACGGATCGGAACGGAAAGAATACGAACGGATGCCGCGACAACCGATAGTGTCCGGCAGCATGTCGAACGCATACGATCGGGCGGTAACAGCCGTTCGCGGTCGACAAGATGTCGACGCACACGATCGGCACCGTAAGGTTGCTTACGTATCCGCACCCAGTCAAATAGTTTCGTTCCTGCCACGTGTTTGAGTGCAATTTCGAGAATAAGTGTGCTCGCCCAGTCACGGCCGAAAGGTTCCGATCGCACACAACGACAAGCGAACGGGGCCGATCACAAGCGAACGGAGCCGATCGCGTGTCGCAGCATACTTACGGCTGCGATCGCGCGTCGCGGAAGACACCCGCCGTCAAGCTGCTGTGTGCGGCATAGTAATATAGACTTTAAATACTGTGTACATGATTTACTATAGTTTAAAGATTGTAAAATCCGTACCGATCCGATGCGATGCGAGCCGTTTGGTGGAAATCATCCTTTAGGGCTCCCTCACATTTAGCGTTTTTCGAACGTCAACGTCTCATTAACGCCCGCGCAACGTCGACGCAACGTTCTCGCAGCGCCGACGCGACGCAGTGGCGTTTTTCGAACGTCAACGTCACAATAACGCCCGCGCAGCGTCGACGTCGCGTTCTCGCAGCGCAATGGCGTTTTGGCGCTGCGAGAACGCGACGTCGACGCTGTGCGGGCGTTATTGCGTTCGAAAAACGCCACTGCGTCGCGTCGGCGCTGCGAGAACGTTGCGTCGACGCTGCGCGGGCGTTAATGAGACGTCGACGTTCAAAAAACGCTAAATGTGAGGGAGCCCTTAAAGGGAATAAGTTCGGATGCGATCCCGATCGATGGTGTTCGAGCGAGCCCCACAGATTACCGGGGCATTTACATACGAAACGTTTCCCGGAATGTCTGCACTCGACTTGTACTTTATCCCTGTATCGCCTCCCGACTTATTGGGCTTATGCTAAACAAAATGTATTGAACGGATTTGGAACACACATTCGTCCGGAAATCGACTTATTTTTGCTGTTGAGGATTTTTCGCAGTTACATTTTATCTTACTATCTTAGTTCTTGCTAATATTATAAGCTAGCTTCTGCCCACGACTTTGTCTGCGTAGATTTTGATTATCGTTATTCCCTCGGGATTTTTTTTTCGGGATTAAAACTATCCTTTGTCCTATTCCAGGACCTAATCTATATTTTTAATAGGGTTCATCCCGATCCGTTCAGTGGTTGAAGCGTGATTGAGTAACAAACATCGAAACTTTCTCATTTATAATATTAGTAAGATGTGAAAGTTTGGATATTTGTTAGGTACTCAATCACGCCAGAACGGCTGAACGGATTCAGGTGAAATTTGGCATACTTTTTATCCCGTAACAACGTACGGTTCCCGTGGGATGACAAAATTACGAATTCTACGCGGACGAAGCCGCTGGCAGAAGCTAGTATTTAACAAAAAACTTCAGGAAATGCCACTAACTAAAAAAAAACAAGAGAATCAAAAAAGTACCTACTATGAAATTACTTTAAAAAAAAGGTTCTATGTTTGACATTGTAATAAGTGTGAATAATCAAAGGACAATCTCGCATAAATTAACCGAGTCCTAAATTAAACTCTAGGCTTGTACCTACAGTCAAGGTTAAAAATAAATATCCGCACAAAGTTGCAAAAATATATACACATGGACCTTATTACCTTAGTAATAAGGTCTGTGTACATATTTTTGAGACTTCGTGGTATATACATATTGGTGACCTTGACTGTACTACGATTACTAGGCAACGATAAACTTACTTATCTAGTTAAACATATACTTCAATACAGGGAAAACACCCAAAAGTCAGGATCAAATACTTACACCCGTCACACAAATACCGGAAAGCAAACCCGAGATCGCTAGCTTCGTAGGCAGGCTCTTTAACAACTAAGCTTACCATTTCGTGATAAATACACGCACGAAAATTTGATTTAATGTTCCGAAGAGACAACTAAAGCTTACCCGCTGGTAGTAAATGTTTTATAGGTTAACGAATTGAAAAGTGTTTTCTAAGCGAATCACCTAGCTGTTTGCAGTCGATCCGTGATTTTGGACCTTCTTACGTAATTTGCCATTCTATTTTCGCCGACCATAAAATAGAACGATCGCTATCGCAAAGAAAGCCACATCGTCATAACCATAAAACGTCAACATGTGCCGCTAATTGTCATAAATATCAGGAAAGAATTTATAACAGTGTGAGCCTACAATATATTTAAGTTTAAAAATGATTTCTAGAAGCTTGGGCCCCTTTTGAGCGCGTGGAGAGAAGAATGGGCTCATATTTTAGCTTGCTACTCCATTAGTGAGCAGCAACCCCAACCAATATGGCGGCGGGAATCTGCAGTGACAGGGGCATTCACCCCTGCAGCCGACCCTCGTTTTTGTAACAAAATCGATATATTTCGAGTAGGGCTTACAGTCGCAACAAGATCCGAGAGTTACGAGTAAGACGCTATTACGCGTATAGAATTGTTACGCTACAGTTTCTTTATGTAATAATTTATATTCTTTATACTCGGAAAAGGGGATAGTTTATTTGATGACGCGTTAGCCTGGTTGGTAGGGACCCTGCCTACGAAGCTAGCGGTCTTGGGTTCGATTCCCGTTATGGCTAAATTTTGTGTGATAAGCGCGAGTATTGGTTCTTGAGTCTTGGATGTTTTCTTATGTATTTACATAGGTATATACATACATTAAATCACGCCTGTTTCCCAGAGGGGTAGGCAGAGACCACTTCTTTCCACCTGCTACGATCTTGACAAATCTCTTTCGCTTCTTCCACATTCATACATCGAGTGATGCACGCACGTCGGTTTCGGGTACTTAAAATTCGGACCTTTTCCAGTATTTCTCCCATTTGTACGTATTTAAGTATTTATTTCTCTATACATATACTATAATAATAATATGTGATTTGATTCTACTGTGAGGCACAGTGCGCACCGTTGGCAATGCTAGCAAATGGTTGCGACGAGGCGGGTAGTGGAGCTTCGTCAATGATGGGACATACAGGCGCCAGTTGCTCGAACAAGTCAGGACAATCCGACTCTTCCTTTAAGATTCTATCAGCACCAGTCAGCACGATAGTATGTCAAAGGTAATATGGTTTTATAAAGTAAAATAGAAACCATCTGTGCAAATACTCGCAGCTAGCCAAATGCGAGCTACCGGAACGTGTATGTCTGAAGGACTCGCCGGACCGACGCGGCACGCTCGGCAAATGTCGACCGTACCGTCCCTCAGAATATATTCTCGACAATTGTTTGTCAGAATTTGTACAAACAGAATCTTTGCCCAAATATCTCAACGAATCGTAGCCAGTTCACTGTCAAATGACGATTGTATATGATGTTGTTGAATTGACTGGGTCGTTGTTCTTTTTTTGTGACGGTAAAGTCTTTTTAGATTTTTAAACTATCGATAATTATGGTTTCAGTGTTCTATTTTTATTATTAATATTAAACAAGACGCAAAATATCAAAATTACAGTAAGTTGCGATTATTTCAACAACCGTAAGCCATTTACAAGACCCATTTCAAGTTGTTAAGATACAACAAAAGCTCGTCCCAAAACTTGAGATAAATCTTAAAGCATAAGAAAGCCCCTTCTACACCGACCACGAATAAAGTTTAAACTTTGGAAAAGGCTAATTAGTTCAGGATTTACTAAGGTTTTAATGATACTCGTACTGGCAATACGCTTCCTTGTACACTTTTGGCTCCCAAGGCAAAAAATTGATAAAATTTGTAATTCCAAAAGTTAATATCTAATCTTCAGTATTGTAGCAATGTATTGAAATAAGGGGCGATCAAACCGCTGCTTAAAATACGGATACGGTACGGAATCGCAGTGACGTGTCGTATGATCGCGAAATATCAACGCATTTGAAATAAATCCATACTAGAAAGAAAGTAAGGTGTACCCCAAGGTAGCGTTCTTTACCCATATCATTACAACCTCATTACTCCTAAACTGATTAACAAATTTGAAAGTAAAAACTATATTTTGGACCCGTGCAGCAAGGACTTCTTCTATGCTGTAATATATAAGTTCAGTTACGCCCCTGATGTACCTTTATTAGATTAGATTTGGTAACGAACTTCTTAATATAATTGGGTGATTATTCGCCGTTTTAACAGCCGTCATTATTGTCTTCGCATATTATTCAAGATGAACTTTATAAATTTCTTGTTCTTTTACATGGAGCGGATACTACCCCCGGGTCCGTTATTTTTACATCAAAAGTTGCTGGTAGTTATTATTATTTTCGTCAATATATTAAAGACAACAATAACGCCCGAATATTCACCAATTACTTATGTCGCGTCAACTAATGCTTTCTCTGGCCCTTCGATAAATATAACACTAGAAGTTAAAGGAAACCAACCAGACGCGATTTATTCATAGTTTTTTTTTGGCGAGGCTGAGACCGGATGAGACTCGCAAATAGATACGACCTTGGGCTCAGCCTGCCATATTATTCTCTTAATAAGGACTCACTCGTCAATTCGACTGACGAATTATTTACCGATGAGTTTAAATTGTTCCGTAAGATTATATAAACAACATTTAGGTTTAGGTCGCCTTCTGCTTTTTTAAGATACCGTATTCAAACTAGAAACCCTTAAACCTAGTTTCGCCATGTCCGTCTGTTCGTATTCCGTGTCTACTTGAGTGCCTCCAAGTGCCTACAGCCAAAACTACAAGGTAATAAAAATCTGAAAAATATAATCATCTAATCTAAGCTAAGACAGCATACTTTTTTGTTTTTCGAGACATTTTTTGTATTTGTGGTAAAGGTGGGTGTCGGAATCCTACACTGCGCATGGATGAGCGTAGTTCGACTTGGTCTTGCCCGGTTTTTTCATTTTCCTTATTTTTTTCCTGCTATGATATTTTTATAAAATTACCTTTTGAAGTATCCTATCATCTTCCCTCTTCTGTTTACTATAAATTGCTAAGATAATATTAAAAAAAATAGATGTTTATGCAGTAGGCCGCGCGGGCACTTTTACTCGTCAAAAATCTACCAGCGCCTCCCAAAAGGAGACCACTGCTGAGAAGAAACGCCGCAAGAAACTCAACAATCAACTTTTTTTTTATTTGACTTATAATAATAATAATAACAATAACTAATATACTAATAATAATAATAGTAATAGGTAACAATAACTAATATTATAATAATAATAATAACCTAGCATTTTATAAACAATGAACATAAATAAAAGTATTCTTCTTGGAATTATCACAAAAGCAAATAAATAAACAATTTCGTCATAAGTACTCGCCCACCCGTACTTTTGTTCATACAACTTTACCATTTATAAATATATCAATCCTATGAACAAAAGAAAGGTGGGCGGGTATTTTTGCCGGTGAGTGTGTTTATATACTGACTTACTAATATAAATATGATGGTGTAAGATAACCACAAGAAAAGTTTCCATACGTTCTCCTACATAAAGTGTCCCTTAGACAAGACACAATGTTGACATTGTTAGGCGAGACTGTTACCGCTCTAAATGCAGGTATTATTAGAGCGAGGCACAGCACAAGTCGACGCTTCCTGCACAAATAGGCGACGTAAAAGCATGCAATTTGGCTAGCGAGTAAGTGGATAGCCCCGGTGAAGCCTGAACGCCTACCACTTGAAAGACGGATAACAACAAAAACTATGCCAATTATTTCCTTACTACAGTGATAAAGACTTTTTGTATCCGACATTGGCTTAAACGTCTAAGGCCGCATTTCACCAAACTGGAATAAGACTTACTCCGATCCTCCTATACAAATTCGGAGTTTAATCTGGGTATAAAACCTTATTCCAGTTTGGTGAAATGCGGCCTAAGAAGACAAGTGGTAGTGGTAAATCGATTACATTTCCTTGATAAACCTTATCGATAATTGAAAAACAATGTTACGCTATATTAATTAGTTACGTTAATATATTTGTTAAGTGACAATAAAGAATATGCATGGATTTTAAATCGCATTTCTCAACAAAATATGAAAATACCGTAAATGAAATCACCAAAAGTGAAATTAAAATTAAAATCGGTCAAGAAATACGGATAATACAAGTATTTTAAACTGCTAATAGGCTATTTGACAACATTGAAAATATACTACATATTGTGGTCATCCTATTAGATAATAGCGTAAAACAACATATTTCACTTTATTTTAAACTAAATTATGTATATTTTTTTGGAAATTACACGAAAAAAGTTGTAATATTTTTTGAAATTTTATCTGTGGCAGAAACGCTATGTTATTGCTTTGTAGCTGTGGTTACTCCCTGGTGACGTCACACGCAAGTAGCCACAGATCATAAGGGCGTAGGTATCTCTTCAAATGATTTTTTATTGTTTACTTGCGTGTGACGTCACCCTTGTCATATGGCCAGCGCCATGATAGAAACAGCGTTTTTAGCGCGGTTTTGAAAATTTAAACTTTAACATAGATTTTTATTGATAATACAGTAGAATGTCGCGGAAATATCAATGTAGTGTGCTTCTTATGTAATAAAGAATCATTTAAAAAGGTTGTCGTAAATTAGTCAAATAGCCTATTAGACAGCGATTAGACAGAGTTCCGATATGCAGTGACGTCATGTAACAGGTCGCCCATATAAACTCCATGTTCAAATTTGTTTTGCTAGAAAGACATAGGAACAAATCTTTGTTGGCTTATATCTTGGTTATTTTTATAGCTATTCAAAGAATGATTTTTGTCAACTGTTTAACTTTTTGTTACATGGATCATCTTTTATTGAAGCTGTTAAAGATAAGATAAGATAAGATAATAAGACTCCTAATTATGATAACATGTTACCTGGATCGGAATAATGTTTGTTAATTCATCATCATCACGTCAAACTAAAGTGTCACTTAGCTGCCCGATATAAAATTCTACAGTCTGTTCCTATTCAGTTCAGACTGCCAATGACAATAACAAGTATACCTGGGGCCTGTTTTATAAAACTACAAATTACAATTTACAGGTTACAAGTTTCCATTTGACACAACCTCGACCAATGAGGACCAGCCATTTGAGCAGTGTTGCCAGTTTAGACCTGTAAAATTGTAACTTGTAGCTTTATAAAACGTACCCCTGACTGTAATTATGTTTAGACAGAGATCTTTAGACATAAGCGATGAGAATAATGTTAACTTTAACTAGAAAATTAAAAAGGTTATATATTCATCATCATCATCGTATTATATTCTGGGTGTGACGGAGACGAAAACCTCTCTTATCTAATTAATCAATCAAATCTATCAAAACATCACTAAATTTTCATGTCAAATATATTTTAAAAATCAATATGTATATGACAAGCATCAGTCAGTCTAATTGTATTCTCACCTAAAGTGCTTTTCATAAAAAATACAAGATTCAATAGAGATTACTACCTCAAAATAAACATGAAGACAATGACTAAGTGTATAAATGGGTCAATCAACTTTTTGTTGTAGCTCGTTGCCATGGTGACGTCTCCTGGGTCACTCTTTAAAACTATGATTTCAAAGGATATAAGTAAACTAAAAGTCAGTTTTATTGGCAATTACAAACAAATTCGTTTATGGCTTCTCTGCTGAATGTGCTAGAAGTATATATTATAACGTTTTTTCTAAGAAACTATCACTGTTGTCTCTTGGCTAACAGGACAGAATAATAACCAAATAAATAATAATGACAATGCTCAACCTTCAAAAGTACGCGAATTTAGAGTAATAATGGTAAATTGATTTGTTTATATGATTGACGGAATGAAAAGGTTCCGACTGTAGGTAAAGGTGCTTTTCCACCGGCGAAGCGAGGTGAGGATTCGATTGGACTAAATTGAATAGTAAAATTTCAACTCTGTTTTTATGGTATGAATTAATTTATTTTGTACAATTAACATTTACAGTGTAGCCAAACATGAACAATTTCATACTAATTACTCAATTTCCAGCACTGAGCTAACGGTGACAATGGTTTCTAAGTACGAATGGCCGAGGCAATTAGCTCGGACTCAGAGTCGTGGAAAACGTCTAGTTTGCTGTTGCTGTCTAGAATATAGATTAAGAGCTTCAGCGCTAGGTGCAGTGGCGCGTGGAATTAGCAATGTCCCACCTATGGTTATCTTATCTTATCTTACAGATGGGCCCTCTCGCGGATACATTTCGACCGCTTTAGCGTCTTTTGTGCAATTACCCTCTTAAACACTCAGCTGTTCAAATGTGCAGGTTTCCTCACGATGTTTTTCCTTCACTGTAAGAATATCGGGTAATGTCCTTGTTATAAAAACTCATTGGTACGTGGTGACCGCGGGAGTTCGAACTCGGTAGGTACCTTACGATCTCGAAAATATTTATCTCTAATATTAAAAATTTAATATTAATTTAAACCTTAATTTTTCCGGGAAAAAAATTTGCCTATGTGCTATTATTACCTTATAATGTAACTTAAGTATAAGTGTTACATATGTATATGTTTTTATGATTGAAAAAATTACCTTCTGCCGGAGTTTCTTGCGGCGCTTCTTCTCCGCAATGATGGTCTTGTCCGAAGCGCTAGTAGATTCACTCCATATTACCGACGTGTATAAGAGCCCTCATGTGGCCAATTTAGTGAATGAATATATTGAATTTTGCATTCCAGACTATATGCCTACCTATAGTCTATCTCGGTGCCAAATTTCATTCGGATCCGTTCAGCCGTTCCGGCGCGATTGAGAAACAAACATGTAAACTTTCGCATTTACAATATTACTAGCGACCAGCCCTCGCTTCGCTTCAGTTTATGTGAGTTTTCTAAAACCCCCTTACATAAATGAGATTTAATTAAACAGAAAAACTTTCTCTTGAATTACTCTATCTAATGATGAAAACCGTAGTAAATCCGTCTAAGCGAGCGAAAGAGGGACAGACAGCGGGAAGCGACTTCGTTTTATACTGTGTAAGATGAAAGCACAAATAACGAACTGAAAAGGAATACTATCACGACTAAGTAGCTTTGTTTGTTTCTTGAGATACAGAAGACCAAATTTTATACCAACTAAAAAAACATTCGACGGTGGAAAGGAGAAACCCTTCAAGCGACATGATGGGCGAAATTGAGTTATATATAATATCGTTGGAATAGGCTATTTGACTTATTTTAGAAAACCTTATTAAATGATTCTTTATTACATAAGAAGCACACTACATTGATATTTCCGTGAGATTCTAGGTACTATATTATCAATAAAAATCCATTTAAAAGTTTAAATTTCCGAAACCGCGCCAAAAACGCTGTTTCTATCGTGGCGCTGGCCATGTAACAAGTGTGACGTTATATGCAAGTAAACAATGAAAAATCATTTGAAGAGATATGCCCTTATGATCTGTGGTTACTTGCGTGTGACGTCACCTGCGAGTAACCACAGCTACAAAGCAATGGCATAGCGTTTCTGCCACAGATAAAATTTCAAAAGATATTACAATTTTTTTCGTGTAATTTCCAAAAAAATATGCTTAATTTAGTTTAAAATAAAGTGAAATATGTTGTTTTACGCTATTATCTAATAGGATGACGACAATTTGATGCATATTTTCAATGTTGTCAAATAGCCTATTGGCTTTTTTTTTCTGCGTCTTTTGAGCACGGTTACTCAATTTCGCCCATCATGTCGCTTAAAAGATTTCTCCTTTCCACCGTCGATATAAGTAGGACAGCACCAAATAAGTTCAAACAGAAAAATCGTTCACACTTATTGTTTTTCGAGATAGTTTTCTGTGTTTGTGCTAAGCGCGTCGGAACCCTACAGTGAGCAATGGTCTGACATGCTTTTGCCCGGTTTTTTTAGGGTTCTGTACCAAAATGGTAAAAAAGGAAGACTTCATTGTGTGACTTTCTGTATGTCTCTATGTCACAGCAGTTTTTCTCAAAAACTATAGAAGCTACCGACCTAAAATTTGGCATAGTTGTTTAACATGCTTGCCCGCATCTGTTTTTAGTAAAAAATATAAAATTATTTTTCTAAATATTTGAAAAGGCGTCTAGAAATGGGAGTTGAAAACTGAATGTCATTTGATTATAGCACACGGGGCTCAATCTGCAAATTTCAAAACTGTTATTTTTATAATTTTTGACAAAGTTATATACAAACATTTCCAAAAAAACCGACTGGTTGGGGACCCTTAGCTCCAAAGTTTATGGACCAAAAAATCTGAAAAATTCCTGATTTATAGATAATTCTTTATATTACCTATACGCTAAAAATAAAATGAAGTTGTCAAACTATACAGTTTTCGAGAAATTATCAAAAAACTTTAAAAACCTGTATTAAAAATTAGGCTAGTCAAAATGGACATTGCGTAGATAATAAAGTTCACAACAAAATGAGTATTTTCTTTTGAGTTTTCGAACCATATTATCTTAAATACGGAAGCCTCGGTGCGCGAGTCCGACTCGCACTTGACCGGTTTTCTTGACCCGGCGGTTTGGGCTGTAGTGTACGTTGATATCTCAGCTAGTTTTTTCTTTTATATGTTTAGATGTCAACATACAAACACAAAACACTGACGATATCCGACGATTAATCCGAAGACACACTTTCCCGCTGACAGTTACTGATTGATGACTGGATTCCACGTAGTCGATAGCTGATACAATTTTAATCATTTTTCGACGGGTTCACGCAAAACTAACGTTCAGTTGAAATCACCAGGATATTTTTAACGGCGTTTCTACCGACATGTCGCTCGGCTCGGTCAATACTCAATCAATAGTTATATTGAAGATCGCCTGGCTCCCATTTCTTATTACAGGTGGCCGTCTTCTCAAGGGAGTCGTCACGAAGCACAATTTATAACTTCCATCTTAAAGGTGGGTCCACGTTTGTGACAATTCATCGTAACATGGTTCCGTGACCGTGTCACGATGAAAACTCATAGATGTGGACACACCTTAACACTGTCCAAAATTAGCGTAACCAGCCCTATACATTTGCCACGCAGTCCGATCCGATGGAGCACTAATATGCTAGGTTTACACGAGCTTAGTAGCTAATGCTTTGTACTTGTCACTTACATTTGTCAGATGTGAAGAACATATTGCATAAGTGCTTAGTATTAGTGCAACTGCAAGTGTGAGTGATAAGAAGCCGGTCCTGTTTACTAAGGCCCCGTTCCCACTATGCCGGACCGGCGAATTTGCCGGATGCCGGTAAGGCTAGTGGCTTATGACGCTGTTCACACGGCATAATGTGAACAGCTTCATATAAATTGTACAGCCACTACCCTTACCGGATCCGGCAAAATTGCCGGATCCGGCATAGTGAGAACCAGGCCTAAGCGAAAAGTGCCTACCCCAATTTAAAAATATACTAATACTTGTTACTTGTCGGGTGGTGTGAATATTGATGTCAAGTGAAGTCTTGTAACTGCTAGTACCATTCTCTACTTGCCACCCTGCAGACAGTCATGTCCCTAATGGCTGATTTACATTGGTCCAGCAAATGCATGCCAGTAGAAGTACATTGATGAGTTGGTTTTCACGATTGAGGCGAGAGCTATAGTAACGACGCAATGTACTTCTACTGGCATGATTTTGCTGGCCCAATGTAAATCAGCCCTAACAACTTACACTAATGACAAGTACTAAGCTCGTGTAAACCTAGCATTAGCCTCACCTTAAGAATTGTACTTACTTTATATGTATTTCAAAACTGACCTATTAGGATTCAAGTAGTTTTGCATTTAGTTGCGGATAATTGAAGTCCATATCCATTTTAGGTTCATTAGCTTTATGATATAGCTGAATTAAACAAATTAACATAATGAATTCCATGCACACAACCATTTAAATAGACAAACAATGTTTTATTACACGGTGGAAATTTGTGAAATGATTTTTTAAGTTGGGTGAACGCCGATTTGAACACAATTGTTTCCAGCCATTGCAACGCCAGATAATTGCGTACGTAGCACTTAATTTCATTACCTTGTGATTGCAATTAACACACGTCCGGTGAAAGATATATTTAAAACTAGAGGACGCCCGCGACTTCGTACGCGTAGAATTAGTTTCCCGCTACTCCCCCCATTTCTTCCCGTTGGAGGTCGATTTTCGGAAAATCCTTTTTTAGTGCTCACTTTCATCATGAAAGGAACCCCTGTAACAAGTCAAGTTTGTTGTTTCAAGTTTCTAGGTACAGTAGTTTCGGCTGTGCGTTGATATATAATAAGTCAGTCAGGTTTGCCTTTTATATACAGGGTGTTCTGCAGAAGGTTGGACAAACTTCAGAGACTCTTTTATTATGCGACCAACATCCAAATCGCGAAAAAAAAACAGTTGTTCCATGCATTTCGGCTGTTTAGCTCTCAAAGTTTGTATGGAACGGCTGTTTTTTTTTCGCGATTTGATTTGAAGACTTTGTCATTATGATGAAGACCGCTATGGATCCGAGTTTTATAACTTCATAATAATAACGATATAATTAGAACGTTTTCGTAAAATAGCACCATTTGTTACGCGGCCTGCATGTATGTGCGTAGGTACAGTGAAGGTTGTAATATCTTAACCTAAATTCTCTATGGTTCACTATTTTCAAAATAGGAACACGGAGTCACGGTCCTTCAAATGTTCTTGATGCTTGTATGTTTGGGCACTTTGCGTCAATTTAAAATACTAATTTCTTAACGAACGAAAGTACATGATACTTTTTTACGGGTGCGCTTTCAATAAGTCTATATTTGTTTTGCATAATTTCATTTAACTACATTATGGGCGTTTAGCATAAAAGCAAAATCGTTGTTATGCATACCTAACATCGTTATTTTATTATAGATATCAAAATAATGCAATTTGTTATGCAAAATGAAAATTAGCTCATTCGTTTTTAGGGTTCCGTACCCAAAGGGTAAAAACGGGACCCTATTACTAAGACCCCGCTGTCCGTCCATCCATGGTCTATGTCACCAGGCTGTATCTCATGAACCGTGATAGCTAGACAGTTGAAATTCTCACAGAAGATGTATTTCGGTTGCCGCTATAACAACATAGGGTGACGGTACTAATGATGGACACTTTTAGCTGACAGGCACGAGTAATGGACACTTCACTAAAATTTCATATTTCATACGGTCCTAAATTGATTGTTGCAAAAACAAATGAATAACCCTTATCTTCTGTTAAATAAGAATTAAGTGTCCATCATTGGTCCTTGTCCATTAATGGGTCCGTCACCCTACTAAAATCAGAATAATAAATACAACAAACGTGATTTTTTTGCCGTTTTTTGCTCGATATTCATTACGGCAACAAGTAGACGCTTGAAATATTCACAGAATATTTAGTTGTATATTCACTTTAAAAATGAATAATTAAATTAAAATAAAATATATATTTAAGGGGGCTCCCATACAACAAACGTGATTTTTTGATGTTTCTTGCTAATTTTGTACAAATAATGTAACGGAACCCTTCGTGCGCGAGTCCAACTCGCACTTGGCCGGTTTTTATGCAATTAATTACACACCCCTTTTTCACTTTGTCTTTTATTTTTATTTTGTTTCATATATTCGAGAATTTTGTGGATGATGTAATTAAATTAAAGTACGTGTACGGCTTTTGATATTTATTACATACCACAGTTGCCCATCGCGTGTATTCCAAATTAAAAATTCATTTTAACGCGTATTAAAGCAAAAATAATAATATCCCGCCTACATGAAGTGGAAAATTGATGAATTGATTCGTAGTCAAAGCAAATGATATGCCGTTCCAGCCGTCCATTTATTTAAATCTATGAATATGTTTAATTTTCACAATCTGACATGGCTGCGGCCTGCATGTGTGCAACGTGGGTGTGTAATGTTTAGCATAAAAACAAATATTCTAATGATCATTTTACATAACACTAATTGCATAATTTCAATCTGCATAATAAATCATCAATATAATAGTCATGAGACTCATGAGGCCTAAAACGAAATGCATAATTTCAAAAACTATAATGTTTATAAATTAAAAAATAAATATTTTTAACTGCTTTCATTACTATTAAAGTGGTCACAATTCTAACGTAACCTAACCTAGTTAGAAGAAATTGACTTAAAATGCATAATAACAAGAAAATAACAGTTATGCTAAATGATATGTTATGTTATTCGATCGTATGCCAGATAAAATTATACAATTGGTTTGTATGCTAAACGTTCATTATGCCTTTCGTGGTTAGTTAAATGAGATTATACAAAATGTTTTTATACTGATTGAAGCGCACCCGTGCAACATACATAATTTAATGTTTTGGCAAATTAAATACCTATTACTAATTAAATATTTACAATACATACACCGCCGTTCTCAGAGAGAGATATATTTGAGATAATTAACTCGGTATTTAAAAATCATCTTTAGGTTTCTTTAATCATTTTTCATTTTAAATGATCATTTAGGATATATAACGATTTAAAATTGGTTAGCAACAGTCGGGTTTAAAAGCTTGCTTTTTGTTATGTTATTAATTATTCAAACTTGTGTACCTATGTAAATTGACAATAAGGATCGATTTCATCCTCATTAACTGACTTGTTTTACGACATTAGATTAAATGTTATTCTTAGAGTAAATCGGCATTTAAATTAAACCTAGAGTTAATCAGTTTGACGTGTTACCAACGATAATTCTAAGAATGGTGAACCTATTCGGAAATACTACCGTTACTATACCACCGTTTCGCATGGAATAACAGAGTTACTCTTAGAATAATTTAATGGCGTCCACATTTATTTATTTATTGGGAAACAAACAGCTTAAAATTAAAATACATGATAAAAATACAAATTTGCTTATTACATAACCTAATCCAAAACATTTTCCAGTAATGAAAAAAAACGGAGTTGCTCAGAGAAAACTAAATTAAACTAAAGTATTTAAAAAAACAATGACACCCCACCTCCACCTCCATTCTAATTATGAAGGAGCAAAAAAATAAAATTAAAAAAAAAACAACTTTCAAACATACATTGATATGTAAGATTACTGATTTAGAGGTGCAAGTGCTGTCAAATCAACTTAGCACTCATTTTCTAGACAATTATTTTCCAGTCCTATAATACTATAAAAGTATGTTGACATGACTTAAGTGTTGACTTCGTTCCGTTGTACAGCAAACTAGAAACGAAATAGGGAATATGCATGAATTTTTTAAATCGCATTTCTCAACAAAATATGAAAATATCGTAAAACAGATCACCAAAACATTAAAATTAAAATCGGGCAAGAAATACAGATGATACAAGCATTTTTAACTGCTAATTAGACAGCAATTAGACAGAGAGGTCCGATGCGCCATGTGACGTCATGTAACACATCGCCGTCGGCCATATAAACTCCATGTTAAGTTCTGTTTTGCTAGAAAGAGATAGGAACAAATCTTTGGTAGCTTATATCTTGGTTATTTTATAGTTTTTAAAAAAATTCAACTGTTTGTTACAAAAAAGTCACGAATATTCCCTATTGTTCTTATATTCCACTCTGTAAATCCATCTTGGTTTGACGTGTTAGGGTGTTATTTTTAACTCGGGCGCCATTACTTAAGAGCTATCAAATCAAAACGTTGAGAATACCCTCCTAAGCCCCTTAATTAAAAATAGAACATAATACGGCTTTTGAAATAAAAATCGAATGCAAAGTAAATAAAGTGCAAATTCTTTTCAATTTATGGCTAATGAATGATCAAATTAGAAAATTGGGTGACTGCGGGGTCGTGATCCTTACTTAAAACTCAGTAAATGATTTTGATTCTAGTGGTTTTTAAAACAATGAAAGTTCAGTATTTTATTTTTAAAAAAACCGTAATTAATACAAAAACTAGGTCAACGGGAAATACCCTATACATTTTGATTCCCTCGAGAGTGTAGAAATATACGTTTTTATGACATAAACGGCCGTATCTTTTTTTTACGTAAATGTAGAAGTTTGATTTTTTCCCAGCTTCAAGGGACTGTAGATTTGAGTATATGGTTTAAATTTCAACTCGATACCTTTACGCGTTCCCGAGATAAAGGGTCTTGACAGACGGACAGACGGACGACAAAGTGATCTTATAAGGGTTCCGTTTTTCCCTTTTGAGGTACGGAACCCTAATTATGGCCACAATATTTTCCAAGAGGTCAATTGTCGAACCCAACTCGGCTGGGCAGCGTTCGGTACGCTACGCACTATCTTCTCGTCCCAAATACCGCAGTGCCTCAAGACTCTTCGATCAGTGTATTGCCAGTGATGACTGATGACGTATGGATGTGAGACATGGTCGCTCACAAATGGGCCTCATAAGAAGGCTCAAGGTCACTCAAAACGCAATGAAAAGAGCCAAGCTGGATGTCTCCTTGCAAGTTCGAATGGAGTTCAAGGAATGAGGAGATCCGCAGGAGAATTAAAGTAACTGACATAGCTCACCGGGGCACATTGCTAGTAGAACCGATGGCCGTTGGAGAGGGAAGGTTCTAGAGTGGCGACCGCGCGGGAGACGACGTGTCCGCAGGCCTTCCACAAGGCGGACCGACGATCTGATAAAGGTCGCGGGAAACCGCTGGATGACAGCGGCAGAGGACCGATCGTTGTGGAAAACCTTGGGGAAGGCCCTTGTCCAGCAGTGGACGTTTTGCGGCTGATGATGATGATGATGATGATGAAGTTAAATCTATTCAAAAATCAACCGATCAGACTAGTAAGAAATTGAGTAAGTAGGGTGGCCATGATTCTGAACAAAATTAATTCATTTGATGTTTATTTAAATAATAATAAAAAGCAAAGTAATGGTCTGGATGCTTTTAAATCTATTTACGTTATGTTCCTAATGGTGAAGTGAGTTTAAGTTTACTTTGTTGCTACACGATCCCGCAGTCACCCTGTAGAGTCATATTCCATTAACCAATTTCGTTGTATGGTAGGCCTTAGGAGGGGAAAACACGTCAAAAATAATAGGCTTTTACCGTGCAGATTGTCAACCTTGAACTTGTTATAGTTTTATTTTCCAGATGAAAATATACTTGAAATAAGGCATTCGATTTTGTATTATTTTAGGGCTACCAGCACGGCTAGCACATGTTGTCCGCGACTTGTTTGTCGCTAGGATCTCCTTTTCTTTCTAGTCTGTTACGATAAAGACGCACTGAGCGACAAGCGAGAAAATACAACTTGTGCTACTCGTGCTGCCAAAGCCTAATCCTGCCCTGCTACGTAACAAATGCACAAGTCCAATTAATTCATAGAAGCATATTAAACTTTCTATGGTTAAAATAAGGTTGGAAATGCAATACAATTCATATAGTAGATGTGTCTTTTTTTTTGTAGGAGGGCAGTATAGTAGACACCAGAAAGAGCGTCCTACTGAGAAAAGAGTACAGCTCTATGTCGTAAAAAGGTGCAGTACCCTTACCATGAGTTACAAATTACTGTACTCTATAAGAATAACTGCGAGGTCTGCGAGGGCAGAGCATTTGACTCGCTAGCGAGTACAGTAATTGTAACTCATGGTAAGGGGCGTTACAGGGGCGATTTTATAAACAAGTATTGCCTGGCGACACTCGCCAAACGTACCTACGCGATTTAAGCGTCAGTTCACAATCCTCTTAAGAGAAAAATAACCCGTAGAAGCTCTATACCCCATCTAGCGAGAGCATAATCTTATCGTGGACTATATCATAACAATATGGTCGAACACAAACTGGAATAGATCCCCTGATATTTCTCCAAAATTTCGGTTCTTCGCTTATCGGACTTTGTGCGAAACCGTCATTGGAGGCTTTAACTTTATAAACAAAGTACGTTTGGCAAAACCTTCGGAGCTCATGGTGTAAATTTTATTAAGTTGCCAGCACAATAGAGCAAGTAAATTATAACAAGAGAGTGCCTTACACGCGCAGATATCTCCCGAATGGCTTTACGCTTTCTTGTCGTCGACGCACAAATGGACTTTCCCTGAACATTAACGTTTTCGTCTAACAATGGCCTCTTGACGAACGATCTTGATAGTCAAAATAAATATTTAAATTGTATTTAGCTCTCTGGAGGTTCGAGATAAGTTTGTTTTAATGGCGTTTTGTCGAGGAATTGTTTATCGCGTCTCTGTAACGCTCTTAGTTCAAATGATGACAAGGCCTGTTAATTTAAGATCGTCTGTTAGAACTTTATAAACAAAAACTCAAAAAGCATAAATTCCTTGTACCTACCGATTCAACGAATCATATTTTACCTCGGCTGAACCAAATTTGAATAGTTTTTTTTTACTGAAAGTAGTTGTTTGAGTGGCTGTTCACATTATTAATTTATGGTTTTGGGGTAAAGTTCTGAACATCTTTCAGCTCTGACGAGTATTTTTGCAAGACGCAAATGCATTATAACACATAGCACAACCCTTAATGAATCACAAAACATGTTTTATTTTAAATACTTGCGATTTATTAAACCGGGTAACATTAATAGGCAATTGCGCGTTCCTATGGCAGAAGTGAAACTGGTGTGATTCCAATGAATGCAGAACTATTCTGTGCTTGCGGGATCTCAATCAGTCTTTACGACACATCCAGGTTGCACAAGGGTTACACCAAGACTTCAAGTCAATCTACAGTGATTCTAAATTATGTAGGTATAGAATACCTCAAATCTTGTAACCTACCTGCTTAGTCTTAAGTCCCAGATAGACGCGCGAGTAAGTACGCCGTACGTATGGCTCGGCGAACTTACTGGCCCGTTTGTCACCCTAAGTACGCAAACATCTATTATTTTTAGTTAACACGAGCGAAAAAAATCGTCGAGCTTTAAGTACGCGAACTTATTCGCCCGTCTATCTGGGACTTTAAAGTATATGACAAGGATAATATGACCTTTGAAAAACTTCTATAACGCCCACTTTCCGATTGTCTACTTTTATCACTTATTTTTTTTAAATTGATGGTGTCGCGCATTTACGAGCATACCATCCCATTCACGCCCGGTTTGGTTCTCATAAAAAAATATATTGAACGGAAATGAAGTAAGTAACTAACCGGTTTCGTGGAAGTGTGTGGGTGTACAGTCGCCAGGCGAGCCGACGGCGGCCGGTCCACGTTGACTCGCTTTTGAATAGATTTTTACCTTTAGCCGGCTTAGCTTGCATTATTGCTTCGTTGATCGTGTTTATCTTTTTGATGCCGGAGAATTCTGTTAATTTTGTATTTTAGTCAGGATAACATCGAATGAGAAATTTTGGCTATGATTATGTTTAAATATGATTAAAATATTTTTAATCTAAAATAAATATTATTAATATCATTTAGGTTTAGTGCAAATTATTAGTACCGACTAAGGGCCTGTTGTTTGATCAGTAGTTAACTTAACTAATTGTTAAAATTCGAAAAAGGAATCAAATATTTGACACATTTCCTTGAGAATTTAACTATTAGTAACGATTTTTAACAATTAGTTAGTTTAACTACTGATCAAACAACAGGCCCTTACCTGCCTACCCAATGGTTAGGATGGGAAAAAATTGTCAACCTAACGTTTGCATATAGCTAATAGGCTTCATACTTTCTATTAGTATGTAATTGGTCTATTAAACAAGCAACAGCAATTTAAAAAAAAAGTTTATTTTTAGTTTAGTTTTTAATTATCGACTGTACTGGACTGATTTTTTTCAGTCAAGCTATTCGCCATAATTATATTACCTACCTACTTACCATATTAAATCTATATATATAAAAGGCAAACCTGACTGACTATAAGTAAGCCGAAACTACTGTACCTAGAAACTTGAAATTTGGTTCCTTTTATGATGTAAGTGAGCACTAAGAAAGGATTGTCCGAAAATCTACCTCCAACGGGAAAAAATGGGGGGAGTAGCGGGAAACTAATTCTACGCGTACGAAGTCGCGGGCATCCTCTAGTTTGATATAAAATACTTTTTATCGAATAAACAGCTGGGTGAAGGTCGTCTCCTATTCGGATCTCCTACTAATAGACCCTGAAGCCCTAGACAAGATGCATTCGGTGTTCGTTATTGTTATCAAAAATGTATAGGATTGACGTAAGCAATCAAACGGCACGTCGAGCGCCTACGTCAATCCCATAACTTTTGCCAGCTTTCGAAAATCGCTTACGATAGTTTTAAGCAAGTTGTCTAGGATCAGGCAGGGGGGTTATTATGAGATAGCTATGCAGCTCATTTTACGGTGAGCGAAAAGGACAGAGCTATAGCAGTTATACCCCCCCAGGTGTCAACTGTTCGGGAGAAGTCATTCTTAAAATGAAAAGTCAAAATTAATTTAGAATGACGCAACATTTCAGCTGTCAAACAGTGGTCGATCTGCGAGTTATTAATAAACGTATCCACATCGCCCGCCGTCCGCGATGTTGTCTTTAATGTAACAAAAGGCATGAGACAATGCTGTTTTGCCGAATGTTACTACAAATAAAAAACCGGTGTAAACAATGTTTCGGTTTTTAACCACCGACGCAAACTAAGGGGTTTATAACTACATACCTATTATTTTATCGAAACACCTTTCAACGAACGTAATCATTAAATAGAATTTGCATTTCATCGAAAGGCACTTCTCACCGCATAGCGCATGAGTGTTTTTTATTTGCTAGTCACGAGTCTAACCTAACGTTACGCGTAATTAATATTTGAGTTGTCCTGAAAACATAAGGTTTTGAGCAGAAAATAGCATTCGATGAAATAAAATTCGATGACGCTACAATCGATTGTAGGCTCAGTGGTTTTTTATGTTCTTTCTAAATTTCCATTTTTATTACAAGCTTTTATTTAACTTGCAATTGCAATAAATCAATGTATGTATGTACGGGTCAAATCTTGCAAGTTAAATTTGACCCACTTCCCGCTAACGGAATGGGCTGAAATTTGGACCACGTATGTAAACCCGATGACAATGCCATGACGATGATGGAGTCGGAAGGTGGCGACAGGATCTCCGCTATTGTTAACATTGTTATACTGTATATTTTCTTTTCTATTTGTGTAATATGCATTGAGTCAATTTTTGTCAATGAATCTATTTCTATAGTATTCTATTCTATTCTTAACGAAGACCCACCGCGATAGTGTGGTCTTGATAAGCAGATAAAGATTTTGCAAAGAAAAGTACAGTTGGCAAAATTGGTATAAAATGAATTTTTTGACAGAAACTTATCTAATTTTAACCCGGCAATTAACCCTCAACATCAGAAATTCTAAGTTTAATATCTACGTTCATGTGTGAGTCACTTAGCTTCGTACTCTAAAATTCAATTTAGATCAATTTCCGTTCAGTATATTCTGGGAAATAGGCTTTAACAGACTGACAGCCACGCGAGTGATCGCATACGAGAGTTCCGTTTTTAGAACGAACCGCAAAACGTTTCTGGCATAATTGTTCGATGTGTCAATTAACCTGTTCAACGCCACAGACGGCTCTGGCCGTCGTCAACTGAAAGTTGTGCCACTCGCCACGACGGCTATAGCCGTCAAAGTTTTTTATACCAAAGTTGACTGTTGAAATGAAGTCACTTTCAAATATAAATATATTTAAAAATAAGCTTAAAGCTTTTTTGCTAAGGAAGTATTTTTACTCAGTTGTGGATTTCTGTGAGCCGTGTATTATTATTTTTGTGATTAAATGTTACGTCTAACTGCATAAACAGTATTTTTTTATATATGCTAAAATGTTGTGTATTTTTTCATGATTTATTAAGTATATAACATCTTAAATTAATTTGTGAATTATGTCATGATAGGATATTTCAAATGAATTGTATTGTTTCTGAATAAATGACTATGACTATGATAAGTTCAAGATTAAAAGAGACTTTCATCATTTCATTTCATCATCAAACGAGCAGGACATTACCGGCCATTTTTTTCTACGCACAACTCTCATGCGAAGGACACTTGACGGGTTAAATGCTAAAAATGCATGAAAATTATCAACAATAGGTATGTCATTAAACTAGTTTAAACTTGTCGATTTTTGACAATCTAGATTTTATATGTATATTGCTGTCGTATTATCTTTTTTGTACCTTTATCGCTATTGGTATGTTATCGTGTACGGTATATCGATTTATGGTGCGTTCCTATATTCAAAACCGTGGATAGAGTTTAGTTGTGACGTCTCGTTAAAATTGACATTTGCTACGTACAAAATTTGTCAAAATTTAACGAGACGTCACAACTCTATCCACGGTTTTGAATATAGGAACGCACTATAAATGATTTAAGTATCGCTGTCTGGTAAACATTTTACAGGAATTCTTAGTTTAGGTCCTGGTTTTTCAGTATCTAAAGTACTATATAAGTTTCTCTCATATCGGACACTATAACAATATGTTTGAACTGCTGCACCTCAAGTCGCCGTCAATAGAACTTGTGAACGATGTGAACAAATTAGTACCTATTGTTTGATACATAACCTCAAATATTCACCAAGCGTGTTTTTATTAAAAATAACGTATAATGAATAGTTATTTTATGTTAAACTTAAAGTGAAAATAATGATCTAGTGTATAAATCATTGCAAAGACCTCACTTGATCTTTAAACGTACCTACGTGATTATCTACGTTGCGTTAAAGCGACAAGGTACTAAGGTGTGTAGCTACTTATAAGGTCGACTGAATCGTTTTTATTGATTTTACGTTACGTTGTCGTTAGTTATTATTCCGAAGACGCTCTCGAATCCTATTCCGTTATTAAATAAAACAAATCACTAGTTTGACAGACGCCCTGTTTATTATTTCCATGTTAAGTATTTTCTTATTCTTTTTCAACATAGATTTTACACATATTATATTATTGTACATTGAACAACATTCATGGGTGACAACATTATTTTAACAGACAGACGGATTTAACATCATTGGGTAATATGATAAGTAATGTTTTTGCACAACCGAGAGCAAAAATATTAATGCAAATGTCTCAAAATCTTTAACTTTTTATGAGACCTTTTATTTTTTCTCTTGTTTGTAGTTTTTAACATGGATTTTACACGTATATAATATTATTGTACATTGAACAACATTCATTGTGTGATCTCATAATGCTAATGGCTGATTTACATTGGTCCAGCAAAAGCATGCCAGTAGAAGTACATTGACGAGTTGGTCCTCACGTTTGAGGCGAGAGCTATTGTAACGAGGCAATGTACTTCTACTGGCATGCTTTTGCTGGACCAGTGTAAATCAGGCCTAACAGATAGGGGTTTAACATCTTTGGTGTTTTTGCACAACCGAGAGCAAAAATGTTTAAGCAAATGTCTCAACTGTTATTTTTTAGAGACCTTGTTTTATTTTCCTCTTGTTTGTGGTTTACACGCTATATGACATCATGGGGTGGAAACTCTAACAGCGAAGAAATATTTAAACAGTTATTTATTTATTTGGCGATCTCCGTCAATATCATTCCATTATCACGTCCGAAATATATTACACTTAGTTTCTTCCTTCATCTAATCAGTCGCGGATCCTGCCTCGGGATCCAAAGTAACATTCCAAATACTTATCTTTCTATATAAATAAGTTATATCATACAAAAAATATTACACTAAGTCCTATTAGGTATATATAGGTACATACCACTCATAGTTTACGTATGAATTTACAATTCTTCCATCCTTTAAAGGTAGATATGTGACTTCGCCTTATTTACACGTCAGTGCCACATCCATCTTGGAAAGTGTCGTCATTGGTTGCTCTGGTGATCGTGAGGACACGCTTGAGCGCGGCGACGGGGGGCAGCACGGGGGGCCCGCGCTGCCACACGCGCAGCGTTCGCGGCGCGGCGCCCGGGGGCCTGCTGGCAACTGGCAGCCCATAATCCGGGGGGTACGGCGCTTCCCCCGGAACCGCCGTCACCGCTGACGCCGCGTGCGACCGAGGAAACGTTCTACTCATATACCCCAATTCTTCTTGCGACCCGTTAACACTGCTATTCTCTATAATAGGTGTACGGTCATTGTAATACGCCGGTATTGCTGAACTCACAGCACGGGCCAAATTGGTTGCTTGAGTCATTTTCATTTGATCCCAAAGACCAGACGGATATAGCGAATCGGAACCTTCGCGTGCGTACTCGCCGCTCCCCGGCCGAGTGGCACTGTCCGGCCTCGTTCCATTGATAAGATCTGGGTCGATACCGACAGAAACTGTTGGCGAGACCACCAGGGGCCCTCCGGCGGTCACCAGGCTCCCACGGCCTTCGTAGTGATTAGTTGTGTAAGGAATATCGCTCACTCTCGGAGGCTTCAGCACCGGATTGCATTTGGGATCGTTGAAATTTACGGGTTCCTGTCTATTTACCAACACTGCGCCATGTGGTATGTCTGCAACGACCGGGTGTACTTCGTTACCCGATACTACTCTATCTAGACTATTTGGGGTTTTGCTTTCGCTTTCTGTTGGCGATCGATATCGTACAAAAGTTACTATCAGAGCAAAGGATACGATTACAATAATTAAGATCAAAGCTGAAATTGTTGCGATTTGGACATTCCCTAAAGATGCCATTCCTCCGGGCGGCAGTCGGATATGTAGTGTGAAGTTCGCCTCTGCATTGCCCCCATTATTCGCAGCAACGCAATAAAACTCCATAGGATCGGCCTCTTGCGTATTAGTTAATATTAGCGCCGATTTCTTTTTTTCATCACCTTCCTCGTAAATGTATGTCTTTTGGTGAGAGTTAACATGGCTTCCGTTTTGTAATAGGCGCCCGTTCCAATACCAATTAATTTGAGCGCTTGGTATTGCTTCCGTCTTGCATATAATTGTAGCGTTTTGCCCAACTTCCGTTTCTACATGTCGACTGACCAGCAATATTTCTGGTTTGCACGCAAATTCTTCTATGGATAGCTCGGAAAAAGGGCGGTTAGCTAGCCGAGGAGGCGCCGAGCAGCTCGGTGTCAACAGCAGCTTCCGTTTCGCCAGCCAAAGTTTAAGCTCCTTAAGTCGGCAATCGCACGTCCATTGATTACCAGACAAATCTATAGCCCTTAGTCTATCCAGCCTTTCGAATGAAGCAAGTGGTAAATCTTTCAACTTGTTGTCATTAAGCCTTAAAGATTCTAAAGATTTTAAATTCTTAAATGCATCATGGGCTATTTCTCGTATCTCACATTTCGATAAATCAAGCTTTACAACACTTCTTACATGAGTCAACGCGTCGGAGTGTACCTTTAAAATTGGATTTTGGGCCAATATGAGATCTCTTAGGAACGGAGCATCGTTGAAGCTTCTTGAAGGTATTTGAGTGAGTAAATTATTAGATAGGTCCAATTCAACTAGGTTAGTTAGGCCTATGAAAGCATGGTCATGTATTTGACCGATGCTGCAATTGCGAAGGTAAATCCTTTGGAGGTTAATTAGGCCGGTTTTGGTGAATGCCTCCTTGGGCAGTATTTGGAGGTTGTTCCCCGAAAGGTCGAGGAGTTGCGTGGCCGGGTCCAGGGACTGCGGCACGGTGATGAGCGCGCGGTTCACGCACTCCACGGCCTGCTTGCCGCTCTTCCATTTACACTCGCATATAACGGGACACGAGCCCTCCGTCGCTAACTCCGCTAGTACCGTTGTCCACAACACCACACTCACTGTCACTAAAACCCACTTCATTTTCATTTCAATCCAATTTGAGGCAAAGTCACTATCACTGCATTTCCTCCAATCAATGTATCACAATTATATTAGTCATTTTATTCAAATTTACGGTAAAGTTATTATCACTGCATTTCCTCCGATCAATGTCCCACGATAATACTTGAACGATATTCAATTACGTCAGTAAAGTTGAGCCTAGTTCATCGTTAGGTTTGAGTACCGTATCACGTCACTACTCGAAAAAGTTGGGGAGCGATACATGTCGGCGCGTCGCGCACCGGCGATGGCTGTAAATCAACTGAGGGAGAGAGGGATCGTCTGTGTAGAGAGCGGCACGCATGCGCCCGGCGGCCCCGCGCCCCTCTCTGCGGCTTCTCAGGCCCGCGTTCAGCGCCACGACAGCCGATTGTTGAAAGAATTCCAAAAGTGTAATTTTCTACCTGCTTGCGGCTGCGACCGAGCGGTCCCCTGCGCCTGGCCACACGTCCATTCACAAATACCTGAGCCGGCTGGCGGGGGTGCATTCACACGGCGCGCCGAGCGTCGAAGCCATTCCAAAACAACGTCAATTGTTACATCTAAACTATTCGTTGAGATCACGTCGGGACAGAGCCCAGGTAGACGAATAATTATAAACAGCGTCCGGCGCAGGTTTTGAACAATGAAGCAGGATGTAGCGAGAAACGTTCATTCATAAGTGAATGAATTGTCGTAATGGTTACAATTTAAAGTCACGTTTGGTTTGGCAAAAAAACAGACGGTTCTGCTTTGTGACAACACGTAGGTACAGGTTTGAGTTTTGAATGTGAAATGACAAAAGAAGTTCCAATACTTGTTATCAAAGCTAACCGAATAGGTACTAGAGGACAGACTGCAGTGCTAGTCAGTTATAATAGTTACTGGAGCGACTGATTGCTAGTTCGTTACCTGTAACTACCTACTAGAGAGATAATGACGACTAGCTGGCTTTCGTCTCGGTCGGAGAACCGCAAACCAATCGTTGCCAGCTACGGATTACCTATATAGGTATTATGATCGCGTGTTTCAAAGCGCTATTGACTTTAACCTTTCGAACGCCACAGACGGCTCTGGCCGTCAAATTAAAGTCGTGCTACTGACGCCACGACGGCTACAGACGTCAAACGTTTTTAATTAAGAGTCTTTGTTTCGTATCAATTTGGTAGGTTGTAATTTCCATAGCATGACATGCCTGGCGTGTAAGTGGCACATTTTGTATTCGACGTACCTACGGCATACTAAAAGTTAATAATCTGCCTTAGACAAGCAAGATGCATTTCGAGAACGATATCGTTAAAAAGGTTATTTGATTACGGTGAATCAGTTGTGATTCTTAACGGGTTCCCCATGCATCAGTGCATCTGTGGTACTTTGCCACGGGGGCCCTCTCTTTTTAGGGTTCCGTACCCAAAGGGACCGGGAACGGGACCCTATTACTAAGACTCCGCTGTCCGTCTGTCCGTCTGTCTGTCACCAGGATGTATCTCATGAACCGTGATATAACAACAAATACTAAAAACAGAATAAAATAAATATTTAAGGGCTCCCATACAACAAACGTGATTTTTTTGCCGTTTTCGCTAATTTTGTATGGATAATGGTACATACGGAACCCTTCGTGCGCGAATCCGACTCACACTTAGCCGGTTTTTTAGTTTTTATTTTATTTAGTTGTATGTATGTTCACGACACATTAGCCTAGTCGGTAGTGACCCTGCCTTCGAAGCTAGCCGTCTCCCAGATTCAAACTCCGGTATATATTTATGTGATGATCATGTATATTCTTTCTTGAGTTTTGGATGTTTTCTATATATGTTAGTACGTATTCTCTATACATATAAGTATGTTTATCGTTGTTTAGTACCTATAGTACAAGCCTAGAGCTTAGTTTGAGACTAAGTCAATTTATGTGAGATTGTCCCCTGACATTTATTTATGTTACTATGTATGGCACAGATGGACCGATTTCAACGAACAAGACTGTTACAGTTAGATTCGTCTTGACGTGTCAAATTTCACGAGGGTTTATAAAAAAGGGCGAGTCAGACTCGAGCTGCGAGGGTTCCGTACTATTATTTTACCGTTATTTGTATTGTAGCCGTATAATCATGTTTTACTTTTTTGTCCACAAACTATTTTACCAACTTTATACAAAATCTGGTCTGTGGCAGATTATATCTTTTTTCTAAAATATTATAAGTGTTAGCGCCATGGTTTTATTTTTCTTATTTTGTAAGTGTAGAATATTTCCTAGACTAAGTATTTTTTTGACAGCGTTTTTCTTTCCGTTTCACATTTCACGTTCTAAAATATCCCAAAAACCATTCATTACAAACATCAAAAAAAAAAACCTGTTTAATATAATAGCTCCCGAAATATAACAATAGATTACTTACAGCAACATGGGTCGGGGCAGAAGCGACTTGGATAAGTCAGGTTAGGTCTTTTTTTATAAGCTGGGAACATCTTCTTGCCTTGCTTTCATGCTTATGCTGTATAAGTTTATGCTGAAACATTATCTGCTTAATAAGGTTATGCGTTTCATTGTTTATTCCTTACAAACATTCGACTCATCAATGTTATGCATAAACACTATTCGACCAACTAAATTTATGCGTCATGATTTCTGCGAAACAATCCTATGCAATGCGTTTCTGCTTATTGACACTTATACTAAAAGTTATAATGCCTTATACAGAAAAAATACCAACCAAACAAAGGGGACCCAAAGTTGATATTTAAGGTAAAAAAGATTGTACTTCACCTCGCTTCTCGTGCGAATTAGAAAGCGGTATGAGAACAAAAGGCTCGCGACTCTCGTAAGCAAATAATTAACCAGCCACCCGCCGGTCGGCGGCAGCAGGCGGGCATGCGCTCGCGCGGCTGGCTCGCGGCTGCCACGCGGCTGCCACGCTCCCGTTTTAGCCCGTCAGCTGCCTCGCCACCTGGGCACCGGCAGCTTGCCTTTGGACGTGCTCACTAATAAGGTTTCGAATTGTTTATACAATTTGAATAGTTAAAGCAAAAACCCGGGAAGACCATGGCGGATCAAGCTCAGTGTATTCGGAAGGCGTTCCTACAAACACTAAATTCTCAAAAAATAATAAGTACCGTAAAGTTATAAAAGGTTTTTGGTACACTTTAGTCGCTTGATAGTTTTCGTTCAAAATTCGTGATACTTATGTGCTTTCGTTTAAAATATTTTTCAGACTTTTAGGGTACTTGTAGTTGTGGCTGTGCGTGGGGGGGACATTCGAGATTAACATTTTCTAAAATAGTAAATATATATTTTACCTTTGTTTTACATGTACAGCAATGTTTTACAGCAGAATTCAAGAATGTCAAAGTTACTATAGTTTTATCACTTTTATCAGGTAGAATAGAGCTTCTGGCAACCAGTGCGACATTTGTAATGACGATAACATTATGGAAGGGAGTAGCAATAATCACCAAAATATATTTAAATGTGTAAAATACTTACTTACTTATTTACTTTCTAAATGAATTCTTTTTATGAGATTTTATAGCGTGTCTCAGATCACTACTGAATTATTCAAAACTGTTTGTAAAATGTAAAACAAAAAGTCACGTCTCTTTATTATTTACTTGGGTACATAAAGAATAAAGTTTTTTTTTAAATACACTGGGCATTTTAACAAAGAAGCTCCTTAAGAAAAAATGTTTGGCTTTGGAAAAGGTCGTGGATCCGCGATGGCATGAATATTACCTAAGTCGGTGACCACAACCACGTCGCCAATTGCCACCCTTAGCCATTGGTTTCTGATAAACAATAACAATATTTGAAACATACTCAATTAAGATACTTGTAAACCGTAGTCTTACGCAAGGCTCAGTAAATTTTCGGCGGATGCTACGGTCATTAAACACAAACAGAATTGTTTGATGTGCGCTCGTGCGGCTAACGAGTCGTGACATGTGTACGCCGGGCGAACGGGCGGGCCAGGCTGGCGGTCCATGACGTATCGACACATTCTTCCTCCTTCGAAGGCATCGGACTCCCTATAGGACGACGTAAAGTATTAACAACAAAAATATTCATGGAGGAACTTTAAGGAAGAATGAGAGAACGTCTTAAATTCATTTTGGTTGCATTTAACGAGCGCATTTTTTTGTAGAGTTAGTTTTAGTATGTATACAAAAAAATATGTATTCTGTGTCCCACTAACAGGGATGCTCACGAGCGTTGGTTATGCGTTGCGCCGTCGCCGCTGCCTTGTTCTACATATAAATTAGAACAATATGTCCCACGGTGCGTTGAAACATGTTGAAATCACAGCGCACAACGCACCGGTTACGCTCGTGTGGCATCGCTCTAAGACATTTCATACTTTGAAGTCATAAAATATGCACAATTATTTAGAGAGAGAAAAAAAACATACCAAAAATCTTACTAAATATTATAAAATGTGAAAGCTAGGATGTTTGTTACTCAATCACGCCAGAACGATTGAACGGATCTGGTTGGATTTTGGCACAGAAATTAGGTTATAGTCTAGAATTGCATAGCCTACCTACTTTTTATCCTGGAAAATTAGACAAATCCCGAGCGAATAGCGATAAACTACTTCTACGTGGATGGAGTTGCGCGCTAAAGGGAATCACATGGGTGCAGACGTATAGTCTCTCAGGGGGCCTTTAAAAGTATTTAAGCTTGTTTAAAATTAATCACGATACTCTGCAGTCACATCACTTTCCTCAAGCCTTCGAATTTAATCCTGACGTAGTCAGATCTATGTTTAGTAATCCAGCTGTGTTCGGTGACTGTCAGCCTGTCAACACAATAATACTGGTGTCATGTGGGGTGACCAAAATGAGCAATAAACCGAAAACTATGGAATATCTTATCTTCTTACTAATGTTATAAATGAGAAAGTTTACATGTTCGGATGTTTGTTACTCAATCACGCTTCAACCACTGAACGGATCGAGATTAAACTTGGCTCACGTATATGTTAGGTCCTGAAATAGGATATAGTATAGTTTGTATCCCGGAAGATTGGAGGGAGCAGGGATAAACGACTTCTACGCGGGCAAAAGCTAGTTGCACAATTATTCTTAGATTAATGAAGTTTCTAGTTCAAATGCAAAATTGTTGTATTTCTGGGTTGTATAATAGTAGGTATCGAACATAAGGCCATAGTTGATGGGTTGTATGTACGATGGACCCCTATGTCATTATACGTGCCCTCAGACAGCCTATTGCAAGTTACTGAGGAAGTAGAAAGAGCGAGAAGAAATGTGTTGTAGGCTGGAATACGCATTGAGAGGACGAGTATGGGCAGTCGAGGCTGGATTTTCAAGTTTGGGCCTCGCACGGAAAACTTTTCTGTACTAATATGTCATGTTATGACAGCCGAAAAATCTTTAAGTCACGTCTAAGGTGGTGTCACAACATGGACCAAATAAAAATGAACCTACTAGCATTGCATCACTCAAAAAACTATATTCGGGGCTTCTGGAAATGTACCAATAAATTGAAATCCGAAAGGCTAGACAAGTGCTTAACGCTAACGTAAACGATATTCGAAAACTGATAAAATGTATGGAATTGACGTAGGCGCTCGACGCGACCGTCTGACAGCTTACGAAAATCCTATACATTTTGGATAACGATAGCGAAAGCCGAATGCATCCTGTCTACGGCGTGGCCTGCCCGTAAGCGGCGATGGTGTGGGTGACCCGGTAGGTACCGCTGAGTTGTTTAGAAGACACTTCTTTGATGAGTCCCCACTTGGGCAGTTTTCATCGTCGTCGTCAGCTTAGAGCCACGTTTACTGCGAAGAAAATAGCTCAAGCTATTAAGAAAATTTCCAAAGGTAAATCTTCGGACCATAATGGTCTAAGAGTTAAATATTTAAAATACGAAGGTTCACATCTCCCAAGGGCTATGTTCTACTCATTGTGTATGTCTACATACCTTCTGGCAGATGTCATGAGAACCATCGTGATGGGATATTGACTCGACGATCATTGTCCCAATAGTTGTTACGGCGAACGGTCTCATAGCGAAGAGTCTCGACCAACATCTTAAGAGACTCTCGCTTAATTGCTGGATCAAGGGCCAGATACAGAAAGTAGTACACCTCGACACGGCACGTATTGTGAAGAAGTTCCTCTTTCCTGAGCCCTAACCACCGATAGCTTGAGCCCTACCCTGCTGCCGCCAGCGGCATCCGTATGTCGGGCGCTATCGAAAAATAAATAAATATCTGAATAGTAATAATAATTCGAAGCCCCTTCCCGTTTACATTTAAGTTCACCCATAGATGTTATCATAATAATTCAGTTTTGAGATTCAACGAATGTTGAATGTATACTTAAATTGTTTCTGCTTTCATAATGGGCGGTGTATTTTAATCGTTTTATAAACAGGAATCGTGATGAATGAAGCGATCCGAACTCTAGAGCAGTGGGATGATTCTCATGGTTTCGATACGTAGGTATGTGTACATTACCACAATGATTTCAAGTTCTTTTGCAAATGTAGAATCACAAGTCGTTAGTGAAATAATCGCAGTGTTACACGAACGATATTACATTAATGAATGCGTCATAAACTTGTAAAGGATATGAGTAATTCTTGTGTAAGTTAAACTAGGTTGGTCATTCAGTAATTATAATGAAACAATAACGTTGCGTCCACACTATAGAAATGGATGATTATTTATGGAGTTGTTTATAGTCACTTATTTGTGGCGTTATCTATGAAAAGGAACTTTATTGTCGATGGCGCTTACGCTGCACTGCGTCACTCGACGTTGTTATATCGGAGCATCGTTAATAATGGCGGAAGCGCCATCGACAATAAGGTCCCTTTTCATAGATAACGCCACATTTTGCATTGCATCAAACAATAGGATGGATGGCTATACCTACTGTACTATAGGTAAGATAGGTTGTGTCTGTTTTCTTTTTATTCTTGTTTGCTCCATCCATGTAAGGCTAAGGGACTTTCGCCCATTCCGCCATATAAACAAAGGCATGGAAAACTGCGTGCGAATTTCTTTCATCATCATCATCATCATGTCAGCCGAAAGACGTCCACTACTGTTATGTTTGTTTCTCCTTCACGCAGAAACCGCTGGACGGATTTGTAGGAAATTAGGAATCGAGATAGCTTACACCCTGAATTAACACAAGGATAAAGAAAAAAAAAACAATTTTCAAAAAAACAGGCATAGGATATTATAATTCTTCGCTAAACTGCACAATCAGTTTGTAGGCGAAAACTGGGTGCTCTCAGGCTTATCGCCTTTATTGTTACATTTTTTACACATTATTTCTAACCCGGATATTTATATGTTATTCTGACTTAGGCATAGGGTTATGTTCCCTTGTTCCTTGGAGGTAACCGTGGCCAGATAACTGGTTATCTGTGAAGATTTTTTTTCCTCCAGTATAACTGTTTATCTCCGAGGATTTTATTTTCCTTACTGATAACTGTTAAAAATAACAGCTAGGTATTTGTAAAGAAAATCTATTCCTTGGAGATAACTAATTATATCCGAGGATTGTATTTTCCTCATAGATAACTGTCCTATTTAAGAGTTATCTGTAAAAAAAAACCAGTCCTTGGACATAACTAGTTACTATTTCCGAGGATTTTATTTTCCTCACAGATAACTGTTCGTTTTAACAGTTGCCTGTGAGGACATTTTAATTGCCCTTTTTTAGTATTTTTAATATTATATTAAATGTTACCTGTAAGATAAAAAATCAAACAGACAGACAGAAACAGAAACAGAAATTAATTTGTCCTTACAGACAACTGTTAAATCGAACGGTTATTCGTGAAGAAAATGAAATCCCTTGAGATAACTAGGTATCTCCAAGGAATAGATTTTCTATGTCTGGATAGCAAGGTACATTTGAGAAACACTGTCCCCGTGAGATTTTAAACGAGGACGAAATCGCGGGCAGAATCTATTATTGTGTCTAAAATCCTGGATTGATTGCGGCTACATTTTAAACGTCCTTAATGCAAGCAATGCATTCTCAAGTTTTTCATTCGCCTGTGGGAAATGAGGCAAAAATCCTGCAGGAAAATATTTAGCAGGATGGCTGGCTATGAAAGAATTTATGGTACCACATTACTGAGGCGACATTTTTGCAGTGCTCCGGGAATATAGCTGCCCTGGGTCTGCAGCAATTTAACTTAAAATTAAATGAAATACCAAAACGCTGTACGTCTTATTAAAATAAACTGAAGTTTCGAGAAAATGTCTTTAAGTTACGAAGGAAGGTAGGTAAGTTTAATGTGTTATTTTTATAATGCATAAGTGGTATCTGCCGCCCCTCAATGGGTACTCAAGGTATCCCGGGGGGTAGTAAGCCCCTCAGAAAAAAGGAAAAAAAGGGAAAGCTGAAGCTATTCAGGGGGCGCTGCCAGTAGGTATTGATAAAGTATAATAAAAAATATTTAAAACTAAATTAAAGTGGAGTACGGACAGAAAAAACTTTATAAATGTGAGCAAAATACGTAGTTTTTCAAATGACTACCTTTTCCTTACGTAGTCAAGGTGCGACCACACCGCTGCTTAAAATACGGAGACGGTACGGAATCGCAGTGACGCATAGTATCCGTACCGTTTTTATCGCATGCCCGCCACACCGCTGCTCAAATACGCTGACGGTACGGAATCGCAGTGACGTGCCGTAAATGTCAAGGTAAAGTCGTGACGTTTACGATACGTCACTGCCGTCTGACAGCTTACAGCAATCCTATACATTTTTGATAACGATATCGAACGCCGAATGCATCTTGTCTAGGGCCTCAGAACTGTTTTATTGACTTGCTTCTAGGAGAAGCAAGTCCATAATAAAAACTAAAACTAGAAAAAGGGACTTAATCACGTAATTATTAAAAAAAACCTCGCCGTTTCGACTTTTCATCTCTACGTTAGTCTTCTCGTGATCACGGCGGCTGTTGTACACACAGTTGAAACCTGGTGAGTCCCAATTTTTAGTTTTTTCAAGTCCATACAAAGTAATATTGTATAAAGTACATACATACAAACATACCTTCACGCCTTCATTCCCATAGGCAGACCTACAGAATTACCAACAACTCTAAAAATTGTTGATAATTCAGTAACCACATTTTGCACAATTAGGCTAAGATGTTTACCAGTGTATTAGTGACAGGTTGCAAGCCCATCGCCTAACAGTACTACGAGCCTTTATTCCCTTAGTCGCCTCTTACGACATCCACGGGAAGACATGGAGTGGCACTATTCTATACACGGTACGATCCGTCGGTTCAGACTGAAATCGAGCGATGAATTGTACGTGTGTGGCAATATCGCATCTCAATTACAATACAAATATGAATCGTCACCACTGATGCCAGATTGAGGGGAATCTCCCCAAATTTAGAGGTTCTTTATAGATAAGGGGGGATATTTGGGGGGACAATGTTTGGGGGGATAGTTGGAGGGAAAAAATCTGGGATAAAGATATACTTTGCTAGAAGGATGTGTTAATTTTAAACCGAGTTCAAAGATGCTGAAGAGATTGAATGCAGAAAAAAAGTACGGAACTGCAGACGACGCGTGTGTAGACGCTGACTCAGTAATGGAAGCTATTGCTGAAATTATCTAAAATTGTATAGCAATAATTAATAAAATTGTTTTTACTACCGCGGGGGTTTTTTCTTGAAAACCTGAATTTTGGGGGGATTTCGGAGAAGATTTGGGGAGAACCCGAGACGATCATCTGGCAACACTGATCGTCACGATATAGATAGGGGCAATAATGTCTGTGGCGTTAAAAGTAACAAAAAGCGCACGTTGGAAACGCTAGCTTAATTGACATTCGAAAAATAATTTAATGGCTTGCAGGAAAATTTAAATGGCCAGCGTAATTTCACGGGCTCCGAGGCAAGCTGAAGTTGGCCCGTACTTTTTAATTTACCGAGCAACCTGCGCCATTCCCGCCTTATCACCTCGACCACCCCCAGACGTGGTATTCTCTAACATCACAGCATTGAATTCGACCCTATCACCAGTTATTTAGGTAGTTATTTGATTATTAAGAATTCTTATGTATAGGCAAGGAAATTGATTGTTTACCAGTTTGACATAATACGTAAATTAGCCGTGTTATACATTTCCCGGCGTGACACGACTAATAACACGTAGAAAATGTATAACCCGGAAATTGACGTAGTATGTCAAACTGCTTAACAATCAAATTCCTCGACTGTACTTAATTTGAACAGTAGAAAAAAAATGACATTAAAAAATTTCGTGACCGTAAAATATGTATGTAAATCAATTGAAAAGTGCTCGTGCCGCCTACTTACTGAATAAAAATATTTTTTTCTTTTGACGGCACGGTTAGCCATGTTGGTACACTGCCTACGATTCTAGCGGTCCCGGGTTCGATTTCCGGTATGGGAAAATATTTGTGTGATGAGCACGAGTATTTGATCCGGAGTCTTGGATGTTTTTTATGTGTATGTATTTATTTCGGGAGCCTGCCGTTTGGCAAAAATATGTTTGCCAAATGTATCATTTCACAACATTTTCATTTGCCAACCCAATGTTATATAATATTTTCTGAATTTATTTCAGTACCATCGTGTAGAACCCAATAGGTTAGGTAAGGTTAGTTTTATAAAATCCTAAAATATTTACGGTTACAGAAAGCAAAGCGGGTTGGCAAATGAAAAGTTGGGAAACGATACATTTGGCTAACATATTTCGCCGAAACAATGGTAACCCATTTATTTCTCTATATAAATATCCCCATACCCACCCATACCCATACCCATATAGTATGTACAAGCCTAGAGTTTAGTTATGACTAGGTCAATTTGTGTGAGACAGTCCCCTGAGGCCTTAGCCAAGATGCATTATGCTAACTAACGTTTCTATTCGTTTCGTTTTTAAACCCATCGCGTCACTGGTAGATTACGTGACTCTTCGTATCACATCTTAGCGTAATGCGTCTTGGCTAGGGCCCCTGACATTTATTATATATCGATTGGCATCTTTGTTTCTTTCCATTTCCCTCTTCACAAAATATTCGTACCGTAGAACACAATTTATATGGCGTGTCGTGAATCTTCGTTTGCGCAGACACGAACAACGATCCGATGATTTCCGAAAGCACGATTAAAACCCACGATCACACTTGTACGTAATAGTTATAAGGTGCAAATTACATTGCATCTATTTTTTCCATCTCACTCGCGGCTGGCTGAATGGCGGGCGCGCGTCACCATGGCGTCACTAGTAACCAATAATAGCACAGAAAACAGACGCGCAACGCGTGGATCATGCTGATTGGTTCCCGCGCTTCGAAAATTCGTCATCTGCGCAAGTACATCGGTAAGTCATATCAGTTGTGTTTTACTGTAAGTACCTATACGTTTAACTACCGGAGTTCAAGTTGGCTCCCTCTAACTTACTTCAAGTAAGTTGTTTGCTTCAGAATCGGAATAGTTTAACTGAACACCAAGAGTTAATTCACACGCGTGGCTTTAAGGAATAACACCACAGATCGTAGGTAACTTCAGGGGTGCTATTTCACTAAGTTTGTATGTACTTATGTATGTATATATTAATACCCTTTATTGTACAAGGATGAAATGATATACAAAACACAGGCAATATAACAAAAAAGAAAACAAGTACAAAGGCGAACTTAATCTTTTAAGGGATTTCTACCAGATCACATTGTTAAAAAAAAAAGTTAAAAGTTAGGTTAGGTTATAAAGAGAAACCTTAAAGGGATAAGTTCGCCTTTGTACATCCTTTTTCTTTATATCAACTGTAAAGTTTTGGTTTTTCTTATTGTACAATGAAGTGTTTACATACATACATAGCCTCTGAGTAAACAAATAATGGCTAACTTGGACAGCAATATTAAGCCCTGAATGGTATTTGGATCGCCAATTGCGTAATTTGGCGCGGGGTATTGTTAAAAGTAATGAAATTTTCATGCAATTAGCGCCATTGAATTCAAATTAAAATATACGCTGGGTCAAACTTCATCTACCTACAGCTTTTGTTGTGAGAGTTTTTTCCGTGAATATTACACAATCATTATTTATAATGCATTCTTTATTCAAATTCAAATTCTTTTTTTTTAGAGTCTTAATATGTTGCCATGCTCACACAAGACTCAAAAGAAATGGCTTTATGTGCTTCCGTGAAGTTCCGTGATCGTGAGATGGAGATATTATTGCGCGCGCGTATAGAATAATTGAAGAAGTTCTATCAAATAATTACTGTTTAAAATACAACATTAAAAAAAATGTACTTGGTTAAGAAGTTATGTTAAGTTTGGTTAAGTTAAGTGTTAAGTTAAGTTAAGAACTCAACTATTGAATCAAAAATCATCGAGAAAGATCGTAGGGTTTCGAAGATTTAAACTAAAATGTGCGAAAAACGAGTCGTATTTAGAAAATAAAACTATCGAGGTTCTGAAGCTATATATATAGGATACTTAGATAACGATAGAATAGGATACAGCGAGTCGCGGCAACAGCTAGTCTCAGTATAATATTTAAAAACTGATTATTAATTTACAAGTGGCATTGGTATTTTTTTATTCATAATTATCGAATTTCTTGACAACACCTTCATTACCATCATCACTACTGGACATAGGCCTCCCCAAAGGTTTGCCACAAGGACTTGCATCCAGGGTTTGCACCAGGGTTTGCACAGGGTTTGCACAGGGTTTGCACAGGGTTTGCATCCAGAGGTTTGCCGCAACCTTAGCCACGTCGTCAGACCACCGTGTTGGAGACCTACCGAAACTTCACACCTTAAGCGGCATTAAATCGTCATTGTTGTGATATTCAAGTCAAAAGACGCAGAAAAAAACCCGACTATCAACTATAAGAATTGTAATTATAACTCAATTCACACCGTCGAAAAATATAACATTACGCCAGCGCGTCTCGTTTCGCGGCCGCTGACCGCCGGAACTCACTAATAACAATTATAATTTGGGTGTCCGTTTAATTGTCACTTGTTGCCGAAGCAGTCTACGGCCATTAAGAGCGTGGGAAAATGAAACTGCTCGTCCAAGCTGGTAACTATGATCTTACTTTTGGTTGTGACCTAATAGAATCTAAATTACTCGTATGATAAATTTTACCGTGTATTTTCTACATTGTAGAATAAAAAAACATTAACATCAAATATTTGCTTTTTTTTTATCGTTTATTTTATCGTGCCGTACAGTTTGCGCGCTAAAAGAAGTTAAAGAACGTAAAGACGGCCCGATTCGTAGGGACCAACTTGCGTGCGCGATAAAGTGGGTTGATGTGATTGACAATGTCATCCGGACTTTAAAAAAAAGCACAAAACGGGGTAATGATGGATTTTCATATTATATTACAAAATTAAATTCTACTAAAAGAAATTCTATTCAATATAACTAGAGTTTTGTGAAGCTTTAATGAACGGCCTTCACACCTTTTATTAGGGTAGTAATTATACACTTTCTATGAAAGTATAGTATAAAATTATACCTATTTCATTGATCATTTAAATTACTGAACGTTATCGCATGGTTTTTATCAACGTACTGGTAATGAAAAGTCTAGGAAAAAAGTGTTACAGCACATGTTTATAATATAAACTGTCACAAGAATAATGCTAGATTGACCAGGAAAACACCTTAAAAATACCAAATTAATGTTTTCCGAATCTTTATTTGTCCGAATTTTAACGTTTCCGAAAGCTACTTATGTTATGCAGGGTTTTTTTTAATTAAAAGCATTATTTAATTGCTATAAATAGGTTAGGTTAGGTTTGATTTATAAGCGATATCAAAAAGATAGTCTTGTATCAAAACATTGCATTCGAAATTATGAATATTCGGGATTTTTATCAACTCGGAATTATGACCCGTAGACCAGACTACAAAGCCTGACCAGAAAAATAAAAAACCTCTAATGGGGTCGCCACTAATACTTTTTTACCTGTGTCTCGTGAATTGCAATAGCAATGACAGTTCATATAATTTCCGCAATACGGCGAGGTTTTTTTTATTTTTCTGGTCAGTCTTCACATCTGTACGACCCGTATCCAAGATCCTTTACGCTAACGTAAAACGATTTTCGAAAAACTGACAATTTTGATGAAATTGACAAACGCTCGACGCGAGACGGTCCGTTAGCGATATCGTAACGATATCGACCGCAGAATGCATCTTTTGACATAGGTACCCATATAATCTGTGGAATGCATCACGTCATGTCTATAGGGCCTGCTTAATCACACGGGTGAACCAGCGAAACAAGCTCTTATATTCTTATACTTCAGTGGAAAATAACACCTGCGTATACACGCGTACGTGAAAAGTAAAAGCTGATTTATTATTTACGCTGAAAGCTTTAATTGTAAGGTGTGTACGACTGTAAAATCATCAAGAATTGATTTGATAATTACAATCAATCACAGAGAACTGAACGAAAACGTTACATTTTGGAACTGAGGTGTTTCAAATGATCTCCTAGATTTACCTGAATACGACTCTAAACTTACCTGAGGGCCCTGCTAAGATGCACTACGCTAAGTAGCGTTTCTATTCGTTTCGTTTTTAAACCAATCGCGTCACTGGTAGGTCACGTGACCTTTCGTATCACGTCATCTACCAGTGACGCGATTGGTTTAAAAACGAAACGAATAGAAACGCTAGTTAGCGAAGTGCATCTGGCAGGGCCCTCTGCTACGCTAACTAGCGTTTCTATTCGTTTCGTTTTTAAACCAACCGCGTCACTGGTAGATCACGTGACTTTTCGTGTCACGGCATCTACCAGTGACGCGATTGGTTTAAACGCCAGTTAGCGTAGTGCATCTTGGCAGGGCCCTCTGGTAGTCCAGATACAATCGCTAAATATTCTCAAGCACTTCCATACCACTGACTAACGCCGAGCAAACAAACAATATTCATACTTTGAAATTACTTGACAATAATAATATTTGATGTTAATGTTTTTTCATTCTAAGATGTAGACTCTACATTAAAACAAATTTTACCGAGTATTTTTATGATATCAAGCTTCGCATACAATTCTGAAGTAGTTTTATAAACTAAACTAGCTTTCCGCCCGCGACTTCGTCTGCGGAGAGTCAGAACTTCTGTTAAAAGTACAGTTATAGTTTACATCACCTTCAAAGGCTTTTAAAAAAAATTGTAGGACGTGAATTTTAAGTAAACGGTCCACATAAACAACTTTAATTTCATGGCTCTAACCTTTAAAACAACAAAATTGACATACAAAATAAATTCACTGCCTCTCTTTCACGATTACGTTTTTTTAATACGATTCTAAATAATTCTAAATAAATTTGCCATATTTCTATACAAACATTTAACCCACTTAATTAATTTATTTATTTAGCAGAATATTTTCTGTATGTACTAATAGTAATTTGAATATTACATAATTTCGATACACACTTTAAATTAAGTAGTCTTAGATCCCAAGTTTTTCCCTTTAGTTATTTTTTATTGATAATGGATTTGCTCTTAACTAACTATTCCTTTATGGTGCAAATGTTTAAAAAACACTGAAGATTGCAATGTTTTAGATGCTATAATTCATGTAACTGGCTAAAAAAACAACTCCTATTCCAACTTTCACCCGCTTTTCACACTGTTCAGGGATTGTTTTAAAAAATAGTTATTATTTAATTTATATTGGTGTTGATACCGAGTTTCATGTATCTAACTTCAGTCATAATTTTAATTTGTGGGTAGGTAGGTTTTTTATAGGAAGGTAAACATTAGGTTATCTTAATACCAATTACCACATTTATCACTTCAAAAATTTCGACCAAACTTCTACCCCCCATTTAACCACCTTTGGGATAGTTTTTTCTAAATCGCCGAAAGTAAGACTTAACTTATTTTTTCCTTCAAAAATTATCATAATCCTTTAAAAACTTCTACTGCCAATTTATCCCTAAGTGTTTCCAAAATCGCCGGAAGCAATATTTTTAATTTATAACTACAGTAGCCGTTACAACATTTTCCACGTTTCTCACTTCAAAAATATACCATACAATTTTCTACCCCCGGTTTTACCTCCTAAGAGGTAGTTTTTGGTGAATCGAGCATTTCTACCAAGTTTCAAGTAAATCAGAACATAAAAGTATTCGTTCCTATAGAAAATTTGCAACCCTCCTTTCATCCCCCAAGGGGTTGAATTTTAGGTATCACGTAACTCATTATTTTCATTGCAGAGCAAGCATTTCTACCAAGTTTAAAGTAAATTTAAGCATACCATTTTTTTTTCCTAAACAAACTTTGCAACTCCGTTTTATCCCTCTACGGGTTGAATTATAGTAATCGCTAAACGCTGAAATACGTGTCTCATTATTTGCATTGAAGAGCATTTGTATCAAGTTTCAAGTAAATTTTATCATAAAAATATTTTATCTATACACATTATGCAACCCCCTTTCATCCATCTAGGGGTTGAATTTTAGTGATCGTTGGAATACGCGTCTCATTATTTGCATTGAAGAGCGTTTCTACCAAGTTTCAAGTAAATTTGACCATAAAAGTATTTTTTCCATTCAAACTTTGCAACCCCTTTCATCCCTCTGAGGGGTGACTTTTAGTAATCGCTGAAATACGTGTCTCATTATTTGCAATGAAGAGTATTTCTACCTAGTTTCAAGTAATTTTGAGCATACCAAATATTTTTTCCTCAACAAACTTTGCAACCCCCTTTTATCCCTCTAGGGGTTGAATTTTAGTAATCGCTAAAATACATGTCTCATTATTTGCATTGAAGAGCATTTCTACCAAGTTTCAAGTAAATTTGATCATAAAAATATTTTATCTGTAAACACTTTGCAACCTCCTTTCATCCCTCTAGGGGATGAATTTTAGTAATCGCCGATATACGTGTCTCATTATTTGCATTTAAGAGTATTCCTACCAAGTTTCAAGTAAATTTGATTATAAAAATATTTTATCTATACACTTTTTGCAACCCCCTTTCATCCCTCTAGGGGTTGAATTTTAGTAGTCGCTGAAATACGTGTGTCATTATTTGCATTGAAGAGCATTCCTACCAAGTTTCAAGTAAATTTGACCAAAAAGTATATTTTCCCATACAAACTTTGCAACCCCCTTTCATCCGTCTAGGGGTTGAATTTTAGTAATCGCTAAAATACGTGTCTTATTATTTGCATTTAAGAGTATTCCTACCAAGTTTCAAGTAAATTTGATCATAAAAATATTTTTTCTATACTTACACACTTTGCAACCCCCTTTCATCCCTCTAGGGGTTGAATTTTAGTAATCGCTGAAATACGTATCTAATTTTTTGCATTGAAGAGCTTTTCTACCAAGTTTCAAGTAAATTTGACCATAAAAGTATTTTTTCCCATACAAACTGTGCAACCCCCTTTCATCCCTCTAGGGGTTGTATTTTAGTAATCGCTGAAATAGGTGTCTCATTATTTGCATTGAAGAGCATTTCTACCAAGTTTCAAGTAAATTGGACCATAAAAATGATTTTTCCCATACAAACTTTGCAACCCACTTTCATACCTTTAGGGGTTGAATTTCGAAAAATCCCTTCTTAAACGACGCCTCCATTACAAAATCAACTTCCCCTAAAAATTTCAAATTTGTATCTTTAGCGGTTTAGGCTGGGCGTTGATATGTCACCCGGGACATTGCCTTTTATATATATAGATAAATAAGAAATACTTGTACCGTGTGCTTAAGTTTTGCTTTTCGTATTGATAATAGTCAAATTTGTACAGTCGAGTTCATACTCTTATGTGTACACTAGTACCTTGTCACTTTAATCGCTGTGACAATTTATATATGCCAGTTTAAACATGACATTAAATAGACAAGGTACTAAAGTGTAGGTACCGTAAAATGTGCTTACTTTGCTCCCCTATGCTCCATAGTAAATATTTCGTTTGTTAGGTACTTATAAGTTAAGGTTGATGACAAATTTTCTAAAAAAAATCGATGTATCCAGCCACGCAGTGAATGAAAGCAATAGAATGATTAACAATACAGATTACCTCAATATAACCATGGAGCATAATTACCCATGGGGGAGCAAAGTAGGCACATTTTACGGTACGCATATTTATGAACTCGATGTTACAGTAGGGGTTTCTGTGGACAACGGTCTAAATATGCAATTGATATCGAGGAAAGGCCACCACGCTTTCTCGAACGAGTTACGATAAATGTGTCGACGTCGCAACCGAGCGACTGGGAATCAATACTTGAAGATTGTGCTTTGTTTGCCATATCGCCGAAGTTTGTGGCTCAGGAACTAATCTGAGTTGCTGTCTAGTTCGATTCCGACTTTCTAGACGTGACGTAGGCAAAGAAAAGCTTAGTGTAAAAGTTATTTTATATGAAAATATTAATTTCGTGCCATTATGGTTTAAAAAAAATACAGTAGCATTTTGCAGCCATTTTAATTTACACAAAAATAAATTATTGAATCGATAGAGTCGCGCATTAAATTAATTTAACTAAAAAAATATGCTATAGAAACGTTATATAGAATATAGAATAGGAACAAGCACAAAATTTAAATAAATGTAGTAAGGTGGTTTCTATTTTGAAATTAGGTCATAGAGGTAATCCTTCTGATTATCGTCCAGTACGAGTATCTATCCTACCTGCGTTCAGCTAAATTGGAGTATACTGCGACTTTTCTAAAACTTTAGATTGTTTGATTAGATCGTTGTACACGTTACACGCCCACATGACACTTCTACCGTATTTTCTGTTCTGTGCATTCTACAGCAATAAGATTGAGTTTCCTCTATGTTACAAATTACTTGGCGTCTTTAATGACATTGACGACGACTTCAAGCGCATTCTTCTGGAAATGGGTCCTAAATTTACTTTCGTGACCGTTCTTAAGTTAGAAAAAGTCATTGGTACAGTCAAGGACTTTAATTGTTGTGCCACTATGGAACCCTGTCGCATAACGTTAATCATTAATTTTGACGTAATTTCTTTCATGTGGTTTGACGCTATCATTATGATAGGGTTCCATAGTGGCATAACAATTAAGGTCCTTGACTGTACATGGTGACCGCGGGGGTTCAAACTCGGTACCTTACGATCTTGAGTCCCTACACTCAAAAAAATGTGAGCTAACCAAGAGAGGTTTTCTCTTAGTTGACATAAAATGAATACACTATTCATGATATTAGTTATATCAAACAAACCTTATAGTAAAAACAGCAAGTTCTTTAGCGATTCAACTAACATCTTAGTTGATGCGTCTAACGTCGTGTTAGGCTCGTATGGATGGATTCAAGACGCCTATGCACAACAATCATAATCTTGTTAGAAGCAACCAATTTTTTTTTCAGTGTAAGCCACTAGGCCACCGACGCTCTAGCGATCAAGGATAAATGACACGCAAACAACCGTAGTTAATACGGATCGGCAGGTCAAGTTAGACTCGCCGGTAAGTTCTCTAACGAAATGTTATTTATTCAAGAGAGTAAGCACCCTTGATTGGTATGCGCTGGCAACAGGAGCTTTTAGTAACGCGTTTGACGCTCAATTAACTCAATTATCGCTGAAGGCTTCGAGTAATTTAATTCTGACTAAATTACATCCATTGCATTGATTACTTCAGTCACTTGTTACTGTATGTCGTTAACATAATTCGTTGGAAAAGCTTTTAATGGGTTTGGTTGTAAGGACGAATGTATTTATTGCAAGTTTTTAGAAGATAATAGAACTTTAACAGGTTGTTTGGGGGTACAGTCAACAGCATAAATAAGTGATCATTTATGTACCTTGTCACTTTAACGTCCTGTTTGAAATGTTGTACGAAATTGTGAAACTATTGAAAGCGACAAGGTACATAAATGGTCACTTATTTATCCTGTTGACTGTACAGTAGTGGTAGGTAGGCAGAGACAACTTCTTTCCACCTGCTACGATCCTGACAAATGTCTTTCGCTTCTTCTACATTCATACATCGAGTCATGCATCAAAATATATATAATTAACCTAGGCTAGCTTCACGTAATAGTTTTTAAATAGTTATTCATAAAATACCGCATTCTATGTTATAAGATAAATCAAAAAGTCACCCTTGCTTTAGATGTACTCTGAAAAACAATTTTTATTTATTTTATTATTGGCGCAAAAATAAGTTCCCAGTTAAACTAAGAAACCGTACCAAGACTTCATAATTAAAGTAGCGTGTAATCGAAGCCAGGATGTAGCTGGTGCGCGCAGGCAGGTGTCTTGTGCGTGCGGCAATTACTTAAAGGTCACTGGTAATACTTATTAATTATTTATCCTCAGAACTCGATACAACCTTCATTTCAATATATTTTAATTAGAATCTTTAACGATGTTAAACTTGCCATAAGCTACGCGAGAAAGTCACAGTGCATTTTATGATAGCCTGGGGATTTGTTTTATAAAGCTACAAATTACAATTTACAGGTTACAAGTTTCCATTTGACACAACCTCGACCAATGACGACCAGCCATTTGAGCAGTTTTGCCAGTTTAGACCTGTAAAATTGTAACTTGTAGCTTTATAAAACGTGCCCCTGGTGGTTTAACGAAATATTTTTGGCCAAATATCACTATCCAAACCAGTTTTAGCAGCTGCATTTTTGCCATTTGGCTTATATTTATTTAACATATTTTGCTATGGTCGATTTATCACTTTGCTAAATATGAATTGAGACACTTTCACCGAAACATTTAATCGGTTGCCAAATGTTTTACTTTAGCAAAGAATTATTAGTCGAAATATGTTTGCTTAAATGAACGATGAGCTTTAAGATGTATCATTTTATATACAACAACAACAACATAAACTCACGCCTTCATTCCCAGAGTGGGGTAGGCAGAGCCACAGACTCACCAACAACTCCAAAAACTTGTTGATAATTCTGTGAACACATTTTGCACAACCGGGCTAAGATGATATCCAGTGTATTAGTGACAGGTTGCAAACCCATCGCTAACAGCACTACACAGCCTTTAGTCCCTTAGTCGTCTCTTACGACATCCACGGGAAGACATGGAGTGGCAACATTCTAAACCCGGCACCACACGGGCACGGGCGGATTATATAATTTTATATAATCCGTAAAATTTGAGCTTATACAACTATTCGCATAGGTACCAAAAATGGTTAGGTTAGGTTAGGTTAGGTTAGGTTAGGTTAGGTTAGGTTAGGTTAGGTTAGGTACGGGGTGCGGGCCGGATTCCTCCACGTTGGCCTGGGTGCTGCAGTCTCTCTTGATCTCGATCCGGAGAGAACGCAGCATCTGGGCTGGTGCACCCTGGGCATCGGCTGAGACTTTCTCCTTTTAGGGGATTCTCTCAGTCCATGGCGAATATCCGGCAGGGGGGGGGGTAAGGGGGTAGGCGACCAGTGGCTTCTCTTTTGAGAAGTTGCTTCGTCACCGCCACAATGGGGGGGAAATGGGTAGGTTTAGGTTAGGTTAGGGGGCGGGCTCGGCGTGCACTTATAATGCCGTCGAGCACTTACCGCCCAAAATATAGGGGAAGCACGTCGACTCCTCTATTACCCCGTACTCTGGTGTCTCTTTTCAACAATCCCCATCTAGCGGCGTTATGGGGTAGTTAAGAAACACCAGAACGGAGGGCTTGCCTTAATTGGCCGGCCCGCGAGAAGGAAACTCTATAAAACCCGACAGCGAAGTCGTTAAAACCTGCAGACACCAGGCGAACTCTGCTAGTATTTAGCCTTACCCCTGGGATGGGCGTCACCCGGGGGCGGACTTATTAAATCGGCCTATTCTCGTGGGTGCAAAATGGAAAGCTTAAAAAACAAAAACAAAAACAACACCAAAAAGTCGAAGGACAGCAGTGAAGAGGGAGATGATAGTGACTCAATGCATAGCGTTGAGTCACTGCCGGATATCAGTCTTAGGACTAGAGAACGGCGTAGGAACTATGGAGGCTCGGACCCGGAAACAAGTCTGGATGGGGTTGCGAGTCCAACGATGCGAAAAAGGCGAGGAAGGCCGCCAACTACAGGCCAATATGTTGGCCTGGCCAAGGCGAAGTTGGCGCTTGTCGAAGCGCAAAGGGAGGAAGAGCTGATGAGAGCAGAGGCGGAAGTCACTGCGGCTTCTCGAGAGGCTCGGGCCCGTGCTAGGGCTCACACGCTATCGGAGTCATCTTCTAACGGAGACGACTTCCAGACGGCTACAGCACTGAGCCGTACGATTGATGATAATATCAATATTATCAAAAAGGTTGCCGTTTCCTCCAAAAACCTAAAAGGAGGTTTTGTGAAGTCCCTGAAGGATGCAGCGGATGAGATCGGCAAAGTCGCTCTCATCCTACAGAGCCGCTGCACCTCAGAAGAGACGAGAGGGCTGCAGGCGGACAATGCGCGCTTGCAATCAGAAGTCGCGCAGCTCCGCAAAGAGGTGGTGGATATGCGGGAGCGCATCGGCCACACCAACCGGCTGCTGTGGTTGTGCCTAGTCAGCCTGTAGAGAAACCGCTGGATACCGAAGACCTGGTGCGCACCATCTTGTGCCAGGTGGGCACGATGGTTAATGCCAGGTTCGAGGCTCTTCAAGACAGGTTGCTGCCTGAGAAGAGACTTCGCCCTCCATTGGCAGCGGACACGCGGGCAAATGATCTCCCCGGGATCCCTCCCGGGCCATCAACTGCCCCAACGAAGGCTATAGAGAAAGGCCAAAGGAGGACGGATGCTCCGATACGTGCCACTTCTGGTGGAACGGAGGCTCCGAAGCCGAAAAAGACAAAAAAGAAAAAGAACAAGCCGGAAAAGAAGGGGCAACGCTCGGTTGGAACTCCTCATGAGAGGGTAACAGAGCCCCAACCCCTGCCAGCAGTGTCGCAGCCTGAGGACCAGTCGAGCCCAGCCCAGCCGAGGGAATTGCCCTGGAACGAGGTGGTTAAAAAAGGGCTCAGAAAGGAAAAGAAGAAGCAGGCAAAGCAGGTTCCACGCAAAAATGCCACTGCCACTGCAAGACCGGCACGACTCAGGCCTCCGAAGTCAGCTGCGGTAATAGTCACGCTTACGCCGGAGGCCATTGCTAACGGCATAACCTACGACTCAGTCATTGCAGAAGCCAAGGCCAAAGTTAAGCTGCCGGATGTTGGAATCGTTACTGGGGTTCGCTTTCGAGTGTGCGCCTCGGGAGCGCGAATGTTTGAAGTGATGGGCACCGATAGTGGCCCGCAAGCTGACGAGCTGGCGAAAAAGCTGGAACAAGTCTTCAGCCGAGATACAGTCCGCATCTCCAGGCCGGTCAAGACGACGGAAATCAAAATCTCTGGCCTAGATGACTCCATCTTGGCTGAGGAGGTAGTAAATGCGGTTGCTGAGGCAGGGAACTGTCCCAAAGATAGCCTCAAAAGCGGCGGGGTTGTTAAAGACCCGTTTGGTGTGGGACACATTTGGGTCCAATGCCCGGTGGCTACTGCGAAGCGAATTGCTGCAGCAGGTCGCCTAGCGCTGTCGTGGGTGTCGGCCTCCGTAAAACTTCTCGAGCCTAGGCCTCTACGTTGTTATAAATGTCTGCAGAGGGGCCACATTAGGGCTCAATGCAGTGCGGAGGCCGATAGAAGCCAGGAGTGCTTCCGCTGCGGAGTTGTTGGACACAAGTCCAAGGAATGCTCAGCCAAACCGCATTGTTCTGTTTGCGCTGCAGCCAAGAAACCGGCGGACCATCAACTGGGGGGAAGAGCCTGCTCCGCACCAGCCCCCAAAATGTCCAGAAGGAAAACACGCCAGTTACCGGTAGACATGGCAATGGAGACGGAATCACAGACTCAGAATAACAATAATGGCCGTACAACTCCTTCAAGCCAACATTAATCACTGTGCACGAGCTCAAGATCTGCTCCTACAGAGCATGGCTGAGTGGTTGACACAAGTGGCCGTGGTTGCAGAACCCTATTTTATCCCCAACAGGGATGATTAGGCAGGTGACGAAGACGAACTTGTTGCCCTAGTCGTGTCGAGGTCTACTGGCTCCTCGACACTCGAAAGTGTGCAAAAAGGTCGTGGTTTCGTTGCGGCCGTTGTGGGAGGCATTTTGACAGTCGGCGTGTATTGTCCCCCAAGCAGAAGCCTCGCAGAGTTTGAGGGTCTCCTTGGCCAAGTTGAGACAATCATCGGCAGAAATCACCCATATCCTGTATTGGTAATGGGTGACTTTAACGCCAAAAGCTCAGCCTGGGGTTGTCCAGCCACTGATGCACGGGGTGCAGTACTAGAAAAGTGGGCGCTGACGGCTGGACTCTCTCTTTTAAACCAGGGTTCGCAACCGACCTGCGTTCGGTCACAGGGCAGTTCCATCGTGGATCTGTCGTTTGCCAGCCCTACGATAGCGCGCCGAGTCTACGGATGGGAAGTAGTGGAGAACGTAGAGACTCTGTCAGACCACCTCTACATTCGCTTTAATATATCTGCGTCCTCCGCGGTTCCGGTTCAATCGGGAAGCGCGGTGTTGCCTGGTGACAGCCCACGGTGGGTGGTCAAGCGCCTCGACAGGGAAATTCTCATTGAGGCTTCCCTAGTCGAAACATGGATGCCCCCAGAGAGCACAATTGTCGTTGATGAGGAAGCTGTGGCGTTACGCCAATCAATGACTCGCGTCTGCGATGCGTCCATGCCACGTCAGGGTCCACAAACACCGAGAAGGCAGGTGTACTGGTGGTCTGCCGAAATTGCTGAGTTGCGCATTGTATGCGTAGCTGCAAGACGCCAGTACCAGAGACAACGCCGGAGAAGGCGCCGTGACGAGAACGCCGAGACAACATTGCGCGATACATACAAGACGGCCAAGCGCACGCTTCGCATCGCCATAAGCGAAGCAAGAGACGGAGCGAGAGAAGAGATGTTGGAGACTCTGAACCAAGATCCATGGGGTCGCCCCTATCGCATGGTGCGAGGGAAACTTCGGCCGTGGGCACCCCCTTTGACGCAGAGTCTCGAGCCTCAGCTGGTGGAGGTGGTGGTAGGAGCTCTGTTTCCACGTAGGGAGGAACATACGCCTCCATCTATGGCACCTTCTACAGGAAATGAGACTTTTATCGTGGCGGATGAAATACCGCCGGTATCTTCTGGTGAATTTGGGGCCGCGATTCTTCGCCTGCGGGCCAAGAAGACGGCCCCGGGCCCAGACGGTATTCCTGGCCGTGCATGGGTGCTTGCTGCGGACGCATACGAGGAGAGGGTCAGGGGGCTCTTTGATGCCTGCTTCGCCCAAAGTAATTTCCCTAAGCTGTGGAAGATCGGCAAACTTGTCCTGCTAAGGAAAGAGGGTCGTCCGGTCGATTCTCCCTCGGGGTATCGGCCGATTGTGCTGCTTGACGAGGTGGCAAAGCTCTTCGAGCGTATCATTGCCAATCGCCTCGTCAAGCATCTGGGGAGAGTCGGCCCGGACCTGGACGACAAGCAGTACGGTTTCAGAGTGGGCAGGTCAACCGTCCACGCAATCCTGCGTGTAAAGGAGATGGCGGAGGAAGCAGTTGCCCAGGGCGAGGTCGTCTTGGCGGTGTCTCTAGACATCGCCAATGCCTTTAACACCTTGCCCTGGAGTTGCATTAGGGAGGCACTCCGGTATCATCGGGTGCCAAACTACCTCCTGCGCATTATCACTGACTACCTTTCAGGTAGGTCCATCTCCTACAGAGGTCGCGAGGCGTGGCGCCGGCATGAAGTGTCTTGCGGTGTTCCACAGGGGTCGGTCCTCGGGCCGCTCCTGTGGAACATTGGGTACGACTGGGTGTTGCGAGGCGCTCTCCTCCGTGGTGTGAACGTCTTGTGCTACGCAGACGACACTCTGGTGACGGCCCGGGGCAGCAGTCACCGAGAGTGCGCCATTCTAGCCACGGCTGGAGTGGCTCAAGTGGTGAACCGGATTCGAGCTTTGGGTCTCGAGGTGGCTCTTAACAAATCCGAGGCATTGTGTTTCCACGGGCCTCGGAACAAGCCACCTCTGGGATCTAACATAATCGTTGGCGGAATAAGAATTAACATCGAGCCTCAAATGAAATATTTGGGGCTCACGCTGGACAGCCGATGGACGTTTGAGGAGCACTTCCGGCGTTTAGTGCCCAAGCTGTTGCGCGCGGCGGCCGCTCTCGGCAGTCTACTGCCGAATCTCAACGGCCCTAAAGCGGCCTGCCGGCGCCTGTACTTGGGCATTGTACGCTCAATGGCGTTGTACGGGGCACCTGTGTGGAATGGCGCTCTGAACAGCCGGACAATTGCCCTTCTGCACCGTCCGCAGAGGGCAATGGCCATCAGAGTCGCCCGTGGATACCGCACGGTGTCCTTCGAAGCGGCGTGCGTCTTAGCTGGCTCCCTGCCGTGGGAACTGGAGGCGGAAATTCTCGCATCCGTCTTTACATGGCGCGAGAATGAGATCGCGGTAAACCAGTTTCCACCCTTAAAAGAGGAAGTTGAGACTATGAGGGAGGAGCAGAGAGCATCAGCCGTTTTAAAATGGCAGCGCCTCCTTCATCAACCGAGTGCTGGTGTCAGAACCATCGAGGCAGTCCGTCCAGTCCTCGCGCAGTGGCTGGACAGGGAACACGGTGTGCTCACCTTCCGATTGTCGCAGGTGCTCTCGGGGCATGGATGCTTCGGCAAGTACCTGCACCGGATCGGAAGGGAGCCGACTGCGGTGTGTCACCACTGCGACGGCTGCCTCGAAGACACTGCCCAGCATACGCTGGAAGAGTGTCCTGCGTGGGCAGAACAGCGCCGGGAGCTCGTGGCTGCCGTGGGCGGCAATCTCTCGCTGCCGGTCATAGTAAACACCATGGTGGAGAGTGACCGAGCTTGGGATGCCGCCCAAAACTTCTGCGAGGCGGTCATCGGGCTCAAGGAGGAGGCGGAGAGGGTAAGGGAGGCAGGTGCTCCCAACTCCATCCGAAGCCGCCGCACAGGGAGGAGAAGGCGAGCGTACGCGCTCACCATTCCACCCTAACAAAACTCGAGTGATGGGCTAGGGGAAGCCCATCACTCAACACGAGTTTGTGAGGGCATGGCCGTGGGTAAGGCGAGTAGGGCGGGTATAACGGGTGCCGAAAGAAAACCCGTAAAAAGGAGAAGGGGCGTAGTGCCAGTCACCACCGGGACGTAGAAGATTGCTTTAATAGTGTGCCCTCATCCCGGTGGACACTGACGCCGAAGGCAAACAGAGGGGTTTTAGTGGGTATGCTTCCCGTCCCTTTCCCGCAGGGGGAGGGGATGGGGGGAGAGTCCCACATAACCACCGTGCCTTCCCCTGGCACGGTGGTATGCGTAATGCATTTCCCCTCTTAAAAAAAAAAAAAAAAAAAAAAAAAAGGTTAGGTTAGGTACAGTCAGCAGCAGAAGTAACTACGCATCCGAAGAGGTCAAAATGATCTGCACCCGACTCTATTATCAAGAGAATACGTCGTGTGACGTGTCTAGATCGAATAGGTTGACTGAAAAATTGCAGTCCAGTACAGTCCATAATTAAAAAAAGTTCATTTTAAGTTGTTTTTTTTTACTATGGACTGTACTGGACTGAAATTTTTCAGTCAACCTATTCGCCATAATACTTACCATATTATATTTGATATAAAATACTTTTTACCGAATAAGCTGGGTGAAGGTCGTCTCCTATTCATATCTTAGACCACTTAGAGTTTATATTTTTTTAACTAAATTAGTTACGAGAGCTTAAAATATAGCGGTCGTTAAAAATATCAATAGTCGATACTCGTAACCACTTTCTGGTTAAGAAAATGGTTCACTTCTAGGCGTCAACTAAAGCAGTTAAAGCTTGGTTACGACCTTTTAGATGATTGTAATGTCTTTAACGTTTTTTATACTATAAACGTGTCGTTTACCTGCTACATATCTTGAGAACAATATGCTATTTATTGAACAACTGAATAAAATAATACATGAAGTATAAAACAATCACTAAAAATAAGATAAAATCTAAGATATAGAAATAAACTTGAAAAAATAATCTAAGAATGCCCCTGCGGCTTTGTACCAAAGATCCTGACAGCATCTCCTCGTTGATCACTAAACTAATTCGTTGAGCGAGGAAACTGCCAGCTCTTCGGTCTCCAGTGAGAACTAAATACGCTAAAAAAGCTCTAGATAGGTTATTTTTTACTGAGTTAGTCATTGAAAACGAGTCTTAGCTAAAACAGTTTATTTTTGTACTTATTCTATTATTATCGTTAATGCTATTTTAGTTATCCTTTAGGGAAGGCGGCGTAGGCGACATCCTTCCCACGCTAGGATTGTTTTGACACCTTAAGTACTATGCCAAAAAAATATTTAAATAACCGCTAAGAAAACTTTTACAAGTACAGTCGCGAACTTTAATTTGGTACCCACCTTAGGTCCAAAGTCAATCCGACATTCTACAACAATAAGGTTGAGTTTCCTAAAAGTTACAAATGACTTGACATCTCTAATGACATGGACGACTTCAAGCTATTTTTCTTGAAATGGGTCACAAATTAACGTTCGTGAAAACGGTAATGACGAGAACAATGAAAACGGGTCTGAAATGTCGTGTCTCTCAATTCTCAATCTTGGGTCGTAAAACTTAACTAAAAATAATTAATACTCGTCTCAGAGGACTATCTCACACTAATTGAGCTAGTCCCAAATGATGGTCTTGTACCTACTATGGGTACTACACTCGAAAATCTAATTCAAGACCAAAATCCTAACCTCAACGGGCTAATTTTGGTTTAAGTATAGGTATTTTAATCAATAAAACTTACCCTAACATTACTGGTTATACGAGTTCTCATTCATATTTTTATGAAATAATGTTAAAATGGGAATTCGATTTTCGAGTATAGACAACGATAAACTTACAAATGTAGAGAAATACATACTTAAATATATAGAAAACATCCAAGACGCAGGAACAAATATTCGCAGTCTTCACACAAAATATGTGCCCTTACCGGGATTTGAACTCAGGACCACTTGCTTCGATGACAGGGTCACTACCAAGTAAGCTAACGTGTCATCATTAATCATTTTAATAATAAAATAATGTATATCATGTCTTTAGTGGTAAAGGTATGTTCTAAATGTACTTTCACAAATATTATGTCGCTGTCGCACTAAACTTTTATAAACGGCGTTTAGTTTTGCTGCAATACAGACACAAAAAACAGGTTCGAATTTTGAAAAGGTTCTTTTATTTCGTCATCCATTCAAGAATGACGTGTCGCTCTCATAGTTTCCCTCACTTTCTTGTGACTGTACTAAGACCAAGGAGCGAGCGTGACGGAGTGACGGAGCTAACAAAGTTAAGGATCATTTGGGTATAAGCCGGGAACAAAGGGAGCCCAGCGCTCTAAAGGGCCAGACCGGGACAAAATCAACATCCTTCGCCAAACACGTCACGTATTTATAATCCAGCTCCCACTTCCTGCTTTTTGTTGATCATTCGCTCGATTGTTAGCAAAAGGGAATTTTGCATTTGCCGACGAATCTTTGTGCGGCGGCTCAATTTGGGGAGTAAAATTTTACGTCGCAGGCGTTGGTAAGCTGTTATTAATTGACGTAACAACCGCTTGTACTCGTTTTCGTAACGAAGAAATATTACTTAACTTGTTTCATCCGTTTGTATTCGACGACGTTTTCTATTTTCTATCAAAAAGAACATTACCTAGTAATAATTATATGAAACCATACATTCTTAAGAGGATTGTGAACCGACGCGTAAATCGCTGTCAAATTTTTCCATATAAATTTAGCTCCGGGCGATAACGTTTCTCACCCCCTCAAAAAAGTGCGAATCAAGTCAGATTTCCACGAATTTTCAAAATGTGGTAGTTATTATGAAAAACTATGTTTGTACGTTTCCTTTAAGCCCTACGGGACGATCCATTCGTCTGTCCGTCTGTCCTAACTTTAAAAAGCTTGATCATTTGAACTGAATTGAATTATGAATTACGGCTGATTTACTAACAAATAAAAATATTTTAAAAAAAGGACATAATATTGGGGGTGGATACAAGAAACGTTTATTTTTTTATGTATTTTTATTTATGTTATATCGTAAAAACAGTCAAACATAGAAGCGTCAAATTTGGTACGATACGACCTACTATGGTACAAACTCCGAAGAAAAACCACAGATACTAAAAAAAAGCTCATGTTTGAATTCGGCTTCAATTCAAAATCGAATTCAAATAGAAATAGATATAGAAATAGAAATAATTTATTCAACGCATACACACATTTGAAAAAAAACAGAAACTTAAAGAAAAAACATTTAACATGGCGTTGTAAAGGGCTCCTCTCAGCTTTACTTAATACAAATCGATATTATTAACACATACTATGCAACGGTACGGAACCCTCGGCGCGCTCGTCCGACTCGCACATGACTGTTTTTTTTTGACTGCACAATCTAGTCCTAAATTCAACACCGTTAAAACATATATATACACTAGTAATTTCGCTCAATCTCCTACCGTACTATTTACATCTATAAATAGTGTAATTAAAGACCTTCGTTGCGTAGTTTAGGTCGAGCCCAATGTAATATCGCTGCCATTGAGGGCCGGTGGTGAACCACAAACGGGTTGAGAGCAGTTCGACGTATACCTACTGCTACCGCTATACTGCCCTGCTACAAATAGCAGTATCTCAGACAAAGTCCTGTACCAAGTGCAACCTTATTATTAGCAGAAGTGGATTGAATCTGCTTTGGCTGTTGTATTCGAGATACCGCCTATTGGATTATAGCAGTATAGAACCTAGTAAGACCGCCGTCCTCGCCAAGGAGGGTAAAAGTAAACATCTCATATTAATTGGGAGCCCATTTTCAGGGCTTACTTACATTAGATAAGATATAGGTCATTTTTAGGGTTCCGTACCAAAATGGTACAAAATGAACCCTTATGGTGAGACTTCGTTGTCTGTCTGTCGGTCTGTCTGTCTGTATGTCACAGCAGGTTTTCTCAGCAAATTGAAATTTGGCATAGTTGTACAACTTGCTTGCCCGCATCTATTTGAAGTAAAAAAAATATGAAATTAATTTTATTAATAATTGAAAAGGGGTCTAGAATGGGGGGTTTAAAAATGAAAGTGGTTCGATTATATTATAGCAAATGGGGTGTCATATGAAAGGTCTTAATCTGCACATTTCAGAACTATTTTTTTGAAAAATTTCTGTGATGTACTTTTTGATTTATAGCCAAAAATGTACATAAAATGACCTTTCCCCCACCCTTATCTCCGAAGTTTATTAATCAAAAATTCTGAAAAAAAATCTGACGTATAGATAATTACTTATATTTTCTGGGAAAAATAAAATAAAGTGTTCATTATTTACAGTTTTTGAGAAATAACAAAAAAACTAAGAAAATCTGTATTAAAATTTAGGCTAGTCAAAATCGACCTTATTGCCTGGAAAATAAAGCTTATAACAAAATGAGTATTTTCTTTTGCGGTTACCAAGCATATTATCTTCAGTACGGAACCCTTGGTGCGCGAGTCCGACTCGCACTTGACCAGTTTTTATTTATTTAATCTTAGTACTTTAAATTTGTTCTTTTATATTTATTGGTGGGTTTAGGTTAACTGGAAGAGATCCCTTAAGGGATAAGTTCGCCTTTGTACATCCCTGTTATGTTTTTGTCTATTTTATAATTGTTATCTCTTTTGTTTCTACAATAAAGTGTTTACATACACACATACATTAACGTTGGTAATTAATTATGAAACATCTAGTCCCTTACACTGTTGTACGTTTGACTATTTGTTGTTTCAAACATTTCCCAATTGCTCAAAGGTTAACTGGAAGAGATCCCTTAACGGGATAAGTTCGCCTTTGTACATACCTCTTGTGTCTTTGTCTAGTTTGTTGTTTGTTATTTTCCCGTTTTTACGATAAACTATTTACATAGATACTAGGGAATTCAATTTAACCGATTATTAACCGTTTTTGTATGAAAATAACCGGTTATAACCGGTTATTTGAATTCCCTAATAGATACATAAATACATAGGTACAGTAAAATGTGCCTACTTTGCTCCCCCATGAGTAACTATGCTCCATTATTGCTCCATAGTAACTATTTCGTTTGTTACTTATAAGTTAAAGTTGATGACAAATTTTCTAAAAAGAATCGATGTATAGCCACGCAGTGAATGAAAGCAATAGAATGATTTACAATACAGGTTACCTCAATATAACCATGGAGCATAATTAAATACCCGTGGGGGAGCAAAGTAGGCACATTTTACGGTATTTATTTTGTAAGAATATTCATCCTATTAGGTGTAGCAGTAACGATTAAGTTAATAAAACCTTTTAAATTCGTTATGAATGTGCTTTCATTTAAGATATTTCACAGATTTTTATCACGTGTAGTTTTGGCTGTAGGGAGGGGACACGCAACTCGAGCGAAAATGACACTTTTCGTGTTTAATATTTTCTAATAACATGTACATAAGTAGGCATAATGAATTTTAAGAGATTTTATTATAAAAAAAAACATTTGCTTTAAAATCCAACTGACTTGTCTTATGTAGTAAACATTTTTATAACCTTAAAATGAATAGTTTTTGGCTAAATCGGCCGTTTTCTGATGAATAAAGCAACAAGAGACCACATGCCCAATACTTTCCTGATTTTACATCATGGATGTTTTTTTTTTAACTAAATTGTAATTTTAGGGTAAAAGGGAGCATTTTGAATTTATGTATAGGTTAGGTTAGAATTGCGTCCAGGCGCGAAGCGCCAAACTGCGCGGATAATTTTCTGTCAAATTATATTATTAGGAATTCAGAAAATAAGCGCAAAACCAATTCGGCTACAATTGGATATGCGTGATAGAATTAGGCGACATCAAAATATGCAAGAACAGTTTCTACACAAATACAATTCGGCTTAAACAAATTATGCAATATTGAAATATGACTAAAAAAAAATGCGTAAACAGGGGGAAACGTTTTCATTGATACACTGCACACAAAAATTTCACCAAAATAATTAAATTATTTAGAATCGCTAAATTAAACTGGATTTTCCCAAACAGCTCAAGACCTGTAATCGGGTATGTATCATAACATTTAAAGTTCAAAATACATAATGGGTAAGATAAAAGGGTAAGGTAAAAAGATTATGATCATAATTATATTCGGTTTTATTTTTTCTGAAACCCTAAACTTGTCTGGATTTGTATGAAAAAACCTAACCTAACAGGTTCTACACAATAGTCTTTTAAAAATCCTGAACAGTTTCAGAAATATTATGATCATTACGTATTACGACCTAGTATGTATTTTCAACTACCCTCTTGAATCACTCTATCTGTCGATGAAAACCACTGTGTTGCGTAGTTTAGAAGATCTAAGCGTACATACCAAACAGACGGCGGAAAGCGACTGTTTTATACTACGTAAAGATGATACGCCCCCGTAATCAGTTCACTTCGGTCATAAATATAACGCTTCATCTGGCGACGGCGTTACTCACGGGTCTAGGTCGATGAAGACGAACCATAATTAGCAGATTCAGCAAGTTTGCACCAGGAGCCTGGCACTCTCGTAAATTGCCCTCCGGCGCAAGTTTCTCAGCGTAAATGATATCGTGACTACATAAGATTCGAGTTCACAGACAAACGCCGTAGCGTCTAAAACAACTCTGAGTCTTTAACGTACGGTTGAATTTGAAGTGACGGCGTCAAACGGCTCTTGATTGTTACCCCCAGGTGATGTTTGTTTAACGTCGAAGTAGACTTATCGCTGGCGTAAATAGAGATTAAGTTGGAAGGTAGACACCTTTTGTTTGCTTTAGGCGAAGCTCACGTGTATGAGCCTGTGGAAACTGCTATCAACAGCGGTTTCGACTGATATCTTGTTCCAATTTGCGTTCATGTCTTGGCGTGTTCCTTCCTGTTTTGATTTTGGTGCGGCATTTTTTTATTGTACCTGGTTTATGGTTTTTTTATTATATTTAGAGATTGTGGTTTTTACCTGCGAGTTTATAAGGATTTAGAACATCATGTAATATCTTTGACTTCTACGATCGTATATTCAGTGCACGGTATAAATATCTATACGAGTCCAAAATTTAAGCTTTGGGGCTTTAGGTAATAGTTTCTGAGAAAAAGTGAGTGTGACATAAAGACAGACATATAGACGGATATACATGATGGAACTATAAGGGTTCCTAGTTCGACTACGGAACCCTAAAAAAGGTTCAACTACCTACATCTGCAACAATTATTTCATGCCAAGACGACGCCTTTTATAAATAGGTACCTTAGAATAGAAATAAGTGGAAACAACTTTTCAGTTTCATAATAGGTACGAGCATTTATTATAAAATAGGAAGGTAGAAGGTTTCGTGAAGCTAATAGAAGAATTTTAACAAGAATTGAGTAGACAGGTTGGGTATGCTCCAATAGCTGATTATTTGTACAAAGTAACTCCCGTCAATCGATCAATGTCTAATATTTATGACGTACCTTCGAAAGGGGTTGTAATGTGCGTCACGTTTTCTTGATAAGTAACCTACATAATTGCACTGGATATTGGAATTTATATTACTTATACGAAATCTATCAACTGCCTCGAGCAACCTTTTCCTTTTATCGAATAAGTAACGTTAACGTACGTCATCGAGAAAATGTGTATGGCGATTGGAATCAGGGGGGTTACCGTGACATACTAAAGCAGTTCAGTTTAGGTTGAGGAAAGGGGATAGAGCTATAGCAGTTATACAGCTCTGTCACTTTCTCTCAACCTACACTCAACTGCTTTAGTACATACATACACACATACATAAACTCACGCCTTCATTCCCAAAGTGGGGTAGGCAGAGCTACGGAATTACCAACAACTCTAAGAATGGGTTGATAATTCTGTACCACATTTTGCACATTTAGACTAAGATTTATTCCCTTAGTCACCTCTTACGACATCCACGGGAAGACATGGTGTGAAGACACTATTCTAACCCGGCGACCTCATGGGGCAATAATATGTCTGTGGCGTATAAAGTCTATTACACACCTACAAGTTATCCGAAAACGTTACATAAGACTGAACTGTTCGTGTTAGAGCTACTGTAGAAAGAAAAATACACGTGAAAAATGCTAAAGACCACATTGACGTTTGACATATATTTAATGATTAAACGAACTTACCTGTACGTGAAGTTCTATCATAATTATACGAGCGCCGAGTCCGAAGAGATTAGTACTGTAGTTATTTATACACATGTAGTATCGCATACTTGCCACCACTCTTGCACTTAGTTTAGAGATCTATGAAATCTTTTTTTTTTTTTTTTAAGGGTAGGTAGATGCCAGCTCCGCCCTGATCACTCCGTAGCCAGTCATTTAGTTTAGAGCTTAACCTGCAGCACCTGAAACCTCATTGATGTATTGCCGGAAAAAACATAGGGTTAAAAAACATTGGGAGGGAGGGATGTACTAATCTCTTCGGACTCGGCGCTCGTATAATTATGATAGAACTTCACGTACAGGTAAGTTCGTTTAATCATTAATTATACTTCGCGCCTCGTCCTCGAGATTAGTACTGTAGTTATTTATACACATGTAGACCTTGAGAGTATTTGAACGGGAATATCATCAATGAAAAAATGTAACAAGGTGTAAATGTGAAACAATATTTATTTTGTGCTAAATTTACAGTTCAGAAAATTAACAACTGCTTATTATTATTATTTTAACAAAATATAAGCCATAACAAGTACTAAAATATGATTATTATTATAATAATCACAATAGCACATTTTGATTATAATAATCATAATTTTAATAACAATCAAGCCCTAACAAAAAATTCAATCACTGAAAAACTATAAGTACCTACTTAATTGGTTAAGGCTGAATAAAAATGGATTCTGCTAATGCAGTGTCATGATGGTCGTCGATAATGGTTCTATGGTAGAACCTTGCAAAGGTTGAAGAGTTCCTACTCCAGCTAGCCGTGTTACGAATGATGTCGAGGCTTACGCCGCGCGAGTGGGCGCGCGACGTGGACGCGTGCCGCGTGCTGTGCGCGCCGAACACGACCGTGTCCACGCCGCACTCACCCAGCGCGCGCTTCACCCAGCGGCTGAGCGTCTGGGACCCAACCGTTTTATGAGGTTTCCTTATTCCGATGAATAGTGTGTCACATTTCCTAATTAATGAAGTTCGTTCTATGTAGCAAATAAGAGTAGAAGCTGGGCATATCGCTGGTTTTTCAGCAAAAAATGGTAAATGTAATATGGGCTGTTTACATCCCGGTTTGGTTGTTTTTAAAATATCTGGTATTTTTATTGTTATGCGATGTGAAAGGTTTTGGATCATACTAATTTTAATTTTAGACAAGGTTTGAATTCTTTGTGCAGTCGACAGAGCTAATAGAGTGACGGTTTTAATGGTAAGTTTATCTAAAGGTAAAGTATCATTAGGGTACCAGGTATTCAGTGTATCTAATACAAGATTAGTATCCCATGTGGCGTTGTATTTAGGTTTTGGCGGTTTCAGTCGAAACACTCCTTTTAAAAATCTTTTTAATCTATCGTCAGTAGTGAGTACTGGACCTAATACAAGGGAAAGAGCCGATCTGCATGAATTTAATGTTCCGTATTGGCAGCCATTGTTGAATAATTGAGTTAAGAAATAAATAACTGTTGGAACGGACGCCTCATAAATGTTTATAGTATTGTTTTTGCAAAATACCCACCACTTTTTTAAGCAAACATCGTACTGTTTGATGGAGTTAGATGACAATGACGCTAACATAATGTCTAAAGATGAGTTTGGTAAGCCTCTTCTGGACAATGCGATCCGGATAATATGCCTGCCTCCAGGGTAATCGACTTCCGTATCCGCTGGGAGCTGGAATGAGACAATAAGACATTGTTTTTCGGGGAAAAAGTTATAGTTTCCGAAATAAGAAGAGACCTAAATAGTGGGTACCATGGCTGAGTTGGCCAACAAGGTACAACCACAATGCCTCGGGCTTTATCTGTAATTATTTTTCGTAACACTTTCAGTATTACAGAAAAGGGTGGAAAAGCATAAAATGCATAGTTTGACCACGACACCGTAAACGAATCTATTGCCAGTGCGTCTGGGTCTCGGTGCCATGAAATATATGTGGCACATTTTTTGTTGATGCGACTGGCAAACAAGTCAATTTCAGGAATCCCAAATGAGCAAGTGAGGACATTAAAAGCCCAAGGCGACAGCTCCCATTCTATGTCAGGATGTGTCCTCCGTGATTCAAAATCTGCAATTATGTTGTCGCTAGATTTTATATATGAGGCTACAATAAACAGTTTTTTGATCTCACACCAGTTCCAAATATCGCGGGTGATTTGTGTGAGGTGCGGGTATTGTACACCGCCCATTCTGTTTATATAGGCTAATGCAGTGGAGTTGTCGATTCGTAATAAAATTTGAGAATTGAAAGAATTTCGCGCAAAAACTTTTAAAGCGATAAAGGCGGCTAGCAGCTCAAGGTAATTTATGTGCCAAGTCCGTTCAACACTGGACCACTGACCGCTAGCAGTCTGGCCATTACAAGCAGCCCCCCACCCACTCTTTGAGGCGTCAGAAAAAATCTCCACTTGATAATCATCAGTTCGTATTCTGCGGACTGAATGGTCTATATTCTTAAGCCACCAGTTAAAGTCAGGCTGAAGCGAATCTGACAATGTCATGAATCGATTATAATCATCGTGATCTATCAAGTTGAGATATTTCCAACGCTCCATCTCTTTAGTGTGTAACCACCCATATTCGATGGCTGGGCAACAGGACACAAGGGAACCTAATAATTGAGCAAATTCCCTAATTTTACATCGTTTTAATTTTGAAAAATATTCTAACTGTGCCCTCATTCTTGACCTCTTATCAGCAGGTAAACAGAGCTGAAAATTATGAGAGTCCAAAATCATTCCTAGAAACTTGCATTTAGTCGACGGTAGTAAAACGCTTTTCTGTTCGTTGATTATAAATCCAAGTGAAATTAATAACCTCTTGGTTATATTTATATTATTTAGGCATTGATGATGAGAATTCCCGAAGAAGCCAATCGTCTAAGTATAATGTGGACACATAGCCGGCCGAACGTAATAATTTTACAATAGGTTTTGTTATTTTCGTAAAGATGTAAGGTGCGGTATTAAGACCGAATGGTAGAACAGTAAATTCGTACAGTTTTCCCTCAAACATGAATCTAAGGTACTTTCGAGATTCTTTGCGGATTTTAATTAAAAAATAGGCGTCCTTAAGGTCTAGTGTAGCCATTTTGCAATACTGTGTCACTAGTTTGACCGCAGTCCTTAGGTCTTCTAGTTTAAAGTGGTCGGTCTTAATAAAAACATTAAGATTTTTTAAATTTAAAATAAAACGCATCTTGCCGTTAGGTTTCGGTATTAAAAAGATTCCGGACAAAAATTGATCATTACAAGGGGAACATTCAGATATAGCACCTATATTAAGTAGGTTATTTATAGCTTCTAAATAATTTATTTTTTCACTATTGGTGTAACTAGGATATGATGGTAGTGTATGTTGTACTACCGGTGATGTAAACTGAATTTTGTAGCCTGCTACCCAGGAGAGTACATTAAGATCGTTGGTAATGAGGCTCCATTGATAATAGAACTGAGATAAGCGGCCTGCGTACTTAACTGTGTCTATCGGCGGCGAGGGTACGTCGCGGGATGAACTTGCGATGACATCTTCGATGAGCGCGCATGCGGCGGTCTGTGCGGCGGCGGGGGGTAGTACGGCGGGGGGTGGTAAGGCGCGCGCGCTGCGGCAGGCTCGCGGCTCCGCGGCGCCGGCGGCGCCGGCCCCGCTGGCAGCCTGCGCGCCAGGGGGGGAGGCCTGCGGTTTAAAAAAGGCCTTGGACCTTGTCCTTGGTATTTAGCATTGGAGCTTAATTCAGCTTTTAGTTCAACGCTAGACTTATTTACAGCCTTAGCGGACTTTAATGTGTTAGACAAATTTTCGCCGAATAAGTGTGTGTCAATCTTAGTATTTTTTATATGCTCTTTCAAGTCAGTCTTTAAGGCGAATAAATAGAAGTTTCTTCTAGTGACCGAATCGGCGTGTTGCAAGTCACATATTAGTCTACCGATGTCCATTAATTTCAGCAAATGGTCATTGTTTCTCGATTTCGAATTTAATTCGTTATTGATGACGTAGCATAAACAAGCTATTGCGCTTGATAATTGTTTTTGTTTTCCTTCGATTCCCCAATCACGTTTCATGGCAGCCTCGCCACCTGCTGCCTTAATCTCCGGGTTTAACTTAGGAGCATTTAACTGTGCGCAATTGGCCGGTAGTAAGTATTTGGAATTTAATTCCTTGCGAAAATCTTTAGTAAGACCCTCTTGAGCTATATGTAAAAAACGACTTGCTAATTCGTTGCGTATTTCCGGTCCGAATTTTTCGTTGCACGAGGGGTCAATGCCGAGAATTTCTAGGGCTTCGGTGTCCAAGTCATCAAGGGCCTTAGATTGCTCTGTGAGAGCTTCCTCGGTCAAAGTACTAGGGCCTGGCTGAGGGTCCTCCGGCTGGGGTACCGTGGTTTCAATATTAGTATGGTATTCCTCTGGCCATGGTATTAACCAATCATCAGGTCGTAAGGCAGGGGTGTCTGTGAAATATCATAGACCAATTAACGCATTGTTAGCACGGAAATAAAAATAAGAGATCTAGTCTTATAAAAAACTACCTCAAAATTGAGAAGTTAAATAATTTAGGTTAGGTTACAATCCCCAGTGGAAGGAACGCTAACCTTAATTTAATGCGTCGAATCAGTCCCAGTGACTGTTCAGGTTGCATATTAACATCGACACGTAAATACGTGAATATATCTTATCACTCAATAGTGTTACATCGGGTACCTACCCGCGCCATGGTCTTCGTCAGCAATCATGATGTCTTCCTCGGCATCAGGTGTTTCCAAATCGTTATTCCGCTCGTTATAGTCACTGTTTTCACGATCACAAATCTTACGTTCTAACTTTTTTATTTTATTTTTATAATATTCAATATCACCAGACTTAGAGCGTTTACGTTTTGGCATTTTTAGAAGAGAAGAGAAGAAGAACTTGCGAGAACAATCAATACGTGTTGAGTGGTTGAGCACTTAAATGCGAATGACTGGCTACGGAGTGATCAGGGCGGAGCTGGCATCTACCTACCCTTAAAAAAAAAAAAAAGATTTCATAGATCTCTAAACTAAGTGCAAGAGTGGTGGCAAGTATGCGATACTACATGTGTATAAATAACTACAGTACTAATCTCGAGGACGAGGCGCGAAGTATAATTTGATGAGTAATATTTTCGGATTTTAAACAATAGATAAATTAGTTCAAGACTTCAAGAGAAAGCTTTTTGTGTAAATGAAACTCTGATTTACATACCGGTGTTCCAGAAAATTCACATATACCGAAGCGAAGCCAGGGTGTATCGCTAGTAAAATAGGGCGAATACTTTTATTGAATTTAACTGCATTTTTTTTCATCCTTAGAAAATTTCAGTTTGATCCTCGTATACTGCAAATATAATTATTTTGTAAAACTATTTTTGCATAATTTTACCAAATAAATGGCCTATCGAAGGTGGTAAAAGGTATTTTATAATTATAATGACGTAACAAATAAAAAAAGTGCGATGATTCTGTGATTACATATTTAAAAAAACTACCTAAGCTAAAGGCCAATAAAGTAAAAAAACTCCAAATTTATTGTAGTTTTCTTAATGGACATTGTTTTACGATCTTGGACTGAAACAAGAATATTTAAACCATACTTACCCCCCGAGAAGAATCGGACGTCTTGGTCCCATTTTATGGCCTCCTCGGTCTCAAGACCTATATCCCCTGGATTTCTATTACTGAAGTTACATCAAAGAAAAGGTTTACGACAAACCGATTAACAGAATAGTGGAACTTAGACAACGCATTCACGCAGTGGCTCAAGAAGACTTAACTAGAAGTGGAAGTCGCTTCACTCGAGCATTTTTAATGAAATGCCGAGCTTTGTCTTCAAGTAAATGGCGGGCAATTCGAACATTTGCTTTAATTTACATAAAACAGATTTAGCTTTCAATGTTTTTATTCACTTGCGAGATAAATGGAAAGCAGCATTTTTTGTACTGAAATTACATAATCCGTTCCTGGTGTACTAAAATAGCATTATAATTTTTTAAGAGTTTCATGTGATTTAGTAAATTATTAATTTCGATAATAGTTTTAAAACTATAATGAATTTGCAATTTTTTGACTTTATTTGACAGGTAAATAAAATTTGGTCAAAACTTCAGTTACATTTTTCACCACATTCATTTGTACATCTTGCCAAAACAGATTTCTAAAATATTTAAATTTGCAGTTGTAGCCCCCGAAACAGTGGCAGTTCTTTAAAAATGCCAATATCTCAAAAACTATAAAATATTCACCACTGTCAAATGTGCTTAATTTGTAGCTTATGAGCCCCTCTATCAGCCCTCTTAGTTATGTTGCTGGTTTTAGGAACACCATGTATAATAAAATTAATAAAAAACACTGAATGCCGGACTCAGAGACGTCAATTTAATTTAATGCTTGATTGAAGTTGCTGCTGTCACTTTCTTTGCTACAGCAATAGAATAAGACAACACGTTACTAAACAAGCATTAAATTTTATTGACGTCTCTGAGTGCGGTAGTGAATCTTTTAACAAGTTCATAAATTATACATTTATACTTATGTCAATGAAGCAAGTACAGTTGGAAGTAGGCGGTAGTAAAAAGTTGTAATACTTAGAAGATATTAATAATATTTGTTGGTAATAGAAGATACGAAAATGAAATTACGACAAAATTAAATATGGCATTCTTTGACAAGGATCTACACTTACAGTATCCCAATAATTAAAGTTTATGACTGTATAGAAGAAATTCACATTTAACTCAATAATCGATCGACCCAAGTACACTGGTAATGGCCCACTGAACTAGTACTCGTAATAGCGAGACCGACTCATTCACTACACGGCAATATTGCCGCAATATCTAGTCTATTTTCTATAGTTGGGATCGTTAGACCGTCAATAAACCGCGCAGCAAAGGACCCGTGGAATCGACAGGTTATTACAAGTCTCGTGGTCTTGCGCCAGTGTGCGTTTGTTTACACTCGCATAGCGCCTTTGTGTAAGCTACTGAGGTAAAGAGTAGGTATAAAATGGTGACATACTTGGCGTAAAACGCGTGAAGTGATTTTTTTCTTTTAAAGCATTTATAATCTTACGAAATGATCATAGATTCGATAATGCATTGAAATTTCAAGGTATCTCATAAGTAGTCCTTTTTTTACGAAGTAGGTCGTCGTCTTTTGCTCCCGATGACTTATGGCCGAACCCTATATTCAAACCGCGGACAGATAGGCTTACTTCGGATTAAAATTTGACACATTTTGTATGGGCAAATGTCAAATTTTAACCTGAAGTAGGCCTTATCTATCCGTGGTTTCAAACCATATAGGGTTTGGCCGTTAGAGCCTTGAAATTTAGCATTGAAGAAGGTTTTATAGCAGAAGTAAACTTTTCCTGAACATGAATTTGGTTTGAACAAAGAATGTGTATCATTTCTCTTTGGCTCCCGATCCAGTACAAACGTTATCCAACAGGTTTAAATGCTGCATGTGTTTGAGGTAACACAAACTTTCAAAGCACAAACTTTTCAAATCTATTAATGAAAACCGCATTAAAATCCGTTGCGTAGTTTGAAAAATCTATGCGTAAATAATTCAGCGTTCATTGAATACAAAACGGACACATTCCAAAATCAGTCAGTGTTGCATTTTAAATTTAGAAGCTGTTGGTATAAATAAGATTTTCAATGCAAGAGCAAATTATTTTGGAATGTGTCCGTTTTGTATTCAATGAGCGACAGAGCGACCGACGGCGGGAAGCGACTATGTTTTATATTATGTAAAGATTTATAGAAACTCAATTGAATCCATGATGATTAATTAATGTCGTTAAATCACAAGCAGTTGATAAACACGCAATACTAAAACCAATATGGCCTTTGGCATTCTACTCTCGGTTTTCCAATATCCTGATAACGTAAAGAACGCAAAATGCGATTTTAAAAAAGTCAGCATTGCGCCATGGTTCATTAATAACACAGAAATGCAGAGGAGATTAAAGTTCAAAACGAGACTAAGCGGATACCCGCATGAACATTCGCTTTAGCTTAGGATAATACCTTCCCAGGCGGTAAGATAAAGAAGTTCTAGAAAAATCTTGGACCTCGATAACTAAACATGAAGAGAATATGCCCAATCTCACCTGCCTTAACATCTGTTCATAATTATCTGGGATATACACTACCACCATTCTTAACTTCATCAAATTCGGTTAGCAGTTTTTCGTGATCCAATCATATAAACATAGGTACCTACTTATGGTGATGGACTCCCTTTTACGCACTTAGCCCGTGTATGTCGGGCAAGAGACCTTTGTTTCCCATATTTTTTATGGTCATAATGTCATTGTTGACATAATTATTGATAGTCATAATTTTTTATGTCGCTGTTATTGTAAACTTTTCAGAATTTCTGAAATATTTAACGTTTAGACAAGGCTAGGTTAGGTTAGGTTTAATTTATAAAAATCCTGAAAAAGTAATTTTTTTTTTAAAATACATTATGACTTGCGATGATTATGACCTAAAACGCATTATGACTAAAAATAATTATGGCAGACAATATAGACCCATGTCGCGCCATTGTGCAAATAAAGATACTTACAGAAAAACAGAAAGACAGACAAACAAAAATTCCAAGAACAATTTTTAACTTTTTACTATTTTATTATATATATGTATAGGTAGATGACGGCACTTGAAACCTTGAATAGCCCAAATATTCACCCGCGCCCATCTTCTTTTCGGTTTCGTCGTGGTGTCATAGTTTATCTTTATATTCTAGATCGCAGGGCGAAATACAACACTCCATTATCGTGGAACTTTAATCGGATTCAGTTTAGTTGTTGTTTTACTTCATAATAACTCGTTTGCAACTCGCATTTGCTAAACTACGTTCAGTTTATTTAAAACTTTTCCTTGACGTTTGCGCTCGGGGATGGATATCATGTTTTCGAGTTCTGTGGCAAGCGAGCAAACGGCGGCCGGTAACTCATATGCGGTTCCGGCGTAAAAACAGCGCCGGACAGCGCTAGCGTCGCGATAGCCCAGATATATGTGTAGCCGACTTTATTTACAGCTTGTGTTCAAATAACAGCGACGCGACGTCGCAGATATAACTACATATCACTACAAACTGGCTTGCATGAAAGGAAGTGTCAAGCGGCGTATGTTTCACTGCTCTATTTCCGCTTATGGTACACTTTGTTCTCTATGAACGAAGAGGAAAATTTATTCATTCCATTTTAGTTTGCAGTTAATAATTTAAACTCAACGTTTTGTTGTGTTCAAAAGGGCGATGACTCCATATTAATAAAGAGTACCCGTTGCGTTTATATTCGATACGAGTTCGTGAAGTGTTTAAGTAACTATGTGATTGTGTGTTTGTGTCTTTATAGTCCGGGGAAATTGAACCTAAAATTGCAAGAGTGTATTAAATTGTATCCCGCGAAAATAACGTTTATCAATTTAACTTGGTAGAAAAAATATTAACAGGCATGTTTGTAAGGAGTTTTTATGGAAGAGATAAAATTTAACCAGTAGGTTAGGAAATTAAACATTTGTCGTCCGCGCAACAATGTTTTTTTTTAATGTTATAATTTGACACTGTAAGTTTGTGGTTATATGAACGGGTTTTAAATCATAAGTCCGTAGTTAACACAACACAGATTTAATTCACAAAAACGTAAATAATAGAAGGAGCAAATGTTAGTAATTTACCACGAAAGATCGAAAGACAATAGATAGGTACAAAACGTAACTGACGAACACAATCACAAGTATCACAACTCAAAATTAACAACGTAAGCGTCCGAGTTAGGTAGGTACAGAAATCAGATAACGAGCGCACATCAAAACAAATCAAGTTTTGGCCTTCGACTAGTGACGCGGCGCTCGCCGCGAAGCGGTGGCTGGCGCGGCGCGCCTTCGTCTCGCTCGCGCTCGGAAACGTTCGGTTGTACATCGGCGTTCCGAGCGGCGATCGCGTGATACGCGGCATCTAATATGAATTCTTGGTTTGTTTGTCCGCGCAACGTACGAGATATTAAATATTATTATATTACAGAATTTTTAGTAATTAGTTATACATTGTTATTTGTTATGCATATTGTAAATACATATTTTAAGGTTTATTTATTTATGTTTATTATATTATAACAATAACTAAGTAGATAAATATTATTAAGTTTGAATTATACACATGATAAAATAGTTGTCATCATCGAATAGGTAGGTGAGTAGGTACTAAGTACACTACATCACCCCCCTCCAGAGACCGTCTAGGGCGATAATAATCGGGCGGGATAGCGAACGTGACGTCCCGAACGCGTCGTTTTGACTACGTCATCCTTGGCACTCGGTAATGTCTGGTGGGGTGTGCCTGAATTTGAGCGATGAATGTTTGTGTAGGTGTTTGATGGGGTATGAGGTGCGGTGTCTGGGTCGCGCAGTATGAAGGCCGGTTTGATACGGTCAACGGATACTGTTACTTGTTTACCTTTTACCATTATTTTGAAGGTTTTATCCTTTCTGGTGATAACCTCGTAAGGTCCTGTGTATGCAGGTTTCAGAGAGCCCCCTATCGTGTCGTCTCGAAGAAAGACGTGAGACGATGTGGACAGATCCTTAAAGATGAAGGTATTGCGCTTACCACTGTGCCGTGAGGCTGGTGATGGGCGTAGGTCTCTGACGAAACTGCGAAGCCGTGATAAGTAGTCTGTGACGTCAGTGGTTTCATCTGGTCCTGGGTTGAAAAATTCACCTGGAAGTCGCAAAGGTTGCCCATAAAGAAGTTCAGCCGTGGAAGCCTGAACGTCTTCTTTATAAGCACTACGTATTCCGAGTAGGACAAGTGGAAGTGCTTCCACCCAACTGCTTCCTCTGTGGCAGGTGATGGCAGCCTTGAGCTGTCGGTGGAACCTCTCGACGAGACCGTTTGACGCGGGATGGTAAGCGGTCGTTCTTCGGTGCTGGAAACCGGCTATGATGGCTAACTGCTTAAAAAGGTCCGATTCAAACTGAGCCCCTCTGTCAGTCACTATATCCGCTGGGCAACCGAAGCGGGATATCCAACCACTTAACAATGCCTTTGCCACCGTTTCAGCCGTCATGTCCGCCAATGGTATTGCCTCTGGCCACCGCGTGAATCTATCGACGGCTGTGAGACAATAGCGTAAACCTTGACACAATGGCAACGGGCCTATTAAGTCTATGTGGACAAAAGTTAGTCTCGACTGTGGTAATTTGAAACTACCTAAAGGAGCAGAGACGTGGCGAGTGACCTTAGAGCTTTGGCAGGCTAAGCAAGTACGTACCCATTCTCTGCAGTCTTTTTTGACTCCAGGCCAGACGTAACGCTCTGCAACCAGCTTGGCGGTGGCATTAGCGCCGGGATGGCTCAAGGAGTGAAGACTGTTAAACACCGACTTACGTAGTTCCTTGGGAATGAATGGTCTCTGAGTGTTGTTATTAACGTCGCAGTAGAGGTAACTCTGAGAACCAGGGATATTTATTCTTACCAGCTGCAGTGACGAATCTGCTTGCAGCTGTTCGAGCTCTTGGTCTGCAAGTTGAGCAGCAGCTATCTTCTCGGCAGGGACAGGTTGTGAGATCTCCTCTATGCGAGAAAGCGTGTCCGCCACGACATTATTCTTACCGGATATGTGCCTGATGTCTGTTGTAAACTGGGCTATCAGGTCCAGGTGCCTAAACTGTCGTGGGGAGCAATTTTCTTTATGAGAGTGGAACGCGAAGGTGAGAGGCTTATGATCTGTATAGATCGTGAAGTCTCGAGCCTCCACCATGTGTCGAAAATACTTCACACTCTCGTAAATCGCCAGAAGTTCGCGATCATAGGGAGAATATTTTACCTGCGCTGGACTGAGCTTTCGCGAGAAGAAAGCTAACGGCTGCCACTCGTCATCCTTTTTCTGCTGTAGTACTGCGCCGATAGCCTTGTCAGAAGCGTCAGTCACCAACGCGAGCTTCATGTGACAGTCTGGGTGAGCCAGCATGGCTGCCTGGCAAAGACCGTCCTTGCAAGCCTGAAATGCTGCACTCTCCTGTGTAGAAAAATGAACAGGATGGGAACCTTTGACAGAACCGGTCAGCAAAGCGTTTAAAGGTGCTTGGTGGTTGGCCGCGTTCGGGATAAACCTGCGGTAAAAATTAAGCATACCTAAAAAGCGACGCAACTCCTTTACTGTCTTCGGCACCGGGAAGCTCTGAATAGCCTGAACCTTGGCGGGCAGCGGCGTGGTTCCTTCGGCTGTTATGCGGTAACCAAGGAAGGTAACTTCTGATACGCCAAAGGTGCACTTCGCTGTATTCACCACCATGCCGAAGTCTTTGAGTCTGCGGAAGAGCTGATGTAAGTGTTGCTCGTGGGTCTCCTGATCCTGTGAAAAAACCAAAAAGTCGTCGAGATAGGCGTAAACAAAATCCAGGCCTCTGAGCATTTCATCGACGAAGCGCTGGAACGTCTGGGCGGCATTACGGAGCCCAAACGTCATGAATGGGAACTCGTAGAGACCATACGGAGTCGTTATAGCAGTCTTCGCGATGTCATCAGGGTGTACGGGGATCTGGTTGTACGCCTTTACCAGGTCGATGGTCGAAAAAATTGTACAACCGGAAAGGCTGTGGGAAAAGTCCTGTATGTGGCGGATTGGGTACTTATCCGGGATAGTCCGGGCATTAAGCATCCTGTAATCGCCACATGGACGCCACCCATCGTTTTTCTTTGGAGCCAGGTGAAGTGGAGAGGACCATGGGGATTCTGATGGTCGGCAGACACCACTGTGTAACATTGCATCAAACTCGGCTTTGGCAATTTTTAATTTGTCTGGAGCTAGCCGGCGGGGTGTACTAGATACTGGCGGCCCAGGTGTAGTACGTATGTGGTGTACTGTACTATGTGTGGGTGTGCGGTGTATTCCAGGTGGACGTGTAATTTCGGGGTACTGTTCGAGAATGGAATGATATATAGAATTACCAGACATTACCTTTACCGAAGTGACGTCCTCCGATTTCCGCGCAAGCAACGCCGGGGTGGTGAGCGAAGTGGTGCCGTCGATGAGGCGTTGATTCCTCACGTCGACAACAAGGCCATAATAGGATAAAAAATCGACGCCTATTATTGCCCTCGTTACGTCTGCTACAATAAATCGCCAGGCATAGTCACGGCGCAATCCTAAGTTTAAAATAAAATTAACAAAACCGTAGGTATAGATCGCGGTGCCGTTTGCCGCGCTTAAAACTAAATCAGTTTTTATACACTGGGTTTTTAACATTGATTTTGGAAATACACATAAGTCACTGCCGGTGTCCACCAAAAATTGCACTTTTGACCGCTGATCCGTTACGAAAAGGCGACCGGTACTCGGGCAGTCGTCGGCCGCCATTACAGATTGCCCTGGGCGTTTCCCGCAAAATCACACGGTTGTACGCAACGATTCGCATTCTCGCCGAATTTGTGGTGATACCAGCACGTTGGGAACTTCCGATAGTTGGAATTCGTCCTTTGTGCTGATGGCGCACGCCCATGACCGCGCTGTCCTCCAGGTGTTTTTGACCGGCTGCGCTGGCGTGACATTCGGTCGATCTTCGACGTCAGTGCCAGCATCTGTTGGGACAGTGCTGCGACCTCCTGGCTCAGAGAATGTGGTACTGATGCTGACGCTGGTGCGGATGCTGATGCTGACGTTAATGATGTCGATGCTACTGCTACTTGCGGGCGTGGTGGAACGACCTCATGAATCCGGTCGGCTAACTCGGCTACCTCGTCCAACGGTAGCTTCGCCTGAGATGCGATGATGCTCTGCGTAGTTGCTGGTAGTCTGCTGGTCCATATTGACCGCAAAAACTCTTCAGGTACGCCAGGACCCGCCAAGCTTTTTAAATGCCGGAGAAACTGTGTTGGCTTCCTATCTCCCAACTCGTCGTTAGTAAGAAGCTGGTTTATCCTCTTCTCCCGCGAATCTGACAATCGCTTAGTGAGCTCGGTTTTTAGCTGCTCGTACCTGTTTGCCGACGCCGGAGCAGTAATAACGTCCTCCACGATAGATGCCGAGGCCGAATCCAGCTGCGCCAAAGCATAATGAAATTTTGTAGAGTCCGTTTTTATATTGGCCAACACAAACTGGCTCTCGAGCTGCATAAACCATAGCGCCGGTTTATCAGGGTAAAATGGCGGAACTCTTACACCGACTCGGTTTAACTCCAACTCTTTTTCGGGCATGACGTGTTCTTTTTCGTCTTCGGGCATGGTAGGTATGTTCTTTCTCGGGGTCACCAATGTGGTTATATGAACGGGTTTTAAATCATAAGTCCGTAGTTAACACAACACAGATTTAATTCACAAAAACGTAAATAATAGAAGGAGCAAATGTTAGTAATTTACCACGAAAGATCGAAAGACAATAGATAGGTACAAAACGTAACTGACGAACACAATCACAAGTATCACAACTCAAAATTAACAACGTAAGCGTCCGAGTTAGGTAGGTACAGAAATCAGATAACGAGCGCACATCAAAACAAATCAAGTTTTGGCCTTCGACTAGTGACGCGGCGCTCGCCGCGAAGCGGTGGCTGGCGCGGCGCGCCTTCGTCTCGCTCGCGCTCGGAAACGTTCGGTTGTACATCGGCGTTCCGAGCGGCGATCGCGTGATACGCGGCATCTAATATGAATTCTTGGTTTGTTTGTCCGCGCAACGTACAAGATATTAAATATTATTATATTACAGAATTTTTAGTAATTAGTTATACATTGTTATTTGTTATGCATATTGTAAATACATATTTTAAGGTTTATTTATTTATGTTTATTATATTATAACAATAACTAAGTAGATAAATATTATTAAGTTTGAATTATACACATGATAAAATAGTTGTCATCATCGAATAGGTAGGTGAGTAGGCACTAAGTACACTACAAGTTAATCAAAAATACTAACGGGACAAAAAAAGCTGTACTTGTGTGTTATTCATGTATTCAGCTATTATTAAGAAAATTATACTTATACTTTGCCCTTCGGAAATCAAAAAATATCAAATATCGGTTCAGGCAAAAATGTAACAGAGGGCCTTGCCAAGATGCACTACGCTAACTAGCGTTTCTATTCGTTTCGTTTTTAACCAATCGCGTCACTGGTAGATCACGTGACTTTTGGTATCACGTCATCTACCACCACTGTCGCGACTGGTTTAGACACGAAACGAATAGAAACGCTTGTTAGCGTAGTGCATCTTGGCAGGGCCCTCTGAACTGATAGTTGTTAGATAATACGTACACGCCGCGCTCAATGACATTATCCGCCGGTCTCTTGCCTCTGTCAACGTTCCTGTTTACTGTATGGAGCCAACCGGTATCGCTAGCGACGACGGCAAGAGACCTGTCGGTATGTATGTCTTTAATTCCTTGGAGTATGAGGCGAGTGCTGGTGTGGGACGCTACTTGTGTCCCCTAGCCTCGTCACACCTCCGCGGAACAGTAAATAACCCAGGCTCGACAGCTGAAGCAGCCGAAACAATGAAAAAGAATAAATACAAGGGTCTCGGCGCAGAATATAACTTCGTTCCATTCGGAGTCGAGACCCTTGGTCCGTGGGGACCCGGTGCTATTAGCCTTTTTAAAAGGCTGATAGAAACAACCGGAGACCACAGAGCTGGCAGCTTCCTCGGGCAACGCATTAGCATTGTATACAACGAGTAAACGCTGCCAGGATTCGTGGTACTTTGCCACGGGGCAATCTCTTTTTTAGTTTTTATTTAGTTTTAATTTAATCGTATTTAGCTTAGTTATAATTAGGTCTACAACTTTATATGTAGTTGATACCCATTAGGGTTGTCAAAAAAGAAGACGGACAGGAATGACGCAGCAAAAGCAGCAGTAGAAATACATTGCGTCATTACTAAACTTCTCCTCTCAAACGTGAAAACCAACTCGTCAACTTCCTTCTAGTGGCATGCTTTTGCTGGGCTAATGTAAATCAGCCATTATAGAGGTTTCTCTCAAAAGTACAGTAAATTGGGTAGGTATATAATTGATTCGAAAAGAAAAGGACAAAAACTGATACGTTTCTACTGCGTTTGGTAGATTAAAGCATGGTTCGTTTAGAATTGGCACGCATAAATGAATTAAAAAAAAATGTTTCTAGAGATCTTATTTCAAAAGTGATAATCACGGTTTGTTGACAACCTTTTTATGTTTAAATGGTGCAAAAATTATAGACTTTGATCAATTCATTTAATAGTTATCGACAATGGAACTTGAAAAAAGGAAAGTTATTGTGAACAAATACTTGGAAAATCCATCGTGGTCCGGGTCGCAGATAGCTAAGGCACTAAATTTCCACAAAAGTACTTTTTGTAGAGTTATAAAACGATACAAGGAGACCCTGTCTTGCCGCCGAAAGACACAGATCAATCGTAAATCAGGTACCAGGGATAGATAACTTAAAAAGGAAGTGTTGAGAGCTGTTGAACAAAATCCAGGGCTGTCCGATTACGATCTATCCAGTAAATTAAAAAAAAGTCGAAGTACTGTGAGACGGATTCGCCTTCGAGCTGGCTATAAGAGCTATAAAGCTATTAAGAAGCCAAATCGCACCATGAAGCAGAACCTTCAAGTTAAAAAGCGAGTTCACTTGTTGTATGACAAAGTTTTAACCAAATTCAAAGGGTGCTTCTTGATGGACGACGAAACCTATGTTAAACTCGATTTTAAGCAATAGCCCGGTTCAAAGTATTACTTGGCTGATGCTAGAGGAAATGTTAAAGAAAAATATAAGTTCGTTAAATTGGAGAAATTCGCAAAAAAACACATGATATGGCAAGGGATCTGTAGTTGTGGCTTAAAGACCAAAACTTTCGTTACGTCTTCTACAATGACGTCAGATGTTTACATGAAAGAGTGCCTGCAGAAACGAGTTTTACCTTTCATTAGAAACCACCGTCTTCCTGTGAAGTTTTGGCCAGATTTAGCTAGCTGCCATTACTCAAAAAAGGTACTACAGTGGTATGAAACCTATCAGTTCGATTACGTGCCTCGTGACATGAATCCTCCAAATTGTCCACAGTTTCGACCAATTGAGAACTACTGGGCAATTATGAAAGGGAAACTCAAAAAGAGTGGCAAAATGGTCAAAGATGTAAATTCGTTGCGATCTACGTGGAATTTTCAAGCCAAAAAAGTAAATAAAAGCACTGTCCAAAAGATGATGGGATCTATTACGAAGAAAGTTCGGAATTACACACATGGTTTTGACAACTGAATATTTTTAGTGAAAATGTAAAATAATAATACATATTTTTCAATTTATTAGACTATATGTTTTATTTCATTAATTATTTTAAATTTTATAACCCTGGTAATATGTACCAATTCTAAGTGAACTATGCTTTAATATGCACATAGCAAACAGCTCCATCAGTCATTGCATCTATCATCTACATATACGCATAGAATCCGTATTTTTGTCATGTGGGCAATTCCATGGCAGAGAGTAACGTAAGTTACCAATTTCTAGCATTCTGCTCATTTTTTTAAGTTATATTTCAAAATGTTAGAGTTCATTTATGTCTATGTACTTGATTAAATTGATATCTAGAAAAAAATAAGCATTAAAAGTAAAAAAAAAACACGCAGTGAAATGGTAACTTTCGTTACATTATCGTGGAATTACCCATCCCACGAAAACCATTTATTTTCCGGGATAAAAAGTAGCCTATGTTACTCAAGCATAATGATGCATTCCAATGATTAAAGAATTTTTGAAATCGATCTATTAGTTTCTGAGTTTATTCGTTACAAACATACAAAAATAAAAAAATAAAAATGTTTCCTCTTTATACTATTAACTAGCTGACCGCGCTCGGCGCCGCCCGGGTGTAATTTTTTTTCATTCAAATCTTATACTTTACGACCTATTCTCAGACCTACCTACCGAATATACCTTACACACAAAATTTCATAAGAATCGGTCAACCCGTTTCAGAGGAGTTTTGTTACAAACATTGTGACACGAGAATTTTATATATTTAAAGAAAGACTAGCTGTTCCCGTGCCCACTTCGATGGGCAAAAAACTTTTTTTTGTGTTAATATATAGGTAACCTATGACACTCACAAATAACGTGTCTTTCTATTAGTAAAAGAATTTTCAAAGTCGGTTCAGTAGATCCAGAGATTGTCCCCTACAACGTCACTAAGCTTTACCTATTTATAATATTATAGTAATAAGTAATATAGTAATAGTATAGAAAATTACTGTAGATTACGTATGGTACCCCGGGGGCTTGTCCAACCCGCTCTAGTAGGTACTCGTTCGTACCCAGCGTCGATAAAAAAAAGAAAAGCGTGGAAAATTACTTCCTCCCAGGCGGAATATTTCATCAAACGACATCGCAATATCGCCGAGAACGCTCTTCAAAATAGGAATTTAAATAAATCGTTGTAATAGAAACTCCTCTGCGATAAGTAATAAATATGTAGAGCCTCGAACGATGCCGTCAGCCAATGCAAAAGTGTCTTCAATAGAGATACATTTTAATTTAGTTCTTGCGATTCTGATATACTTACCTACATAGTGCGCGTCTAGAGGGCGAACATTTTTTTATGATTTCACTGTAAACCCGTTTAGCAGCTTTTCACTGAAAAAATAATTGGTAGCTTCTAACAAGATTGTGATTGTAGCGCATAAGTGAGTGTCTTGATTCCATACGAGCCTAACAACACCCATAGATACATCAACTAAGACGTTAGATACACCAACTAAGATGTTAGTTGAATCATTAAATAAATTTGCTGTTATTACTATCAGTTTTAGTTGATATAACTAATATCTTAACTATTGTATTGATTTTTTGTCAACTAAGAGAAAATCTCTCTTAGTTGGCTTGCATTTTTTTGAGTCTACGGCATACACCTGCCAAATATCATCCAAATTATCACAATAGGATTTACGCATAACTTTTTTTGTAATAATTCTCTATTCCATGTCAAGAGTCTCTATTCCATTCCAAGTGCCTCTATTCCACGCAAAACAATATTGCCTTTTTAATGTTATTGCATCGTTAACGTTATGATAACTCTTATTTACTTAACAGTATGGTTGCCGAGTTAACAGGTTAAGTTAAGTAGAATAGAAGTCAAGTACTCGATAAATACTGAAAAGTATAGTGCTGCTATTAAATACGCTACCTGATTAATTACCAACAGATCACAGTCACTATCGGGAGAAAAAAACACTTCAAAAGTTAGTTAACAAAAGACGTTATGGGTACCGAGGGCGGTCTTATTCATAAACGCACAATAAACCTATTTAAGTTAAAGTATTCTTTGTCCCATTCTATAAAATTCAAATGTCATAATGACAGATAACGACAGCATATTTGAAGCACACTTTAGTAACTGCCCGTTTATGAAAGAGGGATTGTTTATACGACTAAACTCGTTAAGTCAGCACGGGTAGCACAAGTTGAATTTTCTCGCTTGTCGCTCAGTGCGTCTCTATCGTTACAGATTAGAAAGAAAGGGAGATCCGAGCGACAAACATGTCGCGGACAACATGTGTTAGCCGTTCAGAGGGCTTATTGTCTAACGCACTCGCAATCACGATCGTTTTCATTTTGAAAATCGAAGGCTTGTCTGCATACAAAATTAAAACAATTGCTCCACTTTGAAGCTGGTTGCGATTGCGAGTGCGTTAGACAATAAGCCCTCTGGTTAGAACAACTTTGCTGCACCCTGACTGAGTTATTTAGTCTGTCTGAGAGATTATATTTCACAGCAGATTGTGCTTGTTTTCCGTCTTACTGCAGCCGTATTTCCAGACCGTTTGGGATCTTCAAGAGCGAGCGTACTCTTTTCTCAAAGAACGGCAACGCATGTCCATGGGCGGCGGCGATTTCACATCGTGCCCCGATAGCTCGTTTGCCCCTCTAGCATAAAAAGAGTATAGTCGAATTTAAGGCTTTCGGTCTACGAGTACGGTCAAAATAGCGGTGGAATTTTTTAAAAGAATAACAGTGTCGCCGGCACGTCTGACGTGCTCAAATTGCATGCATTCCCTAGTTGGTGCCAGCGAACGGGCTAAGCGTACCCCACGCCCGGGTCGTGCCCCGGCATCAACATATCGTCGAGGGGAAAAATTCCGAGTGAAGAGGTCACGTCGCCCATTCACGGCCCGACGACGTTGATGCTCACACGTACACGTAATGTGCTGACAACCGCCATTTGCAATATCGCTAGAAATGTGTAAGTGCAATTGAAATTAGCAGGGGTCTTAGCTTCAGTGCTTATTAACCTAAATGGAGAATGCCCATAAAATGCCTGGCATGTACAGAGATAATCAACATTTAAAAAAAAAGTTATAATTATACACAGCTATACCATTAATTTGAAGTCTAGTAATGACGGGAACAATTATGCATATTATTGTTGGACTTTTGCTTGAGCATCCGTTGCTCCAACGAGTTTATTTCGACCTTCCCTCTGTTTACTCGTAATCTATGTATAAGTGACGTGAGATGTCACTTCCAGCGTAACACTATGATGTAAATACGATAGACGTTGTACTGTTTCTTTTTGGTTTCAATAATGAGCAGAGTCCAGCATTGCATTAATTGCAATATTAATGTTACGCGATTATCGCTTCACCATTTATCGTTGCAAAATAATAAAGTGCGTCAACTTATACAGGGTAGTGATTCTCTCAAAAGCAAAGGTGAGCGAATGCAGGAGTGAATGTCCTAGCGGCGAGTTTAAGTAGTCCCGTCAGAATGAGCAAAACACATTCTAGCGCGTGCATTCTCAATTAGGCAGCCTTATACGTTCGAGAAGCCATACTGCCAAATTGAATACACGCGTTGAAATGTGTTTTATTCGCTTTGACGGGACTACTTAAACTCGCCGCTTGGACTTCACTCATGTATTCGCTCACCTTTGCTTTTGAAAGAATCACTACCCTGGAAATTAGTCATTTTGGACGACGCATTGGCCTAGTTGGTAGTCATCCTGTCTACGAAGCTAGCGGTCCTGGGGTTCGATCCCGGTATGGAAAAATATGTGTGACGAGCTCGAGTATTTGTCTGGGATGTTTTGTCTGTATTGGCTGTTTTAAAGGATAAACGATAAATAAACGTCTTGTAAGTAAACGGATTTTTTATTTATAATGTTTGATCAATTTTTTTTTTGTCTTTTTTTTTGTTTCAAAGGTACAAAAGTAGATGGACTGCAAAAAATAATCTCCCCTTGGTTTCTTATAAAAATATAACTTAATTATGTAACTCATTCAAAGGCTACGTACGTACGTACGTAGTTAAATAAATACGTCAAAGTATGAATCCCTAGAACTAAGATAATATTAAGTTTATGTTTCCAAAGCAACAGAATTACAACTAATGGGATTATACAATAAATTCGTGACATTTTCCACGAATCGTTCTAATTAATTTGAGGTCGGAGCGGTCCAAGGGCCGCCTCTCCGCTCCGGCTGAAACTCCTTAATTAACTGGAATTTCGGTAAAAAAACTATTTGAGTAAAATGTATTTTTTTTTTAGTAGCCCTCTATAGATAAGTAAACTATAAGAGTGCACATGCAAACTTTTTAGCATTTTGGCGAAATTTGTCAATTTTTAATTATACTGTAGCTACTTAGCTTTGCCGCGTGTGGTTGCCGGCTTAGAATAGTGCCACTCCATGTCTATCCGTGGAAGTCGTAAGAAGCGACTAAGGGATTAAAGGCTTGTAGTAGGTATTGTTAGGCGATGGGCTTGCAACCTGTCACTAATATACACTGGTAAACATTTTAGTCTGTGCAGAATGTGTTTACAGAATTAACAACAAGTTATGAAGGCGTGAAGGTACGTATGTACTTAAGCATATAATATATGAAAAAAAAACAGAGCGTCTATAATTCATTTTTTTTTTTCTATCTTGATGAAATTTAAAATAGCTTGAGCCCCATTAGACTTCGACACACGAAATCGCGCGCAAAAGCTGTTACCTATACAAATGAAAGTAAAATATTCTTCATTTTATAAGTCGTGCGGTAATTTAGCAAAAGTCAGGGATCCGAAACGATTGTGGAGGAGCATAAGTTAATTTCACTAATGAACAAGAGAAGGTGCGCTCAAAAAAACCCTCCCCGAGATCACTCCGGATTCTTTAGGACGACGTTCATCGCGCGCTTCATTAGCGGCTATGAATTCGGAGCGGCTCACATACCAGTAACATAAAGAGAATTGTGAAGCTAAACATTTCTATACAAAATGCGATAACGTTTCTCTTTTCTTAAACCTCGTCACTTAACATCTCGTGAGACAGGTCAAACGCAAATCCATTTTGGATATAAAAAAATAACCTAGTCCGATTTTAACGATTTTTGAATATGTTGTTGTTGTTATGAGAAAATAAGGTCAGTACGGTTTCCTTTCCGAGAAAATATTTAAAAAAAAGGAAACGTACGAACCTAGTTTTTCATAATAATTACCAAAAATCGTGTTGATCGGACTTGATTTAGCTGGTGAAAGATGTTATCGCCAGGAGAAAATGGAAAAAACCTACTCAGGCGTTTGGTGGACAGCGTTTTCCTGGTTTGTATTTGGCGTTTGAATTTCGAATTATTTTCAACACTACTAAATAAAATAAAATCTCAACTTTTCATTTCAGCTTTAGTAAATTAATGTTTTACGTTATTGTCACGAAAATCGTAAGTAAAGTTTTATTCTCGAGTTTCTTGACACTATTTGAAAAATAAGAAGGTTCTTACTTGTTCTAAAAACGAGTCATAAGGAGCTTTGTCTATGCCCCATTCATTTTTGGAATCGCTTTTATTCAAGGATGGATTATTATTTTTATCCCGCTATTAAGATATTTATATCCTCACTCTCCAAACAGCGAGGCTAGACAAGTGGCTTAACGCTAACGTAAACTATTTTCGAAAACTGACAAAATGTATGGAATTGACGTAGGCGCTCGACGCGACCGTCTGACAGCTTACGTCAATCCTATACATTTAGGATATCGATAACGAACGCCGAATGCATCATGTCTAGGACCACAGGTGCTCTACTTTGAAATCCGTAATTCGAACTTCGTCTATTGCTATCCCTTTTGCTCTCGACGCGTAACTAATTTGCAAGAAAGTGACAGGGCGATCCGAAGTTCGAATTACGGATTTCAAAGTAGAGCCCCAGGACTTTATATTAAAATCCACTTTATTCCATTGACGCCATGTAACACTAGACTAGTGTTATAGTAGCTCCTTCATTAGTGGCCGAGAGGGGGCGCTGGGAGGGGCTCTAAACTATGTGGACCACACTTTGTGCCCCCTAGAAAAGGCTCTCATCAATTATCAATGGTAAATTTACGAAGTTAAACATTGCCCAAGTTAAATAGCTTTGAATTTTTATTTTTTATTTATTTTTCATAACAATTTTACTTTTTTGTGCTACTGTTAAAATTTAATGCATGTTGTGTCAACTGTTTTAGGAGTGTTTGAGCTCGTTCCCACTATGTCGTGTGTCGGATTCCGATTTTAATCGGGTGTCGGCGCCTCTGTTCCCACTATCCGACACGATTTTTTTCCGAAGGGGAGGGCTGTCGGATCCGACACAAAATCGTCGTCGGACGAGTGTGAATAGCTTCATATAAAACGTTAAAAATCGGACCGACACACGACATAGCGGGAAAGAGCTCTTTAGGATGAACAGAAATGCAACGTAGTTATATACTTTGAAAAGGGCCGAGATTCTAGGCGGTAAATAACATATCGTCTTTGACATATGGCTGCGTTTATCGCATGACAAAATTCGCATAAAACATCCGTCACTTTCTGACATCACTTTTTTTCAGATTTTTGGGGGGGGCGGTCATTTTTTGTACATTTTTGGCTATGAATCAAAAAGTACATAACATTTTTTTTTTATTCTTTTGAAATTTGCACCTCCCTTTCATATGACACCCCATTTGCTTTAATCAAAAAACTTTTTGTTACTGAGAAAACCTGCTGTGACATGACAGAAAGACAGACAGACAACGAAGTCTCACCATAAAAGTTCCTTTTTTACTATTTTGGTACAGAACCCTAATAATGCTTGGGCAGGACGAGGTTAGAATAATGGGTTCTGTTTTGTAAGATAGTCAGTCGAGAGATAAGTGAAACCCAACGGAAAGTGCAATAAAAATGGATTTGGCAGGTTTGCACTCTGGGGCTCTACTTTGAAATCCGTGATTCGAACTTCGGATCACCAGTCACTTTCTTGCGAATTAGTTACGCAAAGAGAGCAAAAGGGATAGCAATAGACGAAGTTCGAATTACGGATTTCAAAGTAGAGCACCTGAGCCGACGATATTGTGTCGTGTCATCGTGTGAAACGGAAATAGTATAAAAGTATTGATTCATGCATTGGCGTTCATATTCATAGAAGCAGGGAGCTCCTACAAATGCTCCCACAGTAAGTATAGTATGAATTTTATGAAGTGACCCGATTAGCAAAGAGATAAAAACGCGTTTTTGTGAATAAACTTTTAGGCAAAATTAGTTAACAGGATAACTTTAGTTACTATAATTATGTAAAGAATTGGTAGAACCTTTATATTTTTGCAATTACAAACACGTCCATGTTTTTTTTACAACTACAACTTAAAATAATTAAAATTAATATATCAATACGCTATGAAACAAAATTAAACAAATTACAAATAACGCAAATTACAAATAAAAGTTTTTTTTAAATACCAGTTTAGGCAAAAATGTAACAAAGGTGAATTTAGTTTAACTTTTATTTATAAACTGTGTCTTGCTTATTTACAAGATAATTAAACACAATAATGCAAATCGTAAAAAAAAACTGGACAAGTGCGAGTTGAACTCGTCTGGAGAGGGTTCCGTACGGTTCTAATAGACTTTTTTTTTTAAGTATTAATATATATTTCTGTATCTATTTATGTAGGTATTTGAATGTATTTTATTTTATTTATTATTGTTTATATTTATAAATTTTTATTTTATTTGTTCTTCTAAATAAATTTGTACACTTGCTTACTCGATGCACAACCTTTAACTTTTCTCAATCTCTCAAGGGTTAGCTGGAAGAGATCCCTTAAAGGGATAAGTTCGCCTTTGTACTTATTTTTATATTAATTGTATTGTTCTGTTTTTTTCTTTTGTACAATAAAGTGTTTACATACATACATACATACATACATACTTTCCTGTAATCTATAAGTAAAGAGCAAAGTTAAGGATATTTTTCAAAAATTTAAGCCGTGTAATTTCGGATATAATGGGGGATTGGGTTGGATTGGAATGATTCACTATATTAAAATTTTAAACAACACCTAATCTGTTTGTTTGCGGTATGGGTTTATATATCTTCCATTATTCAACAACTATCAGTTCTGTTACATTTTTGCCTGCACCGGTATTTGATATTTTTTGATATCTCTGAAGTGCAACAGTTACTTGTTTTTATTATAACTGTTTATTATGGTCTAAGATCCGAATAGGAGATGATTTGCACCGGGCTTCTTATTCGATCAAAAGTATTTTATATCAAATTTGATACGCTGAATGAGTGAACTTTTTTTAAAATTGCAAATGCTTGATAGACAAATTACATACTAATCGAAAGTATGAAGCCTATAGAATATGCAAACGTTAGGTTTGGTGCAAATTATTAGTAGGTACCGACTTACCTGTTTATACCTGCCTATCCAATAGTTTGACGGGAAAACATAGTCAACCTAACGTTTGCAAATTCTATAGGCTTCATACTTTCGATTGGTATGTAATTTGTCTATTAAAGTTATTAAACAAGCAATTGCATTTTTGTAAGCCAAAGTTAATTTTTATTTTTTTAATTAATTATATACTGGACTGAAATTTTTCAGCCAACCTATTCGCCACATATTATTTAGCGTATCAAATTTGATATAAAATACTTTTGATCGAATAAGCAGCCCGGTGCAAATCGTCTATTATTCGGATTTAGCTCTTGTGAAAAATCTGAGTTTTGACACGTTTTCCTGTTCAACTACGCATAATATTTTTAATGTTAAATGCATTGATTTACTGGGTTAAGTATTATAAAATCATGAGCAACATTCAAAAAACGACTGACTGTTGAGTTTCTTGCGGCGTTTCTTCTCAGCAGTGGTATCTTGCGAAGCGCTGATAGATTTTTAACGTGTAAAAGTGGCCGTGCGGCCTACTTACTGAATAAACATCTTTTACCCGTTAAATTTTATCCACTTCCCGTCAACAGAATGGGCTGAAATTTGGACCACATATAACCCAATGACAATGCAATATTAGGGTATCTAAGAGCTGATCTAATGATGGAGTCGGAAGGTAGCGACAGGATCTCCGCTATACTATGACGTAGACCCACCGTGTTTTGACTCATTAGTTCCTAGTTCGGTCTTATTAAGCAGATAAAGATTTTGCAAAAAAAAGTACAGCCGGCAACAAAAGCTTGTCCCAAAAATGAAATTTTTGACTGAAACTTTTAAACGCTACCATAGGATCGGGCCCTGGCTTTCTATTTCTGTCTCAGTCCGTCCTGGCACGAGTAATGCGCCCATCACGTCATGCAAATTGAATCACGTCTCTCATCTGCTCACACGGGGTCTCTGCGTCGCTTTCATGAAATACCTGAGCGTCACTAATATGACCACAGAATAGAAAAAACAGTAGAAGTGTCAAGTGGGCGTGTAACGTGTGGCATAGTTATGCGGAGTTCCGCGCAACCTACCATACTTTTGCCGCGATCGCTTTTTTCGATATTTCGATATTTCTAAAATAGGAAATAAATCCAGGAGCATGCCTTATTGTGCTATTTTGGAGTGTAAAAACGATAGCCGCACCAAAAACATTTTCCATGGTGGCGTGGTGTTTTCATGATAGTTTGAGTATTGGCGACAACAGGTCTGATACCAAGCGAAGCTCATGCCACTTCCACTGTTTTTTCTATTCCGTGTGAATATGACACTGGATTCTAAAAAGGTAATGCGGATTTTAATCAAACATATTACGAGAGAATAATTTGAGATAAGCAGGGATCGGACAAGTTGGCGTCATTGCTCGCAATAATATGGACATGACTACAAAAATTTATTAAACAAATTAAATTAAATTAACTGATTTCTTAACCGAAATTTAATTTTGATCCTTTGAAAGACAGTAATAAATAAATAATACAAATACGTGAAGAGTGGCTTCTGCCACGCAGCGTGACATCATGTAAATTCTATGTCAAAAGGAGCGGTGTCAGATTGACGTTTGACATACTCAGATTTTAACATTACTTCAGACGTTTTCCATACTTATTTATTATTCAAGGCTTATAAATCCTATAATATAATTTTCACATCTCATGCTCTTAAACTGTTACTTTAGTCTCTGCACTTCGGGACTAAAGTTCCTTTTTAATCTCTAGGGATTAAAGTAAAATTGTTTTAATTTACTTTGGAATCCCCTTAACATCCAATCACGGTGTTTGTGAATGGAGGATTTATTGCTATTTTCAGTCTTTTTGTATAGACCACAGAATTAAGACTAAAGGCAAAGAAGCCGTGCAATAAGATGAACGTTGCACCAGCTACTTGTCTCTACTTTATAGATTACATTTTGATAAGAGGAAAAGAAACAAAAACTAGGTGTCTTTTCTTCTTTAATCTGTCATGATCAGAAGGTGAAGAAACGTCAAATCAACGACCGGTCTTCTTTGGCGTTACTTTCTTCCACACTGCTGCTTAAAGGTCCAAATCACGCCTTGTGACGATCTCTTTCCAACTCACTATGAAAACCATAAGTAAAAGGAAGTCAACCATAATGTATTTTCTGCCTATTTAGTACGGTTTCTATGCCTCTAGTTTTTATTCTGTGGTATAGACAATTTTTAGCGCGTGGAAATAACCTCAAAATGACAACTGTGAAAAAATACAAATAAAAATGATTTAATTTCGTGAAAAACGATTAATGATTACGAATATGAATATATTTAATTATAATTAAGGATGAATTCATTTAATTATGCTTGGTCCAATTCGTTTTAAAATAGTTTTCAAATTTAAACCTGTTGGCTAAATATGCAAGCATTTAAAGCGGCACTTAACAAAAAAAAAAGAAAAGAAAAAAACCGCGGAACAAATTTGTAAGAAACTTTCTTATTCTCAATATTGTAAATGTGTATAGAACTTCGTCAGTGCTGGATTGAGCAAGCCCGTCGGGGTCCGTAGCAAATTCTATAAAGAGACCCCTGGGTTTGTTTTAGGTTACAGGTTGTGGCGGTCTTTTTTCCGCAACTGAGCGACTTAGATATGCACCTATTTTGCGTGGGTGTTTGTTTTAGGTTATTCTGGTGGAGAATATCGACTGGATTATTCATCTTATCGTGAACCCTGATACATATGAGTACACGCATACGCATACTGATGTAAGTACTAGCATTTTAGAGGTTAGACGTGGATGCGCGGGGCCCGTAGCATTTGCTACTCTTGCTAGGTACGTGGCTAATCCGGCACTGAACGTTGTTTTTTTTCCTCGCATTCAAAGTGAAAAGTAGAGTGTTTAACGCGAGACTAAACAACCATAATGACACTCGAACTATAGCCACTCTCGCTCGCTGGCTCGCTCGCGTGGCTAAACATCTCGTGTCATTATGGCTTGTTTTAGTCCCTTGTTGAACAATCTACTATTTTAAAACTGTTATTTAAATATTAGTGCGGTTGTTATAATCAGTTTTAAAATTTAACGGGCAGTTATTTAATTATCCGGCGGTTGGTTAAGTAGTGCGGCAGTAAAACACGAACAGTAATAAAATAAATGTTACCAACGTGTAAAAGAACCCTCATGTGGCCTATTTTACTGAATAAATACTTATTTTGAATTTTGAATTTTGAAAAAAGGTTCAGATTTAAATTCAGATTCAGATTTTATTACTCAATATAACACAATATAAATAATATTACATGTCAAATTATATGCAGTTAAATTGAGGTTGTCAGAAATAGAATTAAATTATAATTTAAAAAAATGGTTATTTATTTAATAATTAAATATCACTTCGAAAATACTCAAGCAGTGAAAAATACTCAATAAATTGCCTGTGTAATGATGAAATAGGTGGTTAGGAAATCCGTTCGGCAGTTCATTAGTACGGTTTCTGTCTTTAGTCTTTGTTCTGTGTCCAACAGTCACGGGATGCATGTCAATATGTTCTTAGGAGCTAAAAACATAATAGTTGCCAAATCGATGGGATTTTTTAATGAAAAAAAACCTTTTCAAGAGGAAGCAAGGCAAGAATGCGTTTATTTTTAAACAAATTCCATACGATTCGATTATTATTTTCCAAGAAAACCCCACACATAGGACGATCGTCGTTAAATTAAAATTACATCTTGTTACCAGGATCTATAAACTGATACATGTTTTATTTCTGTTGGTGGGTGGGGACATTTTTGCCCATCGTCCTTTCAATTTCACAAATATTTACACCAATCATAAATCATATACCTACTTAATTATTTTACCTTTTTTTAAATTATTTACCGAAACATACAAGGGAAACATTATTTCCACTTAATTATTTCTAGAACTGGGACACAGAAAATATTGCTTAAAAACAAATGAATATTATATAGGCACCTAATTAGTATGTGAAGATTAATTTCACACAAAATTAACGAATCTACGTAGTTTAGTGTTTTAATCTGTAGCTTTATCTTATCGATTACGGTTCGAATCTTGAACAGAGGTCATTTTGTTATTTTTTTAAACACTTAAATAAAATAACTCTTAAGCGTCACAGAGGGATCAGCCTTGACTGACCCAATTATAATTGGGTTTTTAATTATATCTTGAACACGTGCATTTTTTTTTAAATATTCTTTATTCATTTCAGCACTTGCCGTTATTAAAAAAGGTTTAAGAACCTAGTTGCCTACATTAACACTTCTGATGACACGTTACCGCGCCTATGAAAAATCACCAAGCTGATTTTCCTAAGGTAATCACAAAGAAATATACATACATACAATACGTACAGTCAAGGACTTTAATTATTATGGCACTATGGAACCCTGTCATAATGACAGCGTCAAACTACATAAAATAAATTACGCCAAAATTAATGTTAACGTTATGCGACAGGGTTCCATAGTGGCATAACAATTAAAGTCCTTGTCTGTACACCCGAAAACATTATCATAAGGAATGAGTAAATGGGAATGATGGGAGGGGAAGGCCAAGACAAACGTTCTACGATCAGATCGGGGATGTATTAAGAAAGGGCCAGGTCAGGAGACTCTAAACCGACGCATGTGTATGACAAGCCTTATGAGTGTGGAGGAAGCGAGGGAAATTTGTCTGGATCGTAGCAAGTGGAAGGAAGTTGTGTCTGCCTACCCCTACGGGAATGAGGCGTATGTATAAAAAAAATATCTTGGTTAAAATACTATTTCTTAAGCACTAGGGAAAAATACAAATCCATTACAAGGCTGTAGGGTACAAGTTAGTGTGGAATCGTTAGACACAGAAAACTTAAACTTAGTACATGTCAGATATTTTTACATTATTACATATTGTTTCAATGAAAAAATTGATAACAACGCCACCGTAAATATTTTCGCTAGTTTCAGTATTTTATGAAGATGATCATCCATCATAGTACCTATACATTTCGTTCCTCCTGAGATTTTCAATAAATTAATTAAAGCATGAAAAAAATGAATGAATATTGTAAATGAGCCATAGCCATCTCCTATTGTCATTGTAATTTATGAAAACTACCTATATACATTCCTTATTTATTTGCAATCAATCTGTATCAGTGATCGCATTAGGTACCTATCTACAATGATCGCACCGCATTTGCACACGGAGATTTAGGAAGCTATAGTCAGCATTATTACACAGATATATATATAGTTAAAAACTTGATAAAAATACCTTAGGTAACAGTCTCAGAAATTTATAATTTCTGAGGTAACGTTGATATAGGAATTCTACGCGAAGTCGCGGGTAGAAGCTAGTAAACAAATAAATTGACGAATTAACTAAAGCGCGTATATTGTAAATGTTGTAATTTTTAACCCTTACCTAATTGAAATTACATTGAAATTTTGTGATTTTATTTCATGGTACGTATATTTCAGTTTTATACTACCTATGCCTATTTTGAATTTTAAAATATAAACAAGCAATTTTGTTACATTTCCTCGCATTGTTAGAGAAAAGCACATCAAGTCTCGACCGGGAAGGGCGGTTTCTGGACTCGTTTATAGCGCGGTCGAGACGCATTCAAGACGAAGTCATACTCGTCCCGCAATGACCCTTTTCCCGGTATCCCCAGTAATGTACTACCCTTTCTCGATATTGCCCGTATCAGTGCTCTTCGCCGGAGAGGCGTTCTGGGAAATAAATGTTATCTGAGATACAGAAAGTTCCGTGAACCAGCAATACTTATTGAAACAAAGATGCACAAGTTGTAGGTTCTTAAGCGGATCATATATCATCTTGTGCGCCTAGTTTGTAATACGAAACAATGAATCTGACCTATCTCTCTTACTCTTTAGTTGAGATACCTTGTACGGAAAGAGTCACGGCTAGCGTTGGTCGATCTCATAGGTAGATGTCATGCTAAAGAGTAGGGACTTCGAAACTGGGCGCTTTGTTCGTAAACAATGTGCAGCAGACAAGGACCAACTGGATTCTCGCAAAAACTTATAGTGAATTGGAAATACATATAAATACCCGGCTGCCAAGCATTTCTTGAAAGTTTTCAAGCTTGCTAACAAGCTATTTATTTGTAAGTAAGATATTTATACCGAAATGTTAGTAGTAAATTAGCCTTCCAAGCTGCATTTCAAAGCTGCTTAATGATAAATACACAATTTGTTCACAAATACTGGTTTTATATACCGTGAAGTTAAAACGGAATAACAAATTAATGCTTATTTTTTACCAGTCTTTAATGGGTAGGTACAGATGCAGTGAGTAATCCTTTCCCATCGTTTTTTGACGGATAAGTTCGTATATACGAGTATCTTGCTTTCTCAGTTGGCTGATTGATAGGTACTGAAGCTAATTGAGAAAGCAAGATAAATACGAACTTATTCAACCAAAAACGATGGGATAGGATTTTTCACTGGATATTATTTTATTGATAAACTTTTCAACGAATATCATTATATTATCATTAGACAGAATTTTCATTTCATCAAAAGGCATTTTTTTTATAGTCACAAGTCTAACCTAACCTAACCTACATAATTAATGTACACACATCAAAAGTGCCTAGGGATATTTTTTATCCTTAGACAGTTTTGAACATTTCAATATAGGCATATTGCTAATGAGTCAAAACATCAAATTTGTCTAAGAATACTGAGTATCCCAAGACTTTTTTGATGTGGATATAAGATATCCTGAAAACATCATGATTTCAGCAGAAAATAGAGTTCGATGATTTATACTTGACAATCGATGAAGTGAGATTCGATAAAAAAAATGATGGGCTACCGTTTTTAATAGAGCACTGTTACTTTTAGCTAAAGACACCATTAATGGACACTAAATTTTTAATTAAAAATAAATACGGTTATAAATTTATGTTGCAAAAAATGTCCAACTCCATGTTATCCCATGGATGTCATAAGGGGAGACTAATGGAATATAAGCTTGTAGTCCTGTTAGGCGATGGGCTTGCAACCTGTCACTAATACGCTGGTAAACATCTTAGCCTAAATTGTGCAAAATGTGGTTACAGAATTATCAACAAGTTTTTAGAGTTGTGGGTAATTATTTAGCTCTGCCTTCCCCTCTCTGGGAACAAAGGCGTGAGTTTATGTTTGTATGTATCTTTAAATACCTACGCTATATTGAAATTGAGCAGAGACTAAATTTAAATAATCAATCGCATTGTTGCATAATAATCAGAGATCGGAATAGGCAGAGCTAATTTGCCTAAACTTGACGCATATTCATTCATGCGTGAGTGAGATGGGAATACATTATTGAATGAACACGCATCAAGTTTAGGCAAATTAGCTCTACCTATTCCGATCTCAGGGCCCGTATTATGGTCGCCTTTATCGCGGTAGAAAAAGCTTCCGTCACTCTCGCACTTTCATACTGGTCAGAAAGTGACAGATGTTTTACCTACGCTTATCTACATCGATAAACACGACCATAATCGGCCCGCTGATAATAATATATTAAACTACAAACATCGATGTAAAGACGGTCGATAAAATAAACATTCAATCCCAACAAAAAAGCAATGTCAATGCGACAAGATAACGGGGTCTCTCATAGTAATATGTTAAAATCCGTCAAGCCGTTTAGGCTACTGAGCGTGTCCTAAAATAGACATACATACATACGTTCGAAAAACATAACCTTCATTCGGGCATTCGGTAAAAAAAAACCTTCACCCGCTATTTCACTGAGCATGCGGCTAACCGAATTGGGGTAAAAAGAGATTTATCGATTAACTTCGCCGTCTTCTTGGCAATTATCTCGACCCTACTTGAAAAAGGTAACTTTTATCAGAGGTTAACAAAGAATTAACACAAGATATCACTTAAGACTCTTAAAGAACTTTATTCCATTATCTATGTCTTTTATCCGTGCATTATTCTCAATTGTGCGATAATGGCGATGGCGAACACTGCAGCGGTACCTACATTAGAGACAAATTAAATTACCGGGCTCTCACGCCATCGACGGAAGACAGAGTAACCAATTTCGAACACTGATATAACGTGGAAACAGGATATCCTGCTGAAAATTGAGATTTTAATAGGAGCCATTTTATTTATTACCTACAAGCGGTTGCCCGCGACTCCGTCCGCGCGGAAAAATAAAACATAGCCTATTAATAAACATAGCCTAGTCAAGGATAACGTAGCATTCTAATTGTGAAAGAATATTTGAGGTCCAGTAGTTTTTGAGTTTATTCGTTACAAATATACAAAAATAGTGTAGACAAGCGCGCCGCCCTCGTTTCGCTCTAGTTTAAACAAAACAAATAGCCTGCAGCGGACAAATTAACAGTGATTCAATTTCACAAATGTCAGGGATAACTTCTAGCCAAGAGGTGTCATATTTTCGACGATTTCGCAAAAACGTGATAATTTAAACCTTTAGGGTGTTTTTTTTTTTCGAAATATTTATATGTGATTATGACGGATTGACTTTTTTTTTTAAGGAAACCTGTAGTAATATAGGGTTTCGCCATATATAAAACGTTTTTTTTTTAACTTATTTTTATTTTTGTTGTATCGTAAAAACGGTTTAACATACCAGCGTCAAGTTTGGTATGATTACAGTACGAACCCTGAAGAAAAATACAAATACTAAAAAATGGTCAAATGTGATTTGGGCTCGCGCTGATTCGATTCAAAATCGAATTCAAATCGGAATATACGTAACAATGTCGCGGTACGGAACCCTCGGTGCGCGAGTCCGACTCCCACTTGACCAGTTTTTATGTATGTTAGCTTGTAGGTTGACCAAAAAGAGAATGGGAAAAAATGGGCTGCAACTAAAACCATTTTCTACTCTTAATCTAGTGTTTAATAATGGTGTATAGTGGTTGCCACTTAAGAATATTGTAGTTCCACCTGTCAAAACGTAGAATTCTCATGACCAAGCTTTATTTATGAATATGGTTCAAAAAATAGGTTTTCTTATAGGTACCCATATGTGCCCAGTGGGTCGTTTTCGACCCATATTCACGGTGCAAAAGATACAGTTTTTATTAAAGGTTTTTCTGATTATACACCAAGAAATAACATCTCACATGAAATCCATATCATAAAAACTTTCCTCTTTATTCACAAACGCACAATAAACCTATCTTGGTTAAAGTATTCTTAGTCACTTTCTTGTCAAATTCAAATATCATAATTACGACCAGCACAAAGCATATTTAAAGCATTCTTAAAGCTTTAGCTATAACGCGTTTATGACTAAAAGCATTTATCCTTTTCTTTAATTAATCTCTTCTCGGTCGCATTCAAACGTCCGATTTCCCGATTAATAATATAAGTCGAGGAGTTCCTCGAGCCCCACTCTAACTCTCGATTAAAGCTTTTATCGGAGGACTGATTAAGTGTCGAGGCCGCGATGGATTTATTGTAAAAGTTAGCCGTTCACCGAGGTTAGTGATTCAAGCCCGCACACTTCACTCGAATAATTGTCTACGTGATCGGAATAGAAGCTTCCTGGGCCTTTAATAAGATCAGGGGCCGATAGAGCTCGGTCGGCAGGTGAGCTCAGTCTCGCAGGGTGACGGAACCAGTAATTGACAAGGACCAATGGTAGACACTTGATTCTTATTTTACAGAAGGTAAGGGTTACTCATTTGTTTTGCAACGATCAATTTAGTACAGTCAACAGCATAAATAAGTGATCATTTATGTACCTTGTCGCTTTCAATCGTTTCACAATTTTGTATAACATTTCAAACACGACGTTAAAGTGACAAGGTAGATAAATGATCACTTATTTATGCTGTTGACTGTACTGTATGAAATTTGAATTAAGAGTGAAGTGTCCATTACTGGTGCCTGTTAGCTAAAAGTGTCCATCATTGGTGCCGTCACCCTGCATACTCAAAAAAAATATTTTCAATTCAGTGAGCACTACAAAAAGGGAGATTTTGCTGCGAGCGTGGGATAAAGTAACTTTTTAATTATTTTTCACCTCAGCACTTTGAACAGGTTTTGATGCTTAACCAAGTCCTGCCCAAGCATGTTTAAGCAATTTCCGATTCCTGCACAATGTTCTCTATGAAGGACATTTTCGTATGGATAATTTGAATTATCGGGAAGAACGTACCTACTAAATCTATTTGTTCTTATAAAAGAAAATTTGGGGCAGATCGAGGTTAAAGAGAATTAGGTTTTGCCGCGAGCGTAAAACAAATGAAAAGAGTAAATGAGAACCTCCTTTTATGAGGTCGGTTAAAAACGGAAACGCGCGAACTTAGTTTTTCACAACTATAAATGTTCAAAAATCATAGCAAGTGGACTTGATTAAGGCGGTGAAACGTAATCGCCCGGAGCTTTGTATGGAATTTTTTTGACAGTAGGTAATTTTTAGTATTTTCTTGAAAATCACCTTTTTTACACGACTGTCCAAAAAGGAGTGTAATGTTTTCAGGGTCCATGTATGTATGTATGTACGATTCTTTATTCCACCATAACGTCTAAACACCTGAGCCGATTTAGATGTATGTGGTATCGTTAGAATCCTTTCCCCATTCCGGGTGACATAGGGTACCTAAACTGTTAAAATTGAAATAACAACAATAGCAAAATGACAATTATTAACATAGGTAGTGTAAGACCTAGTCTTTTATTAGCACACACAGCAGATTTAATGTAATAATATCACTGACTCACTGTTACACCCAGCAGCCGGCGGCGCGCGTCAAACCCTGACAAGTCCCTCCAAAACGGCTGTCAGTTTGACAGCCACCGCATACTGGTGTAAGTACATGAGACAGTGTAAATATCTACTAAATAGATACACTACAGGTAGGTATATCGACGACAATATAAAAAATACAGTTTACAGTACATTTTGTTTTTACTATTATTTGCTTTGGAACATAATCTCACTTTACGGAAAACGATGATGTCGTTCGAGATGGAACATCTTTCTCTGATAATGCCTGTTATAATAACACCTGAGGTCAGCACTGTCCCTCTGCTAAAATAATCGTCAATTTTGTAACTTATCCATTAAGTAGGTCTAAGAGTAACCCTTAAGATACATATTCAATGAGAATCGAGTAATACCTACTTAACTGCCTAAAACGACGCTCGCAGAATGGTTACAACACTGACAACTACTCATGGTCATGTATGATATTATATTTGTGGGAAACAAACGTCATAGCAAACATGCTATACAGATAAAATTAGGGAATTTTGTATCATCCCCCTACTTAAAAAAATTACATACATTTTTTGATTGCTCCCCTTCTTAAATCAGCATTTGGGTCCTAAGGATGAGCCCTGCAAAAGGATATCTTTTATTCATCAAACGCCGCAAAGTTGACCGTATAGACGCGACTGTTGATCCCGTTTCTGGAACTACTCGAGATGTATTCACAAAACAAATATCATTTTAAATGTATTTGTGGCGTTATGTATGAAAAGGGACCATATTGTCGATGGCGCTTCCGCCATTATTAACCATAAATACAACGTCGCGTGACGCAGTGCGGCGTAAGCTCCATCGACAATAAGGTCCCTTTTCATATATAACGCCACATTTTAGTATTAGTTTCTAAGAAACCTTTAAGTAGTTACTTTGTAAATATACTTCGGTTGGATGTACCTATACAATAAACTAGCTTTTGCCCGCTACTCCGTCCGCGCAGAAATATAAGACATAGCCTATGTTCATATGGGATAATGAAAGATTCTAATGGTAAAAGAATTTTTAAAATCGGTTCATTAATCCACAAATGACAGGAAATTGTTTTGTTTCCCCAAATAATGCTGCAGTAGGAAGTTCGTTTCCAGCAGCGAGTTGCAATTTAGTAATTGGGGTATAGGTTCTCGTCTAATTAAATAAATCCACTAACGCAGAACAATAGATGTTTTCAAACAATAGTTTTGCTAACCATTGTACCGAATAACCGCGTTAACTTCATTTTCTATTTCCATCGCTTGAGGTTTTCAGCATCTCGGTATCGAATTCTTTTACGAACTAACAAACGGCTAGCTAAGGGCCCGTTGTTTGATTAGTAGTTAACTCAACTAATTGTTAAAATTCGAAAAAGGAATCGAGAATTTGACACATTTCTTTGAGATTTTAACCATTAGTAACGACTTTTAACGATTAGTTAGTTTAACTACTAATCAAACAACAGGCCCTAAGACTGCACGAGCGTCCAGTGGCGCCCTCATTACTATTATTGTGTTTTCTAATAAACAAAAGTATGGTCTCGAATTCGAAGGATGGTTTTTTTGTTGTGTAGTCTACTTAGCGGAAAAAGATGGGCACTTTTTACCCGACTGCAGCGAAGCCCAAAAGCAGGGTTATGTGTTTGACTAGTATGTATATCCTTTCCTATGTCCCATTTTGATAAATAATACGTCATTAGATTCGTCTTGATAGCGCGAGTGTCACTGGGTAGGTACATACTTAAGAAAACTTTTTTGTGTCAAGTTTTTTAGTGTAGGGCGGCAACAGAGAAATACAGCCTGGCGACAGACAGAGGGACGGCGGAGTAGTAGTTATTACTTAGGTACCCTACTAACCACTTACTTTACTTACTTACTTACTTACTTACTTACTTACTTACTTACTTTAAAAACCAATTCCCTGCCAAAACTGCCTGATTGCCTGGAAAAAGCAATCTTTAAAAACCTGACTGCATTTTTTGATACTGTCGTCGACATATTAATATGTTAAAAACAATAAAACACAAAAATTCCGATTGAAAAATGCCTTTTCAAGAATTGTGTGTACCCTGTGTCACTCGCATCTTCAAGACAAATCGAATGACGTATCATTTATCAAAATCGGTTGACCCGTTGAGTAGTTACGAGGGGACATAGGATCGGACATACATACATAGTCAAACACATTACCCTCCATTTGGGCTTCGCCGCAGTCGGGTAACTAAGCATGGCGGTGATAGGCCAAATCACGGATCAAATGCTCAATTTGCTCGCAGAACTGATGACCGTTGGAGCGGAAAGTTCCTAAAGTGGTGACCACATACCGGAAAGCGCAATGTTGGCAGGCCATTAACAAGTTGGACCGACGACGATCTGATAAGGGTCGTAGGAAACAGGGGCTCTACTTTGAAATCAGTAATTCGAACTTCGTCTATTGCTATCCCTTTTGCTCTCGACGCGTCACTAATTCGCAAGAAAGTGACGGGGCGATCCGAAGTTCGAATTACTGATTTCAAAGTAGAGCCCCAGCCCGATGCGCGTAGCACAGGACCGATCACGATGGATATGTTTGGGATGGAATCCCTAATCGTCATTTGTCCTAATACATCGTTTGTCCGAATTTCCGTTTATCCTAAAACCATTTCCGCCTATATTTTTTTTAAGGTTGTTTTAATACAACCCTAACCTAGCCGAACCACAGATAAAATTGGAAAACTTAAAAAGTTGCCTAACCCATCAGTTTAAATAAGGCATCCGTCACCTTTTGACACGTAAATAAGTACGACAGCTTAGTGACGGATGCTTTATCCACATTTGACACGCGATATAGACGCAACCATACTAGACCCACAGAAAACCGGGATCACTTTGTTTGCCCGAATTTCTTTTGCCATAATTGTATCACTTGCCATAAAATTAATTTGCCATAAAGGCATTTTTTCTGAAACTGTTAGCCTTTCAGGTATTTTTTACATGCCATCGTATAGAGCCTAATAGGTTAGGTTAGGTTACTTTTATAACAATTCTGAATAGTTTATGGTTTCAGAGAAAAAGCCTTTATGGCAAATGAATATTATGACAAGTGATACAATTATGGCAAATGAATTTCGGGCAAACGATAGAGAACCCAGAAAACAAGTTTAGGCCAATTGAAAATTCGGACAAGCGATGTGTTAGAACAAATGTTGTTAGGGATTACGAGGAACACTCGTTTGGAATTATGTATAGCTGTGGAAGTGTTTCGGTTTACATGATGATGAAGGCACAACCGCTCACGCCACCTGCCTCTGGTACCAACCACAATGGCTTGCGGCGCTTCTTCTCCAATATGATGGTCTTGTCGTGCTAGTAGATTCACTCCATATTACCGATGACGTGTAAAACAAAACACGGCTACAATTTTTCCCGGATCCTACATTTCCTTGCAACATAAACATTTGATTATTGACGTGCCCCGTAAGTCCAGCCCGTAGCATCTCACTCTCTGACAATGCTAGGCTGCACCCAATCCCTACTCTGTCCAACTCTCTACCTCTTCTTCAGGGTACAAATTGAGTTCCTATCGAACTCTGGAACTTTAAATTTCTTCCTACCATATTCGTTTTATTTCATGATCAATTACTTACATTTTTCGCATTTCAAGCAAACCTCAGGAATGCTTACGTTCGACCGGCCACCAGCAAGTTGGTCTCTAAGCGCTGTACTGGTTGGATTCTCTTGAAAATATCGTGTTCCACATACCAATTATCCACTGGCGAGTTGAAGTTGTCCCGTCCGTCAGAGCGTATAGATAAATAACATTTAAGGGCGTGCATTTCCGTTTTTAGGAGATTTCTGCTGAATACTTGTCTATAATTAAAATGTACACATTATGAGGGTATGCAAGTATTAAAGATATTTTTACAAATTATTCTACCTATATTGTCTTAATAATGGTTCCTATGCTTAAGCGAGTGGTTACGTTAAACAGACTGAAACAAAAAAATACAAAATTAACTTTCTACATACATCTTACCTTCACGCCTTGGAATCCCAGAGTGGGGTAGGCAGAGCTACAGAATTACCTGCAACTTTAAAAACTTGTTGATAATTCAGTGACCACATTTTGCACAAATAGGCTAACTAAGATTAACTTTCTAAACATGTTTTAATAAGAGCTGGTTAGGGAACAAGCTTATCTTTGTTAAGTCGCATCTTGTAAAATGTGTATTTTCGTACAGTTGTATCAATTTCTTCTCCAATAAAGAAATAAAGATCCATTAAATAAATCAACCTCGAATTCTTCTTGAAGATAAGGTTTAATCCGCAAATGCCACATGAACGTTTTAATATAATATTAACAAATACGAGTGCCCCAACCCTCCCAAAGAAAATATGAGACGTTTACTTAGAAGAAACATTTTTCCCTACGAATATTTTCGCATGATACAAGGCCGGAATTATTGTAAATACGTTTTTTTATTGCCAAAATTTCTCTCTATCTCGAGGTTATATCACAAACATGTACTTACAATTTATTTCAGAATATTTAAGTAGATGGAAATATCCTTTACCTTTTTAATGTAAGGAAGCGGAATACTTGACAATATTAATGTTTCGGAAATAGAGAAAGCACAAGTCTGGATATGCGTTATAAGAGCCAATCTATGTATAATAAGAATCCTAGTTTTTGACCCGAGGGGAGGGCTCGAGTGCCAAAATTGGTTATTTTTTAATAATTCCTCAACTTGACTTTACAACAGAAGTGTCTATGAGAAGTATATAGGAAAATAATACCAATTAGTGTATTGTAGGTGGGATAGTTTTCCTTTCAAGTTCGTTATATGTCCTTTAATTTAAGATATTTTTCAGATTTTTATTGCTTGTAGTTTTAGTTAGTTTTGGGACACGTAACTCGATCGAAAATTATACTTTTAGAAGTCAATATTTCCTAAACGGTCCCCGGAATCTAAAAAAATATAATAACATTATGTATGTACAGTCAAGGAAATTGATTCGTAGACCACTTTGGACTATGTCAAAGTCAAGTAGGTAATCAATCAAAACGTAAGAGACTTTTTATGATTTTATTGACAGTGTCACTTTGACATAGTCCAAAGTGGTCTACGAATCAATTTCCTTGACTGTACATAATGTTTTTTAAGAGCTGACACACACTAGTTATATGTCATAACGTAAAAAAAATCCTTTGCTGCACCTACTTGTACGAGAGGTACCCGAAAAAATATACTTCTCAAGATATTATTTTACAACTTTGTCGGCGTAATTTAAATCCAAGAGATGGACAGACTAGACGGACAGACTGGTACTGTTTACTACGGAACCCTAAATTACTTTTGAATCGCTAATTTTAGTTGAAGTTTTAATTATAATTGAATCTTTGGATGTTTTTTTTTTACTTTATCTTGAGGAATGTAACCGTGTTTCACTTTGTCATGACGTAAAAGGTATGTGTTTGTTTTAATCTATCTACCTAAATAACAGTTTTAGGGAGTTTTATATGCGGACAAAATCGAATCTACCTTACTATAATATTATTCCCATACCGCACCTAACTTCCGACTCACAAATGCAAAATTAATCTTCAAAGAGCGTGCAATGCAAAAGCAAAAGTCAGCATCGAACATCGCTTTGATGCGAGGCTAACTAATCCTGGAAATAATGAGGAAGTGTGGTTAATTAACTAAGAGCTTCAAAATTTAACGCGGATGAGAGAATAAACTGTCAAACGCCGTTACGTTGACCTACCAATTACCAGTATCATAATGTTAACTTCTGAGGGCCCTGCCAAGGTGCACTACGCTAACTAGCGTTTCTATTCGTTTCGTTTTTAAACCAATCGCGTCACTGCTAGATGACGTGATACGAAAAGTCACGTGACCTACCAGTGACGCGATTGGTTTAAAAACGAAACGAATAGAAACGCTAGTTAGCGTAGTGCACCTTGGCAGGGCCCTCTGATGCTTTAATAAAGTGACCCTAAAGGTTATTAGTAGAGATGTACCGACTAGTCGCCGACTAGTCGGGAAAGCCCACTATCCGGCCAGATTTTTAGTCGGCTTAATACCGAATAATAGGCACCCTTTAACTTGTTGAAAAAAAAACACCAATCTTAACCTACTGCAATAGTTTTATTTCTACGCAATAAGGTTCATTTTGACTAGCCTAAATTTTTTTTTAATAGTTTTTCCAATACTGTACAATTTGGATTGAGCCCTTTCATATGACATACCGTTTGCTATAATCAAATCACTTTCATTTTTCAACCCCCCATTCTAGACACCTTTTCAAATATTTAGAAAAATAATTTCATACTAAAAACAGATGCGGGCAAGCAAATTAAGAAATCTCACCATAAGAATTCCTTTTTTACCATTGGTGCGGAACCCTAAAAATAAGATAGTTTGTATATCTAGTCTCAATGGCTAAAGTAGCTTAAAAGTATGGTAACTTAGCTCAAGTTGCTACGTACATAATACATGCAAGCTTAAAAAGCATGTAGGTATGAAGAATCAGCTGGGCTGAGCGTTAATATAATCATACGCTTAAATAAAGCTTGTACGAGTATGAGTATGTTAATAATCATGCAGGATTATCAATCTTACATATGTAGTAGCCGCACATGCATACATACATACATACCTTCACGCCTGTAATCCCAAAGTAGGGTAGGCAGAGCTACAGAATTATCTACAACTCTAAAATCTTGTTGATAATTCTGTAACCACATTTTGAACAATTAGGCTAACATGTTTACCAGCGGATGAGTGACAGGTTGCAAGCCCATCGCCTAACAGTACTACAAGCCTATTCCCCTCCTTGCTTCATTTTTATGTAGACTTAGCCACTTTAAAACAAATACGCACCTACGTAAGGGTACGTTCTAATCAAATGCCAAAAGATGTTAATTTCTGGGGATTACCTCTTGTGAAAAAAACTAACATCATGGAGGGCACTCTAATCCTTAATAAGTTAACCTTAGTCAACAGCTCTGTTAGTTGGTTCTGTGGCAAATATTGTTGTCAATATATATTTTTTACATGGCACCAGCTACTTGCCGATTTTTCTCTACCGAAAGCTGATTTTGCTCGAAAACGAATACTTTGACATTCGTTCGTTCAATTCCATTGTGACGTAATATAAGAGCTCTTAGGCATTTTTGAGTACGTATTTGAGGCACCGTGGAAACTAGTAAAGTAATTCTTAAATTAAATACTAAGAGGCCGACCGGTTAAAAGGGTATTTGGGTGGGGTTAAACCGAGTAATGATTTTTAAAGAAGTACCTAGGTACTGTACAAGTAGTCAAAAATGCTTAACACTCTCCACTAAAAGCACAAGTACTTACTTATAATTCTAGTTAGACCGTAACTTAGACAATCACAATCAGTTGATTCCTTTAAAGACAAATTGAAGAAGTTCTGGCTTAACTCTAGATCCTAAATATTGTATCAACTGTCCTCTATATAAGTGTAGTTTATACATAGTTTATGTAAGTTTAAGTATGTATATAGATGTATAAATATAGTATATTTCCATATCTATTTATGGAGATAACTATTTGAATGTACTTATATTTTATAATTAGGTTTTATTGGATCGTTTAATTTGTATGCTCTTTTCCTAAATAAAGTTGCACACTTGCCTACTCGATGCACAACCTTTCACTTTTCTCAATCTCTCAAGGGTTAGCTGGCAGAGATCCCTTAAGGGATAAGTTGGCTTTTGTATATCCCTTTTTTTTTGTGTATTGTCTTTGTTTTGTACAATAAAGTGTTTACATACATACATACTTTCCACACGTTTAACTGACATTCCCTTACACATAGACCAATTCCGTTATACATGTGCCGTCTCTTTAAGTACATTTCTTTCATCGAAAACGGACCCGAAGCATTTAGGCCGTTAGGTGTTCGGCCTCGGTCCCTTCGCAGTAACTTACCCCTTCGTGGATATAGGTATCAATAGGTCTTAAATAAATAATCAGAAACAAGGGCGAGGGCCTAAGTGCGGGACATTAACAAGGGTCCAGTCCAATTTTCGTCCTGTCCTCGCTGATATATGGGACGAGGCGGGCCGCGCGACGAAACACAACTCGTTTTTCACTCGATTTCTTGCCCAGGATATATTTAATTGGCGGGTTCGCGAAGTATTACTATTGTTAGCGTTCGTTTTCCCGCGTCACTGCGGCATATTTCAGCAACTACAAGTACAGTCGAGTTCATAATATATATGTGTACCTACATTTTAGTAACTTGTCACTTTAAGAGGCCGTATAGGTATACGAAATTTTGCCGATTTCGCTGATTTACGTGATTTTACAGTTGAAATACTGTATTTCTACAAGTTTTAATGCACAACACGAAAGATAATTTCTAATTTTAACGAATGAATGAGCTACTTTTTTGTTTTTACTATTTAATTTTGATTAATCGACCTGAACCTGACCACTTATGTGAATTTGCTGGAAGACGTTTAGAATGTCACATATTCATGAATCGTTTTGACGTCTTAACGGTATGAAAAATTTACAATGTATTGCTGGGAAAGTCGTCTAAAAAATGTATGAATTACTTTTTACCACTTTCATATAAACTTTTCGAGTAAAAAAATAATAAACTAAGTATTTTTTTATAGAAAACGGGCAAACATTATTTTTGATTTCGGCTACTCAGAACTCTCGTTCATAAAATTAAAACAACAGAAATGAACTTTAGTTCAAAATCAGTCCAGCAAAACCGCCAAAATTTCGTGTACGGCCTCTTAATCACCGTGACAATTCATATATGGCAGTTTAAACATGACATTAAATAGAAAAGGTACTAAAGTGTACTCATATTTATGAACTCGACTGTACCTATAGTACCGTCGGGTCCTATTCGCACTGCCAATGATAATAATATGTGCGGACGACGGATGCAATATGGTGACGAAAGCATAAGATGGATAAGACGTTTATTAAATTTCGAGTACTATTTATGTGTATATATATATATGCAGTTTTGTTATAAATCAGTACATAACTATTTTGTATGTTAAGTAAGTACTGAAGTATCACTTTACGAATACGCCCGTCTTATTTGTAGTAGTGTATATGTACTGTGGAGAGGTAATTTTTCCTATATAAATACATATTGAACTATAAAAGGAATGTACTGAAAATACCTAATAAAGAAAAAATACTTTAATAATAAAATTCTATAACAATTTTTGCAGTAATATTCTCTGTTTTAAAAATCAATTATAGTCGTATCCATATTACGTATATCGTTTGACATTATTTTGACGTAATTTGCATCCATCGTCCGCCCATTAAATAATAAGTAGAGTTGCGCCCACTCGGTCTTTAAAGGGACTCCGATCTCGGTCAATCCGATCTCAAAGTAACTAGTTCGGTCTTTTAGTTCCTTTAGGTCCGGAGCAAATTTTGAGATCTGAGCAGGACACGCTTTGAAATAGGTACTATTGGTCTCATTCACATAGAGCGCCGTGCCGTGTGCTCTTCGTTCGGTAGAAAGGACCGAAGACCGATTAAGATCATTTACGAAGAACTAGATCCTTTCGGTCTGTGAAGGGAATTCATTCCTTTTAGATCTTAGTTCCTGACCGACACAAGCCTAATAATAAGTATACCTTACTGTTATTGCCTTAAGATTGAGGATGAAATAGTGATGGGAATCATGTTACCTATAAAATTAATTTAAAAGTTTGAATATATTTTATATTCATAATCATCATCCATCGTATATGTCCGAATGGTTTTATAATTTTGAAGGTACTTTTGTATAAGTTGGCCTAGCGGACCATGCGCACGACGATTCGGCTCGTTCTATGTAATATGTACATACATACATACCTACAATCACGCCTCATTCCCGTAGGGGTAGGCAGAGACCACTTCCTTCCACTTGCTACGATCCAAACTTCCCTCGCTTCCTCCGCACTCACATTCTCATTCGGCTCATTCTAATAAAGCTAACCCAGTTATTTATTATTTATTTTCATCAGAAAATACAAAGTTCGTAAACCACATAGCCACGTCGTCGTTTCGCAACGTCTAATCAGCGAATTCGTCACACTAATAACAAAAGTTTGAAAGGTTAACCCCTTTTAATCCACAGTGATGTGATCGAAAGAAAGGGACAAGACAATGTTAACGTAACATCGAATTCGATTTGGGGATTAAACTCTTGGCGCGACAAATAATTAAAAAATATATCTAAAATGTTGTTATTCCTGTTTTTATATTTACATATTTACAAACAACAATACAATAATTATCCATTATCAATATCAAACCAATATACAATACAGTAATTATTTTTAAATTATTTGAAATCGACATGACACTGGCTAAATGGCTAAGCTGATAAAGCCAAAAAAAAAAACTTGTCGCGACCCTCTCGTAGCCATCTGAATATATTTGTGTTATTAAAACAAAACTTTTCAAAATATTTAAAAGCATAATACAACTACAACTACAACTTCCACAGAAATTGAAAAGTCTTTTAGCCACCTGAAATGGATTCATCACATCAGTCGAGACGGAGAAGTTTAACGCCCGAAAATTTCTAACAAATTCTGATCGTTTATTTTAACAATAGTAAATGGGACAGCAATTTTGAAATATAATGAGGAAAAAATATTATGATGAGTGAAGGATCTAAAATGCTTTTAAAATAAGGAATAACCAAAATTATGTTGCTATTTTTTTTCTTTTGCATACCTACTTTCAATATTTTTTTATTTTACAAACAAAACTTGGAGCCATCACTAGAATATGGGAAAAGCATCGATAATTGACTTTATCGATATAGGTAGCTAGCTGTCATTAAAATTTGCCCCGTATATTTTGAGGTCTGATTCTGATAACAAGTATTCAGTTAACATTATTCCACTTTTATTTTTATCTTTATCTTTATACATAGTAGATACTCTATCAGATGTCATGTGCGAATTCCGAGTTTGGCGTAACACACTGCCATCGGGCTAGGTTGGCGGCTCCATTTACGCTAACACGCCTTTGTGTCATAGGCGGGAAAATCCCGAAATATTTAACATCAAAACGAATTATTCGCGGATAAAAGCATTCCCCCTTTTTGGGGGAGCACTTTGCCTATGATTGAGTTGGCAAGTCTGGTTATCACCGAGGAGCGTTTGCCGTGTGACCTTTGCCAGTCACAGACCCTTTGTTTGACAAGGCTGAGGCCAACAGAATAATGACGCAATTGGGACCTGTTTTTAACAATGAATGAAAATTTAAAAACCATTTCGAGGAATAGGCTTCTCGATCTCTGTAGTTAGATTTAAAAAATCATGTTACAGTGAATTAATTGTATCCAAATTAAGTAATGACCTTCATTTGACCGCTAAATGCGGTCCGCATTGTCAACCTGTTTGTGGTTTTAGATAACATATACTTGAAACTTCCTCAATATTTTACCTTATAAGTATAATTTAGATATCTAGCTAACACCTACGTTCGAAGACGGTTGTTGTACATAAGGACCGGCTGTCATCAATTTTGATTGCTGATTCTTACATTACATACAGGCACTATAAGTAAGTGTTCCTAATAGAATCAATTAATTGAAAAATTATAATAAAATGATGAAAATTACTAGTTTCTGATTTATTCCTTTGTATTCACCCAACTACCTATCTGGATGCCAAATTTTAACTTTCTAGGTCATCTGGAACTGGGTTAGAGTTTTGATCTATAAGACAGTCAGTGATAAAAATTACGATTTTTGGACGTTAATATCTAAATAACCGTTTGAGATGAGTTTATGAAATTTGGAGCACATATGTGCAAGTCTTTATATATGACCCAAATTTGAAATGTTTATGTGAAATCGTTTTTAAGTTATGAGGGGGTCAAAAGTGGCGCCAAATGGTTCGTGTAAAATATTAGTATTATATAAAATAACACACGGTGCTGCAGTTCTGTTAGCTTGAACTTGGCTTGACACGCTACCGCGTGTCTAGATATAAAGTGTAGTTCGCAAAAATAAAACATACTCTTGCATTTATAATATTGGTAAAGAGGGGGATAGCAGACAGCAGCGGCTCCCGCCCCCTCCCACCCTGTTCTCAAGGAAAGTTAAACTTAGTTTTAATGCCTTTGTATTTTTAATTTCGCTAGCCGCTTCGTTATCCTGATATAGCTTGAGACATAAATGTTTAAAAAATAATGTTGTTAGGTAGGTTTTTGCAATTTCGCTCGACCTTTTTAACGCTATGTCAAATATAAAAGTCGACACTTACGAGACGTCCTAACGCCTACGTTCGCACGGAGGGTTTTCAGCTCAGAGTATTATTATAAGTTTTGCCTAAAATGTTCACACAGAAGTGATTTTTGTATACGACGTAATTTTATCACGCAATGCTCGGTATCTTTTCAAACCATGTTAAACAATGTTTTTGTTCTGTTTTTCATCTGTTTTTTTCAAATGTGTGTATGCGTTAAATAAATTATTTCTATTCTAGGTATTCTATTCTATTCTATCTGGCGCAATATCAACTACAGCATGGGTTTCCTTATTGCCGTTCCCACGAGCGATTTCCCAGGTAGCACAAACGCTATATTAGATTTTTTTATATGACATAAGAGTCCTCTAAAGGTTGTGTTGCCGCCATTTATAAAATTTATAGTTGAATAAATGTATAACACACAGTTAATTAACTTTTTTCATCATAAGCATAAAATGCTCTATAAATGTTTAATCTGCGTCTTTAAATTGCAGTTATATAATAGATTTATAACAAGCCGTGTAGACGTTTTTATAGCTATTTTACAAAGCAATTGTAAAAAAGCTCCTTATTTTTTATTTAATCGTACCGTTAATCTGTTGATCGCTGTATAAATGTAAAGTTATTTGCCTTTATAATGCTCAAAACAATATTACGGTAGTGTTAGTTACAGCTATTCGGGGAAATGAGACTAATCATATAAAAGCATTGTAATACCTATATAATTAACTTGCTTATATCGTTTTAGTTAAACAGCGTTCTACCAACAACTTGTTGATTAAAAGTTGTTAATAGGGATTATTATAACTAATTCACCAGTGACTATGTACAGTCACGGAAGTTAATTTGCTACCAATTTCAAAGAAAATCTGCTTTCAGATGTCATTGTCATATAAGAGATGCCAAGTCATTTGTAATTGATAGGAAACTCAACCTTATTGCTGTAGAATGTCAGATTGACTTTGGACTTAATTAAGGTGGGTAGTAAATTTAATTCCTTGACTGTACCTACTCGTAAATGACAATTTTGTTACCTTATAAGCATTTAAAGCATTTTTAGAATGCTGATACTAATATAAGCACTATGGATCCTGATCAACTTGTGTTTGAAGTAAAATAAAATAAGTGGCGGCTACGTAAAGACAATGATACAGATGTAATTCAGAACAAGTTACTTGAAGCACAATATAATATTGCATATAGTCTAATATTGCATAAAGCTTTATAACGGCTTGTATTCTGGCTGATAGCAATATAATTGCTTGTATGCTGGCTAATAGCAACATAATTGGTAATATTCTATCTATTTTTGTTGTTTTAAGGGCGACGCCATATTTTTTGCTTTACTACTGTAGAATTAATGAAATAACTTAAATTAAAGCATCAATTTCCATGGTATTTTCAATAATTATTTTATTATTTTATATGGCCAATAGCTTCTTTTAATATTACGAATAATATTATCAACTTTTATGAAGAAAGATTTAAAGAACATAGTTTTTATAATATATTTTTTCTATTTCATTTCATTAAATTATGACGAGTTGTAAAAAATTTACGCTCTACAATTTATTACGGATTTTTGACCGAGCGCCTCAATATGTTTTAATTAATCCAACATACGCGGTATGCGAAAAAGCGGAGGAGAAGAAATGGGCCTATAATATTATACCTCTCTACGATGACGCAGCAGCTGAAGTCCTAAATCCACGCGAGTGAAAACGCGAGCAAACGCTAGTATTTTATATTCTAAGCCGCAGTCAGCATTCATCACATCACCTGCAATTTCAAACCGCCTCAAGCCGAAAGAGTCAAGATGAAAATTTCATTGCCAGTCCCTCGGTACGATCCGACCGTCTGCGCTTTAAAAATTTAAGGTGTACCCAACCAAGCTTGCATTTTTCGAGAGTAGGTACTAAAGCCGGCTTAGTTTATATTAAAGACCTCTATCTATTCGTTTTATCCCTCAAGAAATATACCCCTACTTCACGCCTTTTCATATGCTTCCCGCCTTCCGCCGCCGGAGTGAAAAGGAGATCTCATTAAGACGTTTTTCAGCACGTGTTTCATCTCGTCATTAGGGAGCCGTCCAAAAATTAAGCATTTGGATGTCGGACTGTTTGTGAAATGGTATACGGGCTACATTTTTTTAGATTTATAATAGAAAATGAGGCTGCTGATAAAATGTGGTAAAACCAAAAGATTTGGCTTAATATTCAAGACTACGCCGTCGTTGTAGCATGCCCATCAATAATGTACACCTTTCAAATGGTGAAAGAGTGTTTAAAAATTGAAACAACATTGACATTCATTGTTGTTTGTGTGTTTGATTCGCGGTATGAGTAAATATTTGTGTGATGGGCGCGAGTATTTTCCTCTGAGTCTTGGATGTTTTCTATGTATTTAAGTATTTATTTATCCATGTAAGTATTTATAGCGTTGGCTAGTACTACCCGTGACTCTGGCTGCATTACATCTCTGGATAACTAGCTCTATCCTTTGAGAGAGGTAAGCTCAGCTATACGATGCCCGAAGGCCTCTATGAGCCGGGATGACTTTTTTATTATTTGTGTACCTCGTCGAAGACAATAGTTCCGATAATGATGTCTTCGGTCTCCACACAAACACCACTTTCACACCGATCACACTTTGTGACAATAACCTAACCAACAAAAAGTTGGAAAACCCCCAACATTGACATTTCAAAGTTCAATACTTCAAAAACGGCTGAACCGATTTCGATATAAAATGTCTAAGAACCACCGCTAGAAAACCTGCTTTCAAATAAAAAAACCGCATCCAAATCGGTTCATCCGTTTAAGAGCTACGGTGCCACAGACAGACACACACACACACACACACACACACACACACACACACACACACACACACTTACACGTCAAACTTATAACACCCCTCTTTTTTACGTCGGGGGTTAAAAAGAGAGAAGAGTAGAAAGAATCACCTAAGAGCTTCACTATACTATCCTCGGCCGAGATACTAATAGGCGGTAAAAAGCATATGGCCTTTGACCCGTTATGGTATTTTTTTAACTCGGCCGCCATTACTTTCATTTAAATAAGAGCTATCAAAACGTTGACAATACGATAGCAGGTCAAAGATGATATGGTTTTTAGCGCCTAGGATCTCGGCCCAGTGCTATTTGTTTGTAGCAGCAATATACAGGGTTTAACAGGAGGAGTGGATCAAACAAAGCAGGACGATAGAGGACGTTAAGACCTATCGATTTCACCCCCAAGTATGTTCACGGATTTTCTACTGTTCGAAAGTTTTTGTTAAACACTAGGTGGTCTTTCCTTATTTAATCTAAACAATTGAATCCACAACTATGATTTTTGTTTTATACGTAGTGGAATAGTCAGTTTTAAGTAGGTACCTATTCAATCACAAACATAACAATTTTTAGATTGCACGTACCTACTACGTACTTGGGATTTTTCTGTAAACTTAACTTTAACTCGAACTTTCGAGACTGTTAGTGAACAAAATTCACAAAACATTTTTCTGGAAGTTATTCTCAGAACTGCGCTAATTAATGATGAATCTTCTGTACAAAATTTATTGTATTTGGTTACAGAAAAATGGAACAAAAACAAAATTAAATGTCACAAGAGAGAAATTAACGAACCCCCTTAACTGAAAACTTATGATTGGAACTAAATCAAACATATACTATACATATAACGTAGCTGTAATCTCTGTTAATTTGTCGTAATTAAAATTAATTTTATGTCCTATGTTTACTTCGTGTCAGTTTCTGTTATTACAATGAGATGAAATGAAGCTTAAGTAGTAAAGTCCCTTGTGATACAATCTTCTAGAATTATTATTGTGGTCTAATAAATTTTTTCTACGTCAGAATTCATTTGGTTAAAAAAGACATTTTCGAAATTTTATTTGCCTTTCGGACGTAACAGTCACGTTACGCCGTTGTGCAAATTTTAGTTTATTTATATTTTCTTACGAAGCCCGTTAAACTAAGCGAGCCAAAGTTAAAATTATGTCGCAATAACACTTGACAAGAGGATGTCGGACCATGCTCAGAGTAGGGTTCCAATTTCAACGCCGCACCGTTACTATAAACACAAAAAACCTTGAAAAACAACAAGTATAAGCTAATTTTCTAGTTAAAGGTATTTCGTGCTGTATTAAGGTGCCATTCCGCAGCCGACCGCAGAAGGCAACGGCAGGCGTCACTACTGCTTTGTATGTATTTCTATGAAGCACCTTCCGTAGCGAGCGTCACGACGCCCGTCGCTCGACGGCAGACCCAGTAGTGACGTCGACCGCAGACGGTAGCAGAAACGGTAACGGCAGGCGTTACTACTGGGTTCTATGTATTTCTAAGAAATACCTTCTATAGCTAACCGCAGACGGCAACGGCAGGCGTCACTACTGCTTTGTATGTATTTCTATGAAGCACCTTCCGTAGCGAGCGTCACGACGCCGTCGCTCGACCGCAGACCCAGTAGTGACGTCGACCGCAGACGGCAGCAGAAGACGGTAACTGCAGGCGTTACTACCTACTGGGTTCTATGTATTTCTAAGAAATACCTTCTATAGCTAACCGCAGACGGCAACGACAGGCGTCACTACTGCTTTGTATGTATTTCTACGAAGCACCTTCCGTAGCGAGCGTCACGACGCCGTCGCTCGACCGCAGACCCAGTAGTGACGTCGACCGCAGACGGCAGCAGAAGACGGTAACTGCAGGCGTTACTACCTACTGGGTTCTATGTATTTCTAAGAAATACCTTCTATAGCTAACCGCAGACGGCAACGACAGGCGTCACTACTGCTTTGTATGTATTTCTACGAAGCACCTTCCGTAGCGAGCGTCACGACGCCGTCGCTCGACCGCAGATCCAGTAGTGACGTCGACCGCAGACGGCAGCAGAAGACGGTAACGGCAGGCGTTACTACTGGGATCTAAGTATGTCTATGAAATGCCTTCTATAGCCGACCGCAGACGGCAGCAGCAGACGGCAACGGCAAGCGTCGCCATCGCCCTACCGCAGACCCAGTATAGTGACGCCGACGTCCAACGCCTGCTGTAGCCGTCTGTCGGGGGCAGAATTACGACCGGAGACGGCAACGGCAGACGGCAGCAGCAGTCGTCGGACGCTTGCCGTTTTCGTCTGCCGCCGTTGCCGTCTGAGGTCGGCTGTGGAGTTACACCCTTAAGGTGGCACTTCACTTGGTTGTTATTTGTCAAATATTATCGTTGCATCTCTTTCAATCAGTATGTCAAACGAAAGAGATGTAAGATCAATATTTGGCAAACATGGCCAAGTGAAGTGCTATCATTAGATGATTTATAGTTGGTATAAATACTCAAGAAACATGCAATCAAGTTATGGTTTTCCATTTAAATTTCTTTGTAATGTGCCTTCATTTACGATATTTTTCTTATTTTTATCTTGTAGTTTTGGCAGTACAATTTTCCAGTTCAACATTTCCTAAACGGTTCCCCTAATCTAAAATTTGATCATAAATGTATATCATTATTTTTTTAGAGCTAAGTATTCAATGGTACCTCACACGATGCTATAATATAAACAAAATAATTTAACTTTTACTTTAGGTAGGTACAGTCCAGTTAAAAATATATATACTTTGTCTATTTAATGTCATGTTTAAACTGCCATATATGAAATGTCACATCGGAAAGTGACAAGGTACTAAAGTGTATACATCTTTTTGAACTCGACTGTACATAATTATATAGCAAATAGTGTCGCTTGTTAGGAGATAAGAAGTAGTTCTATTACGTTACTGTATCTTTTCTATGATGTAGCCCTGTGTTGATGTGTTTGTCGAATAAACGTTTTTCTATTCTATTCTATTCTATTCAAACCCGAAAAAAAGACGGATAGACGGATATGGCAAAACTAAAAGGGTTCCTTGTTGACTACGGAACCGTAAAAAATTGTTTTGAGTTCACGTGGAGTTCTTGTTAAATAAAATTAAAGTAAAACAGGTCATTTGCAAAACAACGTGACCTTTATGTTTTGAGAAACTTCAGAGTCTTCGCAAGAGTTTGACGTCAATGGGTAGGGGAAAAACAATGCTGAAATGGTTTAATTTTCAAACTTATAAAGCATATTGCATTTATAAAATAATAGCGATCCGCCCTCGTTTTGTTACAGGGTAGTGATTCTTTCAAAAGCAAAGGTGAGCGAATGCAGGAATGAATGTCCAAGCGGCGAGTTTAAGTAGTCCCGTCAGAGCGAGCAAAACACATTTTAGCGCGTGCATTCTCAATTAGGCAGCCTTATACGTTCGAGAAGCCATGCTGCCAAATTGAATACACGCGCTGAAATGTGTTTTGTTCGCTTTGACGGGACTACCTAAACTCGCCGCTTGGACATTCACTCCTGCGATCGCTCACCTTTGCTTTTGAAAGAATCACTACCCTGAAATGGGTAACTTTTCAAACTTATAAAGCATATTGCATTTATAAAATAATAGCTATCCGCCCTCGTTTTGTTCCGGGTACTAATCAACACTATTATTATAAAGAGGAAAGATTTGATTGTTTGTTTGTTTGTTGGGTTGTTTGCATCGAATAGGCTCCGAAACTACTGGACCGATTTGAAAAATTCTTTCAACATTAGAATGCTACATTATCCCTGAGTAACATAGGCTATTTTTTATTTTTCTGCGCGTACGGAGTCGCGGGCAACAGCTTGTATATTATAAAACTCCCTCTTGCTTGAATCACACTACAAACCGCATTAAAATCCGTTGCGTAGTTTGAAAGATCTAAGCGTACAGTCACCAGCAATATTGTAGTATCCATCATTGGGCGCAATATCCGACACGTCTTTATTACTAGCGGTATAAGAGCGTGTTAGATATTTTTGCGCCCAATGTAGGATAACATACCTATTATTGCTGGTGACTGTAGGTACATACAGACGGTCAGACGGCGTCGGGAAGTGACTTTGTTTTATACTACATTGTATGTAAGTACCTAAAGATAAAGATAGTTTGGTTTAAAATCGCATTAGGTACAGTCAACCACTGAATTGTAAACATTTAATTTTCTTTGCTCCCCATTCGCGTATTGCACCCACGAAGTACACACTTCATTTCATAACTACTCCTTGCCACTATTTAAGTAAAATCTAGCCGATATTGCGCATTTTAGACACTTAAGTACTAATTTCACCAAACGATGTTAAATTTAATCAATGTTAATCGACTGTTAGTTCATACATTTTGACAGCTTGAGGGCCCTGCCAAGATGCACTAGGTACGCTAACTAGCGTTTCTATTCGTAAACCAATCGCGTCACTGGTAGGTCACGTGACTTTTCGTATCACGTCATCTACCAGTGACGCGATTAGTTTAAAAACGAAACGAATAGAAACGCTAGTTAGCTAAGTGCATCTTGGCAGGGCCTTCAGGTACTTAATCTTAAAAACTTCGAAAAAAGCAATAATCAGACGAAATTAAGTGACACTTTTTCCTGATTCTTTATCCGACTTGCAGCTTATTCCACCTATACCTACATCTTTAATCTAACAGAGTTAGTAACATGTCAGGCATTGACCAATGGGCATCTGGCTATAAGCAGTGTTGTACACAAAAGTAATAGTGTCAAAAACCTGGTACGCTTGACAATTGGCTAAACGGCGTCTATGCTATCCTATGTCTATGAGGTTTTAGCAGTGGCCCGTTTTACGAAGCGACAAGTTACAAATGACAAGCGGAAGTCTCTTTCTAGCAAAAGGAGTTAGAAAGAGACTTCCGCTTGTAATTTGTAAATTGTAGCTTCGTGAAACGGGCCTCAGATTGACAGCAAAAATATGACAGGGGCTCTACTTTGAAATCAGCAATTCGAACTTCGGATCGCCCCGTTACTTTCTTGCAAATTAGTGACGCTTCGAGAGCAAAAGGGATAGCAATAGACGAAGTTCGAATTACGGATTTCAAAGTAGAGCCTCAGCTTTCCTATTATCCCAATGGTCACACTGTACGGCAGCAGCCATGCAGCAGCAACACTACTAATGTGTCATTATTCTTTCTTCTTTTGAATGAATGTTTTCTTTCGACTGTCTACTGGATTTTGGTAGTTTGTTATATTAAAATAACACTAATTGATTGTTTTAACTGCTCATGTACATTTTATTTGTACCGAAAAATGGAGGAGCACGGGCCAGTCCTCCTTTCATCAAAACCTTTAAAACAAGATTTTGATAAATTTCAAAAAATCCTAATCAAGTCTGAAAATGTAAGTACAGAAGCACTCGTAAATAAATCGTATTAAACGTATCACTTATAAATCGTGTAATGGTTTACCCATAGTTCATACAAGTTTATTTAATATTGTTTGTATTCTATATCAACCTTTTGAGGTAATGTACGCTTAAAAACATTTATGGTATTGTGTTTTTCAGTTTTCACTCGGCCGAGGTCTTCACAACTCTGTGGTCATACCATGTGTGTTCCTGTCGAGAGATCACTGTGTATTTAAGAAACAGAATGAGAGCTGGGTGATAGAGGATTGCAGTTCTTTTGGGGTTGAAGTCAACGGGCAGAAACTAGGCAAGGGCCAAAAGAGAAAACTAACAAATAAGGATGTTATAAAGTTAGAATCTACGAACGAGTTTGTCTACAATTTTTACACTGAAAGTTGTGATTTCCACATACCAAGCAAGCGACGGAAACTTGATGCGACGGATGAAAATGAGGATATAATTAATAATGTTAAGAAGAAATTTGAAGAATCTCAGAGCAATGAAATACAACACATTGAGGACAAGATACAGAATGCTAAACACATGCAAACTACGACCAAGATATTAAAGGAGCAGCTCCAGTTAGACTTGAGTAGGAAGGAGCAGCAACTGCATTCCGAGTATGCTGCACAAATTGAAAAGCTCAAGGGTAAGAAGAATGAAGTGGAGCGACAAAAGGCTCTTCTCATTGAAGAGAGAGATGCACAACTTGCGGCTGTCAAAGAAGAAATGGAGGGCAAGATAGCTACATTGATGGTAAGTTATCACAGTCTTTATAAGTCTAATCATGGATGGTGTAGGCAAGTTGATAATTGATGTGACCAAATACTATGTTTAATACCCAGTAAGAGATTTTTTTTTGTGTGATGAGTGTGAATAATAGTTCCTAAACTTGACGTTATTTTTTTTATTCTTTTACAGGAACAAATAGCAAAACACAATGAAAACGAATCAGAGCTAATGCAAGAGAACTCCTCACTCAAGGAGAAGCTCTTAAAAGAAAGGGAAGACTTCCTATCAGAGCTGAATCGGGAGAGCTCATCCAAGCAAGAAATGCTGGACCGGTTGCAGACCAGGATCCGGGAGCAGGAGGAATTGCGGTTGAATGAGAAAAAGGAATTAGAGGAGACTCTTCGACGAGAGACAGAGCAACTCCGGCTTGCTAAAGAAAAGGTGAATTGGCTGCTTTACTCTCTTGGGGCCCATTTATTTATTAATCTGAACGATAGGGTGCATGTACAAGACCATACGTAAAAAGAGCCCTGAGCGACCTTCCTGCGCAGTGAGCAAATTATGGACCAAATTAGTGGGGGCGACGGGGGGAGTGTAAACCGCTCCGCTTTGCTGCCATGCTATTGGTTTGTCAGTAGACAACATGCGCAAACATATCCCCTCCACTAGCCGCTTGGAGCTCTTTTTACGTGTGTCGACCTGTAATCTTGGGTAATTTGTATTTAATTAAGCACAAGCTGCTTATGAACAGAGGGTTTATTGTCTAACGCACTCGCAATAGCAACCGGCTTCAAAGTGGAGCAATTGTTTTCATTTTGTATGCAGACTAGCCTTCGATTTTCAAAATGAAAACGATTGTGATTGCGAGTGCGTTAGACAATAAGCCCCCAGGGGTGTCACTTTTGGTGATGATGACGTCAAGTGCATACAGGTGATTAAAATTAATGACTAGTATTGAAAATTGGTTTGGTTGGGGTATTTCTGAGTTCATCAATACTGACATTGAGATGGACAGGAGCAAAAATCATAAAGTAACATTGTCATTAAAAAGCTATTTTTATGTTGTACAAAAAATTTGTATGTTTAAATAGTCATATAAAGACTATTCTGGCATTGACGCTCATGAAAGAAAATTCACTTGATTTCCCAACTGTTTCCTTTTGCCAACCTGATTTTTTTCTGTAATTGTAAATATTTCATAAATATTGTTTGTAAAATTTCATTATTTTGTCATCATCAGCACCTTATGCGACCCCTGCTTAGAATTCGTTTTCCGTTTTCTTGCTGTTTGAGGTTGATTTTTGAAACATTTCTTAGTGCACCCCTAGGGTACCCAAGCAATACTTCCTCTAAATTTCAAGTCCCTATAGCTTCAGCGATTTAAGCTGTGCGTCTGTGTGTCAGTCGCAGGAAAAGTTTTATATACTTCCCCTATACAATATCAGTTATGTTATGATTACCTTTTGGTTTCTTTATTTTGTTCCCAGTTTGATTTAAGCATGGTAAAATCCATTATAAAATTTTGCTATTGTAAGATTGATTGCTCCTTTCTTTACAGGAACTAAAAGAACTAGAAGAACAAAAGAAAAAGAGGGAAATGGAATTAGAGGAGGAACTAAACAATATTAAAAGTAATCTCGCCAAGCAGATCGAGTTACATGAAAACGAGAAGAGGGAGACAGAGCAACTGCTCAACGAACAGAAGGAGCAGTTGAAGAAAGTAAACGATGAAGAGAGAGTCAAGATTAATCAACTTGTATGTTTTCTCTCTTATGTAATGTTTTTGTTTTAAATTGTAAAAAAGAAATAAGTATTGATGTTTGTATGACAGATTGAAGAGCGAGGCGAGATCGAGAAGAAGCTGGCATTAGCCAATACCAACGCTGAAAACTCAATACATGCCTTAAAGGTAATTTAGTTTGAGAAGTAAATCTATTTTCCCAAAAATGCTATGTAATCTTGCCATAACACCAGTAATTAGGCCAGTAGGTTGAAGTTCCTGGGCAACTACAAAAGTGGCCAGTAAAGTCGAGAGATTATGAATTTAGAATCAATCAAGTGTCTAGTAAGTAAGTATTGAAATTCCATAACATTCCATATTATTTGAATTTGGAACTATCTGTACAGACCTGTGATAGCCTTTGAAAAGGCTAAGGAAAACTAACTAATTTTCACTCGTCCCAAGACACCTCAGGACTCATAATGACATACTTTCCGCCAAAATGCACTATATTATTGATGATATGTCGTGATGTGGGTGGGCGCAGGCGCACGTGGAGCAGCGCGAGACGGAGCTGGCGGCGCTGGCGGCCGACCGCATCCAGCAGCAGGCCGACCGCTCCGGCCAGGTCATCAGCGCGCTGCAGGACCAGCTCGAGAAGGTCTCACACCGTCTGGGCTTACAGAATCATTTCATTTATACTACACTTTCTTAGTTACTGTGTTATTACTAAACTAATAAAAGCCACGATCAACCTTTTGAACTCCACAGACGGCTCTGGTCGTCAGAGAACATAGATCGGTTACCCTAACTGTCTTATTCCGCGTAGCAAACTTTTCATTCGCATTTTTCCCCATTTTATTTATTCTCCAATCGCATTTCTTTCCATTGTTTTTTTTTTAATTACACCTAGTCGACGGAGCTCCGCTATCGCTATCGCGGAGCTCATATTTCTGGGTGCTATAGCCCTTCGGGCCTTCTGCAAAACCTAAAAAGAAAATATACGAATGCAAAAAATTCAAAATGGGAAACAATGCGATCAGAGATAAATTAAAATGGGGAAAAATTCGACTGGAAAGGTTGCAACGCAGAATTAATCAGTTTGAGGAACCGATCCAACTATCCGGCCGTCAACTGAAAGTCGTGCCACTGAAGCCACGACGGCTACAGCCGTCACAAGTTCAAATTAAAAGAGACTTTGTTTCGTATCATACATACATACATGCATTAAATCCTGTTTTCCAGGGGGGTAGGTAGAGACCACTTCCTTCCACCTACTACGATCCTGACAAATCTCTTTCGCTTCTTCCACATTCATAAATAAATAAATATCAGGGGACAATGTCACACCAATTGACCTAGTCCCAAACTAAGCTCTAGGCTTGTACTATGGGTACTAGACAACGATATAAATACTTACATAGAGATATACATAGAAAACATCCATGACTCAGGAACAAATATTCGCGCTCATCACACAAATATCTGCCCTTACCGGGACACTTTGTTTTCGACGTTAGGCATTCAAAATGTAAACCTCGATATTTCCCATTCACTCAGGTGAGGGGTCAATTACAATCGATGGAGACGGAGAAGAACACTCTCCTCTCGAACGCCTGCGCGGGCGCAAGCGCCCCACCAGCCGTGGACGAAATGCTCGAGAGCGAGCTGCAGTGCAGTATCTGCTCGGAGCTGTTCGTGCACGCGACCACGCTGGGCTGCTCGCACTCCTTCTGCAAGTACTGCATCGACAAGTGGAAGAAGAACAAGAGGGAATGCCCTATATGCAGGTTAGCTAGATATTTTTAACCAGGTGTTTGACTACATTTACAGGATTGAAGCGAAAGGACAGTTTTTCAGTCAGGAGTGGACATAATCGGAAATGTCAACCTTACTGTTTTAAAAAATTACTAGCTCACGGGACAGAATTACAACAATAAAACCGGTCAAGTGCGAGTCGAACTCGCGCACCGAGGATGCCGTACCGCCCCACAGTAGGTATTCCAATTGAAATTCTACTACGAATCGAATCAGCGACAGCCCAATTCACACTTGACCATTGTTTAGTAAGGGTTGTTTTTCTTCTGGGTTTGTACTATGATCATACCAAATTTGACGCTTGTATGTTCACCGTTTTTACGATACAACAAAAATTATAATATGTTGGAAAAAAAGTTTCTTGTATGGATGGGACCCCCTTTATTAATTATTTTACTTTCTTTCATTTTTTATTTTGTTAATAAATCAACCGTAATAACACATAAGTATTCTGAAAAAAACCAACGCTCTATCTATACATTCCAAAAGATACAGCTGTTTAAAGTTAGGACGGATGGACAGCGGAGGCATATTAATAGGGTTCTGTTGGCCTCCCTTCGGGCACTAAGCCCTCGAAAACTTGATCAACCCAAATATAACCTTACAAGTTATGAAAGTACTTTCTTTTCCAGGACACCTATAGCATCAGAATGTAAGAGCATAGTGCTGGACTCGCTGATCGACAGGATGACTCAGAGCTCGGAGGACACCAAGCAGAAACGGCAGGAGCTGCTTAAATCACGAGAAGGTAGGCCCTCGTCAATTTCCAACCGGTGAACAATACAGCTTCATAATTTATTAGAGGTGTATTAGATATAGAGTTGAATTTATAATTAGTAATACCCCCTATAAACTAACCCATGTAAGGAACATGTCACTGCTATGGGATCAATTATTTAGAATTAAAAGTATTGCTCGTCGGGTTTGTTAAACATAGTCTCGGTTCTTTGTAGTTAGGCCAGTCCAGACCCTGATTTTAGACCTTATTCATTCAATGTCCTCTGTAACTAATAGTCCTTTAGACCTTATGAAGCTGCATTGTTCACAGAGTTGGAGGCAGATCAGTTGAAACAGCCCGCGGCAGGGACCAGTCGGTATGCGTGCATGATTTCTATTCTTATTGTATTTAACTCATTAACCCCTGAGCAACTCCATGCCCCTCCATGTCTTCCCGTGGATGTCGTAAGAGGCCACTAAGGGAATAAAGGCTTGTAGTACTGTTAGGCGATGGGCTTGCAACCTGTCACTAATACGCTGGTAAACATCTTAGCCTAATTGTGCAAAATGTGGTTACAGAATTATCAACAAATTTGAGTTGTTTGTAATTCACTGTTCCAATATTACAAGTAAGAAAGGGACAAATTACTCGCATCCATCATAACTTTCAAGAGGATTTCCCGTAAACAAGTAGCCAGCTCGTCCTTAGGCTTTGTTTCCTACAGAATATTACATTTAAATTGTATAAAAAAAATAAAAGTAAAAAAAGTCGAATTGGACCTATGTTAATATAACATTTATAACTCCATATAACCTCTGGGAAGGAAGGAATGCGCTGTTAAAATCCTTCGGGTACGCCCCGGGCACGGTGTACAATGCATGTACCTTTTTTGAAAAAAAAACTATCACCCTTAATATCCCTAATTCAAACAATATATACAGGGTGTCCCAGAAACCGACGTCAACCCGCCTAGGGCTGATAGAGCAGTTAAAAAGCTATCAACTTAAACCCCTATGTATGTTCAGCGATTTATACTAGTTTCGGAGATATTGATCATTTTAATCTGCATTTTTGTAATTTTTTCCTATGTCCATGTCACGAAAAATCATTAATTTCATGTTCAAAGAGTTGCACACTATTTCAACGAACGATCTACAGGGTGTCCCAGAAACCGACGTCAACCCGTCTATGGCTGATAGAGCAGCTAAAAAGCCATTGATTAAACCCCTATGTTTGTTTAGCTATTTTTACTAGTTTCGGAGATATTGATCATTTTAATCTGAGTTTTTGTAATTTTCCCTTATGTCCATGTCACGAAATAGCATTAATTTCATGTTTTATTTTATAAGTTTTTCAGTGGTATCTTACATAATTAGAATCATTACAAATCAGCGAAGCTTTTGAACCTATTTGCCCGTTTTTTAAATATTTATTTTAATCCATATATATAAAAGGCAAACCTGACTGACTTATATATCAACGCACAGCCGAAACTACTGTACCTAGAAATTTGGAATTTGGTTCCCCCTTTAATGATGTAAGTGAGCATTAACAAAGGATTTTCCGAAAATCGACCCTCATCGGGAAGAAATGGGGGGAGTAGCGGGAAACTAATTCTACGCGTACGAAGTCGCGGGCGTCTCATCTAGTTAAACACATAAACTTTGTTTCTCCATACTAGCTGTCCCAGTGTTTGCTTTTTACTTTGTATGGAAAAAACAGCTTTATCTGATTGATTACTTAAAAAAAAAAAAAAAAAACCGGCCAAATAAGTTTAAAAAATTTGCTGATTCGTAATGATCCTAATTATGTAAGATACAACTGAAAAACTTATGAAATAAAACATGAAATTAATGCTATTTCGTGACATGGACATAAGGGAAAATTACAAAAACTCAGATTAAAATGATCAATATCTCCGAAACTAGTAAAAATTGCTAAACAAACATAGGGGTTTAATCGATGGCTTTTTAGCTGCTCTATCAGCCCTAGACGGGTTGACGTCGGTTTCTGGGACACCCTGTAGATCGTTCGTTCAAATAGTGTGCAACCCTTTGAAGTCGCCGACACCGCTTTGTGCGCACCGCGGCTGCTTCTTTGTCCTAATTGTGGCGGCACATCAAACGAAACGGAACGAACTATGCTTGTATATGCTCTCTCTTATTAAGCGTTATTTCCAGCGGAAGTAGCGAGTCTGAATACGGTGACGACGGCAGCGAGGACGCGGACGACTACGAGAGGGAGGGGTGGGAGGGGGACGAGGAGGACGACGACATCCGCTTCGCACACTACTACGACGACGAGTACGACGACAGCGGGTGAGTCACTCGCTCAACTACACTCGGGAATAAACCTAACCTAACCTAACATAACCTAACCAACCTTAAATCGTTATAAATCCTAAATGATCAATGTGAGAATAAAAGTGAAATAATAACGTATGAATAATAAAACATATTTTAATAAATTAAACACCCTACAGGTTTTATTTATGTATGTATATATTTATTTTGATTAAAAAAAAATGTATTTTTATGCTACTCGTAATGGTAAGAAGTTTTAAACTTTGTTTTTTTTATAATTTACTTGTCAATTATTAACACCAGTTTTCCATGTTGTGGCAGTTCAAGATGGATCATATGAAAAAAAAAATAGTATAAAATAAATGTGAAAAAGTGCAGCTTCTCGAATCCGCCTCCGCGGCGAATTGGCTAAGGATCTAGTTTTAAAAAAAGTCTCCTGTAAGCCGACGCGTACAGCAACCATCGGTGGCTGGAGCCTGGAAGAGTTCCTTTTGCTTAAGATGAAAGAAAGAGGCGAATCAGGAGATAGCAACTCCATAATTTGCAGTTTCTCTTTTGCCGGGATATAAAAGGATGTAACCTCAAGTTATTAGCTGTCAATACCTTCATAGAAATCTATCGCAAATCAGAGTCCGCAGACTGCCTCAGTTTATCGGTTAAATATAATCAAGGCTATAAAACAGGTAGGTTTACATTTTATACTTATTTGCGTCTGCTCATGATTAGGTACTCAGGACGGGCCCGAAACATGTCGAGCGTTTTTAGACATTATTTACGTGAGTAACACGTTGTGACCTCTTTTATATTATACTTATTGCTTTTATTCTTTTCAGATGATCCATCTTGATCTGCCACAACATGGAAAACTGGTGTCAAATGTGTCAATAGTAGATTATACACCGAGGGGATAAAGCACTGTTTTATGTCACGAGCGCGATATTGAATCCTGAGCAAATGAGGGACTCCAGATTTAATTAGCGAGGGTGTGACGAGTCCTGAGTCCTGAGTGCAGCGAGGGATTCAAGCTCGCCCAAGACGAAAACAGCTTTATCCCAAAGGAGAATACTCTACTTTTCTCACCTTTTGCGAGACAATAAAAACCAAAGCAACTTACTAGAAACAACGATTTATTAAAACTTAAAGTGCATTATTTAAAAAAAAGTACAAGTTGTAATTTTTCCATAGGAATTCAAATCTCATTATTAACCAGCGGGTTATAATGACTTTAGGTGAGGTATATGTATAATTGGGCAATTCCGAGCATGTGGTGTGAAAATATATTTTTTATTTCGTTATTAAATCAATTTATCTGTAATAAAGTTAAGCTGCAATTTACCCTGATGTTTTATTACCCGAAGAAGGGTCATGTTTTTTGAGCGTATGTATGTGTATGTATGTGTATTTCTGGGCACGCGCTACAGCCTAAACGGCTTGACGGATTTTAACATAATGAGGTGTCATTAGATTCGTCTTAATTGTCGAAGTTAATTTCAATATCACGTCCGCGAAAACAAAATGGAGTGGGAATAAAAACAATGAAACAATATTGGTCTTAAATGGAAAGTAATAAATAGCCTATCTAATTATACAATATAAACACTTTGATGCTAGAAAATTTCTTGATTTTGACAGGAAAATGAAAATCTTGAGTGAAATGAGAAGTGTGAAATAAACCAAATTATTTAAAAACAAACCTCCGACTTTAATAAAAATATCATCTGAAAAGCGAAAAAAATCTCAGAAATCTATATAAGGGACAAGCAATGAATTACAAAGCATATTTATTGAAAAAATGCAACATTTGCACTGTTAGCTTGTCCTCGCCTGGAACACCTTTTCCAATATTCAAGTTATTATACAAAGTAAATTGCTCTTACAATTTTCTATAGATTATAGTAAACTGAAATTACGCTGACAAAGTTGTAAAATAAAACACTGTATACAAAAGAGCATAAAAAGCCGCTTTACAAGTAGTTGCGCTTACATACACAAAATGTTTGCGAGCATGAGAAGTGATTTTTTTTTTTGGTCAATGTCTAGTTGGCGTATCGTTTCGGTCGACAGCGACCTCAGTATCGTCGACGACTCCTACCTCAGCTGGAGCGAGTCAGATTCCGATAGTGGACCTGACGGCGCCGCTGGTGCTGCCGCTGCACCTGGCGCCGCCGGGCGTGCGCCTGCTGCAGGCGCCGGCGCAGGTCTACCGGGTGCTGCGGGTGAGTAGCCACACATTCACTTTTTCATTAACTTTTATCTATCCAAATATCATAAACCCTCCATGATGCGTTCAAGAACCGCACATTATGACCACCATAAAAATAGACTGTTTTATTAGAACACATTTCTTATCTGTAAAATTTTTATTATTGTTAAATAATAAAATCGATTTCGATAATATTATTTTCATTCAAATTTCGAACATCTCGGAAACACAAAGAAATATGAGTTGACCTCTATTCTAATATCAGTCGAGATGACGTTTAGTTCGAAATTAATTGTCAATTTGCATACAAATTTGACAAATGTCACACGTAAGTAAGATATCGAACGATATGATAGTTGGAGCCGACTCTAGTTTGTGTCTGAATTAAAAAAAAACTATGACAGCTGCCAGAAAACTTTTCAATCTTTTCATTACTGCCATTTTCATTTTCTGTTATAATATGCGGCTCCTAATATGTGGGTAGATAAAGTAGTTTATGTAACTGTACATAATTAGGCATTAAAACACTTGTGTGATGTTATTACCCACACTCGTGTTTAATGCCCTTCATTATGTACAGTCACATAAACTACTATTATCTACATCCATATCATAACTTCAATTATAATATGTTCAGAAACGATAAGCAAATTCCCTATATTAATTAACCTATATTTGTGGTTGTACTTTAATATTATAGTATCGATTATCGATGTAGTTGCATCTTAATGTTCACTTTAAAGTATCGGTGACCTATACTTCAATGTGACCATTAATATACGGGGTAACGACAGATACAGGTTACATATATTGTAGAAAACTTATGATATGCACATAGATAAAGTTATGTATGCGACTGTACGCATAGTCAGGCATTAAAACACTCGTGTCATCTTATTATGAAACTTGCCTTATGGCTCGTTTCATAAAACCACACTCGTGTATTATGCACCAGTCACATAAATAACTATTAATTAACGTGGTTTCAGAGCACTCTCAAAGTCACACTTAGGCCATGGCCATATAAAGTTCAAAATAATAGTTATACATGACGTCTGTGAGACGTATACCACGTCAGTTAAGGTTCAGGTAAGATGGGGTAAGACGACTAACATAGGTATAGGTACTTAACCGTTTTTTTTAAATAAAAATAGCTAAGTGAGAATGTGGCTAAAAATTATGTATAACGAAAAGTAGAATGGCCCAACTATCCGGCCTCGCTTCGTTCGGTCTATATCACTCGGCCGGCAATCCCCTACTTCCCGGCCTCTGTAGTAATGTACTATTATTGGGGGCGTGTCAGATGGCGAACGGGTCGCAGCTGGTGCGCGTGCCCGTCGCCGCGTCCGCGGGCTCCCCGGCGCCTACTACGGCGGCTACGGGCGCTGCTTCCGCTGCGGCGCGCGCGGGCACTGGGCGCCCGGCTGCCCGCGCCGCGCCTGACCGCGACCAGGCACGACCACTAACCTAACCTAACCTAACCTAACCTAACCACGGAATAGAAAAAACAGTGGAAGTGGCACGAGCTTCGCTTAGTATCAAACCTGTTGTCGCCAATACTCACACTATCATAAAAACAACACGCCACCATGGATTTTTTTTGAAATGCCATCGTTTTTACATTCCAAAATAGCACAATAAGGCATGCTTCCGGATTTATTTCCTATTTTAGAAATATCGAAATAAGCGATCGCGGCAAAAGTATGGTAGGTTATGCGGAACTCCGCATAACTATGCCACACGTTACACGCCCACTTGACACTTCTACTGTTTTTTCTGTTCTGTGCAACTAACGGTTCGATGTTTCAATCCCACCCGGTGAAGCTCACCAATCTTTTTAACTTTTTGAAAGCCTCGGCCGTCCACTAAGAGTTGTTCCACTGACGTCCGTCGGTTAAACGTATTAATGATTAAAAGAGACTTTGTTTTGTGTCAATTAAGTTGTAATTTGCATAACATAGCAAACATGTTTCGTTCAAAAGGTACAGTCGTGTTCAAAGATATGTATACACTATTGCACCTTATTTCAATGTGATAATGTGCAATTGTGCATACATATCTATGAACTCGACTGTACAGGACTCATTATCATTGAGTTTTAAAAATCAATTCCCTGTCCGCTCGTCGCGAACTGGCCTCGACACCCCTCGGAATGTACACACGTCGCTGCCTTCGGCACGGATCGTGACCTTTCCCCGCTCTCTCGAGCGAACTGCGTGTTCAGTGTGTTACGCGGTTTCCCCGGGGCTTGTTTACGCAGTGTCAGATTCGCGCGCGAACGCAATGCGACGCGAAAGTAATAAACAGCCGCGCGTCTAAGTGTGTACGTGACCAATCGCGGATGCATGCGATGCGACGCGAAGCTTGATTTTTCGCGAAGTTTTAGATTTGAAATTGTATAATTGTATAATTGTGATTAGATATTTGATTACGAATAAAGTGCAAGAATGGCTTTTATTGTAGGAGAAACCTACCATTATCATATCACATCGTGAATGGAACGAAGTGGCTATAAATGAGAACTACGAATACCGAAATAAATGTTTCTTTTTTTTTTCGTTTTGTATCTGCTCTAGTTACATGTATCATTACTGTATTTATAATAATTTAATATTTTACGTAATATTTTTTAAACGACTAATTTAGGCAGCGTAACGCGATGTCAAGCACGATTGCAGTCGCGTCGCGTCGCTTTGCTTTGAACTCTCATTAAATCGCGTCGCTTTGCGTTCGCGTACGCTTACGTACGACACAGTTACAGAGACAGTCCATATAAAGCTTGTTTTGCTCCTACACTGACATCGGTCGCTGACGTCGGTCGTGCGTAACATCGTATTATAAATCTGGCGTGGACGTTAGCGTCGCTGTGCGGTATCTCATAGAACATGGTGTATATTCGTACGCTCGACCGACGTCAGTGACCGAAATCAACGTATGAGGAAATCAAGCCTTAGTGTTCATGTAGAACGCCGCCATTCTTATTTTGGCGTGCAGTTATTAAGTAGGTAGTGGCGTCCGTAAACTTAAATACGTGCCACGCCGCATCAAGCCTAGGTAGTCTTCATAAGTCCAGTAAGAGCGACGCCAAAGGTGCCGCATCAAGCCTTAGTAGCCTTCTATGAATCCACTAAGAGCAGCGCCACATGGCGCCGCATCATGGACTTGGGGGTTATTTCCACCTGTTACCACCAACTTGTTACCGCTGGTAACAGCTGGGAATATTTTTATCATCTTTTACCACTAAAGTACTCGGTGGTAACAACTGGGAATATTTTCCCATTACCACTAAAATATTTGGAGATAACTAATGGGGAAAAAAATCCCAGTAGTTAGTGGTAACAGTTGGGAATTTTTATTCCCATTAGTTACCACTGGTAAAAGATGAGAAAAAAATTCCCAGCTGTTACCAGTGGTAACAAATTGGTGGTAACAGGTGGGAATAACCCGGACTTGGTAGCCTTGCATAAGTCCAGCCTTTAGTGTATATTCGTGTAAATTTATAAGTACGAGTAGTTCTTAACATCAACGTTATGCAAAATAGATTTAATGCTCGTTTAAGAGGATTGTGAAGCGACGCCTCAATCGCGAGCTGTCGCATTTTGTATGGAAGTTGTCAGCTCCACAGTCGTCTTAATATCTGTGATATTATATAAGAAAGGTTTTTCAATTCCGCTTTAAAAAACTGTTTTATGTTCGATAGTTTTGTGACGTAGATTGTTAATCACAATAAATTGATATTACCACTGTAATTAGTGTGTCCTTGTGTAATTGGAACAAAAAAATCTAGTTCTAGCTGCACTGGGGAAAAGTTAAGAGGGTGGGAAATAGGGCTCGAATAGGTTCGTGTAAATATACACACTGCCTTGTGTCTATATGTTAGTCACCATTTATAGTCTGTGTCAGTTGAAATTGCCAAAGCTGGGGCTCTACTTTGAAATCAATAATTCGAACTTCGGATCGCCCCGTCACTTTCTTGCGAATTAGTGACGCGTCGAGAGCAAAAGGGATAGCAATAGACGAAGTTCGAATTACGGATTTCAAAGTAGAGCCTCTGTAAACAAATTATTACAAGTGTTTTTTTTTTAATAACGTATAATTTTATTAATAGTTATTTAATCTGAAATATAATGTGAAAGAAAAGGTCAAGTGTATGATTATTAAGAAATCTCTTGATCTTTAAAAGCACGTGATTATTGAGTAAGATGGTAAATTGGTTCGTTTGGTTGTGTTTACATCTTTGCCAATTTCAATTGGCACAGACTATACTTAAGAGCTTATCTTGTCGCTGGAGTAATTTCCATTCTCACCTATTCCGAGCTTTCTCCTTCACACTGATACTCGTACGGTACTTCGCCTTTTCTTTTAATTGGTCTAGGTAAGTTCTTCTTGGTCTCCCACATTCTAGAAGTTAAAACAATATAAAAAAGGCAGGGTATTTAGATGTGTACAGAGATATGTATTGACTTTATAGGAGTTATCATTCATTTTAGATATCTACTGTACTAGGGGAGAAGAAAGTTTGTAGTGTTACTTGAAAAGCAAGTCTACTCACGTACAGTCAAGTTCATAAATATGTATACACTTTAGTACCTTGTCACTTTAATCGTTGTGACAAATCATATATGGCAGTTTAAACATGACATTAGATAGACAAAGTGTATACATATTTATGAACTCGACTGTACAATCTATAATCTTTGTAAGGTATTTTTTTATGTTTAAGCATTTAAATAACTTCAAACTAAAAATAAGTCGTGATAGAAATTCATCTCTTCTAGCTCATAAAAGTTTGTATTTTACAAATTATATTGACAAATTAAGTTAAGTCAAGACAAGAAAAGTTATAGTAATTGTCTTCCAAAATTGTACGGGTTATACCCAGCCTGTTTGTTGCCACTTTAAAATTTATTCATCAGTAATAAGCCAGGGCCTCAACTAGGGAATACAATTTAACCGGTTTACCTTTAAAAATACCTTTTAAAACCGGTTAAACCGGTTATTTGCATTCCCCTCAACTCAGTAAAACTATAATGCTTTTGACGTGTTAGGTATTGTTTTTAGCTCGGCTGACATTAGCGACATTGTCGAGCTATCAAATCGTTGACAATACGATAACAGGTCAAAGACGATATGGTTGCCACAAAATATAAATAACTAAAGCAGTAAATAAACTAGGCCTACTTGTTGAGGCGTGCGTCTGTGTAAGTGCGTCATTTTGAACGTTTGTACGTAGTTTTTATACTGCTTTTGCTATTTATATTGTGGTTTACCGTGTAGACACTATGCCTGCCATTGAGCAAGGGGGTGGCAACAGAGGGAAATAACCAATAGAACCAGTTTGAGATGATCGTCGCAGCGTCATCTATTATTCAATCTCGTATCACAGCACAGCTACACATCACCGCACCGCGTCATACTAAAAAATACGAGTTTTTTTTTTAAATCCTTATTGAGCTATCTTCTGCGTTCAATACAATAAGGCTTGAATTCGCAAATTACATATAACAATTTGTATGAATTTGTGACAATTCCGCCTCCTTGTCAGTCATGCCATATTTGTCAGTGGCTCCAGTAGTTGGTCATCATTGACTTCAGCTATCAAAAAACGCTATCGTAATGTCGTAAAAAGTAAAAAAACATTTTTTCATTGTTGATGTGTAGTAGGTAATCTCTGATGATACAGATTTTCTTTCCTGATAGAAGGTACATTAAGTATTCTCGTGTGCGAAATCCCAAAGTATTTTTAATAGACGAAGACTCACCCCGCCATCACTTAATTTTAGGTTATTTTTTTACCTACATGTGTCATAAAAAAGTCACAAATTTATTAATTAATCTCCGCTACATCTACTATTGTAAATACTTGATAATAATAAATATTGATTTTTTTTCGTGTGTTTTCCTTTTCCTTTACCTAAGTAGATTAATTTTGTGTATGTTTTGATATTTTGTAGCCAAGAATTCTTAACACTCGACGTTATACGGTCTACAACTTAAATTGTAGAGCTCGGTCACAACGACAGCGTGATTGGATTCCAATCCGTCGTATTCCTGTTTCGTCGGATTTTCAATATCAAATGAAACTATGCAATTACCATGGCGCCACGTACCTATGTATTAAAAATAATTTAAATGACTTAATTACCCAATCATTAACATTCGTGATGACACAACAGGTAGGCGGGTTTATAAGTCCGCTTTATATGATTGATTTTATGTAATAAAAGTAATTCCGATGCAACAGGAATCCGACGAGACAGGAATCAGACGAAACAGAAATACGACGAATCGGGAACAAATCGACAACGTCCAGGCTTTCGGATTCTAGTGTCTCGATAACTTTAACCATTAACCAGAGCCTTCCAGACCCACCGTACCCCTCGGCCGTACCACTGGTGTTAATTTGACCAATTATTTCTATTAAAATCGAGTTTAACGGAGTCGACGGAGCTCTGCTATCGCAGAGCTCCTATTTCTGGGTAGTTCGGCCCTCCGGGCCTGCTGAAGAACTAACATAACCTAAACCTACCTCATATTTATGATACTAAGTTTGGTCAGTGGTACGGTTTAGTGGTACGATGGGTCTGCAGTTCTGCACCCAACCAGAGGGCCCTGCCAAGATGCATTACGCTAATTAGCATTTCTATTCGTTTCGTTTTTAAGCCAATCGCGTCACTGGTAGATCACGTGACTTTTCGTATCACGTCATCTACCAGTGACACGATTGGTTTAAAAACGAAGCGAATAGAAACGCTAGTTAGCGTAACGCATCTTGGCAAGGGCTCCAGGCTCGGGAATACATATTTCCCATATAAAGTTTGTTAATACATACCTAGTGCACTGAAAAGAAACTCTACTGTGTTGTGATAACGTATTAACAGTGTGGCGTCGTAGCAGGCCAATAAGAGTGGCGGGACTAATCACGGTTTGAGTATTGGGAACGGATGTTAGATTAATTTCATCAGAGACAGTATTTCCCGAACTAAGTTCTAGACTTGTAATTAGGATTTCAGTCAGCGTCAAGAGTAGGTACTTTATCGCAACAACACATTTGACAATCTTGTTTGGCATTACTTACGTAACTGTAAAGCGACAAGGTCCAAAGTTCGTGTCTACTTTTGACACTGACTAAGTATATGTACTAATCAACGGTAAGCATGCTTATATAGAAAAATACATACATATACGCATCGTCAAATTCCGAAACGACTGGTCAGAGATTACTAAGGATAGAGAGTTGAAAATCCGAGGAAGTTTGCCCAGCTGCTGTGCTGGGCCAGCACAAAGGTTATTAAAAAAATCCTATCTTCAGGTTCAGGTTATATTGGTAAGTGATATCAATCCATGAAGATACGCTGGAGCCGTGAGACGTGGTGGACCACAATTGTTCATTACACATAAATGTATAAACTTAAGTAGTACAAACCCGAAAGCATTACTGCACTGTAAACTAAAAAGGTGATAGTTGACTAAAATCAATTAAATAATAGATACACATTAGATACCTTGGTATAATTGCTGCAAAGTAACAAAAATTGACCAACCGATCCATAGTCACACCATATTGCCACAGTATGTGACTATGGTAATTTTATTTATCACACAACCGTCACCAACACATCGTAAATTCGAGGTAGGTATAGGTTACCTTAGTGCTTCAGCTGGCCCGAAGGGCCACAACACTCGGAAATAGGAGCTCAGCGACAGCGGAGCTCCGTCGGTTCTGGGTATGATTTTAAAAAAGAAATCATTGGTCAAATAGAACTACGCAGGGGTGTGTTAGTGTGACTAAGGATAAATAAAATTACCCATAGTCACACTAGTGTGGATATTTTGTGCGACTACGGATCGGTTGGGAAAAATTGTTGCGTGCATAAGTATATAGTGCGCCTGCGACCGATTTTTGTTACTTCGCCTCGATTGCACACCGTAGTTCGCGGCCGTATACCTAACATCTCCCCTTTCTAAATAGTGCTTGGACGAAAGGGACAAATGATTTATATCGCAGCGTCCAACTACAGTGTGCTATAAAAGGCTAGCCCTTATACCCTTTTATTTACTGATATAACACACATGAATACATTAAAATTTTAACAACAAAATTTAAGTATGTTCAAAGATCAACAAATACTGTATTCAGTAAGTAAGAATAAGAATATAAATCTACAACAAGTTCATCAAATTAACCTAACAAATGTAATACAATATCAAGTAACCGCAGTTCACATCGCGTAGCTACCGTAGCCAGCTGCCTACTGCATATTCGTGACGTGATATCAACAAAATGTTAGTGCTAGGTAGGAGTGTATTAAAATAAGATTTCTAGTGAACTGTCAATCAATTAACCGACGAGTTTTAGTTAGGGCTTTATTCAACACTGTAAAAACTATATACCTAGTATTTGATCTGTTATCGTATTGTCAAACTTTTGATAGCTCTTATTTACTTGACAGTAATGGCCGCTGACGTCAAAACAATACCATAACAGGTCAACTACGATATCGTTTTACCGCCTAGAATACCGGCCCAGCTGTCCTTAATTAAAGGCAGTTTGGCCGACCTGCGTCAATGACGACATTTGTGGCCAGTCACATACTCAGGATTTTTTAACTAATATTCGTCACATACGAGTCTTGTCAATTGATTAAAAGAATAGGGTAAATCTTCAATAACTGGCCACTTGAGAAAATGTCATTTAGTTACTAGCCACCCATTATATATACAGATGCCGTTCGTAAAGATACTTTGGCAGTAGTCCGGATAACAACTCTGGATCTAGGTATTTTAGTTTAATCGCACAAAATATATCAGCATATCTTTTGCTTCAAACAGATTATTGCAAAGTGGCCAGTTACTGACGGTGGCCATTAATTGACGATTTACCCTACCGCAATTTGGGCCATTTATCTGTTATCGCGGTAGGTATTATGAAACCGCGATTAGTTTGGGATTGGAATAGCTGTCGATTCATATACACATATTATAACACCCCTCTTTTTGCGAAAAGGAATACTATCACGACTAAATTGTAAGTAGGTATATTTGTTTGGTTCCAGATATAACTGGCGGCTTAAATGTTTATACCTACTAATCAACCAAGACAGCACCGACTATAAATAGAAAATTAGTTTAAATACTTAGTTTTTGAGATAGTTCTTTGTGTTTGTATGTTCCGACATGCTCTTGCCCGGTTTTTAGGGATCCGTACCTCAAAAGGAAAAAAACGGAACCATTATAAGATCACTTTGTTGTCCGTCTGTCCGTCTGTCCGTGTGTCAAGACCCTTTATCTCAGGAACCCGTAAAGGTATAGAGTTGTAATTTAAACCATATACTCAAATCTACAGTCCCTTGATGCTGTGAAAAAATCAAACTTCTACATTTACGTAAAAAAAGATACGGCCGGTTATGTCGCCAAAAACGAGTATTTCGACACTCTCGAGGGAATCAAAATGTATAGGGTATTTCCCATTGACCTAGAACTATGAAATTTGGCAAGTAACACCGTCTTTTACTATAAGTATAGGAAAAAATCTGAAATCTGTACATTTTTAGTTAAATCACAAAAAAAACAGGGTCTTTATGCAAGGAACGGCCGCGGTGCAAATTTTGAATTGAGTTGACCGTGTCATGTACGGATCCCTCGGTGGGCGAGTCCGACTCGCCTTGTCCGGTTTTTTTTCAAACGTGTGAATGAAAAGATCGACACTAACTGCCGGCTGCCGCACTCAGACAGAGTCGTCAATTAAATTTAATGCTTGATTAGAGTAGCTGCGGTCACTTTCTTTGCTATAGCAATAGAAATAAGACAACACGTACTAAACAAGCGTTTGCGTGTGCGGAAGTCAGGAACAACTTAATCGTCCTCAACCGACACGAAGACAGTTAGTGACGTCTTATCTGGAAGTACATACACACTTGAAACAATACATCGTTTATCTAATCACTAGTTGCAAGAAGTTAACAATGGAAACGACGGTAAGGGCACGTAAAATAATACAGTAGGCGAGAAGATGTAACACGGCGGCGCCACGCCACTCCATCTACAAAGCCAAGTTACCATGTGGTTACACTTTTTAGGGTTCCGTACCCAAAGGGTAAAAACGGGACCCTATTACTAAGACTCCGCTGTCCGTCTGTCTGTCTGTCACCAGGCTGTATCTTATGAACCGTGATAGCTAGACAGGTGAAATTTTCACAGAATATGTATTTCTATTGCCGCTATAACAACAAATACTAAAAACATAATAAAATAAATATTTAAGGGGGGCTCCCATACAACAAACGTGTTTTTTTGCCGTTTTTTGCTAATGTTGTATAGGAAGATAATGGTACGGAACCCTTCGTGCGCGAGTCCGACTCGCACTTGGCCGGTTTTTTTTGTCAATTTTTTACTAAATCATCGCGGGCGGACGCTTGGACAGAATTGATCGAAACTGGTTTGATTTATAAACTTCTGCCAGCGACTGCGTTCGCGTAGACCATTCCACCGGAAGTATTATTTGTGATTTAAGGTAGCCTGTGTTAATTCAAGATACCTATAATAAGCTATCTCCATTCCATAGGTAGTCGAGAACGTTAATTTGTGACCCATTTAAAAAAAAACATGGCTTTGTCGTCAATGTCATTAATTAGAGATGCCAAATCATTTACAACTTATAGGAAACTAAACCTTATTGTTGTAGAATGTCAGATTCACTTTGGACCTATGGTGGGTCCCAAATAAGTTGTCGACGTACCCGTCCAGCCATTTCAGCGTTTAACGAGTAATAAATATAATTAGGTTAGTGTGATTAAGATAAAATTGAACCTTTTTTATTACTTGCGTCTAGGGTTGCCAACCATACTTTATAATAACGTAAGGTGCGTTGGGGTAAGTTGGAAAACGGTGTAAGATGAAAAACCGTTCGTAACTCCCTATTCCGTGCACATTTTTGGTTCCTGGGCACTTAATTGAGAACTCCATTTTGTTGCTCCTCGCCCCTCAGTCAGTGCCGTTCGCTCAGTTATTGTGGTCGTGTGTTATCGTCAATTTTCGACAAGGTGAATTTTTTACGTTCAAATCATGTTTTTTAATCTTACCCCATGTTTTGTAACTCCTTTTGCAGTGACGCTAGAGAGATGTTGTATTGATACGTTTGCTTGTAATTGTTATTTTAATTACCTGTCAATGTGAATTTTAATTATCTTTCTTAGTTTCCGAGTTTTTATATATTTCAATCTTGCACCGCCTACTTTTAAAGGGGTAAGACGGTAATATTTTTGTTTTCATGTTACCCCGGTTTCAAAACCCATAGTAACAGTCACTGGTTCTCAAAGTGTGGAGGAATAACTACTTTCATTAAATATACTTAGATAGGTAGGTAGTTTATAGAGGTTTGTTATACAACCTATACAGTGCCTACATTATTGTAATTAGACGGGACTTTATCGTGAACTTACATTTAATTATTTATTTCTGTGTTTGTATGCGTTGCGTTAATAAAATTGAATAGAGAATGTCAGCCAGTTTAGATCTTCAGCTTATTTACCGTATTTTTAATTAAAACAAAAAATACCTGTGAAATAAACATTCGATAGGTACGTCAAATCGTTTCTGAGATATTGAACTTTAAACTTCGTATGCGGCGCTCAAAAGCCGACGGCTAGCGCTCACGGATGATGATGACATCGCTGCACAGCAATTATATGATTGAGTAAGTTTACACGGCTAATGACCGCTTAAAACATCATGTTGACAAAATCAATTTTGTCACATATTTGTAGCAGTTTTACTTGAGATTGCTATTTAGTCATAAACTTTGAAAGTTAGACTACGATTTAAGCTTAACATAGCATCAAAATCAGAAGCCATTATAAAAATACAATCCGTATAAAAATGCACAAAAGACAGGTTTTTCTTCATATTTCTTGTAAGGGGGTGTCTTGGGATTTGATTCAAGCGAAGTCGTATTCTATAAAGAACAGTTTGAGAACCCTTGTCTACCTATCCTCAAAGTGGGGTAAGACTGAAATATCATTTTATAGAAAGCCGAATTTTAGCTGTAAATAACGGTTTTTTTAAAATATGAAATAATGTTTTAAACTGCTACGGTGCTATACCGTTGGAATTTATGCATCACATTCACCTACGGCGCATATTAACGATTTTAAAAACTATATCAATCTTACCCCGTCACCATTCCATCTTACCCCATGGATTTTTTAGTAATGAGTGTAACTTTATTTCAACTTTTTCAATAGGAAAAGTATTAGTAACTTCCTTTTTTAAGTTTTAATATAAAGGTTCATATGTGCTCTTTACCAAAAGCGTAGCTTCCTGTAACTTGTCCTCATATTCTTGGTATAATATCACTTTTAAAAAAACACCTCTCATCTCGTGTAAAATCCGTTCAATCTTACCCCAACGCACCTTATCGTACGTTATTTTGCTTCATTATACTATATACTTTTAAATAAAAAAAGTATCGAAAATACTTTATTGACTTATGCGTGGAATGGATCGAAATTGATGACCGGAAGAACGCAGAATCAAGACTGCGAAATTTCTGACCGTGTGTGAAGTTTCATTACAGTGCAGTGTGCTAGAAGCACAAAAAAAATGTCAGACAGGTATACATGTACGTTATTTTCCTGAAAAAAAGTTGGCAACCCTACTTGCGTCTCAAAATAAATATTTGCGGCGATATTTTTTCTTGTATCTCGTGACAGTCTCAGCGGAAACGCAAATATGCACGCACACACACACACACACACACAAACATTACTGCAGTAACGGCAACAGTGAATGGTTAGTTTTAGTTTATGCCTACCTATCTTTACAATACTTGTTATATTTCTTTTTCTATTTTCAGGTTGAATTATAAAATTTATAAGTAACAATTATTTTTGTATAATAATGGCTTACTATACATCAAAATACAGGAACCAAATATTTAGCATTTTTGTTCAAAGTATTAAATGATCAAATATTATTAAATAAATAAATAAGTAAATAAATATCAAGATCTTACACAAATTTATCTAGTCTCAAACTAACCTCCAAGGCTTGTACACAATAATAAGCAATTATATGAGAATGTTGATGGTGATCATGATCACGAAAATAGATGGGAAGTTAATCACCTATACCACCTATTCATTTTTGTGATAACGGCTGGGAACTTTTATTCCTAGTAGTTACCACTGGTAACAGGTGGGAAGAAAACTATGTTTCCGGTGGTAACTACAAATTGGTGGAACAGGTGGGACTATCTATCTCACCACATGTATATACTGTTTTGGCACTAAAGTCAGAAATCACTTTGATGTGCCACAACATATTATTTATTTTATTAATATACATCAAGCTTCGCAAAATAGGAAGACACAAGTTCTGGGTTGGTTTGAGCCGTAGCACGCAGCCTATGAGACAACTCTTGAATTGGACAGTATAAGTCTTTGGCAATATTTATAAGTATGTAGGTTAGACTACCATAAGATGAGACAGAGTGAAAGAGAAGTACAAACCTAGAGATCATTTTAAGCAACTATCGCACTGTTCATAAATTGGATACAATCACAAGTCATCGTTAGCCATTTTAATTTAATCAAAACAATAGATGGTCATATACCCATCCATACCATAACAGATCACTTAATTTGTGTAAAATAAGATAGTAGTACTAATCACAAAAACACAAGCACAAATGAATTGTATGCGCAACAACCCTGTTCAAGATAAAAACAAATTACTTTAAGACCTTACTTTAATTTACATCAGCATTTACTAAATAAAATAGCACTAACTATTCTGTAATAAATATTTTGCCTGACTACATTATATTATATTAGGGACAGAAATGTATTCATAACAACAATGTTCTATATGAGAATGATTACAAGTATTAATCATTCTTCTTGTCTGCCGGTGCGTCACCTTCCGTTATTGCCAGCGCACCATTCTGCTCCTGGGTCTGCTCCAACACCATTTCACCGGAGAAGCCAAACTCGTTGACGCGCTTATGGTCAACCTTGTACATCCAACGCTGGTACAAGAATATAAAGAACACAATATCTGAAACAAGGTAAGCACATGTTATCGAAATGTACTTTTTAGTGAAAAAAACTTGAAATAACATATTAGTCAATATACTCACCATCCCTAAAGCAACCAATGCGGTACATAGTTGGCATTTTAATCACAAATGCAAATATATCATCAATGAAGGTGTTGAGGAACTTATATGTCATCATTCTCCAAGGGAGATGGGCTACCGACTTGAGTTTGTAATTGATGAACAACTGAGGAGTCATCATGATGAACCCAAATGTCAGAAGGTACCCATACATCATGTTGAGAATGAAGGAGTACCATCCTTTGTGCTCTTGGTACAGCAGTGAGTACACGCCATACCCGATCAGAAGAGGAAAGCAGGCCCAACTAAGGTATTGGAATGCTAACATGTCGTACTGTCTTGTGCTCGACTCTGCATAGGAACCCTTGTCTTTAAACGTTAGCGTAGGGATCCCAAGTATTTTTCTCTCTCTATTAACCTTTACATCCATTACCTTATTGATTTTCCATACTTCAATCAATAATCCTACAAAACATGAAATCCTAACCATGACATTAGTTTCATTGTCCAAAACATACAAGAGTACTACAGTGGACTGGAAAACATTAAAAAATACTGATCTCACTGAAAGCCCTTCTAGGGACTGCCTGTTGTTCCAAAACTGAATATCATTCTTGAACGCCAACAATTCAAAGATGGAGTGCAATATGGAGATTGAAATTGTAAGACCAAGCAGGTAAGGGGAAGTGTCCAGCAACAACTCCTTCACCGTATCTTGCTCCTCGTCCTGCTCTTCTGCACCCAGAGCCGAAAACATGCTAAGTTTGTCTCGCATGGCTTGTGCTGTATACAACTGCCATTTGAAAAGGCTTAGTGGCTGGTATGTTAATCTTAACTCAAGCAAAGTCATGGAATCATTTATCGGAACATAGTCTCTCATCATATTCCAATAATCATTAAGGAACACGGCAGGTTTGTAGTATTTACCACCTGGATGGAAATATATAAATTCATCAAGCGGTGGTGGCACACTGCCTTGCATCCAATTGGTTTGGTCATTCACCAGATTCACTGTCAAATTCGGGTGCCAGTGGGACACAATCTCTTCTTTTAAGGTCTCTGCTTTTTTCTGTTCTTCTAAAGTTTTGTCAGTCTGGCCAGTTAGCAAGTTATGAGTCTTTAAGTAGCGTAGCTTTTTATACTTGTTGACCATTTTCTTGCCATACGAGATAAAATCTCCTGCATAAGTGTCTTTATCTCGAGGGTTAGGCGACTTCCCTGTTTGAACTACAAATACATGGATGTAAATTGATCCATTATTTTTTAAAGCCTGCGAGGGTTCCACAGTAGTAGAGATTGAGAATGTCCCATCATTTTCTTCACCTCCATACCAATCACCATAAACAATTCCCTCATGTTTCCAAATCAACTTGGATTCCTCAAAGTTTCCAAACAGCTCTTTCTCTGACAGGTAGCAATACATATCCAACACCGACCCATTGGCAAACATATTGATGGCAGGGACGCGTGGAGTCCCCTCTGGAGTGTTTATTTCCGGTTTAGGTGCTGCTGGTTGACGGAACATTGATGTAATAAAGTACACGACCAATGCCCGTATTATCAAAGATTTTGTTATAGCAAAAAATGATTCCAACTTGGTTGGCTGCATATTTGCGCGCTGTGCATCAATTTGAGCATTAATCTGAAAGAATACAGACAAATAAATTCTCGTAATAAAATAAAAAACCCAAAAACAGTAAAGTCCTTGACATAGATTAATGTTTGACATAGGGCAACTAAGATATTAACAACAGTTCAGGGAAATCATTAGTACTTACATCGACTTCATTGGGTGGTAACTGAGCATCAGGTTGCTCGCTAGGGACCAATCTATCTTCAGAAGATTCATTGCTTTTTACCTCTTCTGAAGTTTCTGCCATCTTCCGTTAACTAGGAAGTATTTCCCGTTTATCACAATTTGCTCGTCAATAAATAGAATGTCAAGTCATTTATTTAAAAGGTTATTTTAGATAAAAAAAATTAAGTCGTAAGTAAGATCAATGATTGAAGGAATAGACTGATTTTACTATTGCCATGGCAAATATAGTAGGTACCTATTGAAAACGATCGACAAAGTTGACTTAGGTTAGGTACCACAGACATTTTAGTAAGCCTTGACACACATTTCAACGTTAGGCTGGAAGCACATTTATATTCTATTTTTCCTTGGTTAGCGAGCTTAGCGGTATCAAGAAGTAAACCTTAAAACTTCGCTAAGGTTTGAAAATTCCTTTTTTTCAGCTTTTTGGACTTTACCGTGCGAATACCTCGGAAATTGCAGGCCTTTGCGATGCGACATTGCACCGTCAACGAAACGCCTCTTAAATATTAAAACGTCCGTCCATGCGAAGAAGAGTTAAAGAAATTAGGTTCATTGACGTTATTTTATTAAATTGACACTGGCATAATATTCTACGAGACAGACGCTATTTAATTTTGTTGAAACCCTGTAAAACGACAATAACGACTGTGTTCAGAGGCCCTACTTTGAAAATCGAAGTTCGAAGTTACGTTAGCTCTATCCCTGTCCCCCATCATTCCAGACTAAATCGAGAGAAAGGGATAGAGCTAACGTAACTTCGAATTTCGATTTACAAAGTAGGGCCTCAGTAAGAATAGCTGGGGCTCTACTTTGAAATCAGTAATTCGAACTTCGGATCATCCCGTCACTTTCTTGCGAATAGATTTATAATAATTCGCAAGAAAGAGATGGGGCGATCCGAAGTTCAAATTACGGATTTCAAAGTAGAGCCCCTGATTGGGCAGTGTACGACCAATAGTAGCTTGTGTGAATGTTTAAAAGTGATAGCCATAGCAACTATCAGCGTTCGGATAAAATCGTGGGTTTTTGTTTTTCCGATGTCGAAATTACCAATCATAATTTCTCCATACGCTAACAATGGTCGCTAGATTACTGTTTATAGACCTGCAATTGGTTGACTTTGGGTGAAGTCATTCTGTTGTCATGTCAGGTTGGTAGACCTGGCTCTCAAAAGTTAAAGTTTATTGACGTAAGATCTGTCAACAATTCCCCGCCAAAACGATGAAACTTGACGTGTCGTATCTACTTCACTTTTATAATGAACTAGAGGACGCCCGCGACTTCGTACGCGTAGAATTAGTTTCCCGCTACTCCCCCCATTTCTTCCCGTTGGGGGTCGATTTTCGGAAAATCCTTTCTTAGTACTCACTTACATCATGAAAGGAACCCCTGTACCAAATTTCAAGTTTCTAGGTACAGTAGTTTCGGCTGTGCGTTGATATGTCAGTCAGTCAGTTTTGCCTTTTATATATATAGATATGTGGGATGACCATGTCTTCGTGGTTATTGGTTTTAACAATATCATTAAGTGTCATTAATAAAACAGTGAGGTAATTGCGTGAATTGAATTCCTATTGAATTCAATTTTGGTTAGTCATTAATATTTTTCAACTCTTGATCACCGATTAAAAATCCCCGTGTATAGAATATAGTAGAATACGTAGGTAGGTTTCGGTTATGTTAGTTTTGCAGCACGTGGCTCGGAGGGCCGCACCACTCAGAAATAGGAGCTCCGCAATAGAGCTCAATAGACGCTAATTGATTTGAAATTAAGAATGTCAACGGAGCTCCTGTTTCTGGGAGGTTTGGCCCTGCAAAACCCTCGGGCCTAAAGGCCTGCTGAAAAAACTAACATAACCGAAACTTATCTATGTATTTACATTTTTAGCAAACCACGCATCCCTATTTTCGTATACGGGAAATAGATAAATAGTAATGGGACTACGAGAAACAGTTCTCCCTAGCTCGTGGTCCCATTAATGGGACAAAATAATGGAACCACGAAAAAACGGGGGCACCAGTTAATATGATTATTTGGCATTGGTGCCTCGTCGGAGGTATAACGAGAACAACTATAGGTCGATTTTTGAAAAGCGAGTAGTTATGCGGACAGAGTGGTTGAAAATAAATGGAATACGAAACAACTGCAACGCAAGCAAAGTTGTATTTTCTCGATTGTCTCTAAGTGCGGCCGTTTTCTCGTGGTCTACTATATTTGTTGGGCGCAGACTCGTCGTCACACCAGAGGCTCTACTTTGAAATCCGTAATTCGAACTTCGTCTATTGCTATCCCTTTTGCTCTCGACGCGTGACTAATTCGCAAGAAAGTGACGGGGCGATCCGAAGTTCGAATTACTGATTTCAAAGTAGAGCCCCAGGTTGTCACACCACTGCTATTCGACGGAGGCTCTTATTTCTGGGCGATTTGCCCTTCGCGCATCTAAAGATACCTAACGAACCTAACCCAACTACTTTTGTGGAATAAAAATGATGTCTGACGAATTTCCGACGAAAGCGAATAGGGGGTATGACCAAGATTAAGCCCCTTATTTGTGCTAATGACTTCCGGCGGAGGCCCGCCCTTAGGGTAGGGGCTCCTGATTCTGGGTGGTTCGCCCTTCGGGCATCTGAAGATACCTAACAAACCTATCCCACCTACTTTTACAACCTCAATTAGTATTTGATGATCAAATCTAAGTTCACTTTTTGTGCAATAGGTCAAATATAGTAGGACCACGAGCGCCTCTCAGTGCGTCTCTATTGTTACTGACTAGACGTTTGTTAGTACTTTACCTCAAAAGCATAAAATCCTTGTAGCGATTCACCGGTTCGCATTTCACCTCGAACGTACAAAATCTCAATAGCTTATTTTCTTGAAGCAATATTTCATGTGGCTGTTCACTTTAGTATATGTAATTTGTAGCATCTTATTTTCCGAGTAGTGTTTCACCATAATCGCATTTCACCGCGACTGAGTTTTGTTTGGGACGCTGTTTTATTTGACGCGTTAATTGCTATTTGAAATAAACCTCGATAGTTTTATTTCTTGCATTTCATTTTTCGTGTAGTATTTTACCCTAGACGCATTTCGTCGCGATCGATATTTGTTTGGGACTCTATTTAATTTGACGCGTTAATTGACGTTCGCACTAAAATTCTGTAACATTTTATGTAAAACGTTTTGTACCTGTAGTTTCATGTCTTAAATGCTATCAAACTCATTGAAATATTATCTTTGTGACTAAAGATACTGTCTAATACTGAAATAGACGATTAGAATACAAAGCGAAAATTTATCAAACGATTGGGGTGAAATGCGACAAAAACTACTATCCACTAAAAAAAAAGAAGATTGAGACGCAACGCTATAGTTAAATTTACGATCGAGGTGAAATGCGACTAAAACTTATAGCGACTAAAAAAGTAGACGATCAAGGTACAACGCGATACTTAAATATACGTTCGAGGTGAAATGCGACAAAAATTAATATCAACTAAAAAAAATTAAGATTGAGACGCAACGCTATAGTTAAATGTACGATCGAGTTTAAATGGGACTAAAACTTATAGCGACTAAAAAAGTAAACGATCAAGGTACAACGCGATACTTAAATATACGTTCGAGGTGAAATGCGAACCGGTGAATCGCTACCAGGATTTTATGCTTTTGAGGTAAAGTACTAACAAACGTGACTAGATAGAACGGGAGATCAGAGTGAACGAGTCGCAGGCAACTTGTGCTAGCAATCCAGAAGAGATCCTGTTTGCCTAAAGGGGCTTCTAAACGGGCCATATTTTCACTGCAATATGTGGCCGGCAACAATCGGTGTCCCTCTCTTATTCGTATGTTAGAGAAAGACACCAATAGTTGCCGGCCACATATTGCAGTGAAAATATGGCCCGTTTAGAAGCCCCTTTAGTACATCTCTGCTAAATTGTATAGTTGTTGTCTCTTTTGTTTGTACAACTACCAACTACCAACCACTAGGTATCCCAAAATTCACCATTTCATTTTCGTTTTCGATTCTCAAAAATCGACGCGCACAGTTACCTTGTGATCTTACCTTTCCTGTAATATTTGGGAGATTCGTCCACGGAATGCCTGTATCTTATCTTACTAATATTATAAATGAGAAATTATTGATGTTTGCATGTTTGTTACTCAATCACGCTACAACCACTGAACGGATCGGGATGAAACTTGGCGCACATAATAGGTTAGGTCTTGGTATAGGACATAGGATAGTTTTTATCCCGGAAATTTACAAGTTCCCGTTAGAATAACGATAATCGAAATCTACGCGGACGAAGTCGCGGAGAAGGTAGTGCTATATTATACCGACTATCTTACAGCATAAAGGCATTCTGCGTGCCGGTGACAGAATACAAGATTTTTTTTATCTTGTGTAACGTAATGTACCTACTGTTTTGCGTTGGTACATAAAAAAACATTTTTTTTTTATTAATACACGTCTATCCCACTTGCCCCATTAAGTTGTCCCATCACGGGACAACTGAGACGATTTCGTCCCAGTAGTCCCATGGGACAAGTGGCACTAATATTTTTGTCTCAAAAGTCCCAGGTAGGTTTAGGTTACGGTGTTCCAACTTTTTGAACTTCACTCGTACAGTGATGACCGTAATGGGACTACTACTGGGACGAAAGTCTCAGTTGTCCCATGATGGGACAACTCAATGGGACTAGTGGGATAGACGGAATAATACACATACTATAATCTTTTTGTTCACTTTTGTATATTATTTTGTTACTGTTTTTTTATGCTGAATTCAAATCAAATAGGATTTGAATTCACAATATTTTTTTGCCTATTAATGGTTCAGATTATATTCCGGGGATGGATCACTCTGGCTAAAGGAAGATAAAAAAAATACACACTATATTAATATTTATTGGTTTATTTTAAACACAAAATGAAAGACTGACAGTTAATCGGACCCAAAATGCGTTTGGATACTACCCTGAGAGTTCAGATTCCCAAACCATTATGAAATTATCAAATTAGTTTCGACAACATCAAACAAAACATCAAACATGTTCCTAACAGCAATTCACTTCACAATGTTTTACCTAGAACCTATTAAATTAATACTCAGCTTTGTAGCGCACATGTTCAACATCCGACACTGGTTTCCATCACAGAGAATTCATTACATTTGAAGAGTACTTAAAACATAGAAATATTCTATCTCATCTAGCAATGTAAATTGATGCATGATTTTTACGCCTAATTAAATAAGGCCCATCTACAACTCGAGCCTGCAAAATATGCCCGTACCAAACGTTTAGCGATATTTTACCTCTCAACTTGCATTCATCACCTTACATTGTCCCATGCGGTCTTCTGTACAATCTGACATAATGAGACTTACTTTGCAAGCACGAGCCATACATGCACACTACATGATAACAGTTCACTTAAATGTGATGTCGATGTCACATCTACGTTCCGCCCTGTGGCACTCTTAACGTTCAAATTACAATTTTATACCATATATAAATAAATCAGTTTGTGCAATATAAAATTTTGAATTAAGTAAGTCTATTTTGATAACTTGAAAAATCTTTAATCCTGAATCTATATATTACAGCTTTAGAAGTTATTGCTAATGTTTCGGTAGATAAGTTGCGGAATCAATTGGGAATTGACTGAGTCACTTTTCTAGTGTAAAAGCTTTATAATATTCTGTCATTGTGCCTAAATAAAAAGTACAAATCTCCTTCCAATAAAAGCGTCAGTGAAATAAATTATGCGATTTCAAAATGCTGAGAGATTCAGCTTTTACGTAACCATAAAACATACGTATAGCTGGATCATTTTAGTGATTCATGTGCGGGCGTAGCGGTGGCAAACATAACACACAATGACATCATAACAAACATGTGCCAACACTTCCCTAAAATGATTCGGCTACACTTAACCTTATATTTTTGGCCTAAGCCTAACGAATTTACTAGTTCCTTATTAAGTATTCTATACACCTAAAAAGCAAAATGCGACTGCGTTATCTTATTAACCGGAGACTAAACACCTAAAATGCGATTGCACATCTATCTGCGGACACTAAGTACAAGCTGTTTTCGCAATAACAATGGGTTAACAAACTGTCCAAAAATATAAAATTATTATATATTAAGTAAGCCGTATAAAATCGTATCTGACTTATAACAACTTTAATGCTACCGAGGCTTAATCTATTTCGGAATCGGCCAACGTCCACGATCCGTAGGCACGACCAACGAGGACGAAAGATGACTGCGCCAACGCGTTTAGACTTAGATATTACAGGCGATTCATTCCCCGACGCCGCGCAGCCGACCGAACAAACGCTTCTCGCGGGCTCCACGGGAACGAAGCTAACGCAGGGACTTTTTCTGTTTCTGCAGCCTAGAGAGAAACTGAACTGATACGTGCTGTCTGTCTAAAAAAGTGATTGTACACTTAAGATAAATTTAAAGAAAATATATCATCAGATTTTTTTTAAATCGACGTTTGATCTGTGAGCCTGTTTTACTGGTTACTTTATCTTTTATACATTTTTCTTTCCGCAAGCAAACAGTCGTCACAATCAGTATTATTTTAGCCATTATGCGGAAGGCATCTTTCGTTTCACATTGCATACTGTTAAAACGTTCAATCGCGTTTAAGGCACTGGATTCGAGTCAAGAGAGCCGCTCGTTTACAATCTTAAGCTATGGAATAAGTGCTAGTGCTAGAGAGGTAGTTGCACAAAGTGCATTAGACGGGGCTTTCGGTACGATAATAATGTAAGTATGTAAGTAATAAGTTAACACGGAGTTGCCGTCAATATCACATTCACAAAACTGATTTAAATAATTGAAAAATTAAAAAGAATTACATTGTTCTGTACCTAGTATTCAACAGAAACCTGTACAAGACGCCTAAAGCTAACGTTAACGTTAACAATTGATCTTTCGCGTTGGCTGCTTAACATTTAGCGCCAACAACAACGACCCGACAGTCGGTTACACTGTGCGTAGCAGACTTTCGCTACACAGCGGAAAAAATACTGCTACTCAGTGGCTGGCGATGGCGGTGAATGTGTGTCAATTCCATAATTTTCGGAAATCGCAACGGTAGCGTTATTTACCTTGTCTAAACTACTAGGCGTCAGTTATTTAAGTATCAAGCTTTCGTTCCCGGTGGTTCCCGCAGAACACGCATGGAATTGTACGTTACCAGAATACTGTTTAGTGAACTGTTACCATGGTTCGAAACGGGGCGCTGGCCCGGGCGGCGCGCTAGTCCTGCATCTCCTCGGGCAGCTCGTGCGGGTTGAGCAGCCCGGGCACGGACAGCTGCACGCGGCGCTTCTCCTCCTGAGCCTGGCGCAGAGAGAACTGCCGCTCCTCCAGGAACAGGTGGCTGTCGTCCTCGCCCGTGTACTCCTGCAACCAAGTTTATTACAAGCTTTAACTTCACATGTTTGTGTTTGGGTCAAACACCAGTCAATTTGGGACCAGTTTCTCGTTCCAATGACAATGTAGTATTGTGGTATCTAAGAGCTGATTGGATGATGAAGTTGGAAGGTGGCAACGGGATCTCTATACTTAACATGGACCCATCGAGTTGGGAATTATTACTTCGGTCGTGATACGCGGGTGCAAAAACAAAATAAGAGTCGGCAACAAAGGATTATTGACAGAAACTTATTTTAATCTTTAATTGACGACGGTGTTTCAGAGCACTCTCAAAGTAATACTTAGGCCATGGCGATATAGAGTTCAAAATAATAGTCACGATGTCTGTATGTCGTATACCACGTCAGTTAAAGGTTAAAGTAATTAAGTAAAACCTACTCAAAACAATAACACGCAGACAGAAAAAAAATACAATAAAAATAAAGGAAAAGAGACACATCAAGGCGACCGGATCTATATTCGGTTTTGTATAAGACTTGAGTGGTGCCTAGGTGCTCTAAGCATTAGGCGCCGTCGACAAATAAGATTACAGGACCACCATGAAGATTACTAAGATCACCTCACATGATCCCCCAAGTATTCATTTCATTATTTACTGTACCCTATGAACCTTCCCGGTAATCTTAGCAGAGGCAGTTCTAGAATAGAATTAGTGCGGTGAGGGCATTTCCTTTGAGTTTCAGAAAGACCTATACACAAATGAGACAGTCATGCACATCACACTGCTAGACGGGATCTTGAAGAGGTCTGTAACTAACTAGAAAGGGGGCTGACAAAATAAAGAAACATCAATATTTACTTACTCTTATCTGAACTAAGAAGTCTCTGAGATGGTCTTTGAACGCAGGGATGTCTTGGTCCAAGTTGAACAATCCTTCAACAGTGATCTTTATTTGGTTGGCTGTCAAATGTGGAAATGCTGTTCTCAAAAGATTGGCTACGTATTCCTGAAACAAACAAAGAGAATAGAGATTTATCACTAATTTGATATGTTAAGACAAAAACTTTATAGATAGACTATAAGCATTACATTTGTTCCATGTTATGTAACTAAATAGTAGTTTAATTTGGTTCGATTGTCTAGAACAATTAGTGCTTCACTTACCTGTATAAAATTAACGTTGTCAGGGGAAGGTCCAAGAGGCACGGTGACGCGGCCGGCTTCGACCAGAGAGAAGATGTAAGCGAGGATGGTGGCGTGCATGGTGAGCCCGGCGCCGTGCGACGTGTCCGTGACCACGCTGAACACATGCTCCAGGATGTCGCACAGATACGTCTGGTAAAAGCTCTGCGCCGCCTGTGGGTGCTGCTCGACATTCTGCAGCAGCCGGTGCAGAATCTGTAGCCCCGTATCCGCTACGTTACGCATCGTGTGCTTAAACGCCCATATAATAGAGTCCAGCACGAGCTTGAATTGGGCAGGAGGTATACTTAGGAACGCCTTGAAACAATTTGTGTTGACTGCCTGCAACAGCAGGAAAAACTCAGTCCGGTGCTCTGGATACTCCTCAAAGTCTTTGTTAATCATCTCCAAGGTGCATTCAAACACTGCATCAAAAATCTTTGGCACTTCTGACGTTATGTGCCCTCCAAGTTTATACACAATAGCCCCCATGCAAGATAATACTTCAGGTTCTCTCGCGTCTGGAACCGTAGTTCTTTGATAGTCCAAAAGAACAGCGTCCAAAAGTGGTGGAATGAAATTTTCCAAAACCATACTGTTGTCAGTGGACCGTGATACCCAACCAGAGATAAGTTTAAGAGTCTCCTTTTTTATTATTCTCATGTTTTTGATGAGGGGCTGCTTTGTAACACCTACACCGTTTAATGCAATAGCTTGGCTTATATTCTCTGACATCACCTTATAAACATTTAGCATATCCAAGTATATCCGCCCCAGCTGCACAACATAGGGATGACCGAGAGCGCGACAAGCACGCACATTTGTTTTAAGAATACTCACTAATTGCTTTACAGCCTCTGGGTCTTTCAAAATATCCACATTATGAGAAGCTTGTGAGATTATGTCGTCCCAGACTTGGTTAGGAAGGGACATGTATTTTTCAATAAGCTGCTCTTGGGCTACTTGATCAACTTGCGCGCTAATCATGTATCCAACTGCCTCATAGAATGTATGCACTTGGAGAGTTTGTAAGTCACAAATAATGGAACTGATTGTGGTCAAAATTTCATCTATGAATGGACATGCCTCTCCAACCTGCGTGGTAACAAAGTGGCGACGACATTTTAATGCAATTTTGATGAAGGTGTCACAAGCCATGTCTTGAACTCCATCATGGGTCTCATGCATGAATTCAAAAAGTTTGTTAACAACTGTTTTTAAAAACTTCCAATGAGCTCTAAGGAAGCGGGGATACTGGCCCACCACATACATGATGTTGCTCGCAATGATAGCCTTATTATCCTTACCCTTTTTCTGCTCACATAAACCCAAGAGTTCTTTTATAACAACCACCAGAAAGCGCTTTTCATCCTCTTCCATCATGGCACCCGAGGTGGACCCAATAGCCCAGCACAGGGTGTTCAGGTTCTTCCATGACCACTCTGAACCGTTCACCTGGTTCTGAAGTTTTTCTGTCATAATACGTTCAGTATCCTGATAATCCAAATGGGTAAGGTAAACAAGTGTTTCCCGCATGTTCTTATACAAATTAATGGAATCTGTGTCCTTCATGAATTCTCTCACAACTTCACCATTCTCATTTTCAACCACTAACACTTCTTCAGGCTTAGCCATCCTAGAAATCATGATATAACGAACTCTGCTCAGTATGTCAGCATAGAGAGACTTTCTGCCGATACTCTTGCCCATTACTATAGTGGAAGATTGTGAGCAAGGGGCAATTTTGTACAAATCAGCAGCAAGAGCATTCCAAAATTCTAGACAAATTTTAAAAATTTCTACTTCTTCAACTTCTGAAATCAATACCAGGTAGTGTAGAGCGTTCATTAATGTGTTAGTGAGCCCCCTCCTCTCAATAAGTTGACAATGCTCCTTCAGGTAGGTGCACAGGAACAAAGCAAGATTTTGAATGAAAACTTGTTCCTGATCTCGCCCAGCGGCATACGCCTCACGGATGTTGGTGGACAGTGGCAGCATCACCTCAAGCTGTTCCATGGTCTGTACCAACAATGCCACAAATTGATCTTCATAGTTACTCACTGTCACACCTGCTATCTCTGTCAAGCAACTTAAAGTCACATTGCGGAACATAGGCACACTAAGGAACTTGAAAATCAGCGTACTTATAAGCTTCATTTCAAAAATATAGCCAAGAGGGATCCAATTCAAAAATCTCAACAGAGTGTGGAGTGTTGCTTCCACTAATGGGGCATTTTGTGAATTTTCAAGCACAAATTGACAAAGTTGGAATATTTGGCTGAATTCTGAACACATAGTATCTTTGAGATGCTTGGTTTTAGTCTGAGTGAGCTGGCCAGTACTGAACACGAACACCTCCTCACTGAGGAGCTTTAGGATCACCATGTTGTTCTGACAAAGGCTCTCGTTGGTCTTAGAAGCACCCACAATATCACTTATAAATGTTTCCCAGTTGTGTGGCCATTCCCTTTTTAAAACTTGAATCAGAATCAGATTAAGCTTCTTCAAAAAGACTTTGTTACTCTCCATGGTGACAGCATCTGATGAATTCTTTATGATAAGGCCTACAATATACTTTTTTATTCCTTCACATTGATTTCTAGGCAACACTTTCCATCTGGTCTGTATGACTTGTTCTAGTATCTGTAATGCATAGTACTTTGTTTCTTGGTTCTGGGAGAACTCCAGTATAGTGTCGACTCGGGTCCAGGCATCTGGGTGCTCCTTGAGCGTCGTCAGGATCTCCTGCGCCAGGCGCTGCTGCTCGCCCACGGTCGAGTAGAGGCACCCGACGATGCTATCTAGTAGAGTTATGTCTAGCTTTTGGTTGAAATCCAAAAGTTTAGATGCTTGTTGCTCTATAGTAGTCATAATGATTTTGAAATGAAACTTATTAAGACTTTGTTTTCCTTATGAATAACCAAATTCAGTTTGATCTCTTCACATTCATTCCTCACCTCGTACCACACTGAAAAACATAAAAGCAAAATTTGAACAAAATCTTATAACCTCTTTGATTATCAATAAAACAGTTAAATGTCAATCAGTGTTTATTATATTCATTTAAGATTAAGATAGCTAAATAAAACACAATAGATAAAAGAGTGCTAACGAAATCTAGCGAAAACAGTAATTTAACAGAATTACAAAATAAGGAGCACACACCCGTATTCGCCTCTTGTAACTTTGAACAAGAAGAACAAGAAGTAAATACCATTTTTTTAGACATGGATCAAGATTTTTGCAGTATTCAAACTATAATTGTATTAAGATATAATCATTAAAACCCTTACCCTATATAGTAATTTGCGGCGCAATCAGTCTAACGCACTTCCATACACACTTCATAGTCCGTTGTTTTCATGAAGCTTGAAAAAGCGTACATACATGTTGCAGTGTTTTTGTCTATGGTAAAGATTTTTTTATCGATAGCATTAAATAGTTTTGACTGCAAATAAAACAAAACACGCTAGAATTAACAAAAATAAATTGCTCTTTTTAAATAAGTTTCATTTCTCTATTGAAGGAGATGATATGATAAAAATTAAAACTTAATTTCTTCCGTGTCACGTTGCTTTACTTATGACACAGACTAGGTATGGCTGGCTAAGTCCTCTTTTATGGGCTAGCCACATATTCGTGGAACGAGGTACCTACAAGTCCTTCTGTGATTAATTTTAATTCGAAACTTAGAAGTTACTCTCTTGAATTTTAACTTGACACAACAGAATTTCCATATATCGAAAGATACTTACACGATTATTTCAAGGTCACGATCAGCATGGCAGCATATTTGCAGCCGGCGGGCATCTGTCTGACGGGCGTTGATTTTAAACGCCGATAACAGGCGATGATAAAGTTGTACTTTTTACGTATTATTTTTTATGTGTCTGACACATAGGTACAAAACATATAAGGCCCGGTTCCCAATATGCCGGACCGGCAATTTTGCCAGATGCCGGTAAGGGTAGTGGCTGTACAATTTATATGAAGCTGTTCACATTATGCCGTGTGAACAGCGTCATAAGCCACTAGCCTTACCGGCATCCGGCAAAATTGCCGGTCCGGCATAGTGGGAACCGGGCCTAATACACTCTTGAATCTCTTGATTGATCATGGTACCTATGTCATATTGCCCCTATCTGTGGATACTGGATATTTAAGCCGTAACAGACGATCTGATTTGGTCCGGGCCGGACAGCGGATTTGGTTCGCTCCGAACCATATAATCTGTCCATCTGTAGAGTAGTCTTGTGACCATAATTAATATTAATTGAGTCCGCCTCGGTCCGCTAGTTTGCACATCGGATATGGTTCGCTCCCTACCGAATCTGGCCATGTGGACGCTCGGGCCGAAAAAATTGCGACTAGCCGTGTTCGAGACGTCGAGAGGGGCGGCCTTGCGTGAGCATCATGAAGAATATTGTCACCGAACTCGATGTATTAATTGAACTTCTTTAGTTGTACAAAGATTTTCCATGTTTGTGGGATACATGCCATTAACTTTATTGTAACCGAGATGTTCGAAAGTCACCGCGATTTCTTAAATAAATTTTGGCCCACTCCTTTCGTTTCTTCCTCGTGCAATAGGGTATTTGCCTGATATCAAATTTCATATATTAATTTGCATAATATATCAATATACGTAGTAATGATAAAATAATTCAAAATCAAATTTGAAATTGGTTAAAATAAAAAAGTTTTATGTCTATTTCTTTCTCCTGTTCCTACTAATTTATTTTCGCATCACCTATTCGGAATGGGCACTTTGCTTTCCTGCTAGGAGGGAGCAAAGTGGCACTTTTCTGTTCAAGGACATTTTGTTGCAAACTTGACTTGACTTGATTTTTTTTATTTGTACATAGTCTGTTACGTGTAAGTATTACTATTTTACTAGCATGATGATGATGATGATGATGATGATGATGATGATGATGATGATGATGATGATGATGGTGATGATGATGATGATGGTGATAATGATGGCGATGATGGTGATGGTGATGGCGATGATGATAATGATGATAATGATGAATTGATGATGATGACGATGACGATGATGGCGATGGCGATGTCGATGATGATGATGATGATCTTTTATTTTCCTCATAGGTGATGTGAAAAGCAGTATGTGTCTACGGTAGCAAAATTATTTCCACCTTGGGCGTTAACACTTGAATCCCTCACTACGCTCAGGATTCTATTTTAGAATCCCTCGCTACGCTCGGGATTCAATTATAGAATCCTTCGCTTCGTTCTGGATTCAATGTACGCCCTCGCCGTAAATATGTCAATTTGCTCCCTTGTGACACAAATTACTATTCTACTGTACTGATCCACAGTTCCTTATCCTTCCCGTTTATTAGTCTGAAAGTATTCCGCGTTAGTTTCCCTAATTTTTGTTTAAAAACAAAAATACTTGACTAATGGCTAAGCATTCGTGCGGGTCCAGAAAAAAAAAGTAAATTTGATGGTGGGTTTGGCATATAGGTAGGTACGTATGTGCGTTGCCGACACGGCTGTAAATTTGCCCCCTTTTTTTAGATGGACAAAATGAAATAATTTGCTTACCTTTACTGATTGCTTACCAAAATTTGTTTAACTGTGGGTCGCTCAATGCAGCTCAAATATTTAATTTGCTGACCAAAATAATTTGGAGCAGTTCAGTACTTATAATCATTAATTGCAGACATTTTTATAAATGTTTGCTAACCATAAGTTGCCTTGCTTACCAACTAGCTATTTTGGCTTACCAAATACATATTTCTGTTCACCAAAATAAGAATATTTTGCTGATCGATTAAATGATACCCAATAAATATTTTGTATTTTGAATTCTGTGCCTAAACCTATAATGGCTGTTGTCATTAGCATAGCACTTTTAGAGTTGAACAACCGTTAATTACATTATCGTGGTGTACGGTGGCGTTACCGTTTAATTATCCAATACAACTTCATTAATTACCTAGTTTATCCATGCGGAACTCTTATGACTCTTACTGAATTCAAATACCTACCTAGTGAATCATAACCCTCCTTTTTGCTTCGCCGTAGTCGGGTAAAAATAGCCTGTGATGTACTGACAGCAATATACCTACCTAATCAGTTTGCAGGCCCGGTATTCTCTTAAATTACTTACTAGCGAACTTGTCATCGAGGATACCGGACAAAAACCGCCTACGAAGTACCGCCTTCAAAAACGCAAAAAAAATCTTCTTTCAAAATAGTAGGCATGTGGGAGGGTAGGGGTCTGTTCAACTGAATTACTGAAGTCGGCATTTAATTAAAAATTAAATTACTTATTTAAAAAAACAAAAAACCCGACTGCAATAAAAAAACTGAAAAGCGAAAAACAAGCTCTATAATTTATAGAAAATTCTAAGAGCAATGTAATAATATTGGAAAAGTTATTGCAGGCGGGGACAAGCAATGAATTACAAATCCTATTTCTTTATATAATTTAATATTTGGAATTGCTGGTTAAAAAAGTACTTAACCAAATCAAACTGTTTGATACCTATTTAACTTTTTTAAGTGCCTAAATTTGTTATCACTTTGGTAGGTATTTTAAGACAGTTGTAACTACTACATACGATGTGAGAAATCCTGAATAGTTTAATTTAATTAACAAAAGCGTAGCGTACGAGTAGGTGTGCTCTTATCGAAAACGCTTAGTTGAGTGTAGATACAGGGTGAACCATTGAGGTAGGTCAGTGATGTCAGTATGCATCCAAACTTAATATTACATTAGCGAAATTAAATATGTTGGTTCTTTTGTTACTCTTTCACAACTAAACTACAGAAACGATTTTAACTTTGGTATAGAGAAGCTCAAAAGTTTTGTATGCCCTATCCTATATGCACGGGAGGGGGGGTTTGGGGCAGAAAAAAAAGATTATTACAAATACAAACCTTTATTTCAGGCGACAAGGCTCTTATTTACAAATACCTTACAGGCTAATAAAAATAACTTAAATAGTAACACATTCATTTACTTTCGCGGTGTCAGCTAGCCGGCGGCCACGGAACCGCCAAAATATGAAACCCCTCGGCCAGAATACTTACCTCCTCCTCCTTTAAAAAGCTCGAGAGATCTTTGATCGGTATATTCGTACTAGGGATGTTACGGAACTTCGAATCCGGTTCCGATAAGTATGAACTTCCGATTGATACCTATTACCACTCCGGTTCCCATACTTTTAATGGGACGTCGAAGCTCAGCGGCGGCGCCGGCCGCGGTCAGTGTGCACAAACCAATTTATAATTGTCGCGCTGCCAACCCCGTGTGCTTACACATTACACCCACAACTCATTTTTACCTCAGAGGCTCTACTTTGAAATCCGTAATTCGAACTTCGTCTATTGCTATCCCTTTTGCTCTCGACGCGTCACTAATTCGCAAGAAAGTGACAGGGCGATCCGAAGTTCGAATTACTGATTTCAAAGTAGAGCCCCAGGTTCCTACTCCGACTTCAGTTCTGTTAGAACCACCTCCGTATCATCCCTAATTCGTACCATAAACTACCACTTTGTGGCGAGGCTCCCACCACTCGACACGACCCTCAGGCTAACTCCACTCTAAGTCTGATTATTGTTGGCTAATGTTCGCCTAATATTCTTATCATCTACAGCTACCTAAGCTACTTCGCCAGATTCCAAGCCGTAACAGACGATCGAATTTGTCCGTCTTGGTCCGTCTATGGTCACAAGACTACTCTACAGACGGACAGATATGGTTCGGAGCGAACCGAATCCGCTGTCCGGCCCGGACCAAATTCGATCGTCTGTTACGGCTTTTATGATACGATCCAGCGTAGCTTATAATCGAATCAGCATTTGCACTATATACCGTTAAGTATTTAATTCGTACTGTATATTGCATCCGTGAGCAAAATAAGAAAAGACCCAACCATTTTTTTAATTTTTTTATTTCAATTAAATACGCTTTTTATATCGGCTCAACTGAACAGCTCACCCTGTATAACAGGTATGTATAAATGCGAAGTCAATTTTAAGCCAGTGTTAATTAGTACTGTAACGCTAATTGTTGTAAAGTAAAAAGCATTACCGTGTAATTAAAATATCGTAAATTTCGTATAATGCAGACGCGAGTGGAATCAACAATTTTGTTTACACTTCAGTTAGTTCGTTTGATAGGTAGGTTTGTATGATCGATAACACTGAAATAGTTTAATAGCTTTTATCACAACCGGATTTTTACTTCTCTCTCACTCGCTTTCATTCGTTCTCGTGCTTTTCTATCTGATTTTACCCGAACACGAAAGACTGTATTTGACCGAGAGGCCTTATTTAGTCTTTGGTTCATGATATGATACCGTCAACCTGTGGCAATTTGGTATCTAACTGTCTAACTGTGGTAACTTCCCCGTCGTCGTCTAACTCATGCATGCATCGCAATCAATTCAATAACTCATTGATAGTAGCCGGACTATAGCCGGGCCGGAGCCGAATAATAATTTAAAAAAAAGCAAATTTCTATCTAGTTATATTTTGATATATCTACTCCTCACAAATGGTATCAAACTGATAACTTTTAGAGCTTTCCATTTTGTTTATGTTTAAGGTTCCGTACTAATTAAGAAGCCCTTATAGTTTCGCCATGTCCGTCTGTCATCAGACAGAACCAAGTAACTTTAAATAGAAAATTCGTTCATACGTACTTGTTACTAATCAAGAGTAGGGATGTTACGGAGGTAGTTTTATCGGAACCGAAATCGGAATCGGAGTTTTTAAATTTGGTTTATCGGACTAGGAGGCGGAGGTTAAAATGAGTTGTGTGTGTAATGTGTGTAAGCACGCGGGATGCGGGTTGGTCGCGCAATAAGTATAAACTTGTTTGAACCTACACGCGTGGACGTGGTACACGCAGACCGCAGCCGGCGGCCGCTACGCTTCGACCTCCGTTTTCCTGTTAAAACGCATCGGAACACGGTCGGAACCGGAGCTGTAATATCAATCGGAAGTTCCGACTTATCGGAACGGATTCGAAGCTCCGTAACATCCCTAATCAAAGAGAGAGACCGGAGATACAAGTACGGGCAGCAGAGTGCCAGCAGTCAAATAGGGCTCCGTGGAAATCTGAAACTCTATTTAATACTTGCTTCTGTCCGCGACTTCGTCCGCGTAGATTACGATTTTCGTTATTCTATCGGGAACTTTTATTTTTTTTGTGATTAAAAGTAGCCTATATGTTAATCTAGGGTATAACCTAGATCTGCTAGCTATCTCCATCTTAAATTTCATCCAAGTCCGTCCAGCCGTTACCTACAGAGTGAAGGAGTAACAAACACACACAAGCTTTCACATTTATTATATTACTCGGATTCATTTAATCTTATTTAATTTTAGCTTTGTGCTAATTACATTTATTAATGCTTGTTTTTTTTTAATTTCCATACTTTTAGTTTTAATTATTAAGCGTAGGTATATAAATAGTAAAATAAATCAACCGTAGCTCAAAACTAGAAATTGTAAGCAATGATGGTAAGAATAAAATTATTTAGTTAATTATTTTTCAGTAAGTATTATCTACGTACATAATGTGTGCGAATCCAACTAATATTATACCTGAATGAGAAAGTTTGTGTGTGTATTTGTGTGTGACAGTTTGCTACTTCTTCACTCTGCAACGGCTGGACGAATTTAAATGAAATTTGAAATGGAGGTAGCTTTATACTCTGGATTAACACATAGGCTACTTTTATTTTGCCCCGTATATTCCGAGGTCCGCTAATAACTGTATACTTAATTCCAGGCGCATCCTTGAATGGGCTTAATGTATTCAACGAGCAAATGGTCCGAAAACAAATTGGCTATGGCACTGAGTGGATCTTCTTTCCCGACGGAGACGGGTTGCCGCACTTCGTTAACTTATCGATGCCGGATGTCGAATCGCTATCACGAAATGCAAAAGTAAACGAACTCGAATATAGAGTCTACGCAAGGTTAGTAAGGTTTTGGTTTTTGTGAACATTTAAACATATTAAAAACAAAGTCGCTTCCTGCCGTCTGTCCCTCTGTATGTACGCTTAGATTTTTTAAATGATTTTAGTGCAGTTTATCAATAGATAGAATGATTCAAGAGGAAGGTTTTATTGTATAATTAATTCTGGATACAGATAACTCACATAAAGCGAAGAGAGAGCGGGTCACTAGGTAGGTAGGTAAGTTATAACTCATAAAATAATGAAGCCAAACATCATCCGATGTATCTGCTTAGGTACGGTTAAGGACTTTAGATGAACCACTATAGAACCTTGTCGCATTAAACCAACGATTAATTCCTATGTAATTTATATGTCGTCACTTGACGCTGTCATCATGGCAAGGTTCTATAAAGGATCAACATTTATAGTCCTTGATGGTACAGTCACCAGCAATAATATATTATCCAACATTAACATTATACTGCCACGCTCACCTCTAGTAATAAAGAAGTGTCAGATATTTTTGCGCCCGATGTTTGATAATATATTATTACTGGTCACTGTAGGTACTACTGGTTAATTATCGTTTGCCCAAATAGGGAATTTTGTGAGAGAACGTAACCTAAAGTTTCCAATCACTTAGCCAAATTTAGTTAGTTGGGTAAATATTAGTTGGGTTGAAAAAATATTATGCGTCAAATATGATGAGAAAATCATTTGAGTGAAAACTTTTTTTTTTCGTTATTCTGTACGTACCTATTCTTGCTTATTGCGTGGTGAAACTAATTGAGATTCTGACGGTAATAAAAGCAATCTTAACAGTTTAATCGTAATATTAATACAGGGTGTTCTCAAAATTATGTTTTTTTTAAAATATATATTAGGTAATCACAGAATCCCTTTTGTAACTTTCTAGCTGTTGCCGTGTGTAAGTTGACAATCGACATTCCCTTAGAAACTGTTCAATTTTCCGGGATACAAAGTAGGTAGCCAGTTGTTCTTCCCCGATGTTGGATTTAAATGTTATAAGATACTATTGAGTTGACATTCCAATTCTTATACTTACTTTATTGGTCAAAGTATTTAAAAAAAATGTGTCAAAATCTCCAACAGTTAACATTAATAAGCTTAGCAAAGCGAAACAAAAACATTATAAATTAACTAGGCCGATGACGTATGATGCGCGGCCAACTCCGCGTCCTCTTCACTCATATTCTCCTCCGCCTTCGACTCCGATTTCGGTTCCGACTCCGACAAGCCAAATTTAAAAACTCCAACTCCGATTTCGGTTCCGATAAAACCGAAACCGGTTCCGGTATCATAATGAAAGAATTTCAATTGCACATTTTAAAACATTTATTTTAATTTATGCCCTTCTTGTTTCTGATTTGTAAAAATTACCGTACCCCGTTATGTTTGAAGTTCAAGGGCGAAAAATCTGAAATAATACAGACTAAGTAATATAGACAATTAGGTATAATATATATTTTATAGGAAAATTATAACGAAATCAAAATCAACAGTCTTGGAGATATTAACAAAATTAGCTAGTTTTAGTAATTTTACGAGAGATGGCGTAAGCTTATTAAAGTATTTTTTAGAGGAAAGAGATCGGCTAGCGCCATCTACAATACAAATTAAATTTAAATACGGAACCCTAGCTGCGCGAGTCCGACTCGTACTTTTTATCCCACCTGTATAGTCCAATATTTTTGTTTCCAGGGGCATAGAGGACTACGTCATCTTGTATCAATCTGCAAGACCGCACGGTGATGTAAACATGGACAAGCTAATATCAAACAAGCCGATAAAGGTGGTTACCCACGGATGGATGTCGTCGGCCGACAAGAGCGTCGTAATGGGCATTAAGGATTCTTACTTGTCTGCGCAAGACGTCGTGGTGATCGGAGTAGACTGGAGCTCTGTGTCCATGGATCTCCTGTACGTAGTCGTCGCAAAGGAGACCGCAGACGTCGGGGCCCAGGTCGGACGGTTCTTGCATGCGTTCTGTAAGCGTTACGACGTGCAGGGAGACAGAATGCATCTGATTGGACATAGTCTTGGGGCGCACGTCATGGGGATTGCTGCTTCGACGTCGAATGTGACAATCGATAGAATTACCGGTAAGGCTGTTTGAAAACGGCAAAATTCAAAATATTTTATTCATTAAATGGGCCACATTATAGAGCTCTTACACGTCGGTAACATGGATTGAATCTACTAGTGCTTTGGACATGACCAACGACCATCATTGCGGAGAAGAAGAGCCGCAAGAAACACCAGTGGCCTGTTTTATAAATCTACAAATTAGAATTTACAGGTTACAAGTTTCCATTTGACACAACCTCGACCAATGACGACCAGCCGTTTGAGCAATGTTTCCTGTTTATACCTGTAAAATTGTAACTTGTAGCTTTATAAAACGTGCCCCAGCAATATAATTTTTTCAATCATTAAATACAAAAATGGTTTTCTAGTAAGCTATTTTGTATGAAGTTGTCCATTAAAATTTCAGCGGGTCTTATGGGTCTTATTATTTTGGTGTTTATACAATGTGGATAAACGTGGATAACACATCTGTCACTTTCTGGGACCCAATTCTCGTGACTTCGAGATGATTTTTCATGCGAGATATGTCGAAAAAACGTATGCAGTTGACAGTTGATCTCGCATGAAAAATCATCTCGAAGTCACGAGAATTGGGTCCCTGGCCAGTACGTAAGTGCAAGAGTGATGGATGCTTTCTTTATCCACCGCGATCAAGGCCACCATAATACGGACCCTGAGGCCCTACTTTGAAAATCGAAGTTCGAAGTTAAGTTAGCTTCATCCCCGTCACTCGTCATTCGAGACCAAATCGAGAGAAAGAGTTGGAGCTAACTTCAAACTTCGATTTTCAAAGCAGGGCCTCTGCTGATAACTACCAGCTCATGAAGTAGGACTATCGTTATTCTCGTGCTACTTATTTTCTCAGGGCTTGATCCAGCCAGGCCGCTTTTTGAGATGCCAAAGAAACCTGACGCATTTTCCCTGGACAAGTCGGACGCTGTCTTCGTGGACGTCATCCACTCTTGCGGAGGCATCCTCGGAGTGGAGCACTCCATCGGGCATGCGGACTTTTATCCCAACAGTGGAGCTGCGCCGCAACCTGGCTGTGCAAGCATTTTCTTTCTTTTAGGTAACAAAAAAGGTTTACTAATGTATTACCAGGCAGAAATATCTTTTGGCAGAATTAGCTTTTTTACAATTGAAATTTATTACAAAAATATACTTATTAGAACATTATAAAGCATACATTTTTCTTAAACTTTCACCATAATGATTATAATTACCACACTATGTTCATATCTACTGTGCGGTACGGAACCCTCAGTGCGCGAGTCCGCCCCGCACGTAACCGGTTTTTACTACTTCATACCAATTTACTCAAATATTTTATGTTTTTTTACAGAGGCGTGTAGCCATGGCAGATCTCACGAGTATTTTGCCGAGTCGATCGTTAATCCTGTTGGGTTTTCTGCCTGTCGAAGTCTTAATTGGCCTGACTATTTAGAGAATATAGATTGCAAACAACAAACGCATATGGGAGACAACATCGATCGAAATGCCTCAGGAAATTATTTTCTGAAAACGAACTCGCAAAAGCCGTATGGAAGAAATACTGTCTAGTGAAATTTCTATAAATTAAAACAATAAGCCAACGAGTTTGGGTTTTTTTTGTCTGGATATTTTTTAACAGGAGCTTTTTTTAAACACCTATAGAAAACCTCTTATGCCCTTGTCATATATAGTACGAAATATGAATTGGCCGTCTGTAATAAACACATATACCTGGGGCCTGTTTTATAAAGCTACAAATTACAATTTACAGGTTACAAGTTTCCATTTGACATAACCTCGACCAATGACGACCAGAGGCCCGTTTCACGAAGCTACAAGTTACAAATTACAAGCGGAACTCTCTTTCTAGCAAAAGGAGTTAGAAAGAGACTTCCGCTTGTAATTTGTAACTTGTAGCTTCGTGAAACGGGCCACAGAGACCCGTTTCACGAAGCTACAAGTTACAAATTACAAGCGGAAGTCTCTTTCTAACTCGTACTGCTAGAGAGAGTTCCGCTTGTAATTTGTAACTTGTAGGTTCGTGAAACGGGCCACTGCCATTTGAGCAGTGTTGCCAGTTCAGACCTGTAAAATTGTAACTTGTAGCTCTATAAAACGTGCCCCAGAGGCCCGTTTCACGAAGCTACAAGTTACAAATTACAAGCGCAAGTCTCTTTCTAACTCCTTGTGCTAGAAAGAGGGTTCCGCTTGTAATTTGTAACTTGTAGCTTCGTGAAACGGGCCACAGGTGAGATAGAACTGTTTTCATACCTCTTGGCACGCAGATGTGGCAAAGCAGTGTGACAAACGCTTCTTACATTACATACTTATTTGTACGAGGCTAAAGAATAGAAATTAAGCGTGAGTGCGAATTTCCTAAGGACTGGAGGATACTTTTGGTGGCACGACTTCTTTCATTTTTTCTTGAGATAGCTTCAAATCTATGACTTCACTCTTCAAGTTCAGTTTTTTAAATATTCTTTTTGAAATTAAATTATATTTCTTTAATGTTTTTAGCCTGTCTGCCATTCTGGCAACCTTTTTTTTCAATCTTTTATTTTGTTGAGATAACACTTTGTTCTTTTTTTGTAATTGTTTTTTTTCAAAAGTCAATTTATTTACGCATTTCCTTAGTGCTGCTTTTCTAGGCGACTCCAGAATTTCTTCTATATCAGAGACACTAACATTGTCGAGACTCGAAGGGGAAACGGGAATATTATGACATTCGTGTTCCTGAAAACATAAGTAGTAGGTATAATGCCGGCTCCACATGCATAGGGACGCAACTATATGTTAGAGTGAGTACGATGTATTTCCATCTCTTTCCAACGTATAGTTGCGTCCTTCAGTGTTTGCGGTAAACACCGAGCATGTGAAGCCGGCATAAGGTATAATGCAGCTAAAGACAGGAATTTTAGAATTTATCGTCTGTGTTTCTTTTGTTTTTAGTTAAATAAAAAAAGTACGTCCTATATTTTCATTACCGAACCAAATATTATTATGGGCGTTTAAAAAATAACTCTGTTGATTTATATTCTTGTTTTAATATTGTAATAAATCTCCTTTAATACCTAATGCGGTGATTGAACTTCTACCATGAAACATTCTTTAAAATGTCGATAAAGAAAACCGGCCAAGTGCGAGTCGGACTCGCACAGGAAGGGTGCCGTACCACGTCACAGTAGAAACCTGTTTTTTAGGGTTCCGTAGCCAAACGGTAAAAAACGGAACCCTTATAGATTCGTCATGTCTGTCCGTCCGTCCGTCCGTCTGTCCGTCCGTATGTCACAGCCACTTTTTTCCGTAACTATAAGAGCTATACTATGGAAACTTTGTAAGTAGATGTATTCGGTGAACCGCATTAAGATTTTCATACAAAAATAGAAAAAAACAAAATTTTTTTGGGGTTCCCCATACTTAGAACTGAAACTCAATTTTATTTTTTTCATCAATCCCATACGTGTGGGGTATCTATGGATAGGTCTTCAAAAATGATATTGAGGTTTCTAATATACTTTTTTTCTAAACTGAATCGTTTGCGCGAGAGACGCTTCCAAAGTGGAAAAATGTGTGTCCCCCCCCCGTAACTTCTAAAATAAGGGAATGATAAATGTAAAAATAATATATGATGTACATTACCATGCAAACTTCCACCGAAAATTGGTTTGAACGAGATCTAGTAAGTAGTTTTTTTTTTAATACGTCATATATCGTAAACCGCAATACCTTTCACGGAACCCTTCATGGGCGAGTCCGACTCGCACTTGGCCGCTTTTTGTGATGTAAGGAAGTTGGCACACGGCAAAATCCTATAGAATTCACAGCAAAAGTGTATTCATATTGATGATGGGCGTGCAATAGTGTTCCTTATATTTAAATGTTTAAGGTACGTACCTCTATTACAGGCATAGCATTATTCTTAAGTAGTGTTCGGCCTTTTTCCGAAGTGTACTTATCTTCACTTTTGAAGTGAACACTGCATATTTTGCTACTTTTCGAGGGTATCCAGTCTAATTCGCTTCGTTGTTTACGTACAATTGCGATCCAATCCTGTTTTCTAACATCATTGAAAGGAAATCTATAAAAAGTAAATAGTTCATAATCACAGAACAGAAAAAAATCATAATTTATGATCGGCGACCGGTAGCATTTTAAGTCACTTTAACGTCAAACGTAATGACTAATATCGATAAGTCTGTGTTGTTAAAAATAAAACCATAATTTATATTGTTAAAAACTTAGCGAATTTAATTTGTTATAGTAATTTATCTTTTTTTTTTCAATGTTTGATATTGTCAATCGATTCCTTTTAACATTGAGGATCCATTTATACTATAAAGAGATGTGAGAGGTGCGTAGTTGTAAACCGATATTTCATCATTTAAGACATGTTAAAACCTCTATAGTAAAACTGCATTCATTTTTAATAGAGATGCGCCGAATATTCGTTTGGTATTCGGTATTCGGCGTATTCGGCATCTTTTTCACTATTTGTATTCGGCCGAATTATTCGGTTTTGGTGCCGAACATATTCGGTTCGAGTATTTCCATTTTCTTGGCTACGCGACTCGGTATAAACTAAAAGACAAAACTTCTTATGTAAGATTTATGTTATATTATTTATAAGTCAAAGAAATCCTATGAAGAATGTGTTGAATTATTTTTGTAATAATAAACACATTTGTTTTTATTTGTACTTAACGTAATCGTGCGATGTTTTGAAGCAGAGTGACAGCGCGGTGTGCGCGGGTGGCGGGCGGTGAGGTACGGCGCTCCTCATCTAGCCAGCAGCGACACATAGCGTACATGTTAGAACCAGTTTACGTGACAAAACAATGAAATGGTAAACCGAAAAATTGGCCGAATATCCGGTTCGGTAAAGGTTAAACCGAATAGTATTCGGTATTCGGCTATTCGGTGAAACCACTATTCGGCGCATCTCTAATTTTTAATATATAAATTGTACACAAAATTTAAATGGAATCATATCCATGTTATACTTTCGTCGAAAAATTGCTACCGGTCGCCGATCATTACTTATTATGCAGCGGCAACACTGCATTCTCTTCACGCTTTTACATAGGCGTACCTATGTCAAGGCGTTCGGAGTTCAAAATTCACATATTATTTATTATCATTATTATCAATATTCTCAGTCGAATTCTCAACGAAAAGTGCGACGTTACAGGGGCTCTACTTTGAAATCAGTAATTCGAACTTCGGATCGCCCCGTCACTTTCTTGCGAATTATCGACGCATCGAGAGCAAAAGGGATAGCAATAGACGAAGTTCGAATTACGAATTTCAAAGTAGAGCCTCAGGATACATAAAATTCGCGTACAAAACTGTCTCGCTCGACCAATCAGAAGCAGTGATAAAATCCTCGCGGTTTCGTACAACCAAAAAATGCGAAAAAGGTGTCATGTTTTAAAAATAAAACTAGGTATCGAGGATTTTGTTTCGCAAGAAAGTGATGGGGCGATTCGAAGCTCGAATTACTGATTTCAAAGTAGAGCCCCTGGTTTTGAACATAGAGTAGAGTATTATGTTTCACATGTGACAATGACGTCGGTGCAAATTAAACAAATCATGGCGATGTACAAACAAAATTTAAAAAATATTTACTGTAGGTACTTACGAATGAAATGAGACATCCATTCTTCCTTTTACAGTTACAGTATAATTTCGGCAGCCTCGAAAAACACAAGACGGCATTTTTTATGATTTATATTTCGGTAATAAAACTTTACTGTTTTTGATGCGTGCGTGTCAACTTGGTGTCAACGGCCGCGGCGCAACTGAACGGTACGGTAGTCAAACGGTAACTTAGTAAGGCAATTGCCTTCCTTTTTGAGGAACACTTTTGCGCACAGATGACGTATCTTATTGGCGTTAAGGTTATTGAGTTCAAGATCGTGGAACACTACTATGAACACCTACCGACTTTATCATAAAATATGTGGCTGTGGGGTTCTTAATTCGCCCCAATAATAATCGACACAAACGACGTCGAATCTGATTTTTTAAATTTTATGTATCATCCACGAGATTTACTTAAATTGCTAGCTCTTTTCTTATCTGAGCATGCGTTTTCTTTACAAATATTTTTAAATAAATTAAAATACGAAGTAAAACTCGAATATTTAGTACTTAAACTTACGCGTGATATGTGATCTCTTGAGCTTTATTCACTTTAATTTGGTAATTTGTGCACTTTCGAAACACACACGACGGCATTTTACTTATTTTTGTTGAATCTCGGCTTGATTGGTGATCCTCAGTCCTCACGTCAGTTTCGTCGCCATGTTTGGCGTGAACTGAGAGCGAGTGGTTAATTGGGTCTTTTATGAAGTTTTAACTCGGCCGCGGTAGTAACATAACTACTATTATCGTGTTCGCTCAATGTTTAGTTTAAATCTTAACCTAATGTTTGTTAAAGTAACCGGTAGGGGGCGCTGGTCGTTCAGCTTCTAATTTTATTCAAGTGCGATGACAGAAAGTTAGTTGTCAAGGTAGAAAGACAGAAGTAACACTGTATCCTATTTTTTAAATGTTTATTTCCAAATTATACGAGTTTTACAAATCCAAAGTGTTAATTCTTAATCCATCCAGCTTGCAGGCCGAACATGGTCCAATACGAATCGGATTATAATAAACAATAGTTAAAGTTATGGTGCAAAATTAAGTTGCATACGGTCGGTTCTCAAACGCAGCAACACGGTGTTAATGCAGTGTCGAACTGTGTCTATGTGCCTTAGAAGTCTGCATGAGTAATCAGCACAGTGTTTGTAGTTGGAAAACTATACGTTCAATTTTAAACGAACTTAAGACGGTAATCTCGTGCATTACAAGTGGTTTATGAGCATTAGTGACGAAAATAGAAAAATATAGATTGTAATTTGCTTTACGGAACTGGGAGTTTGCAAATAACAGACGTTAATTTAGTGAAGTGTCGTGTTGGTAACAATCTAACAATCTAGTACCTATACAAAACAAAATATTGACTGTTGAATACCAAAACTATTAAACTTTCCTAGTGTTATTGAGGGGTTATTCGTGAACAATGAGTGTAGACAAATATATTAAACTACAATGTGATCTTCAAAGTAAAATATTTAAGGCGCAGAGTAACTTCAAAAAGTCACCTAAACCAAGAATAACGGTTGCCCACATAGAAACAAGATTGGAACTTTTGGAAAAGTATTGGATAAGTTTTGAGGAAAATCATCGAAATATTATTGTGGAATGCAAAGATGAGAATGGTGGTTACTTTACGGATGACATTTACGGCACTGTCGAGGATAAATACATCGAGTTCAAGATAGAACTAAAGCAATCGTTATCGGAGATAAACCTTATGGATCAATCAAGTTCGAGCAATGTAACAAGTATCGAAAAAGAAAAAGCAGAATTTAATGCCGTTAAACTTCCGAAAATTGTATTGCCGTTCTTTTCGGGTAAATATATGGAGTGGCCAACCTTTCACGATTTGTTCGAATCGCTCATCCACAATAATAAATCGCTCGCTGATGTACAGAAACTGCATTATCTGAAAAGCCATTTACAAGGTGAAGCTGAGCAGTTATTGAGACATATCGCTATTACGGACGCAAACTACGCGCAATGTTGGCTTCAATTAAACAAAAGGTACAATAACAAACGATACATAGCTAATTGTATTCTTGCCAGGCTAGTGGGCCAAAAGGGTTTGACGTCAGAATCATCCACCGGTGTGAAACAATTACTAGATACCACCAATGATTGTTTGAACGCGCTGGCCAATCTTGATGTGCCTGTATCAACGTGGGACATTTTAATTATCCATCTTATGACACTTAAGTTAGATCAAGAGTCCAGAAAACAGTGGGAACAAAAGCTAAGTGAGCATTCGGATAAATTACCGTTATACAGTGAGTTTCAATCATTCTTAGAATCCAGATTTCGAGCTTTGGAATATTTAGAGCCTAAAGACAAAAGAGAATTTAGAAATAAAGAGTTAATAGAGAGACCTAAGGTGTTCAGTATCACCACGGCTGTGTCATGTCCGTTCTGTTCAGATGGCCACTTACTTTATCAATGCAAGAAATTTTCACAAGATAGCTGCGAGAATCGTCGGGAATTTATTAAAAAAAAGGGATTGTGCTTTAACTGTTTTGGAGCAAATCATTCGGTAACTCAATGCAAGCGACGCACGGTATGTCGACGGTGTGGCCGACGTCATCACTCCCTGCTTCACCAGGATGGCGGTGCTTACTATCCGGCCCAGGCGGGCCCTAGTCAGGCGACTTTGGAGCACCACGCGCCAGTCAAGGATCAACACGAAGCGGGTCAAGTGGACCGAATTATGAACTATTTCTCTAACGGTTCAATAAGAACAAGCGGTCAAGTAATGTTAGCCACCGCTTTGGTAAATGTAGAAAATAAGGGTTTGTATCACACACTTAGGGCATTACTGGATCAGGGCTCACAAGCCTCGTTTGTCACGGAGCATGCAGTACAAATGCTGCAGCTTCACAAGTTCCCTGTTCGAGGAACCATATCAGGTTTGGGAGGAGACCAGTCTAGTATGTCAGTAAAACATATGGTTGAGTTTAATTTACAGTCCACTAATAGCTCTTTTAGCTGTCTTATCCAAGCCTATGTTTTAAACTGTCTAACATCCACTCTTCCTTCGCAGGAGGTCAAATTACAGGATTGGCCGGAGTTGCTAGAATTAAAGATGGCGGATCCAGGGTATGGTATACCAAGCAATATAGATTTACTGTTGGGCGCTGACGTGTACGGTCAGATTTTGGCAGAAGGGATAATAAGGAATCCACCTGGAACTCTAATCGCTCAGAATACACAGCTGGGTTGGATAATTTCACTAATAGCTCTTTTAGCTGTCTTATCCAAGCCTATGTTTTAAACTGTCTAACATCCACTCTTCCTTCGCAGGAGGTCAAATTACAGGATTGGCCGGAGTTGCTAGAATTAAAGATGGCGGATCCAGGGTATGGTATACCAAGCAATATAGATTTACTGTTGGGCGCTGACGTGTACGGTCAGATTTTGGCAGAAGGGATAATAAGGAATCCACCTGGAACTCTAATCGCTCAGAATACACAGCTGGGTTGGATAATTTCGGGACGAGTACAGGTATGTGATAATGATAACACTACTCCTTACATTCTCAGCGCGCATATCCATGACAACTCAGTTAATGATTTGCTGCGTCAGTTTTGGGAAATTGAAACTGACCAACATCATCCACTTCTATCCAAGGAAGAAGAAGCCTGTGAAAGGCATTTTGAATCCACTACAACTAGGGATACCTCAGGTCGCTATGTTGTAAGTCTTCCTTTTCGCGATGAAAATCCAAGTTGCCAGTACGGTAACTCACGAACAATTGCCATGAGAAGGTTTCTCTTGCTAGAGAAAAAACTTCAGAGGAATCCACTCTTAAAACAGGAGTATTCCAAGGTTATTAATGAATACTTGACCATGAACCATATGGAACTTATCCAAGACAAAATAGAGGCAGCAAAGCCAGGATGTGTTTATTTACCTCATCATGCAGTTGTTCGTGAGGACAAAAGTACAACGAAAGTGCGAGTCGTTTTTGACGCTTCATGTAAGGGTGTTAATGGCAAGTCACTTAATGACGATTTGGTAGTGGGCCCAAGGCTTCAGCCAGAACTACGACATATTATTATGAAATGGCGTATTTATCCTGTTTGTTTTGTAGCTGACATAATCAAGATGTATCGAATGGTCAAAGTGGTGCCAGAACACATCGACTTTCAGCGGTTACTATGGAGAGAGAATCCCCATGAAGATGTGAAGGATTACCGGATGTTAAGAGTTACTTTTGGCGTGTCTGCAGCACCATACCTCGCAGTCAAGAGTCTGCAACAAGTTGCTAAGGACGAAGGGGGTGAGTATCCATTGGCTGCGCATAGGGTGATGGACTCCTTCTACATGGATGACTTTATGTCTGGATGTGAAACGGAAGAAGAAGCGGTTACCATATATCACCAGATGGTAAGTCTTTTATGTAAGGGAGGATTCCAGCTACAAAAGTGGGCGAGCAACAGCCCGAGGTTAATGGATGAAGTAAAGCAAGTAACGGGTCCTGAAAACGGTAAAGATATCAAAATTGATGATACGGTTAAGATTTTGGGGCTTTCCTGGAACATACACTCGGATTCCTTCAAGTACATTGTCAACCTACCTCCACGAAAAATGCCAATCACCAAGCGGGTAATTTTATCTGATATATCCCGTTTATTCGATCCTCTAGGTTGGATAGCTCCAGTAATAATCAAGGCGAAGATATATATGCAGAAGTTGTGGCTGTCGGGACTATCTTGGGATCAAGAAGTTACATCGAACCTGTTAGATGATTGGATTGCGTTTCGCGATGACTTACCTTCACTTAACCAGGTGGTAGTGCCTAGGTGGGTTAATATGAGCAGAAATACAGCGCATATCGAACTGCATGGCTTCTCCGATGCATCCAATGACGCATACGCCGCGGTGGTGTATCTACGCGTAACTGATCGCGATAGTAATATTAAAGTTAACTTAATCGCAGCTCGCACAAAAGTATCGCCTATCAAACAATTATCCATCCCTCGCTTGGAGCTTTGTGGAGCGGTGTTACTTGCAAAGCTTTTGTCCGAAGTTTCACGCATTTTATCCATACCTGCATCGCAGATGCACGCCTGGACTGATTCCACCATCGTTTTGGCTTGGCTGAAAGGTCAACCGAATCGATGGAAAACTTTTGTTGCCAATAGGGTTGCCGAAATTTTGACTGTTTTAAATAACGACCAATGGTCGCATGTTGAATCCAGTCAGAATCCAGCAGACTGCGCGTCCAGAGGTCTATCTCCACAAGAGTTAAACCAACATGAACTCTGGTTTCATGGCCCTAGATTTTTAAATGAATCCACCTATGTTTCACCAAATGTAAATTTATCCACTGATTTAGAAGCTAAACCACTGAAATCGCACTTAACTACCGCCACAACTAGGCTGAATGTTTTACCTGATTTTCAGGTGTGGACTAAGTATTCGTCTTTATATAAGATGATTAGGGTTGTAGCGTTTTGCCTTCGATATATAAACAAATTAAGGACAAGGTGTTATGATACTCTGAAGAAGTGTTATCCTTCTTACTTGACGGCTTCTGAACTAGATGATGCGCTGAAACTAGGAATCAAGGCTTGTCAATCGTCAGCATTTTTAAGGGATATCGAGCAGCTTAAAAGAAACAAATCCGTAAATCGCAAAAGCAATTTATGCTCTTTGAGTCCGTTTTTAGACAGCGATGAAATCTTGCGAGTTCGTGGACGTATACAACAAAGTCAAGTTAATTATAATGTCAAGCATCCAATTATTTTACCGCGAGATCATCATTTATCGAAGTTAGTGGTTCAGGATGCCCACGAGAAGACTCTACACGGTGGACCTCAACTGACACTAAATTACGTGCGGTCAAAATACTTTATAATAAATGCTAAGGCCTTGATAAAACAACACATCAAAAGATGCGTAAGATGTTTACGATACAGCTCATCAAATGCACACCCTTTTATGGGAGAACTGCCAAGCGCCAGAGTTACTATCACTAGGCCTTTTTATCGAAGTGGTGTGGACTACGCTGGTCCGATTAACATTCGGTTATCGAAGGGTAGGGGTTGTCGTTCTTACAAGGGATATATAGCGCTATTTATTTGCATGGTCACGCGATGTATCCATCTCGAAGCTGTAAGTTCTCTAAGCACTGAAGCTTTTTTGGCGGCCTTTCGGCGCTTTACCTCACGCCGTGGCCACTGCAAAGAAGTATGGAGTGATAACGGCACTAATTTCGTGGGTGCATCCAAAGAATTGCGCATCCTCTTCCAGGATCAAAAATCTAGCATCATGGGTGAAATAGCGGAGGCCCTGGCTCTCGCTGATACCGAGTGGCATTTTATACCACCGCATGCACCCAACTTCGGCGGCCTGTGGGAAGCCGGTGTCAAATCCACAAAGTTTCATTTGAAACGGGTTCTGGACGGTACAATGTTGACGTTCGAGGAACTAACAACAGTTTTAACTCAGGTCGAAGCATGTTTAAATTCTAGACCTATGTACCGAATGCCATTGAGCCAGGCAGATGCGGCTCCACTAACACCCGGTCATTTCCTAATAGGTGAAGCTTTGGTAACAGCGTCGGATCGTCACTACGAAGACACTATGGTCAGTCCCTTACATAGATGGCAGTTAATACAAAAAATTATGCAACAGTTTTGGCGTAAGTGGTCTACCGAGTACCTGACTACGCTCTATCAGAGATATAAGTGGACTAAAATTACACCCGAGCCCAAACTAGGTGATGTTGTCCTTGTAAAAGAAGATGGTCTTCCTCCCTCAAAATGGTTATTTGGTCTTATTGAGGAAAAGCATACTGGTCCAGATAATGTCACAAGGGTGGTTACACTTAAATACAAAAATTCAAAAATTGTTAGACCTGTTTCTAAACTATGTATTTTGCCTATTGTTCCTTAACCATGTTGTGATAAATGGTTGTTAGTAACTATTGTGTAACATCTGTCATATTGTACTAACTTGTATTCGATTTTAATACCCCTACTTCTGTTATATTTGTATATGTAATTTATATAGCCGTGTATGGTGGGCGGTAAAGAACATTCTGTTCTTGGTGGGCGGAATGTTCGCTCAATGTTTAGTTTAAATCTTAACCTAATGTTTGTTAAAGTAACCGGTAGGGGGCGCTGGTCGTTCAGCTTCTAATTTTATTCAAGTGCGATGACAGAAAGTTAGTTGTCAAGGTAGAAAGACAGAAGTAACACTGTATCCTATTTTTTAAATGTTTATTTCCAAATTATACGAGTTTTACAAATCCAAAGTGTTAATTCTTAATCCATCCAGCTTGCAGGCCGAACAATCGGTAGTAACGTTATTGGCTTAAAGGTAATATTTTACCACGTTATACGATAATTATATAATTCTTTTTTATATTATTCTACTTGTTTAGTCGATTCTCAATAAATTACTTAATTCATAATTTTATTTCTGTGGCGGCTTCATTTTTTTTTATTAACTTTTCTTGACCATGGAACCGAAGTATTAGTCTAATAATATTAGTGTTTTGACTCATTTTTTAGTTTTATTTACGAGACAAAACACTAATATTATTAGACTAATACGCTTTGAGAAACGGGCCCCAGTCGAAACACATAGGTAGGTGGCGGCTTCAATCTGACCAGTGTTGCCAGATTCACAGGTTTTCCCTAAAGCCTAGGGGTTTTTTCAGGTCGTTGAGGTTTTTTCGATTAATCGTTGTCACTAAATGTAGGAGTATCTAGGGGATTTTCTGAAGTTTTTTATCAACCGTGCTCGAGAAACTATGGGTTTTTAAATAAAACTAGGGGGAAGGTGAAAAAAATCTGGCAACACTGAATCTGTTTTTTTATTTATTTTGGCTTTCTAATTTTTGTTTGACAGATGTGACTTGACTATGACTTATGAGTAGTGTTGCCAGAACGTCCCAAAAGGGACGATTTTTCTTCGTTTAGGCATCGCAACGATATTTCTTTGTCCGTTCATATATTCCGTCCTTTTTCCGTTCCTTTTCAAATAGCCAGCTTTCATTTCAGTAATTCATTCATCTAAGTACATTCAGTTCACTTCATTACGAGTGATGCACGGCGTTTAATTTGAAATAAAGTTGAGTTCTTGAGAGTTTATGTGATAAACATTAATAATAAAATAAAATAATACTGTTTTAGCGGTGTTTTTATTGAACAGTTTAGTTGAGTTGAGTGGGACGCGAGTACTAGCGTAGCGACTAACTTGCATACTGCTGAGCTGTTGTACGTAGGTTAGGTAGGTATCCGTTTTTCTTCTTTCTTGATCATAATTTTGTTTAGACTTCTTGTTTTGATGTTTGATTATTTTATGTTTAAAACTGAAGTGCATGGGTCGGTGGATCAAGTTTTTGCCAGCATTCATAACAAGAAAACAACAACTAGGTACCTAGTCTAGTCATATACCTACCTAATAATGTAACCGTATTCATGCTCACTTACATATGTTTTTTTTATTCAACTATAATACATATTTCTCCAGCCGTCCTTTTTTTCCAAAAACCGTCCTATTTCAGATAGTCCGAAACTCGACGCAAGCACTGGCAACATTAACTTGATCACTTCACTTGAGTGACAGTGGATGGATAAATAAATATATATTTGAAAAAAAGCGCGGGAAACGACGGCCAAGGCGGGAGTATTTTTTCTTGCGAAAATTTTAAATATTTTTCAACTTGTATAAAAGATCAGTTTGGTAGCTTATTATATGTAATATATTTAGTTTTAATTTGTGTTTAATAGTTTTGTGTATATATTTGCAGTATTTGGTAAGTTTTAAAGTTTTTCTCTTATTTCTAGCTTAGCATAGGCTAAGCTAGATGGACCGCCCGGACGACCCCGGGGGAGGCTTAGCTTCCCCGGTTGGTTACAATGTAACAATATCTAATGAATTCACGATTTTACCAGGCGAAAATGAATCCAGTATGGACACTGACGGGTCTGTGCGTGGATTAGAGCGGGGGGAACGGAAAAGATCTCGTACTTCTAACCAGCGGAAAATTTGTAGGCATTGTAACAAGCGTAGGAGGAAGCATGAGCCAGGGCGACAATTAAAAGACAATGATTGTGTTTGTCATGATTTATTAGATATGCCTTCTGTCGAGTCTCAATTTGCTGAAACAAATAAACAAATTTATTCCCAACCCGAACAACTTCCCAAAACTAAACCTCTCACTTCCATTGCTCAATCAGAACAACAATCTGTTCAAACTAGTCAAAATATACCCGTCGATCACATCTCTAATGTTCACAGGAACCCGGTTCAGTCTACTACTCAGACTGGCAGAACCCAATATGAAGCTTATGACATAGAGCCCTTTGTAGTTCATGTGCAAAAAGTATTAACAGGCAGTGAAAATCCCTCTCTCCATCCTGTTCAGTTTGGTTACTTCTTAAAGAAAAGTCCTTTTAAGAATATTATCAATGGCAGCATCAAACGCATAGGCAGGAACAGGCTTTCGATGGCTTTCTCGAACTACAAAGATGCAAATGATTTTATCAGTAATCCATGCTTATCTTCAAACAACTACAAAGCATTTATTCCATCATTTAGTGTGACCCGGATGGGTCTTGTACGAGGAGTTCCCTCTGAGTGGACTCCTGAAGAGGTTCTAGAGAATGTAACGGTTCCTATTGGGTGCGGCAAAATTCTTAAAGTGAGGAGATTAAATTACAAAGTTAGAAACATTTCACCTCCTGAGTGGAAACCTTCTCAGACAGTTGTACTTACATTTGATGGTCAAGTTTTACCAAAACGAATTTTTATGTGTTACAATGCTTTAGCTGTTGAGTTATATACCTTCCCTACTATACAATGCTTTAACTGCTGCCGCTTTGGTCACACTAAAACTAATTGTAATTCTCGCCCTCGCTGTTACAAGTGTGGTGATGGTCATGTTGGGGATTCTTGTTCAGTTGAGGAAGAATCTGCAACCTGTTGTTTGTGTTCTGGGCTTCATTTTTCTACCAACAAAAAATGTCCAGAGTTTGAAAGACAGACAAAAATAAAGACATATATGGCTCAAAACTGTGTCTCATATGCTGAAGCAAATAAAGTGTATGAGCCAGTTTCTAAATCATTTGCCGACGTTATTAGAAAATCTTATCAGTCAGACGCTCCTGTTGCACAGGTATCTCCAGCTTCTTCATCACATAGATCACCCCCTCCATTCATCAGGTCATATAAAAAAACAGTGTTCACAAAACCCTCAGTGCCTTTGAAAATAAACCGAGGTTATAACAAGTCTGAACACAACCTTCTTATAAAAGAGTATGATGCTCCTCCTCCTTCCAACGGTGTAGCTCTTAACCTATCCACAAACAACAATGAAACAGTTTTTACCATATCTGATGTTATTCAATTGTTAACTGAAATTAACACAATGTCCAATAATAATTCTACCGAACAACGCTGCCCAACAATTGACTTTTTAACACATTTAAAATCCAGTTATGGATCACAGATACGACCAAATAATACAATGGAATTGCAGAAGCGCAATCTGCAATAAACACGACTTACTTCACCTTCATAATAAATTTAACCCTCTCGTTTCCACTCTGTCTGAGACATGGCTTAAACCGGACTCCGTTTTCCGTATTCCGGGTTATGTCATTCTTCGACAAGACAGACCTGATGGTTATGGTGGTGTGGCCATAGTGATCAGGAATTCTGTCTCTTTTTCTTTGTTTCCTCTTCCCTCTTTCAGCGATGACATATCTGCCATCGCTGCCATTGTAAATAATATTTGTATAGTTTCAATTTATTTTTCGCGTCCTAATGTAAATATTTTTTCTCAATTAAATAATTTATTCTCTATCCTCCCTAAACCATTCTTGGTGTTAGGTGACTTTAATTGCCAACATCAGTCTTGGGGTAGTTCTACATCAAATTGGTATGGTGAGCATTTATTAGATATAATAGATTCGTATAACATATGCATTTTGAACACCGGTTTACCTACTCGCCATACGGAACCGAGTCAAGGCGTTAGTGCTCCAGACTTATCTTTATGTTCCTCTGATTTAGCTTCCACTCTACACTGGCAACCTCTTCCTTCTTCATATGGTAGTGACCACTTTCCTATCATAATAACCATGCCTTTTCATAAAACTATTGGAAACCCTCGCCCCCCACGTTTTAAATATAAATTAAACAACGCAGATTGGCAGCTGTTTAGACAGACAGTGGAAGTAAAAACTACTTCTCTTTCCGATAGCGATCAAATTTCTGCGGATATGCTCACTAAAATTCTTATTGAGTCTGCGGACGAGACTCTTGTTATTAAAAGTGCAAAAAGGGCTCATATCCCGTCCCCGCCTTGGTGGGATCATGACTGTACTGAAGCAATTAAAGCAAGGAAATCGGCAGAGAAAATATATTGTAGCGAGATGACTGCCGACAATTTCGAGTTTTACTTAGAGTCTGACCGTAACTGCAAGAAATTATTTAAAAAAAAGAAATTTGAAGGCTGGCAATCATTTTGTGCAAGTATTAGCCCCAATGTCAGTCCATCAGTGGTCTGGCGTAACATTCGTAGGTTTAGATCTGCTTTTAACGGTTCGTCTTCGAAACTTCCTCTCTCTTTGGCCGACCGCTTTATGGATCGTCTCGCTCCTCCTTCTGTTCCTGAACATGAGCTTTTACAAATTTCCATTCCTCCTTCCATTGTAAATAATCTTTCTGGTTTGAACTGTCCCTTCTCTCTTGTCGAACTTAAAGGAGTACTGTGCCGTGTGAAAGACTCGACTCCGGGTGAGGATGGAATCCCATATTCATTTATTAAAAATCTCAGTGATAAAGTCCTTATGTTATATCTAGATATCGTAAACTCTATGATGATTTCTGGTTGTGTTCCTCTCTCTTGGAAAACTCAGACAGTTATTCCTTTTTTAAAACCCAATAAGTCCCCCGACGACCCTTCCTCTTACCGTCCTATTGTTCTCTCTTCTGTCCTTATTAAAATAGCTGAACATTTAGTCAAAAATCGTCTTGAATGGTTTGTGGAGAAGGGTGATCTCTTAGCTCGCTCTCAGTTTGGATTTAGACGAAGTAAGAGCACTTTAGATAATTTAGGCATTTTTATATCGGATATTAGATTGGCATTTTCAAATAACAAATCAGTAGTTGCTACCTTTTTAGACATCAGCGCAGCGTATGACAATGTCATTATTTCTTTACTGATGAAGAAACTCGCAGATTTGAATGTTCCTGTTATTTTATCTAACTTTATAGTTAATATCCTCAGTGAAAGACATATCAACTTATATGTTGATGAAACAACCTTTTCTAGAACCGTATGGAGAGGCCTTCCTCAAGGGTCTGTTCTCAGCCCATTATTGTACAATATATATACATACGACTTGGAATCGAGCCTAAGAGGGTCGTCCGAAATTCTACAATATGCTGATGATCTTTTGATTTATAAAATTGGCCCGTCTATTCAAGAAAATTGTAATTATTTAACCTCCTCCCTCAGTTTATTAAAATCATGGCTAGACCACAATGGTCTAGAACTATCAGTTCCTAAGAGTAGGGCAGTCTTGTTTTCCAGAATGCGCAATCCTTCACCCGTTGATATTAAATACGATAATGCCTCGATTCCCACAAGTAATTCAATAAAATTTTTAGGAGTGGTTTTAGATTCTAAGCTCACTGGTTTTCCTCACTGCGAGTATATAGTTGCTAGGTGTGAGCGGAACTTAAATATTTTGAAATGCCTCTCCGGGGTTTGGTGGGGAGCTCATCCGTTTTCAATGAAATTAATCTACAATGCTTTAATAAGAAGTGTCCTTGATTACGGCACATTTTTGTTGGAACCCGGTAGCGTTCTTGCATTCAAAAAATTGGACAATATTCAGGCTAAAGCGATGCGAATAATTTTAGGAGCCATGAAGTCGAGTCCAATTATTTGTATGCAAGTGGAAGCTGGGGAGCCTCCTTTAAATTTAAGACGACAATTTCTTGCTGACAAATATCTTTTCCGCTGTTTTCAATTTTCCAACCATCCTCTTATATCTAAATTATCATGTCTCGCTGCCCAAGTGGAGAGTTGTAATTATTGGAGAAACAAACGCCTTCCTTGCCTCATCGAAAGTTTAAAGAAAATTGATTCTCTTAAAGCCCCTACCCACCGTTCAAGTTCCATCCCTTTGTTCCTTTCTAGCTTCGAATCACTTACCCTTCTTCCGGATATACATTTAAGCACTGGTATTTTAAAGGTTGGCGTTAACCAGAAGCTGACCTTTAACTACGTGGTAGACACAAAGTGGCCACAGTGGCATCGAATATTTACTGATGCCTCCAAACACTCAGCTGACGGCTGCGTGGGTGTTGGGGTGTATCATTCACAATATAATATTGTTCAAAAAATAAAACTCCCCCCTGAATCTTCCGTTTTTACAGGCGAGTGTTTCGGCTTATTTAAAGCTGTTGAATATGTTTTGCTGATGAAGCTAAAAAGAACCGTTATTTTTTCGGACTCTTTAAGTGCTCTTCAATCCTTGGCCCGTTATCCATTCGGTTCCCACTATCTGTTCCCTGTTATCATTAAAATAAGATCTTTGTTATTAGATTGCTCATCGAGAGGCTGTTTCGTGTCCTTTGCGTGGGTCCCCGCTCACTGTGGCATATCTGGTAACGAGAGAGCAGACCAAATTGCCAACGATGCGGTAGTGTGTGGGGACGTGCACTACTATAAGAATTACGTTCATGACCTTGCAACTCTGCCCGGAATTTATCTCAGGAATTCCTGGGATAAAATCTGGTCAGCAAACCATGATAAGGGTCGACATTACCGCGCCATCCAACCGTCTATTTTGCGTAAACCTTGGTTTTCCAAGTTGAGACTCGGCAAGAGGGCTACTTCTATAATTGTCCGTATGCGTCTGGGTCACGTTTGTTCTCCGGCGCATCTTGCAAGGCTTAAAATAATTAATAGTTCAACTTGTGAATGTGGTGACCCTGAAGGTGATATCAACCACATCATATTTGCTTGTAGCAAATATGACCGTTCATCTCTCCTAGAAGGTCTTATTTCCCTTAGAGTTCCTTTCCCTTCCTCTATATCCTGTTTACTGTCCCCTGTTAATTCTGACATATACCAAATTTTATCAGATTTTATTATATTCAATCATATTAAAATTTAATTTCTATCCATATAATTGTATTTATTATTAATTTTTTCCATTATTCCATTATTTATCTTTTCCATTCCTGATCTTTTATTCCGTTTTTCCAAATTCCGTTTAACCCTTTCTCTGATAATTCCGTTTCCCCGTTTTTGTTGACATTCGGGCCAAAAGCACAAACCGTGCAAGGGCCGTAACAATGAAAAAAAAAAAAAAAAAAAAAGTGAATATAAAATCCATAAACCGAATGAATACTGAATTGCAATCTATTACTTGCGTATTTAAGCAGTAAATAAATAGAGTTAAATACGAAATAAATTTTGAAGTAGGTAACATAGTTACACTTGAATTATCCCAACACTAGAACGAATTGAAGTTTGTAAACTATCGTAATTCGTAAATAAGCCAAAACTATGAACAGAAAAAGGAACGTTAATTATATTAAACCTGAGGATCCTGAATTTCTAAAAGTAATCAAGAGACAGGCTGGGTATGACGATAGGAACCGTAAATTTGACCGACTTGAAAATGCAGAGGAAGATTTTGTTGATGACACGGAAAGTGAAGAACCTCAAGTTGTTGTTCTGAAAACTGGCGACCTCACGGCAGAAGAAGCAGAGGTAGAACGGAAACGAATCGAAAAGGAGGCAGAGGAAATTAAAGCAGACTTAACTCAGAGGGTTATTTTTAAATCTAAAGCAAAGAAGATGCCGGATGATAATGTAAAAGTAAGACCACTAAACAAATCTACCAGTATTAAAAAGCAAAGCCAATTGTTATCATTTGGTGATGATGATGCTGATGATAGTGACAACAGCTAGCATTTCCTGCCAATTGCATATTGGTGTTATGCCAAGACACAATGAACATGACCAACAAGTCCAATCTCACCTAACCTAACCTTACCCAATGCAATATTGGGTTAGGACAATAATAGAGCCTCATTATCACTTGAATTGTTACGAAAATAACTTTGTGAAAACTGTGCTACAAAATAAAAATGTCTTCAATTTATTGTATTTTATTTAATTGCTTATTATTAAACTACTACAGCATTTAATTAACATGTTAGTTATAATGAGTAACAAATATTATATTTGTAACTATTTAAAACCCAAAAACATTTAATTTTAAATTAAAGTTCTAGTCCTTCGTTTTTAATGTATGTCTATGGAAATGCTTCGACCACTATCCTCAAGACTTTTTCTCTTTTTAGGCTTCGCAGTAGATCCATTAGACATTGTAGCCTCATGTCTGTACACCTGTGAGTTTTCTGCATCACTAAGATATTCCAACAGCTTACGCAGCAGGAACTTCCTTTCATCCTTAACAGTATTCATAGTTTGTTGAATTCTTGCAACTTCATCGCATAGGGCAGCATTTTCCTGTAATAACAGCCCGTTTTATTAGTTATAAGGCTAATACTAATAATTCCTCAGACACTGAACATTATGAATCTGCTTCTAATTCCTGTTTAGGATTCTGGGTATTTGGTTTATATGCACAACTATCAATATAATGTTGTGGCATCTGATATCATCACATTGTATTGACAGTCGCACCTTCAGAACAATAGTGACCTAATTGAGAAATTTTAAACTTCGAGTTAGGTCTCTATAATAATAAATTTATGTCTTAAAGTTCTAAAGCTGAAATTTTGAATTAGGTCACTATTGTTCTGAAGGTGCATTGTATTGGACCATGGCATACTGAAGATTAACCCATGTGGCTCCCAGATTCATTATTTGTAATTATTTCACATACACTAAATGTTAGGTTAGGCTATGGACATTAGACAATAGATAATTAATATTTACCGAGATTAACATGATAGATAGTACATGTATTCAAACAACAACACTGAGCCCCAATCCCCATTATTTAATTAAATAATAAATATCAGTGGACATCACAGAAATTGGCTTAGTACCCAAAGCCAAACTATTGTATATGGTGCTATACAACGATATACATGCTAGCTTAGTAGGCAGGGGCAGTACCAACTAGGATAAATATGTGGTTTCACATACTTTGCCAAAATCATGCCATATATTTAAGTGGCAGGGCAAGCCGTGGGTGGATAGAAAACACCCGTCTTGAATTGTTACATATAAAGCTTGTTTATAGATACAATTATCAAACTGACAGCGGCTACAATTCATTACATCACTCATCGATTCACCTAAATGATCACACTTCTTGATAATCACTTGATGACAATCAAATAAGAACAGTACCTATACAGCGACATTAGAATGGAATATCATGCCAAGATATGTATCTAATTCGAAACCATGAATCAAAGTTTAATCATGGTCCATGATTAAACTTTATCCTGCACAAAAGGCCGCACGGAACCTTGTACATTTCTGTTCTGAGCCTACCAGCCCATCCCAACAGAAGACCACTGTAGAGAAGTCCGAAAACCCAATAGGTACTTTAAAGTTTACATTAATCACACAACGTAGCAGCAAAGAAAATTATTAATGCTGTTACTTACTAATATTAAATTCTTTATTCTTCTTTTTATAAATTTGTATTTTTTTCGATAATGGCTATTTTGCTTCTCTCGGAGAACGTTGTTCATAATTATTATTGTATTACGGTTGAACTTGAATAAAGAACTTGTTTCACGATTAGTACATTGATCGATCGATTCTGTCTGTTATTTTATTAGATTAGGTAGGTATGTTATGTTTACAAATGCCATCCACATATATATACCACCAAATACCACCACATTTATGAATACAAACAAAATATATAATACAATACAAGTCGCTCGCAGATCATTAATAATACCACAGACTACAAAGGGATACTAACGTCATAATAATAAGGCTATGCGCGCACGAGCAACTTTTGCGGATATACCATAGGACCATAATATACTGTCGTGTCGCGGCGACAAAAAGTATCTGTGATTTGCTACCCGTTAACATTATCGTTCGTTAAAATCAACGCCTGTTACATACATCGCCCTTTAATGTAACCGCACCATTACTGTTCTCTGCTTCTCTCATCTGTCTGTCCGTAGTACTATGTATGTGTATATTTGTAATACTTTATCTGTGGATTGAATGCAGGCCGGCGTAATAATATTTGGTTGATAATTTATTTTAATAGAAAACAATCGTTTTACGAGTGTAATATAATGCGAAGCCATAATGTCAGAATTATCGGAATATAGAAAAGTATTTCCTATCGACAGTGTACAAAAAGTATACGAGCTGTTTAAAGAACAACTACGCAGTGAGAATGAGCCTAATTTGGCTCTATTCTCGATAATCGTCGGAGCAGTAGAGAATAACTTGACGAATGTAAAAAACACTGATAAAGATGGGAACTTGCCGACGAGTAAATTGGCTAGTATGAAGTTTCCGTGCGTGGAATGGGAGGAGGTGGAGGATCTGTATGAGAGGTTCATGAGTATGATGCGGGGCGGCGTGGACGGCGCGCTGCTGGCGGGGCAGTACGCGTCACGCGAACTAGTAAAGCGCGTGGCCGACGTGGTGTGGAACTCGCTGACCCGCAGCTACTATAAGGACCGCGCGCACCTGCAGTCCATCTACAGCTTCCTCACCGGCAACAAGCTAGATTGTTTCGGCGTCGCGTTCGCTGTTACTGCCGGGTGCCAGGTGCTGGGCAAGCGGGACGTTCACCTCGCCTTGTCCGAGGACCATGCTTGGGTAGTGTTTGGGAAAGATGGTACGGAAACAGCAGAGGTAAGACTGGCACTGTTAGCCTTAATAGAAATATAAAACACTTCATTACCACTGTCTGCGGAGTAACACAATTCATTGCCTTAAACGCCAAGAAAGGCCCATTTATATTTATGGTTCTCTACACGAAGAGAGCCCAACAACGCTGTCCGTGTTTCAGTCTAACTGTCCTAATTTTAAAGAGCTGTATCATATGAACAGTAATAGATAGGGGGTAGTTTTTTTTTCAGAATATAGTTATAAATAAAAAATAAAAGTGAAATAATAAAGGAGGTGCCCATGATGATGAGTGGGGACGCGGCCGAGGCAGACGGGCGGTCGAGTGGCTCTCCATTCATTCCGCCCTGAAAAACATAATGCTTCAAGGAGGTGCCCATACAAGAAGCATTATGTTTTTCAAAGTATTTTTATTTTTGTTGTATCGTAAAAATGGTAAACATACAAGCGTCAAATTTGGTATGATTATATTAAAACCCTAAAGAAAGAAAAACAGCGAATACTAAAAAACTGGTCAAGTGCGAGTCGGACTCGCGCACCGAGGGTTCCGTACCGCCGCTTAGTAGGTATTATCACAAAGTTTGTGCTTGCTGAGATTTTTTTGTATTTTTTTTTGTACATTATTGTATCATATTTGTTCTAAGCTCTGAATATAGCTCATTCATACAAAACTTTACTAAATTGGTAGTGCAATGTCGTTTATAGTTTTACATCTCAGGGGTTATTAAATGTTAGGTTGTGTTGAAGTACTTCTATATTTTAAGCGCAAAACACACAGAGCGCGGGCGCGGGTCGTGCGCCGAGCGGATGAGAAGTTCCGCTGGGTGTTTTATCATGGAGTTATATGGACGCATTCACACACGAGGCAGGTGCGGGTCGGGACACACGCGGGAGCCGCGCCTGCCGCCCGCTACTACAAACAGTGCGCTGGTTCGGGCGGGTCTGGCGCGGGCGTCATTGGTCGAAATACACGCATTCTCCGATAGGCATTCTCACAGAGCGCGTGCGCGGGTCTTGCGCGGGCGCGTGTGGCGCGGTTCGTGAATGCTTTGTGTTGGACTGGTAAATATTTACAACTTTTTTATCGATTTTGCAATGGATAAACATTATAAAAACGCGATTTTGAAAGCAAATTTATGGAAATCAAAAGCAGAGAAAATAAATGAAGATTTAAGTATATTCATTTATTTACTTACTATTAAAATACGTCAAGATTTTTTCTCTAACTGGAAAAGCCTGATTATTTGATCGTCGATTTGTCGAATTAATTGAATCTCTTGATTGAAGTATACGGCCGCGAAATGTCTAGGTACCCCGTTTACAAATAATGTAGTAATACCAAGCTACTTGTTGCTTTGACCACATGTATTGCAGTTTCAACTAAACACTTCTTCGGTCTTCTATATACTCGCCTGCGATCACCCGCGTTCACCCGCCGCGGTTCGGTGCGCGCGCCTGCTCGCGCGGGGACCGTGGCGTTTCGGCGCTGTATGTGAATACAACGACCTGCGCCGCTCCCGCGATAGAAACGATATGATGGGCACCCGACCCGCGCCCGCGTTCTGTCTGTTTATGATTTCATGACTTGTAATTGGTTTCAGGATTTGTCAACATTAAAGATTCTATAGTTAGGTTGATAACCTGTTAGTTGCTTAATTGAAATTTGATTGATGAATCTTTACTACTGTCAGGTGACATGGCATGGCAAAGGCAATGAGGACAAACGTGGACGCTCAGTTGGTGACGGAGTGCTGGCTCGCTCCTGGCTGTACGTGGCGGGCAAGCCTGTGATGTGCTCCCGGATGACAGAACTGGCAGCGCTGGTCTCGTCCATCAACCCTACCCTGACTAACGCGGTAGATGTACATGAAGTGGCGGATATGCAACACAAACTACTATGGCTGCTGTACGAACATGGTAAGTGCTCAAATTTTGACGTGTTTAACATGTTTTGACACATTAAAAAAAGTAAAGTAGTAAAGCATTATGTCCATTCATAGTACTTATTAGGAAACGCCATCTCGCGAGATTTTTGTTATTCTGAGATCTGGCGTAACGTTTTTCGAACGCGGTGTCTGGTCAGCGTCTTGTTAGCACCGGCGCAGGGTCTCCATAACATATAGAGACCACCAAGACGCTAACAAGACGCGGACAAGACGCCGATGTACGAAAGACTTTATTGACGTTGCGTCGACGCTGCGAAGGCGCTTGGAAGACGCTGACGCTCCAAAGACGCCGCTGGCGTCGTTTCACCCCCACGTCATTAGCCCTAATGTGATCATAGCTAAACTTGCAAGTCCTAATTGATTACTAGACCTAAAGTTTATACCCTAATACTTACTTGTAATAAACATTAAATGCTCTAATATTACTAAAACTAATAATGATAATTCCTAATGATTAATAGACCTATAGGTTAGGTTAGCGTTGCGACAAGGCGCGAAGCGCCCCTCGACCTTTAAATACGGTCGTTTTATAGACACCCCTATCAGACTAAAATAGTGTTTTTTTAACAAATTGAATACCTAAGTTGTATTTGGTTATTTGAGTGCAACCATATTTTCTTAATAGCGATCGGCAATATTCGTTTTTCTATGACACACAAATATACCTACTGTCAGTTGCGAGTGCAAGCGTGATAGCGATAGCCAGCCGAAACCTAGAAGCTGGGAATACTGTAAATACGGTCAGCCAAAGATTTTAACTGGCTGGAGAAAGTCTCTACTGGAGAACCTAGAAAAACTCATTGGTATGGTACATGGTAACCGCGTGGGTTCGAAATCGGTACCTTACGATCACGAGTCAACTCTCTAAGGCTTAGAGAGTTGACTCGTGATCGTACTGACTCGAAACGAGCATCGAATATAAACAGCGTAGGTGGCCTTGTGGCTTAGAGTCTAAGCCACAAGGCCACCTACGCTGTTTATGTTCTACGCTCGATTCCCGCTTGACGGACTCCGCCGCGTCCCACACCGGCGCCTCTCGCGGTCCCGCCTCGGCCTCCGAAGTCGGTCTTGATCTCCTCTGCTAGCCCTGTGCTACTGAAAGCTTACGGTATCGCACCGGATTCCATATTTCAATAGCAGGATATGACATTGGGGAGGAAAGTGATTTTGGAAAAAGAACTGGTCTTATCCTTTAACTACGGACCTAAAAAAAAACGGACGTAACGGCGCACTAAAAAGGTGTGAACCATGCAAGGTCGGCACTTTCGCTCGTTGCCGCACGCACACGGATACACTAGGTAAGACAACGTGCCGAGCCACAGCATGAGTGACAGTTTACGTGTGTGCGTGTGCACGGACCTAGACAGCCATTTTGCATGCTTCACTCATGATTAGACTAGGTTACGACCGTTTTTAGGGTTCTGTGCCTCAAAAGGAAAAAAACGGAACCCTTATAGGATCACTTTGTTGTCCGTCTGTCGGTCTGTCTGTGTGTCAAGACCCTTTATCTCGGGAACGCGTGGAGGTATCGAGTTGAAATTTAAACCATATACTCAAATCTACAGTCCCTTGAAGCTGTGAAAAAATCAAACTTCTACATTTACGTAAAAAAAAGATACGGCCGTTTATGTCGAGAAAACACGTGTATTTCGACACTCGAGGGAATCAAATTGTATAGGGTATTTCCCATTGACCTAGAACTATGAAATTTGGCAAGTACCTAATACCGTTTTTTACTACAATTATAGGAAAAAAATCTGAAATCTGTACATTTTTAGTTGTATCACAAAAAAAACAGGGTCTTTATGCAAGGAACGGCGGCGGTGCAAATTTTGAATTGAGTTAACCGTGTCATGTGCGGAACCCTCGGTGGGCGAGTCCGACTCCCCTTGTCCGGTTTTTTTTTAGGTCGGTGTCCTTTAACCTACCAAGTCTTCCTGATAGCGACCCATGGAAAAGACTTCCCATCTACTTTTGCCTCAGTGGTTTACTTTTGTTTTGTAGCTTAACACATTTTCGAGCGTTTGGAATGTAAATAGTTATTGTTTCGCAGGTCATCTCGATGCATATCCAATGGCACTCGGCAATCTAGGTAGTCTGGATGAGTACATGAGAATATCGAAGAGTCCAGAGAAGTTGGAGAACCCAGCCGTAGCTGAAGATGCGGATCCTCCCAAAGCAAGTAGACCGGACGCTGCGGCGTTGTATGCCCAAGCCATTCGCTCCTCCAGGACACACTATGGGGACCGACACGTGTACCCATACACCTTCCAGGGAGGATATTACCACCGCAATAAGATGTACAAAGAAGCATTTCATGCTTGGGCTTGTGCTGGCGATGTGATCCGACAGTATGTACCGCTTGAATTACTAATATGTAAAACGTCAATAGTGTAAAGATTTTTTAAGGAGGTTTAGGGCGAAATGGATGATACACATACATACGTAGGGGTAGGCAGAGACCACTTCCTTCCACTTGCTACGATTCAAACTTCCCTCGCTTCCTCCACACTCATAAATCTCTTTATACACGTGCATCGGTTTAGGGTACTCCTGACCTGAGGGCTTATTGGCTAACGCACTTGCAATAGCAACCGGCTTCAAAGTGAAACAATTGTTCTCATTTTGTATGCAGACAAACCTTCGATTTTCAAAATGAAAACTATCGTGATTGCGAGTGCGTTAGACAATAAGCCCTTTTTTAATACGTCCCCGATCTGATTGTGGAGCGTTCGCCTTGGCCGCCCTTTTCCAACATTCCCATTTACTCTATTCAATAGATAATAGATATTTGTATGTGGTGTCAACTGCCCCACGAGACAGGCCAAGGCTAGTGTGTAATGTAACGTTTAATTCTATACTGTGTTAATAATAACAAAGCCTGTAGCTTATAATAATATGTTAGCGTGTTATTTTCTTGTGTATTGAGCTGGAGTAAATAAAGTGTGGTTTAATGTTTACTTATTCATTTTCTGCATCATGTTTCATATCTATTTTTAAAATGTTTTTTGTTTCTCCTTCTAGTTATAACTATTCTCGTGACGATGAAGAGATTTACAAAGAATTCTCGGAGATTGCCAATGAGCTAATACCTCAATTAATGAAAGTGAAAAGTTCCGGCCACTCCGCCAGGTCCATCCTTAAAGACCCGGAGTGTTTCGCTTCTCTTTTAAGGTAAACTATGTATTTAAGTAGCGGTTGCCCGCGACTCCGTTCCCGTTAAAGTCTTTTATGGTTATCCTTTCAGGAGTCTCTAATCACTCTTTTATACACATAAAACTTATCAATCGACATCATAATTTTCAGATTCTACGATGGAATTTGTAAGTGGGAGGAGGGCAGCCAGACGCCGATCCTCCACATCGGCTGGGCGAAGCCCCTGGTCAGCACGATATCCAAGTTCGACGCCGAGGTGCGCGCGCAGGTGAACATCGTGTGCGCGGAGCCCGAGCGCGCCGACGGGGCCGAGGGCGCCGACGACGACAAGAGCAAGTGGAACAACAACTCGGAGGGCGCCGAGCTCAGCGTGCGCGAGCAGCTCACGGCCGCCGTCAACAGCCGGCCGCGCGTGGCGCTGCGCAGCCACAAGATGGCCGCCATGCAGCCGCTGCTGCGCGCCGAGCGGCTCAACACGCACGCGCTGCAGCTGCAGCTCACGGCGCAGTCGCAGCTCACGCGCGCCGGCGACGCCGCGCCCGCGCACGCCGCCCGGGCCAAGCGCGCGCGCCGCGAGCGCTGAGCGCGCCCCAGGTATGTCGCGACCTCCATCCGAACGGTACGTTACACCGAACTTTAGAGAGCTCTAGCGATTTATTGTCTTTCTAGTTTTTCGGTGAAGCGAAACGAAGCGCTCCTGATTATTTAATATTGAGATTTTTGAATGAAACTATTGCATCGAGGGATCCCTTATCCGATCCGGTGATAAAATAAGGGTTAGGGTGGCCTTTTTTAGTCTGTACGGACGAAAGAAAAGCCACAGGAGTGAGACGGTGATTAATTGCGTCAGTCCGGGGGGGACATATATGAGTTCACCGCGGGGACTCTTAGGCCTGCCGAACGTCGACGGCTTCCTGACGAGACGCTCGCCACGAAGAGACGGCTGGATCTGCTCGATTGACGCTAGCGTGATGAACTCCCGGATAAACGGGGTAGGTCCCATTCGTTCCATGGAACTACGAATTTTGTATAGAACATTACGTCATAGCTTAATAAAAAATGCGAAATTCCGTGGAACAAATGGGACCTACCCAATGAAGGCTTTCTTTGCCATACCTAAAATGTACAAACTCATCAAGATAATGCGCTTACACAATACTGATCTACTTCATCAGTATTATCACATCTTCACAATACATAGTGTCATTTCGGTTTTAACTTAATTAAATTAAATCGTGTATCAAATCCTCAATCTTGTAATTGACGAGTTGAAATGTACAAATTGCAATATAACTTCGTTAGTAGTGTATGTATATGTTGAACTTTTAAATTATGAAGAAGAAAAAGTATTTTTCCTGTACACAAGTAGTATTTAATAGATTTTAATCATAATTATGTAATCTGTTGGACTATACATTTTGTATAAACGGTATAAAAAAGCGATATATTTTATACATACAGAGTGTTTTAGAAAAAATAATTCCTGATAAAAACCATAAAAGTCGTAAGTACATGTAAAATGTGAATTTGTAAAACTAAATTATTAATCGCAGTCACACCACAAAGGGGTCTTCGTTTTCGTGTGACGTCAATGTGGCACGTGTTGAAGCTCTGTAGCGGGCCTTCCATACAAACTGCTCGAGGGCAGTACAAACTACGGTGGTTATGTTGTTGTGTAGTGAAGTTATGTGTCGTTTATCATTTATACCATGTTATGTCCATGTTTTTTTTGTCTTGTTATAACTTAATGTAACGTGTTGCGGCTGTGATAAAACACTCTGTATTTTATACATATAGAATCGCTTTTGTGGTTTTAAAAACCAATCCAATAAAATTTATGGAGACTTAATGAACTTTGAAACAAATTTTACGCCTTTCTATAAAATAGTCAGAATAAATTTAATTATTCTATGTTTAGAGTAGATTATTGTAGAATTAGTGTTTCATGTGTTGCAATGTTTAGAATGCTCTTTTATTTAAGAAATGTTGGATAATCTGAATGTGATACATTTGTATCCCTTTTTTACAAAACGCTCTCTGCGGTAATCTTGTTGGCTGAGTATTAAGACTGCCTAATGTGTTTACTGAACTAATATAGCTGATCAAACACTCGTGACTTACATATTATGTATAGACTTAGTCTCAATATGCTGCTTTATGTATTTAAATAGGTTTTCATAACTATTAAGTACTAAACGGTTTACCTGGCAGTGAAACGGGCAGAATTATAGCAGTCGTACAGCCCGTCCCGCTGCCTGGAGCAAGGCAGGTTTTTTATGTTCATAATACGCTCCCTGCACTGTTTTTATGGGGTACACTACATAATTCCGAAGAGTCATAATTCCGAATTGATCAAAATTCCGAATTTTCATAATTCCGAACGCAATATTTTGATAGAAGACTTAACTTTTTGTTATCGCCTTTAAATCAAACCTAACCTAACCTACGTATGACAATTAAATTATGCATCTAAAATAACTCCAACGTAACATAGCTTTCGGAATAATGAAAATTCGGACAAACGAATATTCGGAAAACAGTAATTCGGAATTTCAAGGTGTTCCCGTTTTTATGACGTTAACAAACACATATTACTGATCTATGTCAGAAGTAAACGCAATTGTTATGATTATAGGCTGCCAATGATTTTACAGACATGCTGTATGTTATGTTTACATTTTACATAAGATAATTGAAGGGTACATGGAAAGAACATATCTAGTCACATTGATAACTTCTAGAAATATCGCCATTTGAAAGTTATGAATCATGTAATTTCGTACGTAATTTTCGTGAAGAGGGTAAAAAAAAATATAAGTGAAGATTTATATCTGAAACTAGATAATGAGATTAATAAGTTCAGTACGTACACTACCTTTTGAGATTAAAATCTCTTTTTTTTTAAAGTGACTAGTCATGTTTTTTTCCGTGTACGCTTCAATTAATGTAAGTTTAAAATTTTGGTACGTCGGCCCTGTACATGAGTAAAATAATATCCCTACTTAAAACAAACTACATACGAATATAGCCCGGTTTGGGTTCACGCCGCGATGAGTTTCGCCCGTGGTTAGAGAATTAATATGTTACCTCTCGTGACCCGGGCAGCCGGGCGACGTGTTTGAGTCCTAATCGAGCATTTTTTTTCGCTTTCATATGAGTGTTGTTTTATACAATTATTAATTGTACAAAGTTAATAATTTGGGCTTATTTGTGATTCCGTAAGCTTTGTGTTATTATTGTTATTAATGCATTTAGCACGACGTCATTTTGAAACCAGCGGGCCTATAGTATAGCGGGCCTAGCGGAGTGCGTCTATATCGCGTGTCAAATGTGGATAAAGCATCCGTCACTCTCGTACTTATATACGTGTCAGAAAGTGATGGATGTTTTGATGATGAACGCAGCCATATTAGGCTCCCAGAACGCGTTATTTTAAGCGATTATCGCAAACTGAAAAGTACGTGTGCGTGGTCTCTTATTCGAGAGCGACTCTGACTAGAGATTCCATATTGCAGCTTTTTCAGCGTTTCATTTTCCACGCGCTGGTTTTGTACTATAAAAAAATCATTGTGCACTGTTTTTTTTATATTTGATCATCACAATTTCCAATACAGTATCCGCTGCAAAGCAGCCACTGTATTTGCGATTTTAGTTCCTACGATAAGAGTTAGTATTATTATATTTTAGTTACATTAAATGAGTTTTATGTTTGCAGTTGTAGTTGTTAGCTTCACTAATATTTATATCTGTGACAAGAACTGTGAGCTCGTTTATTAAATAGAGATTAAACTGTCTAATGCTATAAATAAACTAAGACAGATTGCTTCTTTTATGTCTAAAACGCGACTGCAGGACGCGTACCGTTTGTTTCGACATGTTATACATTGTATTACCCGGGGTCTGCAACTCCGTGAAGTATTTTTCACCATCAATATCCCCTGGAAATATATAAAATGTGATTCATTTAAACATGTCACCATGAAAGTAGATGTCTTCATGCTTTGGTGCTGTAAAAAGAACAACAAATGTATTCCCGTACCCCTTAACCTGGAAATGACAGTTGACAATTTAGTATAAGTAGGGTCTGTCGCGTAGGTAGGAGAGCTGGTGACTTATTTTGAGTGGGCTGTTTAACGCACTTCGAAATTATACAAAATTTAGTGCCTTAATTATATTTTTTGAATATATCTTTTAGAAGCGTTTTAATCGTGAACGATAAGATTCAGAACTTTTGGAATATTCTTGTATTAGGGCCAAATAGAAGGGAAAATTGCTGACAAGTGGTATAGGGAGGTAAAAATGGCAATGTATGGAGAGAAGTGGAGAACATTATATCACAATATTACACCGAGGAATATATAAGAGTCAATAAGAAGAAAGTAGGTTCCGTTCCTACCCAAAGGGTGCCGAATGGGACATTACATTACTAATCCTGCGCTGTCCGTCCTTCCGTCTGTCCTGCCTTTTAAGAACTGTATTTATGCATTTATTAAAAACAGTTAAGAACCCAGTAGGCGAAACAGAAAAAAAAACCAAGGTCTGTGCGTTAAAAAATTAGCATTAAAAAACCGTTTAATTTAACAATAATATTATATAGTCTGTTTTATGTATAGAATACGTGTGATACCTAATAAAAAAGGCGACGAAAAAAAAAGTTAAAATAAGGGTGGCCTCATACAAAAACATGTTTTTTGTAGATTTGTTTTGTTTGTAAAAAGACCTAAAATATTCAAATTGATGGTGTGATTATAGTGCAAAAGAAAATAAAAACCGGCCAAGTGTGAGTTGGGCGGAACAGATGCCCTAGACAAGATTCTTTTCTATCACTCAAAATGTATGGGATGACATTACATTCTCTTACATTACGATATACCACGTGGTCAACTGTCATCCCATACATTTTGAGTTAGTAGAGTTCGTTGCATCTTGGCTACGGCCCCAGAACTCTGTGCGCGAGTGCAACTTACACTTGACCGGATTTTATGTTTTTATAGTGCCTAAAACACCCTATTCGAAATATGTCGTCAGCTCTTGGGCCGTAAAATGTTTTTCATCACACTTGCACGTAAACAGTATCTAAACATACAGGTTAACTTGGCCGCAATGCCCCATATAAAACCCTCGAGCTTTCTTTTTGTCATGAAACCCAAGGTCGGTAAGTAATTTTTTTTTTAATTTATTGCACATCACACTGCTCATGCAAGTTCAAGCAAGGAGTTTACACGCAATTGAAAAATTGTATTAAAATGTTATCTAAACAGGAATTTCATTGCAATCTCGCTACATGTTACTTAAATACTCAACTAATGTTCTTAATAATCAATTTTAATAGTTTTTTGTATCAAAACTTCGAAATTATTTCTTTTTTTTTACACTCCGTTATGGCTGTATACCTACGTAAGTATTTGCCCTTAACGTTTCCGAACGAAACATTTGTATAGTCTGTGGTGCGGACGTATTTCGTAATAATTGTTGTGCTGACTTGTGTATTAAAGCTATAATTCATAATTATTTACATTTTGTATTTGAAGACAAGTAAAAAAAGTTATAAAAAATGTCATCGTCGTCGTCGTCCGATGAGTGTGATTTAAATGCAACACCGCCCGCAGCAAAAACAATTAATGAAAATCTTTTACCGGAGAAGTCTAAGGAGCGGTATATAGCTGCATACGACCAATTTATAAAATGGAGAAACGAAAAGAAAACAAGTTAGTGTTCTGAATATTTATTTACTCGCAAATGTGATGAAAAACATTGTATGTTTCACGGGCGGTACGGGAATTACGAACCTCGACTCAGAAAGCCCTCAGTCTTCGACTTCGGGCTTCTACTAGAGCCTCGATCGTAATTCCTTACATACCGCCCTTAATACACAATGTACTATACCGAATTGTAAGCTGTCATCTGCCAACCGAGCTGTCAGAACGAGGGTACTCACTGATGTCATATAATATGTTATAGGCCGTAGGATTACACTGGCGATTTGTAACAGTAGGGCCGCCAGATCGTATAATTAGATACAAAAACTGTATAATTAGGTGACTGATTGTATCCCCTCTGTATCCTGGAACGTATAATAGGATACGGAATATCAAAATTCTATTATCTGAGTTATATGACAGCCAGGCAGAGATACAAATTGTAAGCAAACCGAACGCCGAATGCTACACGAACAGTCAGGTAGTGTATCCTGACATTCAATTTCGTATAATTTCAGACCTGGGGCCTGTGTTATAAAGCTACAAATTAAAATTTACAGGTTACAAGTTTCCATTTGACACAAGCTCAACCAATGACGACCAGCCATTTGAGCAGTGTTGCCAGTTTAGACCTGTAAAATTGTTACTTGTAGTTTTATAAAAAGTGCCCCTAGCCGAATATTTTTTTAATTTTCGTGGTTACTAACCGTGCCTTAAGAGTAGCGAGGCGGTCGGCCACCGCGTCGTGGTTGTGCAGGATTCGCGTTCGGAAACCGCTAGAGCTATACAGCCGAAAACGAAAACTGATCGTTTAAAAAGCATAATTTGTCTTTACTCTTTTGTTATAGCTGGTCTAAGTTGAAATGACGCGTCCCTACACTAAAAACTTCAAGTAACTTCATAGGCTTCATTTATATGTAAGTAGGTACTAGCTGTCCTGGTAGAACTCGTTTATCGCTTTTCCCTTGGGAGCATTATTTTTTCTGGCAGAAGTTGTTTGCGCTTCCCTTGGGTTTAGTTATCTTATCTCCATACCATGCATTTATAACATTAATCGCTTTTGCTTTTATTATATTAGTATGGATAAATATGTAAATTGCGGTTATTTCAACATAGACAAACTACGTGGTGTCAGAGGAAATGATTCTCTCTGTATTTTTTTTACTTAGGTTTCGCAGTCTAACTGCAGTTTACGAAATAGTTGTGATTATACTTGCATTTATAGATTTAAAGGTGTTAATAATTGTAATATTTTAATTGTAGTAAGTATTTTGTTGCGGCCGTAGACAATAGTGCCAGTACATAATTTGACGTGGAGCAGGTCAACATAATAAATCGTATTTTGCAAGTATCTTCGTTGTTTTATTTATTTATTATTATTTACTAGTCCTACTGGTAGGCAAAGGCCCCCTTTTTTCCACATAGCCCTATTCTGGGTAGTCTTCCGCCAGTCCCGATGGAAGGCATCAAGCTCATCTCGCCAACGTCGTCTTGGTCTGTCGCGACGCCTAATTCTATCCAGTGGGAGCCATTTGGTACAGTCTTTAGCCCACAATTCCTCCGGCATGCGGCAGACATGCCCAACCCATTCCCATTTGAGCTTGGCGGCTGCTTGGGCTACATCAGTTATTTTAGTTTTGGAGCGTAGGTAGTATTGTATTCCTAATGCGGTCCGTTAATTTGACTCCCAAAATACTACGCTCCATGGCTCTCTGACAAACCTTGAGGGCAGATTTCTGATTTGCCAAACACCAAGTCTGCAAGTCATTTTAATTACTAAACAATAACTATTAAGTAAATGTGAATTCTACATTTTTCATTTATCACAATCTACCAACAGCATCGTAGTGGTCCCTTGGTGTGCTTCACAGTTATTTTATGGTTATTATAGCATTGTTATTACCATGGTTACGCTCATGAACAATGACAGTGATGGTGTCTGGTGATCAACTGACATCTAAATTTTTATATTATCTATCAAAAACTGTTTTTACAAATAATTCAAATGTTCAAAAATACGCAAAATAATTAATTAACTGCCATAACAGAGCTTTAATAATAATAGTTAATAAAAATACGATAAAAACATAGTAAACAAAATAAAAGTATACAAGAACCTAAGCTTGAATTGGAAAGAAAAAAAAAAGTTAAAACTATCTGTCCAGTCCTAGTGTCAGTGTCAGTTGGTTGTCATTTGTAACGCTGTCACGTCATGCGCATTTCATCAATTTCATACTCTGCCAAGTCAAACCGTTTTTTCGTTGTAGCGTCCTTTTATTTTACGTGTAAGAAAACTTAGTCTTATATATCTCTCAAGCATCAGGTACTACATTACTAACAATGTAACGCATTTAAACTCATTTTCTTTTTAGCATGTTGAGTAATTTTTGTAAAGATACTGCTGTTCAATGTTTAAAAACAATTGTTGACTGCAACCGCTGCGGTCTTTGGTAAGATATTTAGGCTAACAACTTAGTTTAGTTTTAATTAGATTATGTACTAATAAATTGACGATTTGACAGTGATAAACTAGATGGAACTCGCTTAAGATTCGCCTGCGGCCACTCGGCCTGTGGTGATTGCGTGGCGACGGATTGCCCTACTTGTTCGCCATTGATGGATCCAAGCGTGAGTCAGCCACGTCCTGACGAGCCCCAAACACAACAAGTCAGACGCGCTTCAGAACTTCTCACTTCATTTCAAGATACATTTCAAATAGATGGTATGTAATATTATTATGTGTGTTTATACCGTTTGATAAGTAATTGTACCATAATTTCTATTAATCTAACAAATGTTTTCATTTTTATTTCTAGTGTACCAACGACAAAGGATTTCTGAGCGTTTAAAAGTAGAAAAAGAATTGTTCCCAGAATGTATTCAAGCTCCCTCTAAGTATTTCAATAAAAGGAAGAGTTTGCATCTATCTAAAAATAACAAGGAAAACCAATCCTCAACGTTGTTTCCGGGTGAAGAGATTTCATCTTCAAGAAAGGTTACGATGAATAAATCTAGAAGTTATGTACAGGACTGGCTCAAAAGGTCACCTTTCTGTGATTTGAAAGTAAATACACATAACATACAAGCAACAGCACAATCTGATACGCGTAAAGCTAAACTAAAAGAGAATGCTGGAAAACCGCCGGTAAAGACTAATAGAAAAAGACCCCGGTTAAAACAGACTTCATCAGACACTCAGTCTAACCTTGAAAACTACTTAAAACCTGTTGAAAAAGGTAAGCATAAAACTGCTTGGGTCAATGCCAAAAGAATTAAGAAGGAGCCTGATGTTAGCACTACTAGGCAGTCAGTGGCTACTAAACAAGATAAAAATAATTGTGATGAGAGTGGAATAGTTATTGATGATGATTGCTTTATGATCGAGGACACACAGGACCGGGTGGTTGATAAAGACAGACTTGCATTGATAGCTGTTGCTAGTGCAGACAATCAAGTTTCTGATTCTGAAATATCAGATTTTAAGGAGCCATGTGATATTCAAAAGGATACTCTGTATAATAACGTACCTTTTTATAGAAAAAGCCTTCTTTTTAGAGACTGCACTCTATGTACTGAAAATGATGTTGCGAATTTAATTAAACCTCAAACGTGTGATCATGTTGATAGTGATTCAAACAAATTTGGTAATATTTCAATAACTGTAGAAAATAAAAGTTTTATTACTACTATTAATGTAGTTGATAGTAAGTCTGACAGAAAACAGTCGACTGCTGTTCAGACTGATGTGGAAGAGCCTTTCAAGGGGTTTGAGGGGCAACGAGGGGAGGCAGCAAAATTAATAACCAAGATTCAGGATTATATTCAAAGTGAAGCAATGTTCTCAGAAGACAGGGATGCAGGAAGAGATTCTCAAAAAACAAGCTGTACTGCTGCAGTATTTGGAGAAAAAGATAAGATTGTTTCAAGTATGAAAGACAATGCCGAATTTTCAAACCATCATGTTGAACAGTTGAGTTAATTGATTCTTATTTTAATACCAAGTTTGGAAACAGCAAGGGACTCATTAGCGGTATGTGTATGTTTACACAAACCATTTTTAACTATGTTTGACCCCCCAAACTAAAAACCTATTGATATATAAAACTGAAATTTGACATGGCTGTTTAAGTTCCCCTAATTATTTTAAATCCTGAAGTTCATGAATAAAGATTAGTAATAAATAATAATACTTAGACTATATGTTATTAGATTAATACTTTTTGAGAAATGGGCCCCATGTGGTACATTTCACTAGTAGACTCATAGAAAATTGTATTGAGTGAAGTAATATTATTTAGACTAGTGTGTTCTGAGAAACGGGCCCCAGTCGCGAGTTTTATAATAAACTAAAGTATTGTCTTGAAATCGAAGGTTGGTTTTTTTGTTGTACAAATGAATACACAATTTATAGGGTATATATGACATAACTAAATAACAACTGAACTATGAGTGAGTAACTTAACGGAAAAAAGTGGCCATGCATATGCTACATTATGTATTAATTTGTACACCAAAATACCATCATTCGATTCCAAACAATACTTTATTAAAAAACACAATAATAGTGTTAAATAGAAATAATGTATTATCTTTTTTTATCAGGCTTGTTTTCACAAATTGACATGCGCCTGGGACCCAATTCTCGTTAATTCGAGATGATTTTTCATGCGAGATATTTCGAAAAAATGTATGCAGTTGACAGTTCATCTCGCATGAAAAATCATCTCGAATTAACGAGAATTGGGTCCCTGAATTTATTTAAAAGCTGTTAATTGCATTATCTATTGTTTATGTAACAGTCCAATAAGACATAAAGTCGACGTCAATAGAACTTGCGAACTATGTAAACAAATTAGTACTGTTTGACACATAACCTCAAATATTCATCAAGCGTGTTTTTATTAAAAATAACGTATAAGGAATAGTTATTTCATATTAAAATTAATATAAATGTAATGATTTAGTGTATAAATCGTTACAAAGACCTCACTTGATCCTTAAAAGTACGTGATTATCGAGTAATCACGGTGAATTGGTTCCTTTGGTTTTGTTTACATAGTTCGCAAGTTCTATTGACAGCGACCTTAGAGAGAAACAAATAATGGTAGAAAGAGTTCCAATCCCAAAACTAATTATAAAATAATCTAAAATATGTATTCATGTTAACTATTTGAGCTATCATTCAAGTCGTGTAATTTACTTTACTGCATTACTTACCTAGTTATTTTTTTTCAGTGCTCGCGGAGTTTTGTCTAATATTGGAGCCGGTTTCCACAACAAAAGAAAAAAGCCATCTCGGCCCATCAGTCCAGACAGCAACAACTCTTCAGACAAGGAGAACTGTGACCCCAACCGGCAGAAGAAATGTAATGGGAAGAAGAAAAAAAAGGGCAAATAAATAATCACAAGAAGATTTATAAGCATTTGTAATGATTGCCATGCTATGTTTAATTATTATTAAGGAAATAAATATTATTTTTTTATCTACATACAGTCGATTACTTCAACTTAAGTTTTTTTTTTTATAAACCGTTCCCGGGGCGTACCCGAAGGATTTTAACCATCGATTCTAGACCCTATTTGGGGTATATAATGTGGTATAACGTGTAGTCCAATAACGCATAATTTTCGAGATTTTAATTATTTAAAAAACAATTCCATTGTTAATTTAATTTGAACTCTGTCACCTTAACTTAAAGCATTATTTACTAAGAAATTGATCATTGAATACACTCGCACGTAGGTACTTGTGGTTAATGTAATAAAATACAAATATAATAAATCCATGTAAACTGCCAAATTCATATGCCGCGTAACACCTCGCTCAATTACGTTAACCTAATGCATTATTTACTAAGAAAGATTCATGTTGTAAGTAGCAATATCATCCACGTACAACAAAAGTAGCGACACTATCTAAGCGAATGGACTATACTGTCCTTCTCTGTGTTCGACCTAGGGAACTTGAAGAGATGCGACGCTGTACCCCTAATGTCATTTTTAGGGTTCCGTAGCCAAATGGCAAAAAACAGAACCCTTATGGATTCGTCATGTCTGTCTGTCTGTCTGTCCGTCCGTATGTCACAGCCACTTTTTTCCGAAACTATAAGAACTATAGTGTTGAAATTTGGTAAGTAGATGTATTCTGTGAACCGTATTAAGATTTTCACACAAAAATAGAAAAAAAAACAATTAATTTTGGGGGTTCCCCAACCCATACTTAGAACTGAAACTCAATTTTTTTTTTCATCAAACCCTTACGTGTGACCCAAAAATGATATTGAGGTTTCTAATATCATTTTTTTCTAAACTGAGTAGTTTGCGCGAGTCACTTCCAAAGTGGTAAATTGTGTGTCCCCCCCCCTGTAATTTCTAAAATAAGAGACTGATAAAACTAAAAAATATATATGATGTACATTACCATGCTAACTTCCACCGGAAATTGATTTGAACGAGATCTAGTACGAGTAAATAGTTTTTTTTTAATACGCCATAAATCGTAAACCGCAATTTACTTTTCACGGAACCCTTCATGGGCGAGTCCGACTCGCACTTGGCTGCTTTTTTTATTCGACTGCCGAAGGTAATGGTTTTGAGTTGTATATTTATGTAGTTATGTATGGATGACATGATTTTGACAAACGAGGTGTCGTTATAGATTTCTCTTAGCGTACGGTACATACGCAGTAAATAATGCCAATGGGACCCTATCATTAGGCCTCCGCTGTCTGCCCGTTTATTTGTCAGCGGGCTGTATTTCATGAGCCATAATAGGTGGTAGCCAGTTGATTTTTTTACGGAGTGAGTATTTCTGTTGATAAAAATAAAATCAAGTTTTAAATTAACCTATAAGTACAAGAATGGTTCGGAACCCTTTGCTAGCGAGACCGAACCGCACTTGGCCGGTTTTTGTTATTAATAAACATTAAACAGCTGTAACTATAGGTACAGCTCTGCGAAATAACTTCACATGGGGTAAGGTAAGGTTTCGTATAAAAAAGGTTATTAAAAAACTAAGTAGGTACAGAGGTATCAGTGTATTGTTTAAAATTGTGCTACGCTTGGTGTTCACCACCAGCCCGAGGATCCGCCGCCGGACTTCCAGCCGCCGCCGCCGCCGCCGCTGGACCAGCCGCCGCCGCCGCCGGATTTCCAGCCGCTGCCGCCGCCGCTAGACCAGCCGCCGCCGCCGCCTCCAGACTTCCAGCCGCCGCCGCCGCCTCCGCTCGACCAACCGCCGCCGCCTGTTGATTCAAATTGATTGATTGATTGATTGGGTTTATTATGGTCGTAATGCAGCATACAAAACACGCATGCTTTATACTTTAATTAGCGCGTGTTTTTTCGGTAGTAATTTTTAAAAATTTCAGGAATGAATTTTGTAGTATGTGTGCAAATAATCTATCTATTTAAGTGTTTATATCGTGGTCTAATACCTACTCATATTACAAGCCTCTAATTTGTAGGACTAGGTAATTTGTGTGAGATTGTCCTCTGATATTTGTATATTAAGTATGTATATTTATTTAATAAACTGTCTTAGTTAAAACATAATTCTAAATCATCCCATTTTAGAGATCCCTTGTGGGATTAGTTCGCCTAGCCTACACCTAGTATACATTACCTATATTGATGCAAAAAAAATTGTAATTGTTTATGTGCAATAAAGAGTTTACATACATACATACATACATACATACATACATACATACATACATTTTAAAACGTAATGTCAATCAAGTTGTATCAATTGTTCCTCGGAAGTGTGTTGACACTTCGCACGAAATTAAACTATGGTGATTAATTATTAACGTTGACAAAGTTGGCATGTCTTATAGGCGTATTATTAATTCTAATGTAATTAAATAAGTATTTCGTAACTTTTACGGTACGGTCCTCATAGCATAGAAAAAAGTATTAACAACAGTTCCTTACATGCCTGAGTAAACTAGGAGTGGTGTGAGGACTTGAACTGTATAATTTTAAAATGTAGCTTAAATTGAAGTCTTTAATGTTGTTTTCGCGTTTAATCGCCTCGGGCCGTTGCGAAACGCGCGGTCGCGAGCGAGCGGGGGACCGGCCGAGGACGGGCGGACCTCTCTCATCTCCGAGCATCTAATGCTTGTATTTTTTAGTTAATGATGTGGATAAGTACTTCACACGTCCATTATAATATTATTTCGATTTACAGAAGTGACATTTCTTGACGAAGCGGTTTTTTTGTGTTAAAAGAGAAGGCATAAGATTAAGATTAAGAAGAAGATAGAAGGTTTAGATTTGTTAAATGCAATTTGTCTTAGGGTTAGCTAGATTTGATTTTCGTAGTATGGAAATATTTTGTATGTTAGGAAGATGTGTGCATGCGCCTACCTCCTTACGAATCACTACTTTCAATGTTAAAAATTATCTCCATAGTGTCTTTCTTTCTGTCGTATAAAATGGAATTCGGCATATAACATACTTAGCATTGAAATGTTGTTGGATAATTTTATAGCAAGCTTACCATAACCGCCGCCGCCGCCGCCGCCGCCGCCGCCGCCGCTTGTGATGATTTTTATGATCTTCACCTCTGAAAAAAAAACAAGTCAATCAAATAAAATAATCCCCAGTAACCTGGGAACCTGAAATTAGGAATTTAGTTCTCGTCTTACTTAGCTAAACTATTGTTCTAAATGTTTAATATAATATTAGTTCTAGGAAAACATATTCAGTAACTTACGGCCACCGCCGCCGCTGCCGCCGCCGGACCAGCCGCCGCCGCCTCCACTTGACCAGCCCTTGCCGCCACCGCCGCTAGACCAGCCGCTGCTGCCACCGCTGGGCCAGCCGCCGCCGCCGCCGCCACTCGACCAACCGCTGCTGGGCCAGCCGCCGCCGCCGCCTCCGCTCGACCAACCCTTGCTGCCGCCGCCACCAGACCAGCCGCCGCCGCCGCCTCCACTCGACCAACCGCCGCCGCCGCCGCCGATGTATCCGGCGTGGGCGGCCACGGCGAGCGCTAACAGGCACACGAATACCTGGATGAAATGGAAAGAGGTAATTAGCCTTAGCCTCGTATAGACGTTTAAATAGCGGCCACCTGAAACACGCCTCTCAGAAGCAGGGTAAACTGTGTTGTTCTAGAAATTAAAGACGTTCACTTGTAATTTTGTGTTGATACAGCACAATGTTGTGAAAGGTTGTATGTTGGAGTTAAATTATGTTTCTCAAGTAAGTAATTATATGTAGGTAGATACATTTTTGGACGTGAGTTTACCCAGTTTTACATAAAGCCGCACGAACCCAAACCTACCTAAGTAACAGGTAGTAAAATCAGAATCATCATTAAGACACATCTGGATAATTAAGGTCATGTGAAGTAATATTTCACATAAAAACGATGCGGCTGGATCAATTATTATCAATGAGATTACGAGGCAAGGTAATTAAGATATTCTATAGGCATCTTTCACACAATAGAAGCGTTAAAAAATTGTTTCACAGAGGCACCGTTTCTTAGTCTCAGGTTATTAGATAATTTATCAAAGAATCAGTGATTGTCTGAGCGTGATATATCTCAGAAAATGAAAAGTGAACTGAAGTTACAAGATAAAGCGGATGACCTAATGCGAAGGTGATTTGCGGTCTTAATGGATTGCACCCAATTTATAATAAGTATGTGAATGTAGGTAGATGTTACCTTCATGATGAAGCAGTGCGTTGTGCTGGCCAGGAGTCGGCGTGGTGGTTATATACGAGGCTCTCCCACCCGCTCGGGGTCCGGGCGACCAGCGGAAGCGGATCCGCGCCCGCTGACGCAAGCCATTGTCCTTAAGCCGAATGATAGAGCGGGCGGGGTTGGTCGCGGTTCGGCACTGCATTTATGAAAGGGTCATCTGACTAGGTGATTGAACAGATGTGGATTTTAACTGTGTTTACCGGTATAAGTCTCAACTACAGTGTACGCAGTGCTTTGGAGGTGTTTATTAAGGCATGGTGAAGGTAAACGAGGATTCTGGCCACCTGATGATAAGTGGGATCTGTGACCCAGGTATTGGCATTCTCATGTAGTGGTGGAGGTATTTAAATAAATTAAATAAATATATCAAAGGAAAATCTTACACAAATTGACCTAGTCCCACCCAATCTTAACTCTAAAGCTTGTACAGGTACGAGACAACGATAAACATACCTATGATGTAAACGTTTTTCTATTCTATTCTATTCTATTGTATGTATAGAGAAATACAAAGAAAACATCCAAGACTCAGAAACGCTCATCACACAATTATTTGTTCTTACCGGTATTAAATAAGAACGCCGAATCGCCAGCTTCGTAGGCAAGGAGTCGTCATTTTGTTGCGGAAAAGTGGGTTTGTTTATTTGTTTTTTGGTCGGTTTTGTGTTCACGGTTCAACTCATTATCTTCTTACATTTTTATATTTTTCGATACATTAAAAAAACAGGTTTTTTTTTTGTACCCTATTATTGCCTAGAACTCATAAAGGAATCATTCGATCGGGTCCAGAAAAAATCTCATTGAGTAGGTAAGTAGATTTAAATAAGTATACAGGGTTATTGGTTATCTAATACATTATTTTTATGGGAATATTATAGTACAATTCATTCGCAGCAAAAAAAGTCATATGGAACCCTGTCTGAAAATGACTTTTTTTCTGAAATAAATGTCATTGGCGTTTTCTGAAAATTTGAGATTTTTTATCAAAGTTCCTAGGACATTTTGCTACCCTGTTTGAATTCATGTTTCATAATTTGCAATGCACTTGAATTTTGCTATCTTTTTATGCATCGTTTGATAGCTAGTAAACCTAGGTAGTTATTTAAGTAATGCACAAACTTACATGGCATACAATTATTTTTAGATAATCACGTTCAAGCAACCAGAATTGTAAATTTCATAGTAATTTAAAAAACTTAATGGTCTATATCTAAGAAACTACTAACTTTCGGACGGGCATAGCGGTGGGCAACTGTTAAAAGGGGCTTAAGTTAACTTAATTTTTTGGTGAAAATTCTTAGCGAAAATTAAGGCGCGCTGATCGGAGTGACATTGGCAACGATCCACAGTTTCTTAAAAAAACCGGTCAAGTGCGAGCCGGAATCGCGCACCGAGAGTTTCATACCGCCGCAAAGTAGGTATTATTATATTCCGATTTTAATGCCCACTGCACTAGAGTTTTAACTAATCCTTTTCAATCCGGCAGTGCCCGTGAGACCACGGGTAATTCCTCAGGTAATTTCTTTCCCCGTAGACCCACTGATCTGTTACATTTACATGGTTGTCAACTTTCAATTCAAAAACATGACAGCGGTGGGACCATGTTTAAAAGCCAGTTTTGTTTCATTTACCCGTACCTAGTCCCACTCTATACTCGAAACTCGAATTCAAGACCAAAATCCTAACCTCAACGGGCGCACATTCGCTGTGATTACTGCATTTTGGTTTAAGTGTAGGTATTTTTATCAATAAAACTTACCCTAATATTACTGGTTACACGAGTTCTCATTCATGTTTTTATGAAATAATGTTAAAATAACTAAATAATCAAGATGGGAACTGTCAGATTTTGGTCTTGAATTCGAGTTTCGAGTATAGTGCAGTGCACCAGAGGTGCATAGAGATGGGAGCCCGGTTAAAAGGGGAACTTAAGTAGATCCACGTAGTTACATAAATACTTGCTTGTAATAATTGTTAAGTAGATATTGAATGACCTTAGTTTTGTGTAGATACGAGTTCAAGGAACATTTCCAGCATTCGAACTAAGCTTTAAATTTGAATTATTAAGTGATTTACAAGCGGCAGGAATCATAAGTTATTAAATGTTAGCATAACTTAAAGCATGTATTACCTCGGTAATAACCTGTATAATACTCCCATTGTGCTAACGACTACGTAACGATTCGACACACTAGGAAGACGTAAATCTCGTAATGATATGAGGACGCAGACGCAGTACGCACATTAGTTACACACGGTAGGACTTGTTTTGAAATTAGTACTTAATGGTACAAGAGTAAAGTAAAAAATCTCCGTTCCGTGAAAGGAGCAGTTGCCAAACTCGCGGTCCGGTGCAGCGCCGTGCCGCCAGCCGCCACACACTACACGCGATGCGCGAACATTACTAGTCGGGTCCACACCAGACGATCCAAAATTGGAACGGCTTGGATCGGCGAAAAACGGATCGACCTGCGGCAAGGAGCGCTCGCTCCATCGTACACTTGGATCGCACGCGGCTGACGCGGCAAGTCCACAGCGACCGCGCCTTTGGATCGCGCTCCTTGGATCGCGCGATCGGAGCGCGCTGGATCGTCTTGCGTGGACCGCTACTGGTATACATAACATTATAATAGATACGTTATTATCCTACTGTCCTTCAAATCCTACTAATATCCTACTATAATTATAAATATGCAAGTTTGTGTGTTTATTACTCTTTCACGCTGCAACGGCTAGATAGCCTAATACCTACTCTAGATAAATACAAAGGCTACTTTTCATTCTGGAAAATTTATAAGTTCCCGAGGGAATAACGATAATCGAAATCTACGCAGACGACTTGCGGGCAGCTAGTATTCTAGCAATATTATAAATGCGAAAGGGTGTGTGCTAGTTTGTTATTGATTCACGCTGCAACGGCACAACGGATTTGGAAGAGATTTGAAATGGAGATAGCTTACACCCTGGATTAACACAAAGGCTACTTTTCTTCCCGGAAAATTAAAAAGTTCCGGAGGAAATAACGATTATCGAAATCTACGAGAACGAAGTCGCAGGCAGAAGCAGAAGCTAGATAATAAGTTCCTGTCAAAATCATTTTTGGGACATCTTTATACCTTTTTTTGGACAGTCATCCTATGCATTTTATGATTAAACTATGGAAAACCAATTCGGTTTGATATGTTACGGTGGTGGAACCAGTAATGGACAAGCACCCAATGATGGACACTTGATACTTATTAACAGAAAATAAGGGTTATTCATTTGTTTTCCAACAATTAATTTAGGACCGTATGAAATTTGAATTAAGAGTGAAGTGTCCATTACTGGTGCCTGTCAGCTAAAAGTGTCCATCAATGTGCCGTCACCCTATGTAACGTGTCTTACAAGTTGCGAAGGTGTGCGACGTGTGTGCGACGCATTTATCGCGTTGTGGATTCGTTGCAAATTCGCGTGGCTTGTTGTGTGCGCGGGCGTTATTATAGAGACGGGCGCGTTATCCTAAACACCAGTCAAGTGATACTTGCGACACTCTATACAGGTGGGTTACTGTACTCTGACGCACGAAACACCACAAAACTTCGGAAGATATCCCTTTCACTCTTCAGTGATTAGGTAATTGAGAGAAAGAGATGAAATCACGTAACGTAGAACTGTTCTTTTGGAGGTACAGCCCAAGCTAGCGAATGTCCACAAAAACAAGGTATTTATATTCGACTTCGTTTTATTTTTCTGACTTGCAAATGCAAAGGCTCAATATAAACATTCCGAACCACTTCTTAATTGAAATTGCTTCTATTCTAGATTTAAAATAAAAGACATTTAACAAAGTAGTAAAAAGGTCATTGTCATTAGTCGTAAACATTCTCCAAATTATTTTTACTAATCACTGGACTGTACTAAGAAGTTCCGGACCTTTGCAAGCGTAGGTATGGGAGGTAGGGGACCATTTGGGCAGTCAGGAGGTTCGGGCACTACCTTATAACTTATAAGGTAGTGCCCGAACCTCCCAACTGCCCAATGATCCCCTATCTCCCCTACATGGAGCCCGGAGCCAATACGCAGAGGCCCTTTAGACAACTTGAATTTAGTAAATATAGAAAATTACCTTATCTATATATATAAAAGGCAAACCTGACTGACTTATATATCAACGCACAGCCGAAACTACTGTACCTAATAGAAACTTGAAATTTGGTACAGGGGTTCCTTTCATGATGTAAGTGAGCACTAAGAAAGGATTTTCCGAAAATCGACCCCCAACGGGAAGAAATGGGGGGAGCGGGACACTAATTCTACGCGTACGAAGTCGCGGGCGTCCTCTAGTAACTTATATTTAAGGTAGTGCCCGAACCTCCCAACTGCCCAATGATCCCCTATCTCCCCTACATGGAGCCCGGAGCCAATACGCAGAGGCCCTTTAGACAACTTGAATTTAATAAATATAGAAAATTACCTTATTGATAAATAAAACTCAACTCAATTACTTCGTATCTGTGTGTCTGATCGTGGCTCCCACAGGGATAGACCGATATAAATGCGGTTGTTAGGGCTCCGTACCCAAAGGATAAAACGGGACCCTATTACTAGGACTCCGCTGTCCGTTCCAAAATTCCATTCAATTTCCATTCCAGTTCCATAAATTGTTCCAATTTTTTATTTTATTTGGACGACACGTACTATTACGAACGTTAATTTGTGACCCATTTCAAGAAAAATATGCTTGTAGTCGTCAATGTCATTAGAGATGTCAAGTCATTTGTAACTTTTATGAAACTCAACCTTATTGTTGTAGAATGTCAGATCGACTTTGGACCTAAGGTGGGTACCAAATTAAAGTTCGCGACTGTACCTACTAGACAACGATAAACAATACTCATATAGAGAAATACATACTTAAATACATGGAAAACATCCAAGACTCAGGAACAAATACTCGCGCTCATCACACAAATATCTGCCCGTATCGGGATTTGAACCCGGGACCGCTAGCTTCGTAGGCAGGGTCACTACCTAGGCCAGCGCGTCGTCAACTACTAATTAACTACTAGTACCATTTTAGTTTGGACAGATGAGGGTACAAAGGCGCGTCTGTAAATTTATCAGGAGCACCTTTCTCTTCAGTTTGTTTCCACTTGTTTTGCCGGAAATCGAACCCAAAACCTTCATAATTTCGATAGTTACGTCAATAATTGAATCACCCAGCGCGTCTTGCGCCGTGACCGCCTCTCGTTGAGGTCAGAGGTAATGCGTTTTCATTTCGACCTCGCATGTACTTACTGGCTTTTAGTATAACATCAACAATTATTTAATTAATTAATATTCAAAACTGGCATAGCCGATGTTGCCGAAAAAACCTCCAGGTCAAAGTTGGATTGAACGAGGGCTAAGGTGCGACGTTGTCAAAAGTTAATTTACTTAAATTATAAATGCATTAGCTCAGCTTAATGCAGTTCCGGAGAGTGAGCAGATATGCTATTCTCTAACGAAATACTTACCCACTTGTAATGTAAGTCGTGAGCGAGACAGAACATAATACACAGATTTTTTTGATCCTTCTCGAAGACCTGAATGAGGCCACAGATATTCCATTAAAAACTTGCAAAAAAAAATGTTTGGCTTTGATTGTAAGGTCATCATCATAAGTTACTACCTTGTCGCAACAAGGTAGGTACAAAAGTGAATGTAGCCTTTTACGATGATGACTGTACTAAAATTATTAATGATAGTTTGAATGGACACTTTTAGCTCCACAATTTTCTTAATTTCTCAAGAGAATTGTGGAGCTAAAAATGTTCATTCAAAATGCGACACCGCTTCTTTTTCCCTAAACCCAGTCCTATTTTTACGACTTTTGAATATGTTGTAGATATAATGATAAAACCAGGTCTTGACCGCTACCAAAAACAGCAGAATTCTGCATCTCTAAAAATTTGTTGATAAGTAATTCTGTAATCACATTTTGCACAATAATTAGGCTATGCAATTAGGCTATTCCAATCAAATTTTCTACACGTTGTATTAGCATACATAATTTGGTGCGATGGCCGTAGGTATATTTAGATACCTACCTTTAACCACTCTAGCTAGCTACATTTATTTCTCTCTATTTAGTCATGACTCATGACATACTACTTTCATTCCTTCACGCCTGTCTCCCAATGGGATAGGCAGAGACTATGGAACGCCAGGTGCACCGGTCTAAACATACAATTTCCACTTCCTCTACATTCATCCACCTCTTCATGCACGTCCGTGTCGTCCGTATTTGGTCACGAATGTCGAGTAAAAGGGACAGGTAATCAAAAGTTTCAAATTTCATCGTAGTAAACAATCATAACAAGGGGTCAACAGTGCGATTCGTCTGCAACTTCAACGGTGAGAGCACACTAACAAAGCTAGGTTTTCATTTCGCAACGCCAATGACCTTGCTTTGTCGAAAACAGCTGTGGCTAGCCTTTACCGCGACGCCAGAGCACCCGACGTCGAACTCGCCTTACCATTATAGCATGACCTCTGGATGCGTTGCATTCTCAAAATATACTAAGCCCTCTCATTTATAAGCGCACCATAGCTTAGAGTGCTTAAAATATGCTTTGTCCTTATCCTTCATTGTGACAGTTGAACTTGACAGAAAGAGACCAAGAATACTTGGTGGGCCATCGTGTAGAAGAGCCATCCATAACGGTCAGTGCGAGATGTTAGATGTCGTTGATATTAGGCTACGTGACCAATAGTTAGCGTCAAATAACTTAACCAAAATCCCTAATTCGGCGGATTAGCCTGAGAACTAAAATGCACTTTAATATCGCCACAATACGGGTACGGGTAGTGAACGAAATACTTAGAGGGTGGTTACACGCTCAGTATTTTATCAGTTCAGTACATCAGTTTGGTCAGAAAAACCAGAGAATGATCGTCTAACTCACGGACTGACAGACTGATAGTCCGGACAGATGAAAATAAAATATTTTGAATTATTTCCTTCAATCCATTGTGAATGATGATTGATGAAATACTCATGGGAACTGATCGTGTAACCCACTCGTATCATTCTCGTCTCAGACACCGTCCACGATGAAATGGGGCCAGACGTGTCACGCGACAAATAATTTACTTTTCATGAGTCCGGACCATCAGTCGGTCAGTCCGTGGGTTAGCCGATCATTCTCCAGTCATTCTAACCAAGCGGATGGACTCAACTGATGAAATACTGAACGTGTAACCTCCCTCTAAACGGTGACCGGCGTACATTTTATCAGTCTCATATCAGTCTTGGATAGATCGTGTAACCATTCGAACCATCCGATCCGTCATTCTGACGTCAGTCAAAATTTGACCATACTGGTGGACTGAAGTGATGAAATACTGAGCGTGTAATGCAAGTAACCTCCCTTAGGTAAGGTCAGTCACCGTGTTCAAGAGGCGGCACTGGCGGCACCGCGGCAGGCGTCGACGCCTTCCTTCAGTCAGACAATGGATGTGCGCTTTGAAATCGCAGCGTGGGAAATAGCGATATTATCTTCTTCAGCTACTGTGAGTCGCAAAGTTGCACTGGCATACATTTTAGCCGCCAATTTTGTTATATGTGCTTTCATTTAGGATATTTTTCACACACGTAATTCTAACAAAAAATATATACTTTTCGAGTTCAATTGATGAAATAGGGTCACCCAAATCCAAAAAAATGATAATAAAGTGTGTAAGGTGTGGTGGGGCTATTGCATCTGCGCTATTGTAACTTTTCATACTAAAAGGTATTCTACTTTTAAAATTAGTATGAAAAGTTACAATAGCCCCGCAGATGCAATAGCCCCGCCTCACCTTATTATAAGTGATATTTTTTAAGAGCTTACCCAATGATACCTTACTCGATGTTATAATGTAAAAAAATAGCTTTGCTATGCATGTATTCAATTCGGAAAAAAAATAGTTTTTTTTTTACAAATTCCAAATAACAGCTTTTTTGTAAGACTAGTAAGTACAAAGAGTCTCCGAGTTTAAATGCGGACAGACGGACAGACGGACATGGGAAAACTATAAGCGTTCCTAGTTTAACTTCGGATCCCGAAAAATAAGTTTTTTACACGGCTTATGCAGACTGTATTTATCATATTTATTTATACAAACCAAACCTTTTATTTTTGACGGAGAGTAAATGTCTTTACGCATCCTCCCCCCTGCCTAGGAAAGCCTAATACGGGGGTATGACGGACTCTCAACACCTCTCAACCACCTCAGTCTTCTGCGAGAGCTGAGGTGGAAGCATACCGTCTTAAACATGACTGCTATGATGGTCTTGTCCGAAGCGCTAGTAGATTCACTCCATATTACCGACGTGTAAAAGAGACCTCATGTGTCCAATTTACTGAATAAATATTTTGAATTTGAATTGAAACCTCCCAGGTGTTAACCCATAAGGGGCTGTTAACAGGGGCACCGTGCGCTAATCCAATGGCTACGCACCATTGGGTGATACAAACCAAACCTACTTCAAGCCATTGAAGAATTCCTACTTATGACTCCTTCCGACCTCGTCATTTTAACAGCTCGATGGTTTCACGATAATGTCATCGAGATCACAGAAGTGTACGGTCATGATGAACCACTATAGAACCTAGTCGCATAAAAACAACGATTAATTCCTATGTAATTTCCGTCTCGTCACTTGACGCTGTCATTATGACAAGATTCCATGATGGATCAAGATAGTCCTTGATGGTACCTACAACGTTTCAAATCATTACGACATTACACTTCACTTTCAGTGGCGGTCAATTCTATAGACCTCAAGCAGTACGGCTAATTGACCTCTAATCACGGTACCACACAAAAGTGTGCATAAATAAGAGTGACTTCCTGGATTTGTTTTTAAACTTAGTTGCATAATAACTTTTGACGTATAATTGCGACCTCTACTTTTAGAGCTAAGAACTGACCAAATTAAATTAGCATTCTATTATGATTATGACGATACGATAGCCTAATTGGTAGTGACTCCGCCTTCGAAGGTTGCGGTCCCGGGTTCAATTCCGGTAAGGGCAGCTATGTGTAATGAGTGCGAATATTTTTCTGAGTCTTAGGAGTTTAGATTGAGTACCGACCAAAATTAGTATCATAAATATGAGGTAGGTTTAGGTTATGTTACTTTTGCAACAGGCCCGGAGGGCCAAACCACCTAGAAATTGGAGCTCCGCGCCGGCGGAGCTCCGTCGACCCTGTTAATTTGATATTCAAATAGAAATCATTGGTCAATAGTACAACGCAGTAGGATCACGGGCAAAAAAGGTTACGTATTTAATTTACTTGTATGCATATCTCTCTACATAAAAGTAAGTTTATCGCTGTCTGGTACCCATAGGTACAAGCCTAGAGCTTAGTTTGGGACTAGGTTAATTGGTGTAAAAATTGTCCCCTGATATTAATAATTAAAAATTAAAAAAACGCTATCTCGCGCCCGACATATACACAGATATACACGACCCCTCTGTTTGCATAAACGGATATGTGTAAGTTATTAGGTACCTACAAACTTTTATTTAACTTGCATTACTCGTATGTAAGATGTCCGCTCCAAATTATGCAGGTCAATTTACGGGAATGAATGGGCTGAAATTTGGACATCTGAAAAACCCGATGAAAGCGCATTTTTTTTTGGTATTATTTTATCTAAAAGCTGATCCGATCCGAGTCCATCCGGAAGGTCTCAACAGGATCTCCGCTATACTTATTAACGTAGACCCATTGAGTTGGAACTCATTAGTTTGGTTTTGATAATGACTTTCCAAAAAAAATAGGTAGGTACAGTCTGCAACAAAAACTTGTCTCAAAAATGATTTTGTTACCATCTGAAAGGTCCAGCGGTGTCGCCCTATAACCCCAACAAAGGGGGATTAGTCGTCGACCAGCATAGAGTCCACGAACTTAGGGTCAACACTACTAAACAATTCTAAAGCGCTGACCTCTCGCTAGTCGGATGTGTTGCCACATTTTATTTGGAAGCGGTATAATTAGAGTTTACCCGCCTCCGCGGCCTTCGCTCTAAATTACTTACTTGAACTTTTGCGTGCGTTCAAAACTTCAAATCTCTTTTCGATCATTCGTGTTTTTTGCTACAAGTCACGAAATAATTACCACCTCATTACTATGCTCAAGTCATGTGTGAGGTGAGATAATAAAAATAAATGATTAGGTAAACTGTATGGGATGTTTTATGGCACTCGATGAGCGAATAGCGGCCTTTACACGTAAAGTTCGGACCGCGGGAAACGCCACGCGCCGTTGCAATCTTCGTTCCGAACCGTACATTTTTTACTATTTTACTATTACAGTTGCATTTACACGTACGGTTCGGAACGAAGATTGGAACGGCGCGTGGCGTTTCCCGCGGTCCGAACTTTACGTGTGCAGGCTGCTATTGTATGTACAGTCACCAGCAATAATATATTATCCAACATTGGGCGCAAAAATATCTGACACGCTCTTATACCTCTAGTACATAAAGACGTGTCAGATATTTTTGCGCCCAATGTTGGATAATATATTATGTAAGTATATAGACATACAGAGGGACGACGGCGGGAAGCGACTTTGTTCCTATGCTATGTAAAGGAGATTTGACAATATACATATGTAATAAATGATTGTTATTTGAAACGCATTAAATTGATTGTCGTAGATATTGTATTATTTGGCCAAAAATATTTTCTCCCAAGCCTTCTATCTTCTATCCTTTTAGGCTGAAATTACACAATTTATTTAATAAACATCTGTTGATGTTTAATAGTTAACTTAGGTTAGGTTACATTTTCTAATAATTAAAAGACCGTTTTAATCGTAAAAAATATTTTTGACCAAAGAATACAAGACCAACAATGATTACACCACTCGATATCTAGATCCATAATATCCATAATATAACGGCTGAAAGGATTTGGATGAAATTTTGCAAAAAGCTTTACGCAGACAAGCAGAATCGTGTTTCTTTCTTCTATAAGGTGAAGTCTTGTAATTGCAACTATCTGGTTATTGCAACTAACTTAAATAACTCCTTCTAGGATAACTGTTTAGAAGAACGACAGGCGTGATATTGTATTTCTTAGTAAGGAAGAACGATATCACGCCTGTCGTTGTTCAAAACAACGACACGTCCTCTTCCCCCCGGACCGCCGACAGGTGTAGACGTGCCTCATAAACTTTATTTAATTTTATACTTAAAATAATAAAATTCTACAAGAAATTAATCGGACCTACAAAAATAGGAGTGCATAAACAGCAAGAGCAACAAGAAATCGACTAACTACTCGCAAATTCTGGCCGCCTGGTACAAGTTGAGTGAGTCCTTGAATATCTTTATCTTAGTAAACCTGCACGTGTGCGCCGGCCAATTAGAGCACACCTGTTATCTATACTGCACCGCTGACCCCGCCCACACTGCGCGTCTGGCCGAATGTGCGTGAGTCACCCCTAGCGCCCGCGCAAGTATACAGCTAACCTCCTCAACCTTATTATCGCCTGGTACGATGACTGGAAACTCGCCGCTCTCAAAGACTCAGTCAGTACCCGACCTTGATAGACAAGGGGAACATGAACAAAGCACCAGTTATCTTGCCACGCGTTTTAAACGAAAACATAATGATGACTTAATGACTGAAATGGCTCAATTTAAAGAAGAGATGAGATCCATGATGTCATCCATGATGGAAATCCAACTTACAGAAATACGTAAAAACTCGGACACACTTAAGGAGATCCAAGTTACTAATCGAAGCATAGAGAGTTCGCTTGAATTTTTATCGGCGCAGAATATTGAGATGAATAAGAAAATTGAGCGTCTTGAAAAACAATCTGTAGAAGACAATAAACGCATCATATTCCTGGAGGAAAAGGTAGAAGAGGTCCTTAAAAATAGTCGTAAATCTAATTACGAGATCAAAAATGTCCCAAAAAGGGGCACAGAGACTAAAGCGGACCTCATCGAGCTTGTCCTGAACCTCTCAAAAACCATAGAGTGTCCGATGACGAGGGCGGATATTAAGGATGTATACCGGACCCGTGGAAAACCAAATGGATCCCAAGCCACACCAATAGTAGTCGAAACTTCTTCAACTATCATAAAAAATGACACACTGAAGATGTGCAAATTGTACAACTCCAAACATACTGTAAAACTCTGCGCCAAACACCTGGGCCTCAGTTCGTCGAGTGAAACTCCAATTTATGTCTCCGAACAGCTGACCGCAAAGGCTGCCCGCCTCTACTTCCTGGCCCGCGAGCTGAAGCGACAGAAACTGTATAACTTCTGCTGGACGGCGTATGGCAACGTCTACCTAAGGAAGGATGATAACTCGCAAATAATCCAAGTAACTAGCGAGGCACACGCTATGCATCTTTCCAAACAAACATGACTACTCTATGTATGTAAAACTGAATTATATTACTATGCTTGCCAAAGGAATAACCCGTCTCAAGTCCCGAAGGACTACACACATTCTCTAATTATATTCTTAACTATGTTTATATATATTGCATGTTTAATCATAATCTCTTGTACTGAAAACACTACACAACTGCCCACACTCATACTTCACTCATTCAATGCACACGCAAACAATTCTAAACACAATACAACGATAAAAATCTTTCACCCTCTCTTACTCTTAGATTCCCTCCAAAGCCATAACTCTTACTGTAAAAAAATATTAATAAACATTTCACCTGCTAAACATCCCCAAACACATACTCCAAACGAATTATGATTTGCAATTCAAATATTTTAAATGAAATCGATGACACAGAAGTTGCGGTTTCTTTCCAATGTGACATACAGGATCTCAAAAAACTTGTGCCCTCGACCAATTTTAACCTAACGATTGTCTCACAAAATATAAGGAGTGTATATGGAAATTTTGATGACTTCATACTTACTCTGACGGACCTTGAAATAGAGCTTGACATCCTAATTCTCTCAGAATGTCGCATTTGTGCCCATAAACCTATTCCCCAGCTCGACAACTACTTTTCTCAATTTACTATCAATAAACAAAATCAGAACGACGGTGTAGTAGCCTATATCAAAACTCACTTAAATGCAAAAGCTGAGGAAGTAAAAATCGAGCACTCAACTTGTATTCAAATTAAAATACAAAACACTATAATTCTCGGCATATATCGCTCACCTTCTAATTTAAACGCTCAATACTTCATTAATTCTCTAAATAATCACCTGGAAACGCTAAAATCTTTTAATACAATTATTATTACTGGTGATCTTAATATAAACCTCATTCCTAGAGACCAGGAACCTACTCATGAAAACTTAAATAGACAAAACTACCTCAATATGCTCTCTTCACATGGTATCCTACCTGGGCACACCTTCCCAACCAGATTAACTAACTGTTTAGACCACTTCATGTTAAAAGTAGAAACTCAAAAAACTACTGCTCATATCGCCATTCTCAATACTTCGATAACTGACCACCTTACTATATTCTTAGCCTTAACGACCGATAAATTGACTGACTATGTTCGAAGAAACACTGTAACTATCAATTATGACAAAGCCATTAAAAATCTCTTAGATAAAAACATCGAGATTCTACTTTTATCTAACGACCCTTATTACGTTGTACATCAACTGATTAGTAAAATGAACAAATCTCTTGAAGAGAGCAAAACTATCAAACCAATACCAAGAAGCCAGCGTGTTATAAAACCATGGATTACTCCTGGTATACTACGGTGTATAAAAAACCGTAACAGATTACAACTGAAAGCACGCTCAGAACCACATAATGAGATCCTTAAGGTCACGTTTAAGAGATACCGCAATTTCTGCAATAACCTGATCAAAAAACTAAAACGCAAATATGATAGAGATCAATTGACAAACTCTGCTAAAAATTCAAAAACACTCTGGAAAACGATTAAAAAGATAACACACTATAAATCTACAAAAGTTAAAAATACTGAATTACTAAGCATCAATGCCTGTCCAACTGTTTCTGTAAACCATGTCAACAACTTTTTTGCGGAGATCGGCAAAACACTGGCGGAGGATATCAACAACTCAAATTATTCAGCTGATAGTTCGAACAGCGAAGACCTGCCCGATAGGATGACTTCATCCTTTGTTCTCCTAGATACTGACCCTCAAGAAGTGAGTGCCATTGTCATGGGCCTAAGATTGGAAAGCGCCCCTGGATGGGACGACATCCCAACCAAATTTCTCAAACTCTTATCCAACCATGTTGCCCCTGTAATTGGTCACTTAGCCAATCTTTGCTTCAGCAAGGGAATCTTCCCCGGCCCACTAAAACAATCTATTGTCACCCCTGTGTACAAGAGTGGAGAGAGAGACGACGTCAACAACTATAGACCTATATCTGTACTGCCAGCTATATCGAAAATAATCGAAAAACTAATCAATAACAGGCTAATATCGTATTTAGAAAAATTTAACATCATTTCTGACCTACAGTTTGGATTTCGGCGATCTAGATCCACCGAGGATGCGATCCTATCACTCACAAACTTAATTGTCGATTATGTAGAAAGTGGAAAAAAATGTCTGGCTGTATTCCTCGATTTAAAAAAGGCCTTTGACACCGTCTCTCTACCCACACTTGTACACAAGATGGAGCGCGTTGGTATTAGGGGGATCCCACTAAGATTGCTGAGTGACTACTTGCATGGTCGCACACAAAAGACTAAGTTGGGAGACCACATAAGCAACGAAGTCGACATCACCTTTGGCGTTCCCCAGGGAAGTATCTTGGGGCCCACCTTATTCTTAATCTATATCAATGACTTGATTAACCTTAATATAAACCATGCAAACATCCAGTCTTATGCTGATGACACGGTAATCGTCTTTGAGGGAAAGTCGTGGGAGTCTGTGTTTGTGAGTGCGAATGTGGGTCTCTGTAGAGTATCCTCCTGGCTAAAATCTAACCTTCTCACTTTAAATGTAAACAAAACTAACTACATATGCTTTACTAAGTACAATAGCACCCAACCACAGATTAATCTAAACCTCAAAATACACACTTGTCCACATACTGATCGTCTTCTATGTAACTGTAAGGACATTGAGAGGGTTAGTTCCACTAAATACCTTGGCGTCATACTAGACCAGCGCCTATCTTGGCACCCGCATATTGAATTTGTAAATGGCAGAATTAGAAAACTTGTATGGATCTTTAAAATTCTTAGACATGTGGCCAACAAGACACTTCTTAATCAACTTTATGTAACTTTAGCGGAATCCATAATGACCTACTGCATCACCGTCTGGGGTGGTGCAACTAAATCCAAATTCTTGGAGGTTGAAAGAGGGCAACGATGTCTGTTGAAGGTAATGTACTTGAGGCCGTACAGGTTTCCCACAAATGAACTGTACCAGATTAGTGACCAATTATCAATGCGAAGGCTGTATATCCTCCGTACAATAATAAAATTACATAAAACATTAAAATTAAATCCTACGATCCTTACTAGAAGACGTAAACACATTGTTGCCCCATTTACAACATATAAATCTTTATTTGCTAAAAGACAGTTTAAGACACAATCTGCTTACCTTTATAATAAAATAAATGTCAAAATTAACATTTACCAGCAAAAAAATTATAATTGTAAGAAGTCTGTAACAGAATGGTTGAAGACGCTTAACTATGAAGATACAGAACTGTTACTTAATCTTATAAGATAAGATAAGATAAGATAATCTTGTATTTACACACATGCACACACCCACCCACCACACACACACACACACACACACACACACACACACACACACACACACACACACACACACACACACACACACACACACACACACACACACACACACACACACACACGAACACACGAACACAAACACACACACACACACACAACTTTAGGCTCACGACAATATATCAGTGATACTTTAATCGATTGATATTTTGTCGTTGTGAATTTTTCTAGTTTTTAAGTTATGGATAAGAAAGTATACTAAAACACAACTGTTTGTTATGGAGGAGTGGGGACTTCCTGCCACAGGTATTTCTTACCTACTAGGAAGACCCAACCCTGTTTTCATTTTTGTAACTCGCATTTATGAAATAAATCATTTTCATTTTCATTTTCATTTTCATTTTCAAAACAGTGATCCTAAAAGGAGTTATTTAAGTTAGTTGCAATAACCAGATATACCTACCTACTTAGTATAAAACTAGTATTATTATTATTTATTTATTTACTATTTTATTTTTTAATTTATATTTTTTAATTAGATAGTTGCAATTACAAGACTTCACCTTATATCTTCTATATCAAGTAAATATATTTATTTAAAAAAAAAGAAAAAAAAACGGACCCATTATAGGATGCATCTGTCTGTCTGTACGTCCGTCACTCACAGCCAATTTGCTCCGAATCTACTGGACCAAATCAGGTGAAATTTGGTAGGATGGTGTAATCCTATGACCCAAACACATATGTGCAAAGTATTTTTTTTTAATAGGAATGTTTTGCTATCTTTACAGTGTCAATATCAAATGAAAGGGCTCGTTATGAGGATCTTAAATATATTATTGTTATTATTGTAAAATAAATAGTTTTGATTTTATTAATGAAAGAAGATGAAAATTTACCAATTTACCCTGATATCCGAATATGCTGAGCCCAAAATTTTGAAAAAAAGTACAAAATATAGTTCATTGCTTGTAGATTACAGGAAAACCTATAAGAATTCTATCAAAACAAAAATAAAAAAAATACTTATGTACGGAACCCTCTCCACGCGAGATCAACTCGCACTTGGCCGGTTTTTAATGTTTTTATTATTCGAGATGCTTAAAAATGTCGTCACCATATTAGACGGTATGTTTGTCTGTGCAGTGTTCGAGTCTTTAACCTCGTTGTAGCAACTCGAGTGTAATGCGTCACATAAGGCTGGGGTTTAGGAGTAAGCGGTTTTCTTTGCCTCTCAACTACTGTTGGTCCTAGCCACCATTGGCATCTTATTGCCTTTGTTAAATAAGGGAGCTCTTTTACCTCTTTCTTATCCTTATTTCTGAAAAACTTAAACATATTCTTATGGTTTCTCTTTAAAACAAACGTAAGTAATTTTTTGTTGTTGAACTAATACCTAAGCGTTGTACTCATTAAACATTTTAAACCAACGTATCGTCTATAAAGTATTTAACGACAAGCCCTCCACGTCTCTTCATTGCGTAATCTTCTTAGTGCCTGAATCGAACCAGATTCAAGCTAGCACGCGGAACAGCTTAAGCCCAGGGACCCAATTCTCGTGGCTTCGAGATGATTTTTCATGCGAGATTAACTGTCAACTGCATATATTTTTTCGATTTACTGTCATTAGGTTCAAATGGAAAATCGTCCACTTGAAATTATACGTCAGTTCAGAAAAATGACCATTTGAAATACAACCAAAAGGAAAATTGTCCTTCTTGAAAAACGTCTAAAATGGAATCATGTCCCATGGTAAAATTGTCCAATATGACATTGGACGAAAAAATTATGTCTATTTGTATTTACGTACACTCAGAAATATGACCAATTGTAAAATCGTCCTACCTGAAATTTGTACAATTTATATTATATTATATGGTCTTGATTCATATTACACTACATTCACTTGTGCGTATTTCATTTTGGTCATAATTTATAATAGACAAAAATCCATTGGGACTTAATTAATTTACAACGAAAATAAATTTGGTTGTAAATACTTTTGAGCACAATTACATTTGGACTAAATTCACTTTGGACACTATTACTTTTGACCCATTTTCAGAATGGTTATTTCACGTGGACGATTTTCCATTTGTACCTAATGACAGTAAATCATTTTTTCGTCATATCTCGCATGAAAAATCATCTCGAAGTCACGAGAATTGGGTCAGGAACGAGTTATTCAAGAGAATCATCATCCTGTTTATGACACTTTGCATCTCCGCTATAGGATTGACACAGCCTTATGCACCAGCCTTCAAAGTGCAACATCCCCGGCGGCTTACGAATTGCACATTACTGCGTAGATTAGATATCCTATGTCACGTCGGATTGATTTCGTCTAGATATAGTTTCACTTTACAAATTTCGTAACCCTACTAATATTATAAATGCGAAAGTTTATGTGTGTTTGCTAGTTTGTTACTTCTTCACGCTGCATTGGCTGGACGGATTTGGATGAAATTTGGAATGGAGATAACTTATACCCTATATTAACACATAAGCTACTTTTCATCCCGGGAAATTTTAAAGTTCCCGTGGGAATAACGGTAATCGAAATTTACGCGGACGAAGTCGCGGGCAGAAGCTAGTTATACATAAGTATTATTTTCAATCTGTGTGCTATGACCTATTTTCCGCCATAATACGCGCAGCCTTTTTAAACGACTTCAAAAAAGGAGGAGTTTCTCAATTCAACCGTTTTGAGTCATTTCTTGCTATCATCAGTGTTTTTTTTGTCACGATTTGCCGCCCCTATTATCTGGCCGCCCTAGGCCCGGGCCTACTGGGCCTTAGGTTACGTAGTAACTTGTATATAATCTGTGCCTTAGGGGAAATCCGCCACTGCCGAGCTTTGCACTTCGTTGATGCTGCGACCATAGATGGCCTTTTGATTAATATTTGCCTAAACAAATTTAAATGGTTCGGATAGATAATAAATGGCCCATCAAACGGATCTGATGATGAAGCCACCGGGACCACCGGAGTTCTATAGTAATGTCATGGTAAACAACCCCCTGAAAGACTGATACACTGGAAAAAAGCACTTTTACTTGTAAATGTATTACTATTATTCATTTGACACTAAGGGCCTGTTTCACAACCGTCAAGTAGCGCATATCTGACACATAAATTTAGCCCTTTCCTTTTCTTACACTTGAACATAGACAAGGAGAGAGATAACTTTAACTGGCACGTAAATTTACCGGTCAATTGTGAAACAGGCCCTTACCTACTCTTAATTATTTGTTATTATGAGTCGCATGGGGCCCACCCCGCGCCGCCTGCGCCTGCGAGTCATGCACCGCAGGTTCAAGTGAGTCGCTCGCGCAATTTCGTTCGGCATCTTTTGGCGAGGTGGGGTTGGCCGAAAGCCGGACAGGCCGGACTTGTATACACTTGGCCGGACACGACAGTAAAAACTCGGACATGGCTGGCAATTATATCCCCGGGACTCAATAGCTAATTTCAACGCAAATATACGATTAAAATACGACCATACAAATAAACATTAATTGGTGTACAGTCCACAGCATAAATAAGTGATCATTTATGTACTTTGTCGCTCTCAATCGATTCACAATTTTGTATAACATTTCAAACACGACGTTAAAGTGACAAGGTACATAAATGATCACTTATTTATGCTGTTGACTGTACCATATTCGATTAGAAGATACGTCCATAACCTGTTCAGCTAAAACAATACACGCAATGATACCACCTACGGTAAAATAATTTATTGCACTTAGGTAAGTACCTACTTATTGAAAGGTGTAAACCAAAGTTCTCTTTATCTATCTATCTATCTATCTATATATATAAAAGGCAATGTCCCGGGTGACATATCAACGCCCAGCCTAAACCGCTAAAGATACAAATTTGAAATTTTTAGGGGAAGTTGATTTTGTAATGGAGGCGTCGTTTAAGAAGGGATTTTTCGAAATTCAACCCCTAAAGGTATGAAAGTGGGTTGCAAAGTTTGTATGGGAAAAATCATTTTTATGGTCCAATTTACTTGAAACTTGGTAGAAATGCTCTTCAATGCAAATAATGAGACACCTATTTCAGCGATTACTAAAATACAACCCCTAGAGGGATGAAAGGGGGTTGCACAGTTTGTATGGGAAAAAATACTTTTATGGTCAAATTTACTTGAAACTTGGTAGAAAAGCTCTTCAATGCAAAAAATTAGATACGTATTTCAGCGATTACTAAAATTCAACCCCTAGAGGGATGAAAGGGGGTTGCAAAGTGTGTAAGTATAGAAAAAATATTTTTATGATCAAATTTACTTGAAACTTGGTAGGAATACTCTTAAATGCAAATAATAAGACACGTATTTTAGCGATTACTAAAATTCAACCCCTAGACGGATGAAAGGGGGTTGCAAAGTTTGTATGGGAAAATATACTTTTATGGTCAAATTTACTTGAAACTTGGTAGGAATGCTCTTCAATGCAAATAATGACACACGTATTTCAGCGACTACTAAAATTCAACCCCTAGAGGGATGAAAGGGGGTTGCAAAAAGTGTATAGATAAAATATTTTTATAATCAAATTTACTTGAAACTTGGTAGGAATACTCTTAAATGCAAATAATGAGACACGTATATCGGCGATTACTAAAATTCATCCCCTAGAGGGATGAAAGGAGGTTGCAAAGTGTTTACAGATAAAATATTTTTATGATCAAATTTACTTGAAACTTGGTAGAAATGCTCTTCAATGCAAATAATGAGACATGTATTTTAGCGATTACTAAAATTCAACCCCTAGAGGGATAAAAGGGGGTTGCAAAGTTTGTTGAGGAAAAAATATTTGGTATGCTCAAAATTACTTGAAACTAGGTAGAAATACTCTTCATTGCAAATAATGAGACACGTATTTCAGCGATTACTAAAAGTCACCCCTCAGAGGGATGAAAGGGGTTGCAAAGTTTGAATGGAAAAAATACTTTTATGGTCAAATTTACTTGAAACTTGGTAGAAACGCTCTTCAATGCAAATAATGAGACGCGTATTCCAACGATCACTAAAATTCAACCCCTAGATGGATGAAAGGGGGTTGCATAATGTGTATAGATAAAATATTTTTATGATAAAATTTACTTGAAACTTGATACAAATGCTCTTCAATGCAAATAATGAGACACGTATTTCAGCGTTTAGCGATTACTATAATTCAACCCGTAGAGGGATAAAACGGAGTTGCAAAGTTTGTTTAGGAAAAAAAAATGGTATGCTTAAATTTACTTTAAACTTGGTAGAAATGCTTGCTCTGCAATGAAAATAATGAGTTACGTGATACCTAAAATTCAACCCCTTGGGGGATGAAAGGAGGGTTGCAAATTTTCTATAGGAACGAATACTTTTATGTTCTGATTTACTTGAAACTTGGTAGAAATGCTCGATTCACCAAAAACTACCTCTTAGGAGGTAAAACCGGGGGTAGAAAATTGTATGGTATATTTTTGAAGTGAGAAACGTGGAAAATGTTGTAACGGCTACTGTAGTTATAAATTAAAAATATTGCTTCCGGCGATTTTGGAAACACTTAGGGATAAATTGGCAGTAGAAGTTTTTAAAGGATTATGATAATTTTTGAAGGAAAAAATAAGTTAAGTCTTACTTTCGGCGATTTAGAAAAAACTATCCCAAAGGTGGTTAAATGGGGGGTAGAAGTTTGGTAGAAATTTTTGAAGTGAGAAATGTGGTAATTGGTATTAAGATAACCTAATGTTTACCTTCCTATAAAAAACCTACCTACCCACAAATTAAAATTATGACTGAAGTTAGATACATGAAACTCGGTATCAACACCAATATAAATTAAATAATAACCATTTTTTAAAACAATCCCTGAACAGTGTGAAAAGCGGGTGAAAGTTGGAATAGGAGTTGTTTTTTTAGCCAGTTACATGAATTATAGCATCTAAAACATTGCAATCTTCAGTGTTTTTTAAACATTTGCACCATAAAGGAATAGTTAGTTAAGAGCAAATCCATTATCAATAAAAAATAACTAAAGGGAAAAACTTGGGATCTAAGACTACTTAATTTAAAGTGTGTATCGAAATTATGTAATATTCAAATTACTATTAGTACATACAGAAAATATTCTGCTAAATAAATAAATTAATTAAGTGGGTTAAATGTTTGTATAGAAATATGGCAAATTTATTTAGAATTATTTAGAATCGTATTAAAAAAACGTAATCGTGAAAGAGAGGCAGTGAATTTATTTTGTATGTCAATTTTGTTGTTTTAAAGGTTAGAGCCATGAAATTAAAGTTGTTTATGTGGACCGTTTACTTAAAATTCACGTCCTACAATTTTTTTTAAAAGCCTTTGAAGGTGATGTAAACTATAACTGTACTTTTAACAGAAGTTCTGACTCTCCGCAGACGAAGTCGCGGGCGGAAAGCTAGTAAATTATAAACGTAAATTTATGATGGTAATACATACTAGTAACTATTTATAATGTACCTTATTTACATAGTATAAAACAAAGTCGTTTCCCGCTGTTTGTCCCTCTGTATGTACTTATGCTTAGATCTTTCAAACTACGCAACGGAAATGCGGTTTTCATCAATAGATAGAGTGATTCAAGAAGAAGGTTTTTAATCTATGATAAGTTCTGGATTATGTATGGGCGTTACAGAAAACTCGCATAAACCGAAGGGATATGTATATGTTAATAACGAATCGCATACGTATTATTTAGTGATGTATTATATCAAGTTTTTTTTCAAGAAACGTTTAAATCTTTAATCAGTAAAAATGAATTTACATATCACATACCTATAAACGAATGAACGTACAAGCTTACTTAAAACTACACTAATTTAACAAACCGATACCAGTGGGCATTGTTCCCAAAATGCTGGCAGCATTGCCACATTGAATGGCAATGCTTAATCTTGCCAAGTACAGGCCAGCATTTTGGTCATAGGTTGCGTCGATCAGGCGCGTTGACACATCTTTAAAAATACGGTGTGCTCCTGGTCCCCACGGTCCTAAAGTTTCGACCCCAAAAGTCTCAAATATGTAACTTCTATCAATTTAAAAGTCATCCTTAGGCGCTCGCTCGCTCGTCGTCGTCGCCGCCATGTCCGGGCAGCATTTCGTCTGACGTGAATGTTACGAGTAGATAAATGCAAAAGGTCGGCCGTTCGGTTAATCGTAACTAATATTGAATTACAGAACCTCGCCTACTTGTTTATTATTTATTGCATGCTAATAAATTTTAGTGTTTTGTTAGAGTAATTCAATATTAGGAACTAGTGACCCGCACGCGACTTCGTCCGCGTAGAACCCGTTTATTACTTTTTACTAGGGGTGTTTTTACATATTCTAGTATTGTGATAATTTAGAATATGGTCTACCAGTGTGCCATATTTCATCTAAATCAGTCCAGCGGTTTCAGCATGAAGGAGTAACAAATATGCTAAACACACTTACAAAACTTTCGCCTTTATATTTATAACTAGTTGTGCCCGCGACTTCTTCCGTGTGGAAATCATAACAACTTTGTGTCTAAAGCGTCGACTACTAAGAGATGTAGGTATCCACTGCTTCACCTTATTGTGCTGTAATGAGGTCCAAAACTGGATAGATCTCATTGTATTCGACTGTACATATCGCTTAGATTAGTAAATCGTGACACATAAAATTCGTTCTAGGTCAAGGAAATTGATTCCTAGACCACTAGGACTATGTCAAAGTGACACTGTAGGTAATAAATAAAATCATAAGACGTCTCACGTTTTGATTGGTTACGTCACTTTGACATAGTCCAAAGTGGTCGAGAGGTCAATTTCCTTTACTATACAGCTAGAGTCTGTCTGTCTGAAGCGAGTGGTGACCACGACCAGCTGATTTCTTAAAATGGCATCAATATTATCTGACAAACGGAAGATAAACTGTGTGTCGCTGTTTTACATACAATTTTTTTAACAACTTAAAAAAAAACGAATAATAAAATATCTAAGTACAAAAGATTCTAGTATCCAACATGAAATAAGGGGATAGAAGCTTTCCGTCCACATCTCGATATGACTAGGTAGCAAATACGACCAGATCGCTTTGCGACTACATCTCGGTCTGACTACATCGCTCTGTGCCTAGATCGCAATACGACTAGATCGCTTTGCGACTACATCTCAATAGGTCTGAGTCGCTAAATTACCATTTTGTTTTTTCATGTTATGTCTGTGTTAGCAATGTATTCCTGGGCAATTTGCCCTTCGGGCATTTGAAGTTACCTAACGAACCTAACCTACCTAGTAACGCAAGCGAAGTGGTCAATTTGCAACTCGGCCTTTTGAGATGTAGTCGCAAAGCGATCTGGTCGTATAGCGATCTAGGCACAAAGCGATGTAGTCAGATCGAGATGTAGTCGCAAAGCGATCTGGTCGTATTTGCTACCTAGTCCTAACGAGATGAAGACCTAAAGCTTCTATACCGAAGTTTATCAGTGTTGACACCTGAAATATTTTTTAATTTACCGCCTTTTTCTTGGGACATGGCTCGCTTGACAGACTACATGCGCATGATTTCTCTGATCATGGGGCTATTGTTGACCCGCTCTAACTAGAGAATGACGTCATATAACGTCGTCGGTTGCCCCGCGCGACACCGACCGAAGGACGCGGGCGCGCCGGTCGGCGACTCGGCCGCGTCCTGAATACGCGATCCTTTGATTCATCTCCTCACCGTTCGCAAATTGCTTAACCTGCTTAATGCAAATTACAAATATTATGAAGCGGCTAGTACACCACCGCTGTTGACAAATGTATAGGTAAATTGTCTCATTTGTCGAATAAGAATTGACAACAAGTTTTTTATTAAAGGTGTTCTGAAAAAAAAACATGCTCTCAGAGGTATGTCTCAAAAGGATACTTTTTGTTGTATATTCTTTGCTGAGATAATAAAGAAACGAATTTCTTCAAATGGCTAAATAAATAGCTTAAACGCCACATCCACATGGTCCGAAAACGAAACGCGTAAAGCGTAAAGTTTCATATCAACTAAAAAGTGGCACTACATAACAGCTTATATGATCATTGATCACTGAAAAGTATTTTTTAAAAACCGCCTTCAAAAACGCAAAAAATAACTTCTTTTAAAATGGTAGGTACCTATAGGTCAGTCAAACTGAAGTCGGTGACTCACAATATTTTTAACCAAAAGCCGACTTCAGTTGGACTGACCTATAGATACCTACCATTTTAAAAGAAGTTGTTTTTTGCGTTTTTAAAAGCGGTTTTTTTTTAAACATTTACTTTATTCCCTAAATTTAGTATTTTTTTATATTTTCTTTGCTTTGTTTATAACAAATAGTCCATAGACAACATTTCGGAAACAAAGACTGACTGAGGCGGCGGAGGTTGTATGTCCAGTCTGCCCTCCACCGCGCCCTCCGACGAAAAGGGCAACAGCATTAAATGGCAACATGTACTAATCTGGCTCTTTGTGGTTTTCCAAGGCTCTTATAAGGAAATTAAAAAGAAAAATCTTTTTAGTCCCTAGAAGGTAAAGTGTCACTTTAGTCCCTAGGGATTAAATGCATCACTTTAGTCCGCCTATAAATGGCCACTATGAGTAATTTTATAGCGTGACAAGTGGAATATAACTAACTCTCTCAACTCATTAAGATTGTCCAGAAAATTACCTACCTACCTACTTATAGAAGGCCGTTATATCTTTTTATACTGCAACTGAAAATATCTTTATTGTTACAATATATGTCAATTGGTTACCCTTCCCTTAGGATTGTCTATGATGACAATATGTAAGTACCTCTACGTCTTGCTGACCTAAAGGTGGATGGCCTATAGGACCAATGGCCACTGATGGGCGATAGTGTGCTGAGACTGTCATAGACTATGATGCGTTCACTCTTGGTAATCTTACCGTATCGGGTAGCTACGTACCGGCTAGACCTAGTGGGAATAAACTCTACAAGAAGGTAAGTAATAAAGTCAGCACTGAACTCAAATTCCCCTCCGTTGTTGGATATCATATTGGCAAAACATGATATTCTCAAAAATATCATAAAAGCAACACAATCATCATATTCGCAAAACATGACATTCGCAAGTCATCAAAGTAGCAAAACATCACATTAGCAAAACATAACTATTATTAAGACATGAATTAGACAGTGTCGACGGAGCTCCGCTCGTAGCGGAGCTCCTAATCCTGGGTGGATTGGCCCTTCGGGCCTACTGTAAATCTAGCATAAGCTAAACTTACCTACGATTTTATAACAAAACCCGACTATTTATAAATATCATGTTTTTCTAGTATGATGTTATGCGTATATGATGATTTGCGAGTATATTGTTATGCGTATATATTTTGCTAGTATGACCTTTTGCCAATGTGATATTCACATATGAACGGATTTAAAGTTTCTGTAAAAAAGTTTTTGGGACAAGCTTCGGTTACTTTTTTGCACAGTTATATGTAATTAAGGAGTTCCTCTGGCCACCCTGCGTCTCCATCGCCAGACCAGCTCGATGGTGCCTTCTTATTATCGTATTGTCACGGAAGTAGGTAGACCAAATGTCAGCTCGATTGGTCCCAGGGAAGTTGTTTAAATCAAAAAACCTTGCGAAATTTGACCCGAACATACATACATACAGACATACATTGGAAGTTCATAAAAAGCTTGTAAAAAACAAACACACGTACTATCACGAACGTTAATTTGTGACCCATTTCAAGAAAAATATGCTTGAGATGTCAAGTCATTTGTAACTTTTAGGAAACTCAACCTTATTGTTGTATAATGTCAGATTGACTTTGGACCTAAGGTGGGTACCAAATTAAAGTTCGCGACTGTACCTAACGCAATATGCATTGAACATAATCGAGTTCAGATATTTGTGAGTACCTTAGGTATGGTCTAATTATGTATTTAAACAGTGGCGAAGTTAGCTATTAAACATGATAGCTAACCTATACCGCGCCTGGCGAGCTCGCAATTTAGCCTGCCTATTCGAGTATCAAACAGTAGCGATCGATATCGTAACCATAGTTAACTGCACATGACTGTCGTAACCGCGACCGTTGATACCCAGCGAATATTAACACCCTACTTAAAGATGTCTCGAGCTAATCTGACAGCAAATATAGCGAATAGCTTTCACCTTGACCTCTTAATTAATCTTGTAATATAATCGGTAGTTATTTTTAAACCATTAAAAGCGTTGTGATTTTTAAAATATTAAAAGGATTGTGAGGCTGAAAGTTTCCATATAAAACGCGGGAAACGTTTCGCTCTCCTTAAACCTAGTCCAAATTTTTTCGATTTTGTATTGTAGATATTATGAAAAACGAGGTCTGTACGTTTTCCCTTCCAAGAAAACATTTCTTCGAAAGAAACAAATGAAAAAACACGTAAAACATACAAACCTAGTTTTTCATAATACCAAAAAATAAAAAATAAACGTGGAAATCGGAACTGACTAGGGGTGAGAAACGTTATCGCCCCGAGCTAAATTTGTATGGATATTTTTTTACAGCTACGCAATTTAACCGTCGCCCATCCGTTGCCTGTCGATCAAAATCAAAATCAAAATCAAAAAAATCAAAATCAAAATATTTTTATTGCATGACTGTAGGTATCAAGTATAATATTATACAGATGTCAAATACATTTGTGTGTGCATCACTATAATCTACCATAAATTATGGTGTGTGCAATAATTGACTAAGTCAATCATCTTAATGTTATATTGGTTGTTTACATGCTTGTCCATCTTTATTGTTTTATATTTTAATAGGTTAGGTTAGGTTAGGTTAGGAGGTTAGCTATTAGGTTAATTGCGTTTTTCAAAATGCCTTCGCCCTATTCTCCTATTTATGACATAGAATAACTAATAAAAAAGATAAGATTAAAGTTAAAAGATATTTATTCAGTACTAGAGGACGCCCGCGACTTCGTACGCGTAGAATTAGTTTCCCGCTACGCCCCCCCATTTCTTCCCGTTGGGGGTCGATTTTCGGAAAATCCTTTCTTAGTGCTTACTTACATCATGAAAGGAACCAATGTACCAAATTTCAAGTTTCTAGCTACAGTAGTTTCGGCTGTGCGTTGATATGTCAGTCAGTCAGTTTAGCCTTTTATATATATAGATAGATTTAGCCTTTTATATATATAATACTAGAGGACGCCCGCGACTTCGTACGCGTAGAATTAGTTTCCCGCTACTCCCCCCCATTTCTTCCCGTTGGGGGTCGATTTTCGGAAAATCCTTTCTTAGTGCTCACTTACATCATGAAAGGAACCCCTGTACCAAATTTCAAGTTTCTAGGTACAGTAGTTTCGGCTGTGCGTTGATATGTCAGTCAGTCAGTTTAGCCTTTTATATATATATATATATATATATATATATATATAGAAGATACAGGCCGCACGGGCACTTTTACACGTCAAAAATGTACCTACCACTACTACTAGGTACTACTACTGTTTACTGAGCCTATTTGCTTAGTTATGGCGGTGTCGCAAGTAGAACGGACCCGTCATTTGCTGCACATAATGGATCGATCGAACTGCCGGTTGATGGTCGGTATACTGCAGCGGCATTTAGCGTTGCGTAAGATACACTAATAAAAACACGAGTGTAGTCGTATAGGGCGGCTGCAGCGATTGAGCTCCGAGGCCAAGGGCTCGAACGTGTGTTATAGAATGCATTCCTTATCATAACATAACATAAAATAGTATCTAAACTAATTGGTAGTTCGCCCCCGACCCGAATAGAGACTTCAAGATTTCCCGCCTAACTTCGTAACCCATTCCCTCATGTTCGAACTTAAAGTATTTTTTTAAACTGCTTTTATAACCGAATTCCAAAGAGGTCGGATCAACGACACTCGAGTTATCGTCTTACAAACATTCGAATTCGAACATACGCATGCCCACTGAGTTGACAGACAAACAGACGGACATGGCGAAATTATAACACTTCCTTTGTTTACTACGGAATCCAAAAGAATGCATAAGTAAGTACATATTTATGCTGTCGAATTTAGCTATTTTCTTCTCTGCATGTTCTATTTTATTTATTTATAAATCTAAGGTTTCTGAGGATCACTTATAATTCTTCTAATGTGTAGACAGGGACACATCATTAATCTATAGGTAATTTAATTATACAACTCTCTATTAATTTAGATACTTAATTAGAACCTACCTCGTATCATATAAAGTAGGTAGGTGGTAGTTTGGTTTTATATTAATTAAGTTGTTTATTTTGGGACTGCAAATTCCTGTCCTACGTAAGGCTTATCTTATCTTATCTTATCTTACAGATGGGCCCTTTCGGATACACTTCGACCCTTTAGGATCTTTTGTGCAATTACCCTCTCTTACACACTCAGCTGTTCGAATTTGCAGGTTTCCTCACGATGTTTTTCCTTCACCGTAAGAGCATCGGATAATGCACTTAAGTTAGAAAAACTCATTGGTACATGGTGACTGCGGGGATTCGAACTCGGTACCTTACGATCACGAGTCGACCCCCTAAGCCACTAGGCCACCGACGCTCTTCCTATGTAAGGCTAATCCTTATCTTGTTGTTATCTCTGTAAATTCGAGTTCTCGACGGAAAGACAAAAGCTGAGTTCTTCTTTGACTAAGTAATAAAATACTCCGTGTTACAAGTCCTTCACGTAAGCGGACATACGTTCCTATCTCAAAGAATAATCCATGCCTCTAATAATGGCAATTCGACGTTAAAGCTATAATTTCCTAGAACGGACGCGGCCTTCTAACGCCATTTTTATCGTTGTTTTAGCTAACCCAGCGGGTAGTGGCGATCTTATCGTTTTCGTTGGTCAATCTCAAAGCCCGCCGGGCTCGCCTCTCGGCGATTCGTTCTTATCCAAACACGCGTTCATCTCTTTTGTCATGTAAAACTTTAGATAGTCACGAGATTAAATTTGGTACCCGCCTTAGGTCCAAAGTTCTGGGGTCCTAGTAAGTCTTCTGAAGATCAAGTGAAAAAGGGTTTAAGTCTAGTACACTCCGTTCATGTATATACCCTTTTTTATTACGAGTTAAGTCGACTTGTACCTACCCTTTTTCACTACGACTCCAGAGTTAATCTGACATTCTACAACAATAAGGTTGAGTTTCCTAAAAGTTACCGCATGCGCATGTGTGTTAATATTGGCACAGCTCCGCTCGTCTCCGCCTCAGTGGAGCCGCACCCTTAATTTGGTACCCGCCTTAGGCCCAAAGTCAATCTGACATTCTACATCAATAAGGTTGAGTTTTCTAAAAGTTACAAATTACTTGACATCTCTAATGACATTGACGACTTCAAGCAAATTTTTCTTGAAATGGGTCACTAATTAACGCTTGTGTATTGTGACCGTACCTAACCTACCATCTTTTTGGTTAGTCACGTGATAAAAAACAGTAGACAGACAATAAATCCACTTTTGTTTTTAATTAGTTCTTCACGCACGCTTTTGGAACTTTCGATGCCGACGAGCGAGAAGCGAGTAGAGCCAGCGAGCAACTATTAATATATGCGTCTCTCTTATTGACACAGGATCTAAATCTTTTGTTCGAGAGTTCTCGCAGCGTGAACGAACGGCCAGCGACAAACTATTAATGTATTAATAATAACATAGGTAAGTAGGTATACATATATCTCTTTTATTGACACGGAATCTATATCTTTTGATCGTTGAGCGAGAAAATAGTCGATAGCTATAGCTAACCGCTTCCTCACCGGCGCGGCAGTGGGACAGGTACCTTATTAGGTATTTGTCCCACTGACGATGTTGACGACGCGCTGGCCTAGTTGGTAGTGACCCTGCCTACGAAGCTAGCGGTCCTGGGTTCAAATCCCGGTAAGGGCAGATATTTGTGTGATGAGCGCGAATATTTGTTTCTGAGTCATGGATGTTTTCTATGTATTTAAGTATTTATTTCTATAATATAAGTATTTATATCGTTGTCTAGTACCCATAGTAGATAGGTACAAGCCTAGAGCTTAGTTTGGGACCAGAGGGCTTATTGTCTAACGCACTCGCAATCGCAACTGGGTTCAAAGCGGAGCAATTGTTTTCATTTTGTATGCAGAAAAGCCTTCGATTTTCAAAATGAAAACGATCGTGATTGCGAGTGCGTTAGAAAATAAGCCCTCAGGTCAATTGGTCATATTGGTCATTGTCCCCTGATATTTATTATTTTAGTTACTTTTTGGATGTCCGCATGCAAACACACCTTCCTTCTGACCGTCTCCCATACTTACAGTTAACCTGCAGTGCAAAGGCTGATCAGGCGGCCTACTTATTCGTGCGACCAACTTCAAAACTGTCAGGCTCCACATACTACCAGTTTTCAGGCTACAGTTTAATTTCGACAGTTTTAAAAAATCCTACTCTGTACGGTTGTTGACTGACGTGACGAAGGGTTTAGGTTAAATGTTGGTTCTTCAAAGGGCCCGAAGAACCAAAATAGGTAACCGCTTTCGCGGAGCTCTGTCGACTTCTCGTTAAGGTCTGCTAAAATGCCCAAGTGAACTAATCAGGTGAACCATGGGCATTGATCCATGTGACGACGATCGTTGTAAAGGTGGCGACTGACTTGTAACGTTTCGGTGTAATGTAAAACTCGCGGCCCTTATCTAATGGGTGCTATAAGATAACGACCACAGGAGATAAATTACACCGAAATGTTACAAGTCAGTCGCCACCTTGTGCACTTACTTGGGCAATTTTTTAACAAATATGTAATTTTCTGTCAAACATAGCTGTCTTATACTCTAATTTGGTGTAATAGAATAACTGCCGCACTCAGAGACGTCAATTTAATTTAATGCTTGATTAAAGTTGCTGCTGTCACTTTCTTTGCTACAGCAATAAAATAAGACAACACGTCACTAAACAAGCATTAAATTTAATTGACGTCTCTGAGTGCGGCAGTGAGACATCCGTAGTTCAGCACTGTTGACGGCCAGTTATAACTCAAAAAATTGCCCGTGGTTGGTGTAGCTGCCTTCCAAGATGGCCGGACGGCGGCAACCGTATGACGGATTTAGGCTCGAGGCGTCGCTGTCAGCTGCTCGGCCGAGACCAGAGGGCTTATTGTCTAACGCACTCGCAATCGCAACCGGCGTCAAAGTGGAGCAATTGTTTTCATTTTGTATGCAGACATGCGTTCGATTTTCAAAATGAAAACGATGGTGTTTGCGAGTGCGTTAGACAATAAGCCCTCAGGCCAGCGGGCTAGCACAAGTTTTCAAAGGGGTGTGACCAGTAGCGGTGGTCAAGTACCGTACGAATGTCATGACCACCCCCTTCGGTGGTCGTAGGATGCGGGTCAGAAAGTAAATAGACGTGTTGCGTGTTCGACTCGCACTTGACCGAACGTCTGCGTTCGGCAGTGACCACCCCCGTCTGAAGGCTGGATCCACGCCTGGGTGTGAACTGATGAAGCCTACACCTTGCCTATTCCTGCCCATCGGCAGTCAACGGTCTAAAAAGCGTAAACGACGAGTTTTATAAAAGGGATGACTACGGAACCAAGATCACACTCAACCCCGAGAACAGGGGCGGGTTCAACGAGGACCTCGGTCGGTTTCTGGCGAGCAAAAGTCAGAGCATGAGGTTGCAGCGAGTTGCGTAACTGCATTCACAATTCGTGCAAATCTTAACGACTCGCGCGTTGTGCAATTTTAGTTGCAGGCAAACAATGATAATTGTTTACAATTCACGTGCTCATGTCAGGTGTGATCTAGATGGTGATTAACATTACACACATCAATTTATGAAGAGCAAGTTATCCTTGGTGGAGGTTACGTTTGTCCTTTACAAACATGGAGCAACATAAGTAAAACATCGTGTAACGAAAACATTTTAATGTAACCTAATCTAATACATCCATTCATTATCTACTTTATTTCCTAAAAGGCTTACAGGCGTATACTTATTACAAATAAGACAGGAGACCAAAATGTAGTGTCGTATCGATTTTCGAAAACTGGCAAAATATATGGAATTTTCATAAGCTTACGTCAGACCTACACCTTTTGTCAGTTTTCGAAAGTAGTTTACGTTAGCGTTAAGGAGCGTCATCACCGAGCGCATTTGCGTGAATATTCGAGTGGTTTGGACGTTGAGCCGACCGAAACAAAGCTAACACACCACTCGATGTTCGCGCGAATCATTACACGCGAATGTTCTCAGTGAGGAAGCTCCTTTATGCTTCTTATCGACTTAAGAGGTTGAAAACTGGCAGAGAAAAGAAAATTGCCAAATACTCCACCGACAACAGCAGATAATTAGACTTCGTTATAGGTATGTAGGTACCTAATGGTTTTAATCATAGGTTTGGTGCCAACAAGTAATAGGGACCTATATTCCAATGTAAACTGTTACACAATGTTAATTTTCAGATCGCGAATCTAATATACTGTACTATATGCATACAATTTTTATCTGTCCTTTTTGCCATCTGTCCTTCGAGTAGCCTGCATAAATCTACGCCCGCCATAGCCGACGAAATCTTCGTAGACACGCCACGCCAACTGACGCTTATCAAAGAGCTTTTATACAGTACGGCAGATAAAACCTGCCACCGGAGCTTTAGGTTAACCTTTTGAACGATGCGATGCAGTCGTCGTTGAAACGTCTAACGCACTGAGAACGGAGGTGGCACGGCGTGCTATAAGTGCGTGGCAGAGGCGATTTTAGTTTGGGAAACGCACCGCGCCACGCCTTCAGCCGCCGTCTTCGTTCTCGGTGTGTTTGCGGTAGGCTTGAGTCGGTCAGGAACTAAGAACTGAAAGCAATAAATTCCCGTCACGGACCGAAAGGAACTAGTTCCTCGTAAACGATCTTAATCGGTCTTCGGTCCTTCAGGGCAGTAGCAATCGTTGAAGTATGAGCGAAACAGAGCGAACGAGTAAAGAGTGCAAGGCACGGCGCTCGATGTGAACGAGACAAATAGTACCTATTTCAAAGCGTGTTCCTGCTCAAGGTCGAGCAGGACGCATAAGTGTGCATTGTTACCAGGGTTAGTTTCGCGTTCTTTATACGAACGGTTACTCGTTCCCAGAAAATTTGCTCCAAAGCTAAAGGAACTAAAAGACCGAACTAGTTCCTTTGACCGAGATCAGAGCGCTCCCTTTGAAGACCGAGCGGGTGCACCTCTAGTTTGCGGCTAGCGTAGATCTTTGACGAAGGCATTCAAAAGGTTAACAGCGGTGAGGTCGATCACTTCCGCCTCTTCTTGTCGGCGCGCGGGCCGCCCATGTCCTGCAGCTGCGTCTTGAGCTCGAGCAGCTGGTTGTCGGGCACGAAGCGCGTCTCGTCGTGCTCGGGCGCGTGCGCGTGCACGGCCAGCGAGCAGCCCTGCGCCAGCGCGCCGCGCGCCGCGCGCAACAGCGAGCCCAGCGCCCACGCGGGGACGTCCACCACCTTCAAAACATTTACTTGCATATAGGTATGCAATTGAACAGCAGTTCCCGATTTCCTGGATCTAGCATGGGAGGGGGGATGATGATGATAGAATACTTACATTCAGTGGCCCATTTCACGAAGGTACTATTTACAAATTACAAGCGGTCTATCTAGCAAAAGGAGTTAGAAAGAGACTTCCGCTCGTAATTTGTAACTTGTAGCTTCGTGAAACGGGCCTCAGGAAGCACTCTCCTCTCTCAGGAAGCCGGCTACCGACAACATGTTGAGTTCATGCTATCAGTTTCAGTACCGTAAAATGTACCTACATGCTCCATGGTTATATTGAGGTAATCTGTATTGTAAATCATATTATTGCTTTCACTCACTTCTGGCAAATTTGTCATCGCCCTTGACTTATAACTATAAAAAACAAACGAAATAGTCACTATGAAGCATAGTTACCTATGGAGGAGCATAGGAACATTTTACAGTACCCACTCGATATCAGATCTGATACTTTGGGAATGACTATTATTTTACAAAGTCAAACTCACTGTGTTCAACCCACTTGACACCGTCCGTTTGTGCCATTAAAATGATATGTTGATGGAAGTGGAGGGTGATCATGGGAATTCCTCAGTTCTAAGGATATATTAACCTAGTTAAGAAAAAAAAGAAGAAAAGGTTAAGCAATAAATAGAAAGTGCAAGTGTACCTGCACGTTGCGCTCGTAGAGGCTGAGCTGGTACTCTGCATCAACAACAGCACCGCCCGGCTGGAAGCGTTGCACCTTCAGCTGCTGCGCTGGCGTTGCCCAGCTACCGACAACAGACCATGTGTATATGTAAAGACAAGTTTCGATGGATAATTTACAATATCTGTTTTTAACATGTCATAGTTAACATAAACCCATCGAAATGTTACATATTCTATGAACAGACAAAAAAAATATTTTAACATAAATACCTATGTCATGATTGTCAGTCAAATTCACTAATCTTAATTTTTCATACATTCCTTGTAGTGTTTTTTGATATTAAAAGGCTAGCGGGGTAGGGTAGGCTGGTGGTGGTGGTCCAATTCAAATTAAAAATATACCTATCTTCAACCTGAATCCCCATGATTTCTGCATATCTGTGTATTTGTTTCTGGGTGGCCTCCAGCAGAGCAAAGTCGTAGCCCTTGAGCTGCAGGTTCAGGGTCTCGTACACCGGCTCGTCGGGCTCCATGCTCTGCAAAATTTAGGCCGAAATCATGTACCATGCCCATTTTCACAGTCCTGGACTTCTAATACAAGGTTAAAAATAAAACTTACTATGAGGTAATCTGGTTCGTAGAGATCGCTCTTGGTTCTCTTTTGATAACATGGTAAAGTTGCCGAGCAAGTCAGTTGATTCGGTTTGATAAATTGGTTGATCCTAGCCTGCAGAATAGAAAAAAGTAATAACCTATGCCTCAAGTAATTTTAAACGATAAGATTACTTACAAAGATACTAACGATTTTTGTCAGTCTTGAAACAAACATTGTATTAAATTAATGTATTAATCGTAGCAGGTAGATAATGTTAGCTCATTTCACTTATATAGTTAGTATTAAATCAAAATCAAATCAAATTACAAAAATACTAGTAGTAGTACCTAAAATGTCAGATTGACATATTGAATTGACATACCTTTTTTTCCTGCTTGATTAGACACGGGTCACTTATCATACTGCCATGTTCTATTTTGGCACGAAAAAAGTATATATAGAATAATAACTAACGGTACTATTTCAAAATTTCATCTCTTTATTTGTTACTTTAAAATTCATTTTACCTATATGAATATAAACAGGTTTTATATACTTACAACCGGCTAAGTGCAAGTCGGACTCTCACGCGAAGAGTACCGTACCATTTTACAGTATGATCGAGCTTTAAACCACTTATTAATCATCATAAGTAATCATAACACTTTAACCTTCAGTAATACTCTTTATTTCCGACCGTACTTCAACACTGTTGATAAACTCACTTTTAAATTCAGTCCAAACTCAACTGATCTCCTATGAGCCATCGAGGAGTACCTATTGTCGCCTTCCGTCTCCATTATCTTTTCACTTCGATAGTACCATATTTTCAAGTCAATTTGACAATTAGAACAGGTTAAATTCAAGATTTTATTACATTGATTGTTACTTGGTTACACTTTGTAGGGACAGACAAACATCAACAACTTATCCCCTCTCTTCTCTCCCAGGCTGGGCAGGTTTCAGCAGTAATCAACATTAACATTTTATTTTTTCCTTTAATTACAATTAAACACTATTCTCAAATCCACTTAATTACTAAAATATTAATACATGATTTGTTCCTCTTTCAGAAATATGCAGTACTAGCTTTTTCTTCACTCTAATTACAAAGGTTACCAACTAACAATCACAATACTCCCACCAGTGGAATTTTAAGTGCTAGATTAAAGTAACTTGTACAACGCTGCCCCAGCTTTGGCTAATTTGTCGGCCATTTCATTACCATAGAGACCGTTGTGGGCCTTCACATAGTTCCATTTGATTTCAAGTTTGTTTTGGACACTGTCTAGTTCTCTGAAGTCAATTTCATTCTTTACCGGCTCTCCAGACGCCAACTTCCATCCTTTTCGTTTCCATCCTTAAAAAAATAATGCAATATAGTCTTATGAAATGTAGGTTATGTGAATGTGTGAATTTATCATTATATTTAATTTTTAATCCCAAGCATTGTCATTTAAACATATAAACTTTCAACTGAGGTATAAAATTACCAGCATTTGTTGGCTTTCAAGTTTACAACTCATTTAACATATTTTTTGCTTGAATAATTATAAACATAGTGTTATATTATAATTTATAATACACATTTGGACCTGTGTGCCAAATTTCATGCTAAACAGCCCTATACAGTTGTTTAAACATGATAGAAAGATAAGTATTCAAACATCTTATGAACTTTCAGATTTGCAACATTAATAAATACTGAGAGGCATTTATTTTTAATCATTCTAGTTAACATATTTAATGCCATCATAGTTGAAATGATATTACTTCTACTACTACTACTGGCACTAGTGTAGTTGTACAAAATCAGAACATGCTAGTTGTGTTGGAGGTGGCACAAAATGTGTGGTTTACACTTAACCCATCGAGCGCTTGACATATATAAAGTCAATTAATTGTCATCTCTCTATGATGACAATTAGAGTTGTTTATAACAATTGTGTTATGCACACATGGTGCATATAGGGCGCTCCACGGTTTAAATAGAAGTTGTTATTTTTATTGGATATTAATCTATTATGTAGGAAATCATAATAATATTACCAGGTATCCACTTTGTGGCAGAATTGATCAGAAACTGTGAATCTGTGTGGATGGTTAGTTTTTTTACTCCATTTTCGAGTGCAGTCTTTATAGCCAGTGTGGCAGCTTGTATTTCTCCACAGTTGTTGGTAGCCCTGCCAGAGACCGGCTCACTCCTGTTGAAGCGGTGCTGGTGTCCCCAGTACACCCCCAGGCCTGCGCTAGCACCTTTTGTTCCATTGGCCGAACAGGCTCCATCTGTATAAACTTGGACAAAGCCTTCATCATCAACTTCAAAATCATTTGTGTCATTGTACTTGCTTCTTTTAACCTGAGGTGGATCTATTAAAATAGTTTTCTTAGCTATGGTACGACTAGTCTTGGATGCACTCTTTGTTATTTTGTCAATACCTTTAGAAAAGGAGGTCAGTCTTTTCTCTATGTCATCCATTTGCTTTGTTATTATGTCATCTAAACCATCATCAGAGAACTCTGAATTTGTTTCACTGTCTCCAGAGTTTTCTGAATCCTTTTTTTTTAGAGAACGTCTGGTCTTAGAGGATGTAGCATAAGACCTTTTCAAGTTATTACTAGAACTTTTAAAACTGTTGGTGGGTCGCGTTGCATTACCGTAGGTACCATTGGAATTGCCATTTATAAAGTCTGTAGCACCTGAGGCAGTATCAAACTTTTTGAATTTTGCTCCAGAGAATCCCTTTACTTGAGCTTCACAATCAGCCCATGAACTGTATATACCTGGGATTCGTCCTTTCGCTACTGCGTAAAACGGCATTTTAGTGAGCCTGTGAAATAAGGGCACGTTGCAGCAAGAGACTGTATAATTCACCGATGATACAGCTAAGTAGATTTTAAACGTTGACCTCAGGATACCCGACATTCATACTTTCTTTGAACCACAGATTGTACAATAATATCATATCACAGTCACAGTCATAGTCATAGAAGAAGTGCTAGTACTTCTTCTATGGTCACAGTACAATATCTAATCATTGCTTCGCTAACTCACTGTAACTCACAATGCGCTAACTTAAACGATTTCCGAAAACTGTCAAAATATTATATGAAACATCACTACGGAATTGACGTAGGCGGCATAGAGTACATTAAGATTTACTGTCATTAGGTACAAATGGAAAATCGTCCACGTGAAATAACCATTCTGAAAATGGGTCAAAAGTAATAATGTCCAAAGTGAATTTAGTCAAAATGTAATTGTGCTGAAAAGTATTTACAACCAAATTTATTTTCGTTGTAAATTAATTAAGTCCCAATGGAATTTTGTCCATTATAAATTATGACCAAAATGAAATACGCACAAGTGAATGTAGTGAATTAAGACCATACAATATAATATAAATTGTACAAATTTCAGGTAGGACGTATTTACAATTGGTCATATTTCTGAGTGTACGTAAATACAAATAGACATATTTTCCCATGGGACATGATTCCATTTTAGACGTTTTTCAAGATGGACAATTTTCCTTTTTGTTGTATTTCAAATGGTCATTTTTCTGAACTGACGTATAATTTCAAGTGGACGATTTTCCATTTGAACCTAATGACAGTAAATCATTAATTATTAGGGGTGGCGTAAAACGTAGTGATTATATTCTCTTTGGTGTGGCGGTAGTAACCAAAGAGTGTAATACCAAAAAACTCGGGACGTTGAAGTAGGTTGAAGTTCGTCAATTCGTCATAAAATAAAATAAATATCTATCTCAATCACTACCTAGAATTTAAAATTCTTGTTTAGAATCGAATAAAAGAATGGTTTTTGAGCAAATCGTCAGAGTCATTATGATTGTGCGCTTTATCAATTTCTCGGCAATAGTACCTCTTGAATGTATTTTCTCCTTTTGCCTCTGAATTTTCTATCGGCCGTTTTTAAAGCCATGCGGGTATCCACAGCCGAACGACAACCTAAAGGAGCGTCCCGACTGAGAGTCTGAGAGCATTCGCGTGCATACCTATTCGAGTGATGTGGACGTTGAGCCGAGCGTTACAAAGCATACACACCGCTCGATATTCGCGCCGAACGCCGAATGCTCATTTATCGAAGTTCGAAGTTACTTTAGCTGCATCCTTTTCTCTCGATCTCGTCTCGAGTGAGGAGTTACAGGGAGATAAAGATTATGGAGTTATAAGAAGAAATAACTCTTTATTTCACTTGAAATTAGGTAGGTACTCGAAAATCAAAGTTTAAACTTCCTGCCCAGCCGCCTAGTTAGGTGGCCATAAATCATAGAATAAATCGATACCACAGACACATGACAGATGAAAGGCATGGTATACACGTAAGTAAAGACATTTAAAGAGAGTGTAGACACTACTTTCACATTAAACGCTGCGCACATTCCAAGTAAATAGAGGTTTTTTATTTGGGATTTGCACACCGAAACTTATAACACGCTGACGTAACGTAACGCCGTACTTATTGTGTACGTCACGGTTTTAACGTGTCTCTTACAGCGATCGTTATGGTCATGTCTAAAATAACGCGATTTAATCTTGATGAAGCACAATTTGTTTACGCACATTTTTGAGCATAACTTAAGCACCTTTATGGTCGATCTTTAATTTTAAAATAGTGTATCAACACCTACTGGCAGGACGTGTTTGCACATGATTAATCAATCACAAAAAAAACCCGAGCTGTCAAAATTTTGTCTATGAATTCTCCTCGCTTGGAACTTGCCTTGGTACTGAAATGGAAAGAGCGGTGTAACAGTAATAGTTTTATAGGTTTTTCTTGTAATTGTGTAAAGACAAAATAAATGGTGTAAACTTGAAACTCTAGCAATATTCCCCGAGGGTCATGGCGTCGACAGGCAGTACACCTTTTCCTAAATGGCAACTGGCCATTCTTCTCGGCGCACCTTTGGCCATCGGCTTAGGTTACTTTTATCTAAAAAATAGATTAGAGGATGCCGAAAAGAAAAAAGTGGCCGAGCTCAAAACTAAGACAACAGTTTCTTTGGATAACGAGGAGAACAATTCTAAAGCGGCTGAAAGCGCCATCGATCGGGCAATGAAGCTGAAAGGTGCTGGAAATCGCGCTTTCCATGCAGGCGAGTATGACAAAGCGATCTCGCTCTACAACGAAGCCATCGAGTCGTGCCCGGCCGACCGGCCGGTTGACTTGGCCACCTTCTACCAGAACCGCTCGGCCTGCTACGAGAAGCGTGAGATGTGGGCGCAGGTCAAAGAGGACTGCACCGTAGCCCTCCAGTTCAACGAGAAGTACGTCAAGGCGTTCTTGCGGCGCTCTCGCGCGGCCGAGAAGAGCGGCGACCTTGTCTTAGCTCTGGAAGATGTCACGTCTGCTTGCATCCTTGAGAGGTTCCAAGTGCAAAGTTCTTTAGTCAATGCTGATCGCATCCTAAAGGCCTTAGGTCGGCAGCACGCCAGGGAGGCCCTCGCTAAGCGACACCCTGTCATGCCATCTAAACATTTTATCAGGACATACTTTTCCGCCTTCTCTGAAGACCCCATTGCTAAGATCTTACTGGATGAAAGTGTAACTGGTGGTTTCGTGAAGGCGAAGCAAGCTCTAGATGCCCAGGATTATGAAGTTATTGTAGAGGCATGTTCAGCAGAGTTAGAGGCTGATGGGAAGTATAAAAATGAAGCTTTACTTCTGCGTTCCACCTTCTATTTGCTGCTTGGTAGGCATGAGGAAGCACAGGCTGATCTGGGGAGAGTGATTGACAGTGATACTTCTACTAAGGTCAAAGTGAATGCACTTATCAAGAGAGCTTCACTGTACACGCAGCTTGAGAACACTGAGCGCTGCCTGGAGGACTTTGCCCGTGCAGCTCAGCTAGATCCCAACAATTCAGACATCTACCACCATCGTGGCCAGGTCTACTTGCTACTGGAACGCATGGATGAGGCCACTGCCGAGTTTGCTAAAGCCGTCCAACTAAACCCTGACTTCTCGATTGCCTATATCCAGAAATGCTATGCTGATTACAGACATGCACAGCTGAGCAAGAATGTGGGTGCTCTATCACAGGTCCGGTCAGACTTTGAACGTGCTCTAGAGAGGTTCCCCAAGTGTGCTGAGGCTTACATTTTGTTTGCTCAAGTTTTGTCAGACCAGCAGGAGTGGGGCCGGGCCGAGAGCCTGTTTGACTCGGCGCTGTCTGTTGACCCGCACAATGCCACCCTGTACGTCCACAAAGGCCTGGTGCAGCTGCAGAAGAGCACAGACTTCGATAAGGCTGTAAAACTGATTAATAAAGCCATTGATATGGATGATAAATGTGACTTTGCTTATGAAACTCTGGGTACTATTGAAGTGCAAAGGTAAGTTTGTAAGAAATCATTCATATCATTTATAGTTCCTTCCCTACCCTTATTTCAACCCAACTGAGAAGGTCTTCAGTTTGCCATTTTTCTCTATCCATAGCCAATGAAATCCCCACATTACGAACACTTAGCATAAGTAGTACTATTAAACACTTTATTATACTAGGTCATCTGTTTACTGCTCAGAGAGATAATAAGATAAAGTATTTCTATTTATATAAGACAATGTGTTAATATTTAATGTAATTACAACACATTGTTTTGTATTGGTTGGTACTTATTGTCAGTGTCAGAGGTCAGCTTCAAAGTTCATATTTGATTATGTCAATGTGTCACTATCAGCAGTGTACAGTCGTGGCTCATAGCCAATTTGATTTAGGCCACCTCTACCTTGCACCATATTTAAATAATGCTTTTAATTTTGCAACATACATAATTTTTGTATATTGATGTTGAGTACTGCAGTATAGTTTTTAAATCAGGTTGTGTTTGTTATCCATTATTTGTTCAGATTATTTACTATCACTGAGTAGTGTCCTTGGAGCAGCAAAGATAGCAGATTATCTTTTCTTTGCATCAAATTTTTCACGGGTTTTTAGATTTTATCTGAAGTATTTGTACTGTTATGTAATATACCAGTTCTTGTATTGTGTAATGTAAAGACTTGCAGCATTATTAAATAATTTTAAATACTATTTAATGTTATCAGCATTATGCATATATGCATGTTTGCTATTGTATTGTTTTTTTGCTATATTGCCCTGTGTTTTTATTTTGTCTTTTTTATTTTTGTACAACAAAGAGTATACATGCATGTACATAGATTATTATTAAACAATGATAAAACACATCATGTTAGGACACACATATTTTGAAAAAGAAAGAAATCTCTTGCTTAAATATTAAGTATCAATTATTATTTTTATACAATTGCAGTAACAGTAAATCCAGCATAAGTTCATGTAGGTACAGTCAAGGTCACCAATATGTATACACCACAGTCTCAAAAATATGTACACAGGCCTTTTAACTATGGCAATAAGGTCTATGTGTACATATTTTTGCAACTATGCGCGGCTATTTATTTTAACCTAGACTGTGTGACTTTTTACCAGAAAGGAGGGGACATTGTCCACTAGCGACATGAAATAATCTTGAATCTCGGTCAAAGAATAAACCTACAGTATGAAGTTAATATTGTAGTCAATACTATCTTTATACTAATTCTAGCTTTGAATAAATAAAAGATTTTCAAGGGATCATGCATTCTTCCAGGGGTAACCTGAAGCGGTCACTGGAGCTGTTCGAGAAGGCCATCGCGCTGGCCAAGACCGAACTGGAGATGACGCACCTGTTCTCGCTGAAGGACGCCGCCGCCGCGCAGCTCAAGGTGTCCGAGCGCTGGGGGCTCGACTGGACCGTCAGCTAGGCGCACGAAACAAGGCATTTGCCAAGTGAGATTGGCTTTAAAACACTGTTTTTTCATTTCAATTTAAAAACCCCTTTTTTGCAATTCAGTACTTAAATGCCGATGCTTGATTTTAAAGATTTACTGATACAAAAGCCAAGTTAACTTGGTTCCCTTGTTCCGGCGCCGCGCCCAATAGCTAGCTGACCCAGGACGCTGTCTATATGTCGAACTCCCCGAAGGGTTGTCCGGACCTATAGTGAGTACTTTTAGATAATTTAATGAATGTAAACAAACAAATCTACTTAATATACTTCATCAGTCAGTAGAATCAGAAGACTTGCGCCATAGTTTGAAAGAAAGAAAGAAATGAGTTTTTTGGGTTGTTTATTAGAGCCAGATGTTTTGTTTACATTATTTAATTATCTAAAAGTGCTCAGTATACTTGTGGTAGTTCCTGTTACATTCGGGTCTATAACGAGGTCCCTAATTTAAATCATAATTTACGGTCATCCTCCTTCTTGATTACTGCACTTTGTATCCTCACTTAGTGCAAAAACCTGAAAAACTGTACTGAAAATCTTTCTGAAATGATGATATAATCACAAGATTTAGTTAAAACTTAATCATGCATTTACGAAGTGAGTCGTTTGTTTCGTGAAGCTATATAAGCCATGAGTATGTAATTGTCTAGTGGCACTGGTCTGTTTGAGACTCATCACAAAGTAAATTGTATTTGTAATGGGTACGGGTCGTGACACGATCGACGAAATTTTTAGGATGTTTTTAACTTGATGTGATTTAAAGTTTATTCCTAGATAGTTCACCTTGGCTCGTGTTGCGTGGGTTATCTCTTTATATCTGTCATCGAATTGATGATGTATCAAGAGTCACACTATGCATAGGTATAAAATACACATAGTGCGTAGTTCCGTTAAAGTTGCTAATCTAATGCAGTTGTGGCAACCAAAATGCCCAAATTGAGGCAACATGCTGATTTAATATGCCGCATGTTTAGCCCAAAGCAATTGCAGGGCTTCACACGTCGGCACAAAGTAATTTGAATGTAAAGTACGCGAGAGAATGAAAGACGCATGACAGCGGCGCCATCATCTACACAAAGTGTCAGTTGTATTGAGAACTAGTTCCATTTTGAGCCATCACATGTCTTTCATTTCCTCAAGTTAACTTAACTTGAGTAAGTGGGGAATCCCTGGACATTGGCGAAACGTAAAAAGACCTCCCGGAATCACTGGACATTGGCGAAATACAAAAAGGGACCGTTTGTTTTACACTTCATATTGAAGTTGTGGTTGAATACCGTCGAAGATGTAATGTATCTATTGTGAAATTATGTAGTGATTGTTTTGCATTTATAATAAAATAAATTGATAAATTATATATTTTGCATCTTTAGATAACAAACCAAATATTGTTAGTGTATATAATGCAATTTTGGTACGAATGGTGAAGACCGGTGACCGGTGGTATGAAATTCCAAACTCCAAACTCCAGCGCCGATAACAGTGCGGTTACAACTATGATGCGAACAGTATGTCAATATGATTGTATGTTGAACATTAGTATGTACATATGTCTGTGTACTCTACATTGTCTTAAGCGTTTTGGTGCATTGAACGATTACAGAAACATTAATATAACATGTATGATATTATTGTTACTGTATCTGTTGACAATCACTTGAATGTGTGTTAAACCACTGAATAAATAATCTATATCTAACTATATCCATGTATTCACAATTTTAATAGCTGCTTTGGAAAGTGGTGCATGTATACTACGGCCTTCACGCTATTCCACATTGTTACTGGATAACAAATTTTTGTACGATCCAAACGATTTAAATAATAATTTTATTGAGCTCCAAAACTACCACAGCACAATGTTTGGCATTTTGAAACAACGTAGGTACCTCGTGCAAAGTGGCGTCGCTATTTCAAATGTTGCCGGCCTGCCACGTAATGTAACGGCGAAGTATTCGTCCAGGGGGTCGCTTTGTTGGTATTGTTTTGTAATCAGGCAAGAGCGGTTAGCACAGCACTTGTAACACGTCCAGCTCCGCAGTGTGACGCTCGAGCGGCGGCGCGGCTCTCGCCTCGTGCGAGCAACGGTATTCCAGCTTTTATAGACTAAATAAAAATTGTATGTAGAGATAGTTACAATGCGGATATCTCAGACGTTTGTCGATGTTTTGGATGCATCCTTACCTTATTTTACCTTTAGATTGTGATTTAGAACTGCTCGCGGGGATTGTACGAGAGTTGTTACCTCACCGATAGTGGATAGATTCAATTTATGAAAAATACGAAATAAATTATTCGAAACTACGTTATTGGTTTTAATGATTGCCTTATACCTACGACGAGTCTCAATTTTTTTTAAACCTTTCGCATTCCGGTGGCTACTGAGGACGCCATTGTGAAAAACTACTTGATTTCTTTTTTAAGGCACTAAAAACTTTAGTTTTTTGCGCTATACATGTGTCTGGTTGCGAAGGTAGATAACAGGCGCTGTATGTTGGTTTGTTAGATCATTTTCACAACAAGCATTTTTTCATAGTAGCGAATGTACACATAGCATTTTTTCATAATCGTTAATTTCCTTAATCGATTTTCTTCATGTAGCTATTTTATACATAGCGTTATTTAATGATCGGTGATATTTATTATTCGCATTTTTACCGTTCCCAAGTTTTCCCAATCTCAAATCTTCCCAATAGTAATAATTACATCGTAATACGTACGTAGGTTATACGTTGGCTTTTATATCAGGTCCGGAGGGCCAACATAACCCAGAAATAGGAGCTCCGCCAAGCGGAGCTCCGTCGACTCTCAAATTAGAGTTTTGGAATGGGAAAAAATGTGACTAATAAAATAATCCACTGGTAATTTTAGCGAATTAAATAAACGCGAACATTAAATAGTAACGCTACATGAAGAAAACCAAATAAGAACACTCCTCGCTACCATAAAAAAATGCAATGTGAAAATTCGCTATTATGAAAAAATGCTTATTGTGAAAATGATCTAACATATCTGTATGTTATCTGATCCTTTTTTGCCTATTATTATCAGAGTAGATAAATCTCGCGTTGGAGCAACAGACCAACAAAATTTAGGCGTTCAAAAATTGTACCTACGGGTGATTATAAGTTCGGTATTCCAAGGACCTTTTTAATCAACCGGAAGAGAAAAAAGTGGAACCGACAGAGAAAAACTCCGAGAGTAGGTATATTTTATTTCTTTATTAGGTACCTCGTGTTTTATTAACATTAGAATAAATGGTCATTTTCGCACATTTCCTTTATCGTAAATACCTAATTATGAAAAATAATAATCATATTTTATCAAAACACCATTAAACAAACTTATCATTAGGTACGCAGATTTTTAATTTCATCGAAAGGCAATCATTGTCGAAATATTTAATTTCTAATATTCATTTCGTTAGATTTCGTTTAAGGCGAAAAGAAAATATCTGTAATATAGCGGTAATTTATTGCGATTTAAAAAAATAAACAAGTATAGGTGACCAAACAATACAGACGCGTTTCCATTTGTTTCTTTTTTAAACCAATCGTGTCACTGCTAGATCACTTGACTTTTCGTATCACGTCATCTAAAAGTGACGCGATTGGTTTAAAAACGAAACGAATAGAAACGCTGGTCAGCGTTAGTGCATCTTGTCTAGGGGCTCAGAAAGATTAGGTAACAAAGAATCTTTGAATAGTTTGTTATTGCAAAGAGAAAGGGAAATTACCACTGATACCTAACACTAAAATTATTCTTGCGAAACTTTGCGTGTGGTGTGTGTGAGAGTTACTATGTATGTAGAATAGAATAGAAATAATTTATTCAACGCATACACACATTTGAAAAAAAAACTAAAAGAAAAAAACATTTAACACGGCGTTGAAAAGGGCTCCTCTCAGCTTTGTGCCGCAGCAAGCCGCGGCGCTGGTTTTCAGAGGGACCCTGACTAAAAAAACTAACTTAAATATCTAAAAAAAAAGGGATGACGACACAAACATCAGCTCGAATCGATAGTAAGTGGTCATCCTTACTTGTAACCGTTTTTTTTGTATGTATGTATGTGTATTTACGCACATTATCTATCGTAAAAAACGCTTAATCAAAAAACAATATTTACATAGGGATGTACAAAGGCATGTTTGTGAGGTACTCCTTTACGCTGTAAAGGCTTTACGGATTTGGATGAAATTTGGAATGGTGATAGCTTATACCGTCTTTCTTTCATTCTCTCTTCCAATCCTAACCAGTCTCAATCTCTAGCCATACTTATTTCATCCTGGCTACACTCGCCTGTGGCTACCTCGGCAAACAGCTGCTGAACAAGTTGGTCATGATATTGGACAGTTGTCATGCGTATCCTGCATGTTTTGTATTTGTATTTTTGTTGGTCTGCCGCGACGCAAGCGGCCTTCTGTGTTACAACGGCACGCTCACGTCCCTGCGGTTCGGGGACGACCCCTTGGTAGGGAATGGACCCTTCAGCCCCAAGGGGAAATCTGTGGCCCGGCTGCGTTGCTCCATGACGATAAGTTGTGCAGGTTAGCTAAATTCAGTCAAAGACTATGGACGTGTTACTCTATAGCTGATGAGGGTAGGGCTTGATTTAAAGAAAATAGGCAATGTTATCGTTTTAACCTAACAATGTGAGATAGATCGTTAAGGCGCTGGGTATAAAACTGATGTAAGTATACTCCGCGTTCCGTTTATAACACGTTTCAGTACCAAATGCTGGAGAACGGAATCCTTATTTAAGTTAATAATAATAAATCTCACTCAAATTAATCATTCTCTCTTTTATACGTTATTGCGACAAGGGTTTTAAATGTAGGTACAGGTGTTTCTGAGTTGTATGTACGTATGCAGTATAAAAACCATATTTTAAGATGATTGGGTTTTTACCGTGTTGAATAGAGGCCCAGGTGCAGATATGCTTGATATAAGTAGGGATATATTGCAAGCCCCTAGCACAATTGAACTGCAATGTGGACGGGCGGTCGGAGCAGAAATTTCTGACACCACTACAGCCACAGCAGCGTTGGCAGCTCTCAGCTATTTCTTTCATTACAAAATCTGCTCTGTCCTGCGATGTGTGGAACCCACAGGTGGAACCGCATCGCCTGGCGTGTCGGCATACGTTTAGTAAGATACGGTGTTATATACCATAACCTGCTAAGCTAAGCTCCGCTCCTTTTTAGTACTTTTAACTCTCTATAAACCTACCTTTTTGCTTAATTGGCGCCAAACGCAATTCTCTCTCTGCGGGCTAATTATATGCTACTTACAGATATTATATGAGTAATTATATTCTTTGCTGCTGGCCACTTATGTTTTGTCCTTTTCCGTTTTTACAAAAAATGTGGAGACGAAATACCTACAACCGGTCGACATCGCAGTCTATTTACGCAAGGCGCTAATAGTTCAGAAATACATGAAGACGCTATGGCGACTATCTGACATCACGCTGTCATTGTAAAACGTCAAATTTTTCGAGTAGGTATGAGTTTCGGGTGAAATTCGCTCGTTATAATCAGTAACACCAACAAAGCATGTGTTCAAATGTGGGATGCGCAGTGTTATTTTGTGCTGCTTAACATTGGAGTGGCAACTGGCTTGTCTTGCTTCAACTGCTCGTCGACGCAGCGGGACTGGAGCCGCTGCGCGGGCGACTTCAGCACCGTTCCGCTGCCGTTTAACAACAGCAAGCTGCATTTGGTCAACTGCACTGGAGGTCTTTCCGCATGCGCGGTCTTTATATTGTGTCTCAGATTTTTTTCCCTTGAGTTCTTAGAATTTTATAGCTTGGAAAAATGAGTGGCGTGGCGGAGGTGGAAGTCCATATCTTCGAGTGGCAACCACCAACTTGAGCAGCAGTTTTATAATAAAAAAATGATAATGTTGGCAATTTCACTCCAAACACGCCCTCATTTTTTCAGGTTATAGGTACCTAGTACATTGTATCATTCAGAACAGAAAAAAAAATCAAGCAGCCTAATAATATAAGTACTTAAGTACCTACTTACAATAATTTTCCGTGCTACTCTTAATTCGCAACATAAACATTTGAATTCCGTTGAATATGAGATCTTTTTAATACCCGCGGAACGAGTAAGGGAAGGGAAGACGAAAAAAAGGGGACAACTCGTTATACTTTCAAACCGACAAGCGGCAGTTAGTTTCCGCGTACCTATTAATACTTATTGTTTTTCCGCTAGCTACCTCTTTCACTGCCGCTGTGCTGTAAGCCCATCCAAAGCCCTAAGTAGTTGTTCCTTGCATTGTTGTAGACAACGCTATGTGCTTCGTGCGTTCCTGGGCGGCGCGCGCCAAGCACGCGTGGCTGGTGCAACGGGGCTGCTACCATACCGGCCACGAAGACCCCCTGCCCCGCACGCTTCACATCCCCATGAGATCCATGTCGTGCAAACATGAAAGGTACCCTCGACAACTTTAAGCTGAGTACTCGCTAGCGAGCCGTAAAGGGCCTGCTAGACGGTCGCCAACAAGCGCTTCCGACAGCGCGACCTTGTTCGAAACCGACCGTGTAGATAGTTTGTTTTCAGAAAAAAAAAATTGCTACGGCCTTGGTGACAAGCCTCCGACCAAGGTCGCACCATAGGGGAAAAACCGTTGGCGACCGTCAAGCAAGCCCATAACTGTTACAGTTGCACGTAATATTGTGATGTGTGTGCGGCTCGCGAGCCTGGGGTGTGATTCTTTCAAAAACGCGGTCGGACAAACGAACGAGTGGATGTCGCAGCTGCGAGTTTAAGTAGTCCCGTCAGAAACAACAATTTAGCGTGTGCATTTTCAATTTGGCAGCATGGCTTCTGCCTAATTGATATTGAAATCCCTCGCTGCGCTCAAGAGCTAACCTAAGATTAGTCGCTACAATCGTGATTAAATTACAGATTCCTTCGCTTACTCGGCAGTGCCGGATTAAGCAAGCGCGGGGCCCGTAGCAAATTGTATAAAGAGGCCCTTGGTTTGTTTTAAGTTATTCCTAAGTTTAGGGTGCTAAATAAAATAGAACCAGGAATACAAATCAGGGAGGCGTAGGTGCTAGGGGCCTCCCAATGCGTGGGCCCCCCCAATGCCCGGGGCTCGTAGCATTTGCTACTCTTGCTGCGTGGCTAATCGGCCACTGTTAGGTACTCGAGGTTCAAAATCAACACTCGCAGCAAAACCAGCTTTGCTCTCTCGTTGCACAAAGAACTAGGTAATCTCGGTGGCAGCGTGGCTTGTGGTGTTGATTCATATAATCGTAAGTTACCTACTCAGTTCGAACCCCAGCGGCCGCTAGCTGCGTGGACTTACCCGAGTTCCCAGTGTTTCCTGTGGTGTAGCCGATGCTCTTACAAACTTACAATACAGTAGTTACAGTGAAGAGAAAACATAGGGAGAAAACATCCACATTCCGCTAACGAATGAGGAAAGCTAAGCTCTCTTCATTCAGTAATCAGCACCTTCCTGCCACCTTGACCAGATCGTCGGTCCACCTCATCCGTCTAGCGTGAAACCCAACAATTTGCACTGGTGACACAGTGGCAGGGGACTGTTTATAGACAGTGGTGCCACTATACCTTTGCCAGAAAACAGCATGACGCTTGACTTTGCCACGTTAAGGATAAGCCCGTTCGCTGAGAACCACTGCTGTAGCTGCTCGCACACTTTAATCCGTTGTTTAAGTTGCTCATAAGATAAGACACCATCCCTATACAGCTTGCACAAGTTGTAATATGTCACTTGTCGCTCAGTATGTCTCTATCGTTACAGACGAGTTAGAAAGAGAGATCCGAGCGACAACTAGTCGCGGACCGTTTGTGCTAGCCCGTACTATGGTCACCTTTATTGGATAAAGCTCAAGCTTCCGTCATTCTCGCACTTGCATACTGGTTAGAAAGTGACACGTTATATCCACGTCGATAAAAACTACCATAATAGTGCCGCTGTTTCGTTTGTTTCCAGGCTCGGTGACGCCGAATACAGAGTGTGTCTTTGCCAAGCAGACTGGTGCAACTCTGCAAAATCAAACGTTTACCACGAAACGCAACTGAAGTTTACGAAAAGTATCGTCGCTGTATTAGCTTGTTACATTCCTTATTTGTATATCTTATAATATTAGATGCTGTCATTGTATGAGGATTTTATTAATTATAGTATTTTATTAAATCTTTTTTCTTTCCGCTCTGATGGACTAACCCCATAAGGACTAATTGGCGAAATTACCGACTCCGCAAAACGATCACATCGCGCATCGCTTTTAGTCCACAAGTGTCGCAGGATGACTACCTACTTATTTTGTGTTACTAAGGTAGGTTAGTTTCGTTAGGCAACTTCAAATGCCCGAAGGGCAAACCGCGCAGGAATAGGAGCTCCGCCATGCGGGGCTCCTTCAACTTTTCTTACGACGACAAATGAAAAATGAAAAAATAACTGGTTATTTTGTGACTCGGTTTTCTTGAGATTTAGGCTACACCGATGTGGTCATTTTGTGATTGAGTAATTGTGCGACCTATTCATTCTACTACTAACCCTTTCCGCTTTCACTTTATCTGAGAGTGTATTCCTCGAAAAGGATCGTAAGAAGTGTGTGTTAGTGGGCCGCCGGGAGCCCAAGATGGCCGGCCGCCGCGCGCCTGCGCGCCCGCGCTTTTTGCCCGCGCCACACCGAACCTACCTACATAATTAAGAAGAAAATAATTTTCACATCGCGATCTATTGATTGGGCTACATATAAAGTCGGCCTAGGAAATTTTATGATTGTGTTTGCTTGAATCGAATGCGAAGTCTGAGCAGTTTTGTTTTACTCATCACATTTTGGTTACGTAGCTAAATAGTGAAAACGGAACGCTTGTACCTAGTTTCACCATGTCTGAATTTCCGTCGGTCTGTCTGTATATCAAAGTCCCTTTTTCTTAAAAAATTTAAAAAACAAAACTGACATATACTGCACAAAACGAAATAGTAAAAAAATATTTATTATATTACAGTCTAGTACAAATGTACTTATTATAAATAAATAAATATATAGATTTCACACCAATTGACCTAGTCCCAAATTAAGCTCTAGGCTTGTACTATGGGTACTAGACAACGATATTAAGACTTGTATAGAGAAATATATACTTAAATACATAGAAAACATCCAAGACTCAGGAACAAATATTCGCGCTCATCCGTCACACAAATATCTGCCCTTAACGGGATTTGAACCCAGGACCGTTAGCTTCGTAGGCAGGGTCACTACCGACTAGGCCAGCGCGTCGTCATTATGAATTTACTTTTGCACGTTTTCCCATTAAAATAAGGTGCAAAAGTGTATACATATATGTTTCTGCTCGTCTGTATGTACAGTCAAGGACTTAAATTGTTATGCCACTATGGAACCCTGTCACAATGACAGCGTCATGCTACATGAAATAAATTACGCAAAAATTGGGGATATCCCAGAAGTTCCATATTTTCTAGTTCCATATGGAACTACCGGGATATTCATTTTGAAGGAAATGTCCCAGAAGTACCATATGGAACTACTGGTACATATTTATATTAAATGTCTCCCTCTGCTAAGTACGACCTTTGTATACATATATTTATTTTACATACTTAATTGGATACTTCTTCACATTGATTACCTACATACTTCAGTTAACATTGTCAAGTATATATGACACTTCAGGTTTTACGTTGTTTCTTATACAAGTGATCGTGTCCCTCGGTAAAAAATGTGCAGTGCCAACCCTAGCGTTTTCAATGATTTTGCAACCTGATAACGGGGTATGCTCCGAAGATACTCAACTGATTTAAAACTAAAATAAAAACAAAACCAGATGTAAAGCCTAGTATGTAGTTCCATATGGAACTATTGGGATCATTTATTTGACATTTACATATGTACCGATTGTTCCATATGGAACTAGAACTATGGAACTTCTGGGATATCCCCCAAAAATTAATGATTAACGTTATGTGACAGGGTTCCATAGTGACAACAATTAAAGTCCTTGACTGTACCATGCATAATAATTTCGGGAAGGATTACAAGAAACGTTATTTTTGTAACGTATTTTAAAACCGTAATTTTGCCATTTTTGGGGTTCCGTACTCAAACTGTTTAAAGTCAAACTTTGTGTTTAGGATAACGCGTCTTTTTTGTAAGGAATGGTGAAAAGTGAATAGAATTCAACCTATTATTTAGTGTATAATGGTGGTAGGATCCTGTGCAGGGTCCTTCCGGATCGCTACCACCATCTTATCCTTTACCCACCGCCAAGCAACAGGGCTCGCATTGTTGTGTTCCGGTGTGGGGACAAGACAACCAGTGGAATTACTAGCATAGAGGCATTTCCATCTTAGTCCTCAGGGTTGGCAACGCATTTGAAGTCTTAAGATTGCAGTCTTGAGATTGTAGTCTTGAGAATTCAAATGTCTAGATTGAGTCTCAGATCCCACGTACCATCAGAGGGAGTGTTCGTGTGCCTTCTTCTGTACATATGTAAAAAAAAAAAACAAGTTTTTCAACCTTGTGTTATCGTGCAAGTCTTATGGGTGTAGGGGCCAGATGTGCGATGAAAAGTGCTTTTTTATAGATAACTTATTTTATTAACAACGAAAATAATTTAATATGGTCAGTCGATAGTTAACAATAATTACATTTAGATAATTTACCTAGTACCGTTATAAAATCTCATTCATCTATCTTCGTCGTCGTCGCCGTCTTCGTCATCGTCGGCTTTGTCATCGTCGTCATCATCCAGGTCATCGATGACGGCGGCGGCGTCGCTCGTCACCACCTTCGCGATCAGCCCGGTGACGCTCGTGCTGTTCTGCCGCCCTTTTAAAAAGTTATAAACATACTCATCTACAGTGTCTTCGTCAAACAGTAAGTAATCTGCTAAGTCCACCTGCCTTTTCCCTCTGGTTGTTTGAACAGTTTTACGCCTGTAATTGTCTATATCGACGTCGCTATCTACGATGCCTTTCCTGTAGACGTCTAGGGGCACGTCGCTCCCGTCGCTGATGTCGTACTTGATGCCCACATTAGCCTCTTGGATCTCAATCGAACCAACGCCGTTGTTCACTAAGGATTTCAAATTCGGCGTTCTGCTTTTTCTATATGCAGCTGGCTTCTCGTGTTTCTTTTCTTTAACTGGATGCAAGTGTTTAACTTCGTTAGTTTCATTAGTTTTTGGGATTTCATTGCTAATTGCATAGTTATTGATGGGTTTTGATTTTGAACTATACGTTTTGACTTTGGAATGGCCTTGTATTATAAGGTATGAAGGTGTTGAAGACTCCAGAGTTGGCTTGCGCTGCTCAGTAGCCGCAGCAGCGGTAGCTGCCGGTGTGGTATACCGCATGTGTAAGTAGGGGTCGTGGCTAGGCTTGGGTGGTTCCTGATTGGGACTGTTGGGGATAAACGGGTTTACTGGAGAAAGTGTTTTTTCTGAAGAAGCTTCAGCAGTTTTAGTGACAGGCGGCGGTTGCATAGTTTGCATGGAATCTAATTTCAAAGGATCATCAGGCAACTGTTCTTTGAACACTTGAATATTGTTAGACGCGTGTGCGTAGAGGTTGTCTTCGGGTCTCTCTGGGCCGTTCACCAGCGGCATGCTCATCATGGAGCCTAACATGTCTAAAATGGAAGCTTTATTACCACTTGGCCGGAGAGTAGGGACTGGTGTCGGCTGGAAGAACATTCTCTTGTCGGTTGTTGTGTCTTCGTAGTATTCCGGAGTTTCTGTAAACGAATCTGCAGCTGTCCAGATGGTGGCGGCTTCAGTGGAAGTAGTGGGTGCAGGAGCTCGCTGAGAGGAAGGCGGAGCCGTCGGGACGAAGGTAGGTAGCAGTATTGGTTCGAAGGTCACGTGCGGTGGAGGAGCTTCCGATAACATTGGTTTATAAAACGCGTAAGGATGCCGCGACAGCTCGAAATGATCGTTGAGGATGAGGTTAAGCGTGTCGTTGACTTCACTCTCGTCAAACGGAGTGGTGGGCCCCCATCCCGCGTAGTCGCTACCCACAGAAGTGTTATTTTTCGTTTGATTGCCGCTTGTTAACCAATTTTGATTCGTAGTTGAAGACTGATAAATCAAATTCGATTCTTGCAAGGCGTACAGCGACGTCAGTGGGTCCGGGGCGCTAGTAGTAGTTTCTCTTATTTCAATATGTTGCGATTCTGTCGGGTTAGGGTGTGGAATTTGTAGCGGTAATTCCTCATCATTGAGTATAAAGAGTGGTGTTTTGCGTCCAGGTGGTGGGAGCGGGGGTGGGACCAGAATAGTCATAGGGTATTGTTCGCCGAGTTTGTACTGGTATTCCTCGTATTTGGGAGGCGAGGTGCGGTGGGGGCGGCGGGACGGTGGTAGCGGGGGGCGGGCTCCGATGCTCGGTTTGCGGGAGGAGACGCCGAGCATGAGGACCTCGGACTTCCGCTCGGGGCGGGCGTCGTCGGCCCAGTAGCGGACCCGCTCGAGCACGGGCGGCTCGTAGTCGTAGGTGGGGTCGTTGTGCAGCGGGTCGCCGCGCCCCGTCAGCGGCCGCCACTGCTCGAAGTCCATCCGGGGAGAGAACACCGAAGCCGCCCCGGCGAGAACGTCGGCTGCGACTGCAATTAAAAACACGGATGCGGTCAATTGTGAGTATGAAAAGCAAAAAAGGGTGTTCGAGAAAAAAAAAACTCGCTTCAATCAAAACTGCTTTGTAGCCTAGAAGTTGTAATATTTGTCGGTCGCGGCGTAGCGCAATTTATTTCTTTTTACGATTTTATACCAATCTAGTTTTTACGCGCGATTTCGTCCGCGTAGGTTTCGGTTACCGTTATTCCCTCGGGAAATTTTAAATATTGCGCGATGAAATGTTAATCCTATTTATTTTTTCTATATGAGTAAGTTTATCGTTGTCTAGTACACATGACAACGATAAACTTACTGCCAAAATAAGCCGCTGCTTAAGCCTAATAGAGCTTAGTTTGGGACTAGGTAGGTAAATTAAATTTGTGTGAAATTGGCCCCTATACTGCTCGGAAATATGAACTTTTTCGGTCTAGTTTGGGGTCAAAAAACATCACTTTTATGACAGGCCGTTTTCATTTAAAAAATAACTTGGCCTATATCATACTAGTAACGTAAATTAATTTATTAATTATTTTGTAATGGCTGTAGGTACTAGTAGTTATAATCTTCTTCATTGGTCTAGTAACGAGTATAAAAATGTCTGAGTCTGACCAATTCTTTGTACTACTTATCGGAGTTCTCTGTTGTGGCAGGCTCTCATAGGACAGGTTCATGTCATGCAGGGCTACTTACAAGACACGTTGGTGCCATGGCGGAGCGCGCCGGCGGGCCCGGGCTCCGCCGCCGCCGCGGCCAGCAGCGCCACCGCCGCTACCATCTTACAGGCCTGCTTCTGTGAAAGCAAAATAAACACATCTCATCACCATCATCGACCCATGTTATAGTCCACTGACTGGACAAAGGGCTCCTCTCGGATGTCCCTCGGAATCGAACTTTGGTCCTATCGATGAGATTGCGATGCGGTGGTATTATGGTTTATCATTGGTTTTCAGTTGAGTCTGATTACTTTTTTAGTTTTCCAAAAATACTTACCTGCTGTTAGGTTAGGTTAGGGTTGTATTATAAGATTATAAGAACACTATAAAAAAAACAGGCGGTAATTGCTTTAGGATAAACGTAAATTCGGATAAGCGATGCATTAGAACAAATGACGATTAGGGATTTCAAGATAGACCCCTCTCTCTTGATCTATCTGAAGCGCTTGCAGCACCACCACCGCCGCTACCTTATAACAGGCCAGTTTACACAAACAACGATACTTAGATGAACCTAGATTAAGAGTAAGTAGAATTATAATTTTAATGATTACTGTAAAAAGTTGGCTTCATAATTTGTATTGATTTGTGCCAAAGATAGTGTGCAATATTGAATAATAGCTTTATAATAAGGATAATTAATTATGCGGGTAGTGTAGCCCTCTCATGTTGCTGTGCCCTCGCAGGGCGTCACATGTATACCTGTAGTTGTAGTTCCACCTGTTGTACCGTAATGTGACACGCAATAAACTATTTGAATTTGAATTTGAACGAACACATCTCATCAGTCATCACATCACCAGCATCAACCCATGTTAAGTAGTCCACTGACTCGACAAAGGCATCCTCTCGGGTGTCCCTCAGAATACCTAATAACGTTGGTCCTAACACATCGTTCCTCCGAATGACGAACGTATGCAATGCGATGGTATGTTGTTTGTCATTGGTTTTCAGCTGATTCAGATAACTTTTAAGTTTTCCAAAAATACCTGCGGTTAGGTTAGGGTTGTATTATAACAACACCATTAAAAACACAGGCGGAAATGGCTTTAGGATAAACAAAAATTCGGACAAGCGATGACAAGGTTAAGGCTCTCTCGGTTTATCCCAAGCGCGCGCTATCCAATTCCTGCCGGCTACACTAACTAAAGATTTAACGCGTGTTGTAACGAGACGTTTCGCTTTACCAAGACCCTTAAGCGACATACAAACATTATAGGCACGTTTGCTTTCCGAGCATTAAGAGTTGTAATCGCCGCAGGTTTTTTGGTCGAAACCTCGTTAAAATGCCAAGCGGCGGCGGGAAGAAAGAGCGATGCATTACCGGCCATCCCCTGCATGCTCCATACACATAGCGAGCGCGAATACCTGACCCCGATACCTACCTTGTTTTGGGATTCCTTCTCTAACCTAAAAAACCGGCCAAGAGCGAGTCGGACTCGAGCAACGAGGGTTCCGCACCTACCCCACGTCTTATTGACGACGACGCGTTGTCCTATTTGGTAGAGTAGATTTGCCTACGAAGGCAGCGGTCCCGGGTTTGATTCCCGGTATGGGCAAATATTTGTGTGTTGAGCGCGATTATCTGAGCCTTGGATGTTTTCTATGTATTTAAGGGTGCGGCTCCACTGAGGCAGAGACGAGCAGAGCGGAGCGGAGCTGTGCCAATTTTAACCAATAGAAGGCGCAAGCGGTCACATCGAGCGCGTCTTGTGCACGTTAGTTTATATTCTATTGGTTAATATTGGCTCAGCTCCGCTCCACTCCGCTCATCTCCGCCTCAGTGGAGCCGCACCCTTAGTATTTATTTCTCTATATGAGTATTTGTGTCTTTGTATAGTACAAGCCTATTAGAGTTTAGTTTGGGACTAGCGGTCAATTGTTGTGAGATTGTCCCCTGTTTTTTGTCGAGTCTGTTATTCCTTTCTTTTTTTTCTTTGAACAATTCTACCACACAGAACCGAATATAATTCTACCGCTCTTCAAAGTAAACTGGAGTTCTAGCCAGGATGCAAACGCTAGTAGCGTTTTTCTTTTCTATCGCTCAAAATGTATGCGATGGCAGTTGACTACGTGGTTTATTAGCGTTAGTAAAGAATAACGTTAGTAGCGTCTGCATCTTGGCTAGAGCCGTAACTTTTAATTCTGTACTCTACGCTTTTTTGTCTCACTAGGATGCATGTTTGTTTGTTTTATAAGAGTGTTAATCTAGAGTAATAATTATTTAATTTTCTTGTAATAAGTATACATTATTTTTTTAATATTTTTATCTTCAGTAGTTTGTGAAATAAAGGGTGAGGGGGTTTTTATTTGAGTTTCTAGTGTATTTATTAAATAAGTAACCCCTTCCCTGTCATTTGAGACTAAATCGAGAGCCGATGGATCTAACGTAACTACGAACTTAGATTTTCAAAGTAGGACCTCCGTTTGCCAAGTCTAACTGCACAAATGATTGCCTTTGAGCGCAATACTGGCTAATTATTGCTAGAACCTAGATTATTTAGTCTCACACTTGACAGACCGTTTCAGGCGGTTCGATACTTCTTAGTACCTACTAATTTCACCGTACCATGTTGACAACTTAACAAACGATTAGAGTGTTAACAGCTGTCAAAATGTATTAACTAACAATTGGTAGGTACTTAAATAATGAAATTCTCAAATTTACTGGGCCTCTGGTCGGTCAAATTATTTTTTTAACCCGCGACGCAAAAATAGTAGTGTTATAAGTTTGACCGCTATATGTGTGTGCGTGTCGTACCGTAGCTCTTAAACGGGTGGACCAATTTGGGTGCAGTTTTTTTATTTGAAAGCTGGTTTTCTAGCGGTGGTTCTCAGCTAAGTTTCATGAAAATCGTTTGGGCCGTTTAAGAGATATGAGCACTGAAAGAAGGGGTGACCATATATCGCAGGTTCTTAGCTATCTAATAGTTATTGTTTAGGTGTAGCGTCTCGGAGGATCTCGGTACCAGGATGCGCGGACGCAGTGAAAGCGGCGCGCGCGGCGCCGCACGCCGAGCGGGACATGACGGGAATCCGGCTGAGGCGTTTTACATATCATTTTACCTCTTTCTATTCCAAATGGCCCTTTCACTCTTTATCTTGGTCCTTGGTTATTTTGTATAGTTATTTTATTTCTTAGTTTTGATAAGCCATCTATAGGACCTAATCCTAAAGGGCATTACAGACCAACAGTCAGTCGGCCGATATTGGTCTGTCTCTCTTAAGAGGATTGTGAAGCTAAGAATATTCATATAAAATGCGGTAACGTTTCTCTCTCCTTAAACCTAGTCCGATTTTTACGATTTTTGAATATATTGTTGATATTATGATAAAATTGATGAACTATGTAGGTATGTTTTCCTTTCCAAGAAAACATTTCTTGTAAAGAAACAAATACAAAACAAAAGAACGGAAACGCACAAACCTAGTTTTTAATAACAACAACAACATATTCAAAAATCATAGAAATCGGGTTTGATTTAGGGGGTAGCAAACGTTATCGCCCGGAGCTAAATTTGTATGGATTTTTTTGACAACTACGCGTAACGCGATTTAAGCGTCGTCGTATTACACTCCTCTTAAAGGTTCATACATTTCTTACCAGGGGCCTTTTTTATAGAGCTACAAATTACAATTTACAGGTTACAAGTTTCCATTTGACACAACCTCGACCAATGACGACCAGCCATTTGAGCAGTGTTGCCAGCTTAGACCTGTAAAATTGTAACTTGTAGCTTTTTAAAACGTGCCCCAGATGTACAACTTATAGAGCTGACAGACGGAGACTGCCTAAACTATTCGTCTGTGCGAACCTTTATAAAAACGTGAGGAGCAATGTATTGGTGTGACTTTCGACTGAGTAGGTACGGGCCGTATTTAACCTCATCTGGGCTCAATCCATCCCTCGAGGGACCCGTACTAGGTACTTCGAATTGAAAACTGAATTCTGGATACTTGACAAGTTTATTCACGGTTCCACATCATACATACCTGTACGAACATTTATTTATTTATTAGATTTTTAATCTGGAAATTATACTCACAAAAGCACATACTTAGAACCAGTTTAGAAGCAGAACTATCGTGACTAAATAGACTTGGTTCTTGAGTTATATATACCTAGCGAAATTTCATCTAAGATAAATAATTACCGAGGAACAGTCACCCAAGTTGACAGTCCCTAACTAAGCTCTAGATTTGTAGGGAGATCTACTATACAACGATGAAATAACTTATACATGTAGAGAAGTATATACTTAAATACATAGAACACACCCAACACTCAGGGACAATTGAATATAGGACCACTAGCTTCGTCGGCAAGGTTACTGCCAGCTAAGCTAGCGTGTCGTGTGTCGTCAAAGTGCAATGATATCACTTAAGAAAGTGAAAATGAACGTAACTCCAACCCTTGTAACACGAGCCTGCATGAGCAGCCGATCGTGTTGTGTTTCTCCGCACGTGGTCGTGTGTATTTCATTTAGCTGGTAATACTGGAGGATTGGTTGACCACAATGGTTTAGAATTAGAAATTGAAAGCCGCGTCCGGACAAATGTTTGCGGAACGTGCCCAGCGCACGCGCGCTGTTAATGCCTCGATTGCTTGTCTATTGATCCCTTGAAGGGTTAAGTTTGCTTTTGTACATCCATTTTTGGGGTTCCGTAGTCAACAAGGAACTCTCATATCGCCATGGCCGTTTTCATTTCATTTTGCAACTTTATCGGCGTAATTTCAATGTATGACTATGCCAAATTACATATTTGTAGTTTGTAGTACTAAGAGTCTGAGTTCGACTGCAGACAGACGGACAGACAGACAAGGCAGAACTATAAGGGTTCCTTGTTGACTTGAGGACTTCTTTACATACTCGTAGTTTAAAACAATGCCGCTTCCCGCCGTCTGTCCCTCTGTATGTAGATCTTTTATTAAATCTTTTATCTACACTCATATCATAAACCCTCTATGATGCGTTCAGAAACCGTAAATTATGAGCAGCATAATAATCAACTCTGTTGTTAGAGCAAATGTTTTATCTGCCTTCGGCTCGTTTCATAAACACTCACTCGAATTTTAATGTCCCATATTATGCAACAGTCACATAAACTACTATTAATACTACGCAATGGATTATAATGCGGTTTTCATCGATAGATAGAGTGACACAAGAGGAAGGTTTTTATGTATAATGAATTCTGGATTATGTACACAAGTGTTATTACAGAAAACTCGCATAAATATGTAGTGATTTCGTTTAGAGCTAGTTTTATAAATATTTTTTTAAACCTTACTTACGAGTGATTCCAAGAAAATTATTGGAAGACTTCCGCTAAAGCAATGACCAAAGGTGTTTTCAATTTAATAAGTTTTTTTTAATCATCTAAATACAGGATGAATGCTCAATTAACAAACCGGCTGAAAATGGATCGAAACATGTTTATAGGCGTATTTCTAGCTAAGTCTTGCTGATATTATAATTTTTATGAGGCGTAATTTGGCGACCGAGCGACATTACCTGTCGTTATCGTTTTAGAACATGTCCACCCGTCTGTAGTGGCAACCATGACAGCCATCTATTGGTTCCGATTTGGTACAGGGAAGTTACCATGGCAAAGCTTTGCAGTTCAGTTTAAGGTGAGTGGAGGATAGAGCTATTGCGTTACACGGGTTTGTCCCATTCTTTCACTGTAATAACTGACATTTTATGCTCTTACTTGAGCTTTACGTTGATTCACAATCCTTTTAAAACCGCGTAGCTGACAAAAAAAAATCGATACTTAGCTCCGGACGATATCGTCTCTCACCCCGTAGGGTGATGGCACCAGTGATGGACACTTTTAGCTAATAGGCACCAGTAATGGACACATAACTCTAAATTCAATCATTAATGTCACCTTGTATAATGTATGTATGTATATTTGTTCCTTTGTGGCGCTATAGAAACTAAACGCGTGGGCCGATTTTGATGATTCTTATGTCAATCGATTGAGTATCACTAAAGATATGACAGAATCAAAATTCAATATGACATAGACACCATATTATAAAAAAAGTCGACGAACCATGACAAGTGGAATATCATATTATTGAATAGGTATTTAAAAATCTTCTTTAGGTTTCTTTCCTCATTGTTTATGTTGAATGATCATTTACTGCCGCACTCAGAGACGTCAATTAAATTTAATGCTTGTTTAGTGACGTGTTGTCTTATTCTATTGCTGTAGCAAAGAAAGTGACAGCAGCAACTTTAATCAAGCATTAAATTAAATTGACGTCTCTAAGTGCGGCAGTTAGGATTTATAACGATTTAAAGTTGGTTAGCAACAGGTTTTTAAAGCTTGCTTTTTGTTAGGCGGGTTTTAGCTAGTTAAGTTGCACTCGGGGACAGGCGCCGGCGGCCTCTGAACCCGTCCTCGCAAGGTCCCGTTAGGCCTCAACTCGGGAGTAACACTTAGTTATATTTGTGTGAAACGACTACTGTATACCTACATTTGTTGCTAACATATTGTAGCCTAGGGTAGGGCTTTGTTCGTATCTGTTTCTTGAGTCTATTCATTTAAGGTAAGTTTTCTTTTACTCCGCATTGTTGAGTTGTTCGAATTGGACACCGCAACGGGTGTCTGTCGTCTGTTTGTGGTTAACTCACTATACCGCGTCTTCGCCGGTTTCAATTGTTTATTAAAACCTCGGAAGGAGTTACAGTTCTCTCAGAATAATAACAGCATGAGCACCTTTTATAAAGCTACAAGTTACAACTTTACAGGTGTAAACTGGCAACACTCTTCAAATGGTTGGTTTTCATTGGTCGAGGTTGTGTCAAATGGAAACTTGTAACCTGTAAATTGTAGCTTTATAAAACAGGCCACAGTAAGAAGTTATTTTCTGTTAAACATGTAGTTGACTGGTAGAGAATGCTTCAAACATTAAGTCCGCCATTTGTACTTTTTACGTTTATTTGTATCGTGCAAAAAAGTTTAAATCAATAAAAAATAAACAAATAAAAGCAAGCTAGGTACTTACACCCGACTGGAGATTTTGGTATCCTCATCTAACATAATATACCTACTCGTAGGCCAATACCCATGTTATCAAGTTTAAAGTCCTACATACGAGTATTGATTTTCATTGTATAAAATGTAGACCACCTCTTTCATCAAAATCGGATAGGTAGTTTTGGTGCTACGGTGGAAAAAAAATATATAAAAATATATACCTACAGGGTGTCCCCGAACTAGACGTAAATATTACGGCATGAGAAAACGCCTTCTTTACCGGTCCAGCGGGCCTTATAGATGTGAATAAAATATCTGTCCCTTTCTGAGTAGTACGAGAGTGACAGATGCTTTACCTACCGCGATAAAGGCGACAATAATACAGGCCCTGAAAACAGTTTCAACTTATGTAATTAGTTTAGGAGTGGTTAAGGTTTTAATGTTAACTACTGCATGGCAAAGAACGCTACCTTGTGGTACCTACACCTTTGCCTCCCATGGCTTAAAATAGAGCTATAATTTGTAATTCTGAAACTTGATATCCAATCCTTAATATGCAGTTAATAATTTGAAATTAATTTAATAAATAATGTACCGATGTAATTCTGAAAAAATAACTCATTCAAAATAAACCTATATTTTCTAAGCCCCTTAGGCATTTCTCGTTTTACATTTAACAAGTTTGACTGTGGAAAGAAGTGGTCTTCCCGCTGGGAAACAGGCGTGATTTAATGTATGTATGTATGTATGTATGTATGTATGTATGTATGTATGTATGTAAGTTTGAATCTTCGTACTGCAAACAAATTGCTTCTGTAGTGTATAATTTGCGTTTATGATAAGGAGTGTAGTTATTTGGCGAGTCCTGCACCCGTTGATGTCTTTCTCTCAGTTTCTCAGTTCGTATAGCCATTTGGGTACCTATTTTTTATAGTTGCTCGTGCATTTGCTCCCGGAAAACACCTTTAGTGAAGTGTAATGGATGATGATAAAAAGATAAAAAAAAAGATAAAAGTCATTTATTCAGTAAGTAGGCCGCACGGGCACCTTTACACGTCAGGAGTCTACCAGCGCTTCCCAAGAGGAGACCACTGCCGAGAAGAAACGCCGCAAGAAACTCAGCAGTCAGTCATTTTTTTAACCATATTTCCTATTACAATGATACAACTTAGTCTAGTATTATATAAAGCTATAAATATTAATTTAAATATAATATCAAATATCATGCGTAGATCAGCAGGAAAACATGGCAAAAATATTAGGAGAGATATAGACGGAGAAAAAGGCAAAAACAAAAAAATTAATAATAAACAAAGTTTCGACATGTTTTCCTACATCAACAGTGTCCCCTAGACAAGATAAAGGTTTTACAATTGAACAAATTATTATTGACTAATTTTCGAGTTTAGGCCATACATTTTTGTCTGCTAGATAATCCTCGACCCTATAATACGCTTTAGACATTAACGACTTTTTCAAGTAATTTTTAAGTGCTGAAAAGGGTAACTTTAAAACTACGTCAGGTAATTTATTATAGAAATGAATGCATTGACCAACAAATGATTTATATACTTTACGTACGCGAAATTTTCTAATAGCAATTTTATTTTTATTTCTTGTATTTAAATTATGTATATCAGAATTTTTGGTGAAAGAATCTAAATTTTTAATAACATAAATAATATTCTCATAAATAAATTGAGATGCTACAGTTAAGATATTAATTTCTTTAAATAGTTCTCTTAAGGAGTCACGAGAATTTAAGTTATAAATAGAACGAATGGCCCTTTTTTGTAAAACAAATATAGTTTGTATTTCAGCTGCCTTACCCCAAACCAGAATACCGTACGACATGACACTATGGAAATAACTATAATAAACTAAGCGAGCTGTTTCAACATTAGTTAGCTGTCTAATTTTCCTAACGGCATAAGCTGCCGAACTTAGTTTACCTGCCAGTACCAGTACCAACTTAGTACAGCTATATGGGGACCCCATTGCAAATTTTTATCTATTGTTATGCCTAGAAAAACTGCCTTATCTACCATTTGCAGACACTCGTCATTTATAAAAATACTAGAATCTACCGGTTTAACATTAGGCAAAGCGAACCTAACACATTTAGTTTTCTTAGCATTTAGTAGTAAATTGTTACTAGTAAACCAATTAAGTACTTTAACTAGTATGGCGTTTATCATACTGTAGTCTACGGACTTTCTATCTACCTTGAAAATTAATGAAGTATCATCAGCAAAAAGCACAATATCACAAAGTTTATCTACTGTTGGTGGTAAGTCATTTATATAAACGAGAAATAGAAAAGGACCTAAAATGGAGCCTTGAGGCACACCTAGTTTCACTGTAGCTCCAATTGATTGCGTTTTGTTTACAACCACTGTTTGAGTTCTGTCACTTAGATAAGAAGACATAAGACTTAAAGCTTTATTGGACAATCCATAGTGTTTTAATTTTAAAATAAGGGTCGAATGATCCACGCAATCAAAAGCTTTGGAAAGATCACAAAATATTCCTACCGCATCACAAGATTTCTCCCAACTGTTATATATGTATTTAATGAGAACAGATGCCGCATCAATTGTTGATCGACCTCTGGTAAACCCAAACTGGTTACTATTAAGTAGTTTATTTCTATTAAAGTGACCTAACATATCATTCAGCATTAGTTTCTCAAAGACTTTACTTAAAACCGGTAGTATGGAAATGGGACGGAAGTTCGTTATATCACTCATGTCGCCCGATTTAAAAAGAGGTATGACTTTACTATATTTCATGAGATCTGGAAAGGTCCCCTCTGATATGCAGTTATTGTAAATTAATGCTAGGTGGGGTGCAATTACATCTATGATATGAAAAACTACTTTAACTGATGTGCCCCACAAATCCTCAGTCTTTTTTAAACTAAGCGATTTAAATACCTTGACTATTGAATCTGAATTTACAGGGCTGAATTCAAAGTTTATATTACATTTACTGACATTAGTGCAAAGTAATGATTTAGCTTCAACCGCGGATGATTTAAGACATTTTGTAGTATTGCTGGCTATGTTGGAAAAATAATCTTCGAATGCTAAGGCAACGTCTTTATTTGATGTGATTTGTTTGTTACCTGTGTTTATGGTGACTTGATTATCACGAGTTTTTGATTTTCCCGTTTCTCTATTTATAATATTCCATACAGTTTTTACTTTATTGTCAGATGATTTGAGTTTAAGACTAAGAAAATTTGCCTTAGCAGTTAAACAAGCTTGCTTAAAGGTCCTTGAATAATTTTTAACATAATTTAGGAAGTCAGCGTTCTTATTGTCTTCCCTCTCTCTATACAGCTCATAAAGCCTATTTCTACTCTTATGAATGCCTGCAGTAGCCCATTCACTAAACTTGGTTTTTGACTTCGAAATAGTTTTCATATTAAAATTATTATTAAATTGATCTAGAATTACGCCAAATAAGTCTTTATAAATACTACTAGCTTCTGCCCGCGACTTCGTCCGCGTAGAATTAGTAATTTTGCCATCCCACGGGAACACTGATATTTCGGGATTCAAGGTAGCCTATATCCAGTGTATAGGGTGACGGCACCAATGATGGACACTTTTAGCTGACCGACACCAGTAATGGACACTTCACTCTTAATTCAAATTCCATACGGTCCTAAATTGATTGTTGCAAAACAAATGAATAACCCTTATCTTCTGTACAATAAGAATCAAGTGTCCATCATTGGTCCTTTCCATTACTGGTTCCGTCACCCTAAGCAAAGTCTATTCTAAATTATATCCAGCCAAATTCGTCCATCCGTTTTAGCGAAGAAGTAACAAACTCACGCACGCATAACCTTTCGCATTGATATTATCATGTAGTATAGGATGTAAATAGGTACATCCAGCGCACACAATCGCTCCGGCCGAAATCATAGTCGATAAAAATACCCTGAGTGCGTGAGTCCGACTCGCACTTGACCGGTTTTCAGTATTTGACGCTTGCGTATTTTACCGTTATAATTAATAATACAAACTGACAATATCCCAAACAAAGCAAGTAGGACGAAGTTCTTCGATCAATGAGCGTGAGCCGGCTTTGCCGCTCCTATTTACACCCCCGGCGTTCGCGACACGCTGCGAAGAACTTTGTGGCTGTATATTATACTTTCATGTACTTATAAACTAAAGTCGCACAATTTCACACTGAACAAATTTTACGATTTAGATGTTAATGCGTAATGTATATTATAGTAGATGTAAGTGCCTAATTAGTTTTTAATTCTAAAGTTGTATAGGTAATAAAGAAAAGTTAGGGTATTGAATTTTTTACATGTTTAATTTTCGGTACTGGGTGGTCAAAAAATAACTTAACCTTACTAAGCCTTGGATTCTGGATGGTGAAAAAAAAAACTTTACCCTAACCTAACCAACTGTACTTACTCCCAGTACATTATAGCTATTATTATAGCTCATAGCTATTAGTTTATTTAACTTCGATACATAGCTCTATCCCCCATTTCAACTACTTAGGAATATTTTTTCAAAATCGCCAAAAGTATTTTTTTTAATAACACCAATTTGACGTGACACAAAAATGACGAACTCTCATATAAAATTCTACATCCCCCTTTTATCCCTTAGACCCCTAAGGGGTTTCCAAAATCGCTGTAAGTTATAAATTTTATTTTTATTAGTATATACCAATTTTCACGTATCTATCTTCACAAAATAAATGCGTTTTTGAAGGCGGTTTTTTGTTTTTTGAAACATTTATTTTATGTTTGACCTTTTTAGAGATCAGCAGAAGCTTATGTTCCTAGTCCCACTTCTTAGTTGATATGAAACTTTAAGACATTTCACGATCGCCGCCAGCAACGCCGCGGGGAAGTCATAGTCATATTTAAACAATTAAATGTCCTTTGTTGTAGTCGCTCAACTATCTTAATCGAGATATCTTATCACCACCCTTGAATAAAGTATCGTTGAGGAGTTCCGGTGGCCATCTGTGGCCTTCATCATCAGTGCCATTTCACCAAATGATACTTTCTGAATGCAAATGCTAGATTTGTTACTAAAAATACTAAAATCGCTATATGTTTTCCTATAATATTTGAAGAGTTCCCTCAATTCCTCACTGATCCCCTTAAAAAATTACCCTTTAGGGTTAATAATATGAGCAGGATTAGTAGGATACTCGTATTAGTAGGATTAGTGGATAATAGCTTCTAGTCTTCGTCCGCTTAGATTTCGACTATAGTTATTCCCTCGGGAACTTTTAAATTTTCCGGGATGAAAAGTAGCCTATGTGTTATTCCAGGGTATAAGCTATCTCCATTCCAAATTTCATCCAAATCCGTCCAGCCGTTGCAGCGTGAAGAGGTAACAAACACACACACACACACACACACAAACTTTCGCATTTATAATATTAGTAGGATTACTCTCATTCTGTAAGAAAGGTAACACAGAAAGGTTACTTTGAACTTTATTTTTAAATAATTCCAAACGTTTACTAGTTATAGGTCGGTATGTTATTGTCTGCGGTTTTTGATAAAAATCATTGACGAAAGATGCCTTCTGACCACTATGGTCCGAATTAAAACAATTGAATATTTCTTTATCCAAACATTCGCAATTACAAAAAATATTATCTAAGCAGGTTGCACTACTAACACCTATCCGTGTTGGTTCAAAGAACAGATTACCTAAATTAAAAGATTTAAATAAACTTAGTAACCTAGTGGTATTATTTGATGTTTCGAGTAAGTTAATATTAAAATCTCCACAAACTATAATATGCTTCTGGCTATTACATGCTAATTTTAACACATGTTCCATTGTAGATTCAAATGTGCTAAAATCAGCCAATGGTGGCCTGTAAACACATATTATTATATAACTTTCTAGTTCTGCACATGAAATTTCTACAATCCTTTCTATCGATAGCTTTACAATATCCTTTCTTTCTTTAGATTTAAGAGTACTTTTAACAATTATAAAAGAGCCACCATGAATGGCACATTTTCTGGCAAAATAACTAACTAATTTAAAATTTAGAAAATCAAAAATTAATTGGTCTTGTCGAAGCCAATGTTCAGTAACGCACATAATTTGTATGTTTTCATTATCTAAGAACAACCCTATTTCTAGTTCTTTGCTGGAAAAACCTTGAATATTTTGGTGGATTAAATTTATACTCAAGGGTGTTTCCACAGATAGCCACCGGAACTACTCAATAGGTATACCTACTAAATGTTTCATGGATTGTGATACGATTACTTGAATATGATTGTCAAGAAATGTACCTATGCTTGTCACAAAGTCACAATGCTTATGGTGAAGTGGATCATATATTATAGTGACTTCACCATAGTAAATTCAAGGACTTTGTTATGCCACTATGGAACCCTGTCGCATAACGTTAATCATTACTTTAGGCGTTATTTCTTTCATGTGGTTTGACGCTGTCATTATGACAGGGTTCCATAGTGGCACAACAATTAAAGTCCTTGACTATACTTAATAGGAGAACACTTCAACATTTAACGTCCCAGCATTGGGAAAAGCAGTTTTGTGAAGGTGATGATTGATTTATGATTGTTAGAGACCGCTTATGGAGGGTCTACTATGAAAAAAAAACCGGTCAAGTGCGAGTCGGACTCGCGCACCGAGGGTTCCGTATTGAAGATAATATGCTTGATAACCGCAAAAGAAAATACTCATTTTGTTATAAGCTTTATTTTCCAGGCAATAAGGTCGATTTTGACTAGCCTAAATTTTAATACAGATTTTCTTAGTTTTTTTGTTATTTCTCAAAAACTGTAAATAATGAACACTTTATTTCATTTTTCCCAGAAAATATAAGTAATTATCTATACGTCAGGATTTTTTTCAGAATTGTTGATTAATAAACTTCGGAGATAAGGGGGGGGGGGGGGAACGGTCATTTTTTGTACATTTTTGACTATAAATCAAAAAGTACATGACAGAAAATTTTCAAATAAATAGTTTTGAAATGTGCAGATTAAGACCTTTTATATGACACCCCATTTGCTATAATCGAACCACTTTCATTTTTGAATCCCCCATTCTAGACCCCTTTCCAATTATTAATAAAATTAATTTCATTTTTTTTTTACTACAAATAGATGCGGGCAAGCAAGTTGTACAACTATGCCAAATTTTAAGTTGATAGCATTTGCAGTTGCTGAGAAAACCTGCTGTGACATACAGACAGACAGACAGACAGACAACGAAGTCTCACCATAAGGGTTCCTTTTGTACCATTTTGGTACGGAACCCTAAAAACGGCAGTTTACGGTTGTATAAAAGTTTCGAGGCCCTCGTGAAGACGTTGGAGATGATGGATACCATGCCCAAGAACATCGAATACTTATGACAACGCATCCACTCAATCAAAACAATTTTATTGTGCTTTTCAATCGACGAATCACGATTAGGGAGATGGCCGAGGAAGTTGGCGTCCCAGATGGATCCTTTGAATCGATTATCACTGATATTTTAGGTATAAGTATCTCGAGTGGCTGCCAAATTTGCTAAATTTTCAACAAACACCTTATCGCAAAGTCATGGCCCAGCAAATGTTCGATGAAGTTGCGTCGAAGGGTCTTATTACTGTTTTTGTCGATCACAATGGGATCGTACATCATGAATTCCTCCCGCCATTTTACACGGTTAACAAAGAGGATTACGTAGAAGTTTCTTTGCATGAGGCCATTCGTAGAACAAAACCAGAATTGTGGAAAAACAACTCGTTCCAATTGCAGCATCATACCTACATAACGCACCCGTACACCTCGCGGTTTGTTCGTGATTTTTTTGACTAAAAACCAGAACCAGCCCACATTGATGCCTCAGGCACAGTTTTTGCCGGATTTGTTTGGACCCGTGCGACTTTTTCCTGTTCCCAAAAATAGGGATGTTGACTCATCTTAAACATGACTATATAATCTAGTAATATAGATTGAACTCAGAAATTATAATTACAAAGAGAAAACAAACAAAAAATATCAAAATGATTTATGGTCAGAGACATTAAAGTTTGGAAAAAAATGTGTTTTAAATTGCCCTTGCCTTTAAATTAAAAATAAATTGTATGACAAACTATGTAATTAACGCTATGTTTTTAACGACCAGAATTACAAAAAACGTGTTTTACCATACATTTTGTACAGTGTTTGATGTCATAGTTCGTACCATTTTCATGGGGCGTTTTCCAAGCTTAGTAGGAATGTCGGACTTTGACTCCCATTTCTGACTTTTTGTCTAAGTTATAAATATATTTAAAGGTTTGAATTAGGTGTCTCTGATTAAATAAACAGAAGACACCGGCGTTTGTCTCCTCGCGAATCCAACAAGTATTTTACACAGTTAAGTAATTACTCACGCACTTCAGCGAAACTCGTATTTTATTTGGCGGTGAAAGTTTTTGAGCGTTTATTTATAAAACGTCATGTGGATGGGCAATATGCGAAGATCACGATAAAGCGCGAGGGGCTCGCGGGGGGCGCGGGGGCGCGGGGGGCGCGGGCGTGGGAACGCGCGCCAGACCGAGTGGCGCCACGGGCGGTTGCGCCCACGCCGACAATCGACACTTTTCCATACTCACCGGACCTTTTGTCTGGTTACGACTCAAATATTATTATTAGGTAATTATCAGGACATGTTAGTCTTTCTAGAATTATGCGTTTTTCTAAAGCTGACAAAAAAAAGGCGTCTCTTGTCACTTCACTTGCGGGAGACTTTAATTGACAACAGGAACTTTTTTCAAAAGGTGGACTGAATTTAAAGTTGTAGGTAATTCTGCAGCTCTGCCTACCCCACTCTGGGATAACAGGCGTGAAGGTATGTATGCACAGAACAGAAAAACAGTAGAAGTGTCAAGTGGGCGAGTAACGTGTGGCACGGTTATGCGGAGTTCCGCATAACCTACCATACTTTTGCCGCGATCGCTTATTTCGATATTTCGATATTTCTAAAATAGGAAGTAAATCCAGAGCCATGCCTTATTGTGCTATTTTGGAATGTAAAAACGATAGCCGCACCGAAAAACATTTTCCATGGTGGCGTGTTGTTTTTATGATAGTTTGAGTATTGGCGACAACAGGTCTGATACTAAGCGAAGCTCGTGCCACTTCCACTGTTTTTTCTATTCCGTGTATGTATGTATATGTTCTGAAAAAAAATCATGCAGATGTTCGTCTCAAAAGCATTTTTTTTAAATTATTACTTTCTTTATTTACTGAGAAAAAACTGCTAATGGCATAAAGCTTCAACGCAACGTCACATGGGCTTTTCTACGGCACAGCCAGTGCTAGCGAAACGCGGTTACAAACAAAATGACGCCATTGGCGTAGCAAACGCTGCTGATAATATTAATTTCTTTCGGTCGTTAAATAATAAAAAAATAGTATTCTTTTTCCTCTGACATAATATTTTTCAAGGATGCCTTTTCAAAAAAATCCAGTTGTCATTGGCTTTATTTGCTAAACATTGGTCTTACATCTCACATTTGACATAATGAAAGAGACGCGACGAAAATATTTGACAAACGCAGACAGATGATAGATAACTAATATTTACCAGCCAAGTAATCCGACCAAGCAACCAGGTGTTAATGGATGTTTCTGTGTGGGCAATGGGTGCGGTACTGCGGTAGATATAATATAACCCATAAAGACCTTTACCATCTGGTACTAGCGCCCGAAGCAACATATACAAGTACTTACTACTACTCATGTCTCTAATACGAACTCCGAGACACACGATATCTGCCTAAAAATCGGGAGTCGCAAAATGACCACAATACTATTTCTATTTATTTTATTTGTCTTAGCAAAGTTGACAGAGCTCCGGGGCTCCTATTCTTCGGCAATTTGCCTTTCGGGCATTGAAGTTACCTGACGAACCTAACTTACCTAGTACCGCAAACGAAGAGGTCATTTTGCGACTTAGACATTTTGAGATATAGGCGTTTAAACCTTTACAGCTTTGAGATGCATTTTAGAATGAAGTCAGTCCTTAACCCCTCGTATGTCTTGGCACTGACCTGTGCTCAAAATTTGGATATCATTTTGTATTTTTTAAGCTTATTTTTTCGCACTTTATCATAATCCGAAGAGACTAGAACTTAGTATTTTTTTACTTCCGACATAATTAAGGGGTTAAATTTAATTAGCTACACGTCATTTCGTTTAGATTGAGATGCATTATACAATTAATTCAGTCGCCGTAGAGTTTCGCTCGTTTAAAGTATTTAAATATGATAACTAAGCTCATTTTGCCCAAATTGAGAGAAGAAAAGATGTGCAAAGACGTTCGGTTCGGTCATCCTCACCGCCGTCCTCGCGTGGGTGCAGCCAGGTGCTAGTTCAAGGAATAAATAACACTTTCTTTACCTTTATGTGTCGATGACCGCGAGGCCCACTCGCGATGGTATTAGATGGTATTAGTCACTTGTCACCGTTTGGAAGGATTTATAAATTTACCTGGCATTGGTAAATGTGAACATTGTGAAGTTTGAAGCTTTCTAACTCGGTGGATGGATACCAAATAGATAGTCTGTGGGGGTCGGTGATGTTAACTCGAAGTGAAGTGAAATATGGACTAGTGTAGCTGTAAATAATGCAAATGCAAACGCTGCAATGTCAATACATTACAGATGCAAAAGGGCGTTCATTTGTTTTTTATTCTCGACGAAGCAACGGATGAATTGATGTGATGTGATTTAAAAGCGATCGTTTTTCTAATAATGTAAAGAGTGCCATGCCATGCACCTTTAAAAATATATCACGTCTTTACGTGTCCCTCAGTATGTACGCTTAGATCTTTCAAACTACGCAATGGATTTTATTGCGGTATTCATCAATAGATACATTGATTCAAGAAGAAAGTTATGGTTTATACTTCGTATTATAAATTATAGATTATGTACAGGTGTTTCAAAAGAGATAACAATTATAAAATAAAAAAATGCCTAATTGTGCACAATGTGGTTACAGAATTATCAACAAATTTTTAGAGTTGTAGGTAACCCCTGCCTACCCCACTTTGGGAACGAAGGCGTGAGTTTTTGTATGTGCATGTAATAGACAAAAATACCTATAACAGGGATCTACAAAGGCAAACTTATCCCTTTAAAGGGATCTCTTTCAGTTAACTTGTATTCCACATAGTGATTTTTAAATTGTGACCATGCAAACAAACAACTCAAAGCAATACGAGTAAAAACCGCAGGCTTTGTTTGTAATTTCCAACCTATGAATGCAATCTCCGAACTTCAACGGTTTTTTAACTTGCATCATGTACATATAGATTCTCTTAAATAACTTGCTCTTGATTTCGACCACAGAACAGAAAAAACAGTAGAAGTGTGAAGTGGGCGTGTAATGTGTGGCATAGGTATGCGGAGTTCCGCATAACCTACCATACTTTTGCCTCGATCGCTTATTTCAATATTTCGATATTTCGATATTTCTAAAATAAGAAATAAATCCAGAAGCATGCCTTATTGTGCTATTTTGGAATGTAAAAACGATAGCCGCACCAAAGACATTTTCCATGGTGGCGTGTTGTTTTTATGATAGTTTGAGTATTGGCGACAACAGGTCTAAATACTAAGCGAAGCTCATGCCACTTCCACTGTTTTTTCTATTCCGTGATTTCGACGGACCACTTATTAACCGGCGAATTGAAATTGTCTCGTAATTCTCTATGGATCGTTCGGCAGTTTTTAACAAAATAACACCTTAGTGGCACCGTATTGCGTGCAATCCCAGCTCAGGGGATACTTGGCGTACATCGCATATCCGTAATGGCCCTAACACACGCAGTCACGCAGCGGTCATGTAATGTTATATTGTTACGCATAGCATAGGCAACCAATGAGAGTTATCTATTTGGCTGCGGAGTTATGGTTTTGACCACGACCATGATGGAACCGGTAATGGACAAGGCACCAATAATGGACACTTGATTCTAATTTTACAGAAAATAAAGGTTATTCATTTGTTTTGCAACAATCAATTTTGGACCGTATGAAATTTGAATTAAGAGTGAAGTGTCCATTACTGGTACCTGCCAGCTAAAAGCACAGAACAGAAAAAACAGTAGAAGTGGCAAGTGGGCGTGTAAAGTGTGGCATAGTTATGCGGAGTTCCGCATACACTTGCCGCGATCGCTTATTTCAATATTTCGATATTTCGATATTTCTAAAATAGGAAATAAATCCAGAAGCATGCCTTATTGTGCTATTTTGGAGTGTAAAAACGATAGCCGCACCAAAAACATTTTCAAAATGGCGTGTTGTTTTTATGATAGTTTGAGTATTGGCGACAACAGGTCTAATACTAAGCAAAGCTCATGCCACTTCCACTGTTTTTTCTATTCCGTGGCTAAAAGTATCCATCATTGGTGCCGTCACCCTACAAACAACTGAAGGGTGTTTTTTAGGACTTATACAAGTTTTCAAAAGGTAATTATAAATTAATAAAGTCTTCTATCAAAACATTGCATTCCGGAATTATAAAAGTTGTAGATACGAGTTATCACGCATGGCATGCGAGCGGTAGGTAAGGCTGGGCTGGTTCCTTCTGTACGGTCATCTCTTAAACAACGTCACGTCTAAATTCGTCAACGAATTAAACCGGCGAGCTAAAATAGCATACATTTTGAGTGATGGAAAAGAAAAACGTTTGTTGCGTTTGCATCTTGGCTAGGGCCCCGGATGTAGGGAATAACCCTTTCCCATCGTTTTTGTAGGAAAGTTCGTATTTATATTGCTTTCTCAGTTGCCTTATTGATGAGTACTGAAGCTAATTGAGAAAGCAAGCAACTACGAAACGAACTTATCCGACAAAAAACTATGGGAAAAGATTATTTACCACCCCCCTTACTAATAAACGTGGAGTAACCGTGGTGTAGTTAAAAAATGCTTCGTCCTTATCTGTCATTGTGACATTTGAATTTGACAGATAAGGACAAAGCATGATTTAGCTACACCACCGTTATTCAACGTTTATTAGTAAGGGGGTACATCTGTACATACACCTAGCATCGTTGATGTTCATGGTATCTACCCGGGAGCGCCAAAGTTCATATAAAATTGCAACTCCGATTATTGGAACTCTGAAAATGTAATTTTTATACCGCTGGAACCGTAAACTTTTCAGAAGTTCTGAAATATTCAATATGTAGATAAGACTAGGTTAGGTTAACTTTGTTTTATAATAATCCTGAAAAAATAACAGTTGCTGAAAAAAATTCGTCATGAGTTGCGATGATTATGACTTACAATACGTTATGGGTAAAAATAATTATAAGAGCCAATATGGACCCTATCTACTCGTATTCCATCGGTAAAACTTGCTTTTGACCTGTTATATGGTATTGTTTTAACTCGGCCGCCATTACTCGGACGTCGAGTAAATAAGAGCTATCGTGACTCGTAACGTTGACAATACGATAACAGGTCAAAGGCAATATGGTTTTGCGAGTAGAATAGAGCTCCTTGATTGATTTGAGTTAAGAAGGTACAGTCGAGTTCATGGATATGTGTACACTTTAGTACCTTGTCACTTTAGAGCTCGTTCCCACTATGTCGTGGGTCGGATTCCGATTTTAATCGAGTGTCGGCGCCTCTGTTCCCCCTATCCGACACGATTTTTTTCCGAACGGGAGGGTTGACAAAACACGCGATATTTTTGGTCGGATCCGACACTAAATCGTTGTCGGACGAGTGTGAATAGCTTCATATAAAACGTTCTGCCACTGGAACGACCGATTAAAAATCGGACCGACATACGACATAGTGGGAACGAGCTCTTAATCGATGTGACAATTCATATATGTATGGCAGTTTAAACATGACATTAAATAGAGAAGGTACTAAAGTTTACACATATTTTTGAACTCGACTGTACCTACCTATTGAGCTCCCGGCGATCACGTTTCTCACCCCCTAATCAAATCCGATTTCAACGATTTTTGAATATGAACACTATTGTACAAACCAAAGACATAACAATTATAAAATAGACAAAAATATAACAGAGATGTACAAGGCGAACGAGCGTCCGAAATACCTTTAAGGGATCTTTTCCAAATAACCTTTGAGCGATTTGATGTGTTGTAGTTTTTAAGAATTTATTTTTAATTTTAATTTGTTTCTTTCCAAGAAATATTTACTTGCAAAGGAAAACATACACACCCAGTTTTACAACATATTAAAAAATCGTAAAAAACTGATTACTTTATGGAAACTCATTATCGCATTTCGTATGGAAACTGTTAGCTTCACAATTCTTAATTTGAAATCTTCTCTCCGTTAACTTACCGCATACATGGTTCCTCGAAGCTGTTTCCACACTAGTCACTACACGGACACTGCGCGGTCTGCGCGTGAGTCGAACGGCCGCGCGTCGTCGGCGGCGTCTGCGGCGCGTCTGGCGCGCACGCGACAACAATCCGCGTGTTTACGATGCCGTCCAACCTGTCCGAGGACTCCTCTAAAGGTGCTTTTCCACCGGCGACGCGAGGCGAGACGTGGCGGGACGAGAATTAAAATTTGTATTGAAAAATCGCGCAACCAACTCGCGCGCGCGCGGTGGAAATGTGTGTTAATACAAATAAAAAAATCTCGCACCACCTCGTCTCGTCTCGCGTCGCCGGTGGGAAAGCACCTTAAGGCGGTCTTCACATTGGATACGGATCCGCACGCTGCGATGTGTGAGCGTGACAACGCTATTCACGTCTATAGCGATGTCCCGCTCATTGGAGCGGCGTGCGGATGCGCATCGGTGTGATAACCGCATAAGGCTGCGTTTACCCTAGCAAGTTGTTGCTGTAAGTTTGGAAACAAGCTATATGCAAGATAGAGGTGCAGATATTTGCCACTCACTCTTACCCATAGTTGCGTCTTGAAACTTACAGCAATAACTGCGGTGCAGTGTAAACGCGGCCTAAAACGTGATAAGACTTGAGCATTGAGCGTTCGGAACGATCAACGAAATGTGCGTAGATACCAATTGGTTCTTCGAACTAAACTATCGGTACGCGTATTTCGTGGATCATTCTAGCGAACGCTACCTGTCTAAAAAGCTCCACGATGCCCCAGCCTAAACTGATGGTCTGTAAACACATAAGGTGCTCGCAGCAAACCTTTACCTGTTAGACACTTACCAGGAATTGAACCCCGTCCGCTAGCGTCGTAGGAAGTGACACTAGCCACGCCACTACGCTAACCATGTCGTCAAACTATGAAAGTAATTGTTAGGTCCTTTGCCAAATATCAGTTCAATCTTATAAGATACAAATATCAGTGCTCGAAAATGAATTGATTTAATGGGCGGTGTGGTAGGCTCGAAACAGCTTTCTCGCTCGGTCGCGGGGTCAGCTGTAGTTGTCAAAGTATAATGACTAAAATGGATTCCCTGCTCGCGTCACAATTACCATACAATGCGATGTAGCGCGAACTAACCGGCGGCAAGTGGGTTGAACAAAACTCCATCAAATAAATGCCTACCTACTTACTAGGTATGATTATTATAATTATTTTAAGACTCAATTAATTTTTTTATTGATAAAATATAAAGTTTTACACATCATTATAATGCACATTGATAAATCCTTTTAATTAAAATTAATTCTTCCCTTTGTGTCAAATGACTACGATACCAAACATGCCCTGAGGGCACCTGAGGGGCTATAGACAAGTAGCTTAACGCTAACGTAAACGATTTTCGAAAACCCACAAAATGTATGGAGTTAACGTAGGCGCTCGACGCGACCGTCTGACAGTTTACGTCAATCCTATACATTTTACTAATGCATCTTGTCTAGTCAAGATGTCAAGATGCAAAACGGTAAGTTATCGATTTTCAAAAAATTGCGACAACCGCCTATGTCAACTCCATACATTTCGAGTCGATAAGTAGAGAGTGGAAACGTTTAGCAGCGTCTGCATCTTGGCTAGGGCATAGGCTAGGGCTACTGCTATAATAAATTTCCAAGTTTTGTGCACCAGGGCGGCAGTGTAAATTATGGCCACCTGCTAAAGGTACGGTCACGGACTTTAATTGATGAACCACTATAGAACCTTGTCGCATAAAATCAACGATTATTTTCTATGTAATTTCTACCTCCTCACTTGACGCTGTCATTATGACAAGGTTCTATGGTGGATCTGTATTATACAGGACAACGATAAATAAAAATGCACATTTTAGATTCCACAAGAGGACATGACACTCTGTTTATTCTTTTTAAAAACCCTCACAGTTATGACAAAGGCTGACGGCCATACAGCCTAGCCTCATATGACACATCCCCCTTCTTTAACATTCATAATCAACCAAATAGGAAGGAGGTTGCACAGACCGTCCACTACGAGTAACATATGAACTGGGTTCTCCACCAGCACCTCTCAACACTGACTGCTGAGTGTACATAGAGCTTTCTTTACTCGCAGTCTCTCCACCATTTGAGTCATTCACCGGTCTTACATTAATTGGCACATCAAACTCTACCTCCTGCCTTTGATTAAACTTATTTCTACTCGGTAACATATGTTTTTCATTTCTTCTCACATAATTACCTTTTTCATTTTGAACAATATAAGATCTAGGACTTGTCTTCCTTACTACCATTCCTGGCTGCCAATCCTTATCAACCCCATTTTGTATTAATACACCCTGACCAATACTATAAGAAGCCCTATTTTTGGCTGTTTTATTATAAATACTTTTCGATTTTTCTTTCATTATTTGCATTTTTTCATTGATATTGATTGGCAGTCTGGGTTGAAGATCTATGTAAGTACCAGGTAAGTTAGTTCTTAATAGCCTGCACATCAAAAGTTCAGATGGGCTATATTCTAAGCCAGCAAGTGGTGTGGTTCTATAATGTAACAAAGCCATATTCAAGTTCTCATCATTTGCCCTGCATTTTTTCATCAAGTTTTTTACGATACAAACAGCTTTTTCCGCCATGCCGTTGGACTGATGATGATGAGGGCTTGAAAACAACAACTGCATATTAAAATCTCTGGCAAACTGTTTAAATTCAAAGCTGTTGAATGGATTATTATCACAAACTGCAAATTTAGGTATTCCATGTGTAGCAAAAATTATTTTTAACTTTAATATAACATTTTTAGCTGTTTTTTGTTGTAACTTTTTCAACTCAATCCATTTCGAATAATAATCTACTACTACTAGATAATCCTTGCCAGCAAAGGAACAGATATCCATGCCTACTTTATAAAAAGGTACATCTGGCACATCATGACTTATGAGAGATTCTTTGCAGTTACTCAACCTATATTTCTCACATTCCTTACATGACAAAACAAAATCCTCTATTTCCTTGGACATTCCTGGCCAAAATAAAGACCTACGGCCCCTTTTCTTGGACTTCACCACACCTGCATGAGCCGTATGTAAAATAGTAAGTATTTCTTTTCTCATAGAATATGGCACCACTATCCGGTTGTTATAATATAAAACATCATCTTTAAAGTTCAAAAAATCTCTCAGTTTGTAAAACACTTTTAACTCTTTATTCATAATATTTTTATCATTAGTTGGCCACTCATTATAATACCATGTCTTAATTTGCATTAAATTGTTGTCACACCCAGTTTCAAATTGTAATTTTTTAAGTTTTTCATCTGTGACTGATAAATCAGTTTCAAATCCATACACAATCTCAGTATCAAAAGAATGAACTAACTCTTGCAGAGTCAAGTCATTTTTTCCATTATTTAACAAGTAGTTTCTTGACAAATAATCAGCAATAAACATTTTAGGACCTGGCACATAGCGAATTTCAAAATCATATTTTAGCAATTTTAAGACCATTCTTTGAAGTCTTGCTGATATTTTGTTAATGTCCTTTGACATTATTGCCACTAAGGGCTTGTGGTCCGTCTCAACAATAATCCTTCTACCATACACAAATTGGTGATACTTCTCCATAGCAGCACAAACAGCAAATAATTCTTTTTCTATAGGTGCCCACCTATTTTGGCATTCTGTGTAAACTCTGGAATAAAAAGATACAGGTTTTCCATCTTGCAACAGACACGCACCCATACCAGACTTAGAGCTGTCAGTCTGTAGCACAACTGTACCCTTGTCACTCAGAATTGCCAAAGTAGGTGTACAACTCAATTTTCTTTTAAGTTCTAAAAACGCTTCTTGTTGAGAAGATTCCCATTCCCACAATGTATCTTTTTGAAGTAACTGTCTCAAGGGCAGTGTAGTTCTTGTATAATGTGGTATGAACTTACTCAAGTAATTGCACATGCCAAGGAACTTCTGAAGCTGCTTGATATTTTTTGGTGACTCTAATTGAAGAATAGCTGATACATGTTCAGGGTCTACTTGTATTCCATTTTTTGATATTATAAGCCCTACATACTTTACATGATCAAGTTTATACTGTAACTTCTTACTGTTAAACTTTACACTATACTCTTTTGATCTATGAATTACTTTATTAAGAATTGTATCATGTTCTAACTGATCTTTACCTGCAATAATTATGTCATCAAAATATATATGAACTCCTGGAATGTCCCCAAAAATTGAACAATTTATGCGCTGCATCACTTCAGGTGCGGATGATATTCCAAAAGGCATTCTTTTAAACGCATATCTTCCAAACGGACAACACGGATGACACAGGATCAATATTTAAACTCCTTGATAGTACTATTGGCGTGTAAGTTCAGTCGTCAGAAATGTGAAATTCGCGCTCGTTATACGTATTTTGTATGCATGCCGCGCCTGCCATCCATTTGAAGAAACTACCGCGGTAGTGAAACGCAGGCAGTGTCCTAACGGCCGATTAGGCGACGGAGCCACTCATCACATTGTGCAACATCGCTATCTTTAGAAGACGTGCACGGAAGTGTTACTCCTGTTATATCAATGCAACTGGCGATGGGCAGTTTTGTAATTAAGGTCCATAAAAGGATCAGTGAGGGTAGACAAGTTGCTTAACACTAACGTAAATGATTTTCGAAAATGGACAACATTATGGAATTGGCGTAGGCGCTCCACGCGACTATCTGACAGCTTACGTCAATCCTATACATTTAGGATATCGATAACGAACGCCGAATGCGTCTTGTCTCTCCTCAGGGCCCTAGCCCGATCCGGTACAAAATATATTCTTCCTAGAATGCCGTTTGTTTGGTGTTGGATGCTATCGGAAATTTACATAGGTACCACCTACCTATAGTGTTTGAGAGCGTCGGTGGCCTAGTGGCTTAGCGGGTCGACTCGTGATCGTAAAGTAGCGAGTTCGAACCCCGATGCTCTTACGATAAGGAAAAAACATCGTGAGGTAACCTGCACATTTGATCAGCTGAGTGTGTAAGAGGGTATTTGCACAAAAATTCCTGAAGGGTTCAAGTGTATCCGAAAGGGCACATCTGTAAGATAAGATAACGTAGTGTTTTCGCTGAAACCTTTTCAGTCCACGAAGTGAAATTTGAAATACTTACATATAAGTACCTAAATGGGTAGGTAATCTACCTACATCATATACATTAAGTGTGTCGCATCCAACATCAGGGTTGGCAACGCATTTGCAGTCTTAGGATTACAGTCTTGTGAATACGAACGTCTATGGTTCAGTTTCCACTTACCATCAGGAGGCCTGTGTGCTCGTTTGCATACTCTATGACATAAAAAAAAATATGTGCCAGTAGCGTTTCGAAAATGATTACTCCATCTCATCTTGCTGTAGGGCATCCCCCAATTTTCTTTATTAATTATATTATGAGTATATTAAAAGTTGTATATTTAACCCCTAAATCATCGGCGATTGGAATGTGCGCCAATTACGCCGTTCACTGACGTCCAAGTTAATAAAATAAATAAATATCAGGGGACAATCTCGCAACAAATTGACCTTGTCCCAAACTAAGTTCTAAGCTTGTACTATTGGGTACTAGTCGATGATAAAGAGAAATACATACTTAGATACATAGAACATATCCAAGACTTAGAAACAAATATTCCAACTCATATAAATATTTGCCCAAACCGGTAATCAAACACGGGACCACTAGCTTCATTGGAACATTATTAGGCAGGGTAACTACCAACAAGGCCAACAATCATCAAAGGAATTGGAATGTAGGTAAAACTATAATATACAGAATAAGGGCAGTTACACAGTTGTTTTAGAATTTTGATGACATTGTAAGTCAATGAATAAAAGACTGCAAGAAACTAACTCTCATCTCTTGGTTTATTAAGGCGTTTCATAAATAAATCTAACGGGTCTTCGGAGCCGCTATCTGCAGAGTTTTTTCTACCATATTCAGCAACAAGTCTCATGTGTTCCTCCAGGTTCTCAGAGTCGTTTGGCTCGGAGTCAAAGTATCTATCTTCAGCATCCTGAGATACTTGCTTTAGATCATCATATTGCTCATCGCTATCTATGTTTGTATAATCTATGTCATCCCTGCCCTCAACAAAATTGCTGTACATTTCCTGCAGGAATTCTTCCCGTAGTAACCTCCTTTCCGGGACACTAATTGCTTTTTGTAATGGTACCTCCGGTTTAGAAGATGGCTGTGCACTAGGAGTGTCAAACTCGCCCCATCTCTTATTTTTAAACTGACTGTCCTCTTCTTGGTTTTCAATTGCACTGGATTTGTTTAGATCCATAGATTCCAGATCTTCTTTCAGCATTTGTTCATTTTTAGTTTCTCTCATTTGATTTCTGTCTACAGTCTCTAAGATCAAATTTAAAAATGTAAGGTTTTCATTGTCCACCCCATCTCGCTCTTTGATTTCAGCCTCAGTCAAGTACTGCCCCACCAGTTGCTCATACAGCAGGGGGCTCCGATACATCATTTGCTTTTCACTAAAGTAATCAGTTTCATCTTGTAGTTTTTTCAGTGCATTGTATCGTCTGTTTCTTACCCTTTTGTGTCTTGCTTCTTCAGAGTGATATAATTTTAATTCTTCAAGACATTGTCGGTATCCACTAATACTAGTTTCTGGGTTAAATTTCTCAAAGTATTCTAAGTGATGTGGAGCTAGATATTTTCCGAATTGCAATAAGAAATCCGCCGGGGATTGTCTGAAAAAGTCACAGGCCATTTGTATTTTGTCTCTCGTTCGTATTTCTTTTTCATCAACCCGAGCGTTTTTGAAAGACACCTTCGCGCATCGAACTAAATAATCCACGATATCAACAATAGGATCCGGATCTTCAACTTCGCCTTCTACAACATCGTTTACATTGATCGACATGGTTAACGAAAAACTAACCATGTAATGAAGCTCTGTTCCTCTTTTTTTATGCCAGTCAGTTCCGTACTGATTTCGTTCCGCCAATGTCAAGTGAGTGAATAATCTTCCCTTCCTGAAGGTTAAACAAATCGAAGGTCTTAGTCCAAGTTAGGTGATGTTTAAATCAAAATATTATGCACGCAAATATTTGCGTAACACAAACTAAATTGCATTGTTTTTTTTTTTTTTTTTTTTTTCATTGTTACGGCCCTTGCACGGTTTGTGCTTTTGGCCCGAATGTCAACAAAAACGGGGAAACGGAATTATCAGAGAAAGGGTTAAACGGAATTTGGAAAAACGGAATAAAAGATCAGGAATGGAAAAGATAAATAATGGAATAATGGAAAAAATAAATAATAAATACAATTATATGGATAGAAATTAAATTTTAATATGATTGAATATAATAAAATCTGATAAAATTTGGTATATGTCAGAATTAACAGGGGACAGTAAACAGGATATAGAGGAAGGGAAAGGAACTCTAAGGGAAATAAGACCTTCTAGGAGAGATGAACGGTCATATTTGCTACAAGCAAATATGATGTGGTTGATATCACCTTCAGGGTCACCACATTCACAAGTTGAACTATTAATTATTTTAAGCCTTGCAAGATGCGCCGGAGAACAAACGTGACCCAGACGCATACGGACAATTATAGAAGTAGCCCTCTTGCCGAGTCTCAACTTGGAAAACCAAGGTTTATGCAAAATAGACGGTTGGATGGCGCGGTAATGTCGACCCTTATCATGATTTGCTGACCAGATTTTATCCCAGGAATTCCTGAGATAAATTCCGGGCAGAGTTGCAAGGTCATGAACGTAATTCTTATAGTAGTGCACGTCCCCACACACTACCGCATCGTTGGCAATTTGGTCTGCTCTCTCGTTACCAGATATGCCACAGTGAGCGGGGACCCACGCAAAGGACACGAAACAGCCTCTCGATGAGCAATCTAATAACAAAGATCTTATTTTAATGATAACAGGGAACAGATAGTGGGAACCGAATGGATAACGGGCCAAGGATTGAAGAGCACTTAAAGAGTCCGAAAAAATAACGGTTCTTTTTAGCTTCATCAGCAAAACATATTCAACAGCTTTAAATAAGCCGAAACACTCGCCTGTAAAAACGGAAGATTCAGGGGGGAGTTTTATTTTTTGAACAATATTATATTGTGAATGATACACCCCAACACCCACGCAGCCGTCAGCTGAGTGTTTGGAGGCATCAGTAAATATTCGATGCCACTGTGGCCACTTTGTGTCTACCACGTAGTTAAAGGTCAGCTTCTGGTTAACGCCAACCTTTAAAATACCAGTGCTTAAATGTATATCCGGAAGAAGGGTAAGTGATTCGAAGCTAGAAAAGAACAAAGGGATGGAACTTGAACGGTGGGTAGGGGCTTTAAGAGAATCAATTTTCTTTAAACTTTCGATGAGGCAAGGAAGGCGTTTGTTTCTCCAATAATTACAACTCTCCACTTGGGCAGCGAGACATGATAATTTAGATATAAGAGGATGGTTGGAAAATTGAAAACAGCGGAAAAGATATTTGTCAGCAAGAAATTGTCGTCTTAAATTTAAAGGAGGCTCCCCAGCTTCCACTTGCATACAAATAATTGGACTCGACTTCATGGCTCCTAAAATTATTCGCATCGCTTTAGCCTGAATATTGTCCAATTTTTTGAATGCAAGAACGCTACCGGGTTCCAACAAAAATGTGCCGTAATCAAGGACACTTCTTATTAAAGCATTGTAGATTAATTTCATTGAAAACGGATGAGCTCCCCACCAAACCCCGGAGAGGCATTTCAAAATATTTAAGTTCCGCTCACACCTAGCAACTATATACTCGCAATGAGGAAAACCAGTAAGCTTAGAATCTAAAATCACTCCTAAAAATTTTATTGAATTACTTGTGGGAATCGAGGCATTATCGTATTTAATATCAACGGGTGAAGGATTGCGCATTCTGGAAAACAAGACTGCCCTACTCTTAGGAACTGATAGTTCTAGACCATTGTGGTCTAGCCATGATTTTAATAAACTGAGGGAGGAGGTTAAATAATTACAATTTTCTTGAATAGACGGGCCAATTTTATAAATCAAAAGATCATCAGCATATTGTAGAATTTCGGACGACCCTCTTAGGCTCGATTCCAAGTCGTATGTATATATATTGTACAATAATGGGCTGAGAACAGACCCTTGAGGAAGGCCTCTCCATACGGTTCTAGAAAAGGTTGTTTCATCAACATATAAGTTGATATGTCTTTCACTGAGGATATTAACTATAAAGTTAGATAAAATAACAGGAACATTCAAATCTACGAGTTTCTTCATCAGTAAAGAAATAATGACATTGTCATACGCTGCGCTGATGTCTAAAAAAGTAGCAACTACTGATTTGTTATTTGAAAATGCCAATCTAATATCCGATATAAAAATGCCTAAATTATCTGAAGTGCTCTTACTTCGTCTAAATCCAAACTGAGAGCGAGCTAAGAGATCACCCTTCTCCACAAACCATTCAAGACGATTTTTGACTAAATGTTCAGCTATTTTAATAAGGACAGAAGAGAGAACAATAGGACGGTAAGAGGAAGGGTCGTCGGGGGACTTATTGGGTTTTAAAAAAGGAATAACTGTCTGAGTTTTCCAAGAGAGAGGCACACAACCAGAAATCATCATAGAGTTTACGATATCTAGATATAACATAAGGACTTTATCACTGAGATTTTTAATAAATGAATATGGGATTCCATCCTCACCCGGAGTCGAGTCTTTCACACGGCACAGTACTCCTTTAAGTTCGACAAGAGAGAAGGGACAGTTCAAACCAGAAAGATTATTTACAATGGAAGGAGGAATGGAAATTTGTAAAAGCTCGTGTTCAGGAACAGAAGGAGGAGCGAGACGATCCATAAAGCGGTCGGCCAAAGAGAGAGGAAGTTTCGAAGACGAACCGTTAAAAGCAGATCTAAACCTACGAATGTTACGCCAGACCACTGATGGACTGACATTGGGGCTAATACTTGCACAAAATGATTGCCAGCCTTCAAATTTCTTTTTTTTAAATAATTTCTTGCAGTTACGGTCAGACTCTAAGTAAAACTCGAAATTGTCGGCAGTCATCTCGCTACAATATATTTTCTCTGCCGATTTCCTTGCTTTAATTGCTTCAGTACAGTCATGATCCCACCAAGGCGGGGACGGGATATGAGACCTTTTTGCACTTTTAATAACAAGAGTCTCGTCCGCAGACTCAATAAGAATTTTAGTGAGCATATCCGCAGAAATTTGATCGCTATCGGAAAGAGTAGTAGTTTTTGCTTCCACTGTCTGTCTAAACAGCTGCCAATCTGCGTTGTTTAATTTATATTTAAAACGTGGGGGGCGAGGGTTTCCAATAGTTTTATGAAAAGGCATGGTTATTATGATAGGAAAGTGGTCACTACCATATGAAGAAGGAAGAGGTTGCCAGTGTAGAGTGGAAGCTAAATCAGAGGAACATAAAGATAAGTCTGGAGCACTAACGCCTTGACTCGGTTCCGTATGGCGAGTAGGTAAACCGGTGTTCAAAATGCATATGTTATACGAATCTATTATATCTAATAAATGCTCACCATACCAATTTGAGGTAGAACTACCCCAAGACTGATGTTGGCAATTAAAGTCGCCTAACACCAAGAATGGTTTAGGGAGGATAGAGAACAAATTATTTAATTGAGAAAAAATATTTACATTAGGACGCGAAAAATAAATTGAAACTATACAAATATTATTTACAATGGCAGCGATAGCAGATATGTCATCGCTGAAAGAGGGAAGAGGAAACAAAGAAAAAGAGACAGAATTCCTGATGACTATGGCCACACCACCATAACCATCAGGTCTGTCTTGTCGAAGAATGACATAACCCGGAATACGGAAAACAGAGTCCGGTTTAAGCCATGTCTCAGACAGAGTGGAAACGAGAGGGTTAAATTTATTATGAAGGTGAAGTAAATCGTGTTTATTGCAGATTGCGCTTCTGCAATTCCATTGTATTATTTGGTCGTATCTGTGATCCATAACTGGATTTTAAATGTGTTAAAAAGTCAATTGTTGGGCAGCGTTGTTCGGTAGAATTATTATTGGACATTGTGTTAATTTCAGTTAACAATTGAATAACATCAGATATGGTAAAAACTGTTTCATTGTTGTTTGTGGATAGATTAAAAGCTACACCGTTGGAAGGAGGAGGAGCATCATACTCTTTTATAAGAAGGTTGTGTTCAGACTTGTTATAACCTCGGTTTATTTTCAAAGGCACTGAGGGTTTTGTGAACACTGTTTTTTTATATGACCTGATGAATGGAGGGGGTGATCTAAGTGATGAAGAAGCTGGAGATACCTGTGCAACAGGGGCGTCTGACTGAGGATAAGATTTTCTGATAACGTCGGCAAATGATTTAGAAACTGGCTCATATACTTTATTTGCTTCAGCATATGAGACACAGTTTTGAGCCATATATGTCTTTATTTTTGTCTGTCTTTCAAACTCTGGACATTTTTTGTTGGTAGAAAAATGAAGCCCAGAACACAAACAACAGGTTGCAGATTCTTCCTCAACTGAACAAGAATCCCCAACATGACCATCACCACACTTGTAACAGCGAGGGCGAGAATTACAATTAGTTTTAGTGTGACCAAAGCGGCAGCAGTTAAAGCATTGTATAGTAGGGAAAGTATATAACTCAACAGATAAAGCATTGTAACACATAAAAATTCGTTTTGGTAGAACTTGACCATCAAATGTAAGTACAACTGTCTGAGAAGGTTTCCACTCAGGAGGTGAAATGTTTCTAACTTTGTAATTTAATCTCCTCACTTTTAGAATTTTGCCGCACCCAATAGGAACCGTTACATTCTCTAGAACCTCTTCAGGAGTCCACTCAGAGGGAACTCCTCGTACAAGACCCATCCGGGTCACACTAAATGATGGAATAAATGCTTTGTAGTTGTTTGAAGATACGCATGGATTACTGATAAAATCATTGGCATCTTTATAGTTCGAGAAAGCCATCGAAAGCCTGTTTCTGCCTATGCGTTTGATGCTACCATTAATAATATTCTTAAAAGGACTTTTCTTTAAGAAGTAACCAAACTGAACAGGATGGAGAGAGGGATTTTCACTGCCTGTTAATACTTTTTGCACATGAACTACAAAGGGCTCTATGTCATAAGCTTCATATTGGGTTCTGCCAGTCTGAGTAGTAGACTGAACCGGGTTCCTGTGAACATTAGAGATGTGATCGACGGGTATATTTGAACTAGTTTGAACAGATTGTTGTTCTGACTGAGCAATGGAAGTGGGAGGTTTAGTTTTGGGAAGTTGTTCGGGTTGGGTATAAATTTGTTTATTTGTTTCAACAAATTGAGACTCGACAGAGGGCATATCTAATAAATCATGACATATACAATCAGTGTCTTTTAATTGTCGTCCTGGTTCATGCTTTCTCCTACGCTTGTTGCAATGCCTACAAATCTTCCGCTGGTTAGAACTACGATATCTTTTCCTTTCCCCCCGCTCTAATCCACGCACAGACCCGTCAGTGTCCATGCTGGACTCATTTCCGCCTGGTAAAAACTCAAATTCATTACCAATTGTTACATTGTAACCAACCGGGGAAGCTAAACCTCCCCCGGGGTCGTCCGGGCGGTCCATCTAGCTTAGCCTATGCTAAGCTAGATATGAGAAAAATCTTGAAAACTTACCAAATACTGCAAAATATATACACAAAACTATTAAACACAAATTAAAACTAAATATTTACATATAATAAGCTACCAAACTGATCTTTTATACAAGTTGAAAAATATTTAAAATTTTCGCAAGAAAAAATACTCCCGCCTTGGCCGTCGTTTCCCGCGCTTTTCAAATTGCATTGTATAGGTATTTAAATATGACAGATGACAGATAGACATGACATCACAGATAGTACAGACCATGTACAGACATACAGATGCAAGAACAAGTATCAATGGTATGGTATGGTAACTTAAGGCCCCTACGCATTATCCTTCCGTGACGTACGTCCGGACACGATGCACGACGCAAAACGATAGTGCGTAGAGGCCTTTACCATGTAATGTGCAGAGATTATAAGGTATGTAATGTGTAATCTGTACACATGCTGTGGACTTATGTCAATTTCAGTCAACAAATAATATTTTGCACTAATTCCAAAATCCCATATCGGGGGGAAATACATATCTGAACAGGAAATCTGTGACTACATTCATTTATACGCATAGGTAAATCAACGCCTGTGAACTGTTCAAATCAGGAACTGGAAATTTGAGTCAATGATTAGGCGTTTTCGTGTTGAAAGTGTTTATTTTGGGTGGAATGTTTTGGGACATATCGTGGAGATGGGAGGATATGTGCGGGCCGGCGGGGCTGCAGCCATGGGACCACGTGTCCAAGGATGTAGGACAGTGTTTCCAGGAGTTATTTCTGCAGATCCCTCTGTACTTCATTATCGCGGTAGTTTCGGGGTACTTCGTTGGCTACAGAAGAGACTGGGTGGTACGGGAAAAGACTCAAGAGCGTGCTATAGTGTTACGTAGCTTCGTAGTTCTGGCTCTAGTTTTTATTCCAATAATAGAACTGTATATTTTCATAACAAAAGTGGACTTTGTGCTGTACCCTATTGACTACTTCGTTGCCGCGGCGTCATGCTTATCCTGGCTGGTGCACTTCGGCTACGTGCTGGCCCTGAAGCACCGCCTAGGCCCGAGTGCCCGGGGGCCGTCTTTGCAGCTCTTCCTGTGGAGTCTGACTGTGGTGTTGAATGTTATTGCACTCCGTAGCGGCACATTGGTTGGCAGCCCTATTGCCTTTTATATAGCCACTCTGTGCTGTCACATATTGTATTTTGTTACTTTAATTCCGTCTAGTGATTCTAGACCAACATATTATTCTACTTGCCTGGTTGGCTCTCAGCATGCTCATGTAAGTGGAATCAGTTTGATAAATGTTTCAATTTTGATATTTGATCAGGATTTGACCTTGTATGACTGTATATTAATGTTACAGAATGAATACACTCCTTTGTTACCACATGTTGATGAAGGGATCCTAGGGACGGCCATGCAAGGCAATGGATGTTTTTCACAAATGATGTTTTTATGGGTGAATCCACTTCTGAAGAAAGGTAAAAAAATCATTTGATAAATATCAAGGTTGTGTTTAATTATTTTCCTTAATATATTTACTTAACTTTTCAGGCTTTGACAAAAAATTAAATGACCCAGAGGAGCTGTTTGACCTCCCAACCAAGTACCGGTGTGGGTACGTGGGGGCCAAGATGGACCGTGCCCTCGTCGGCAATGTTGACAACTACCAGCAGTATATGGAGATACCACATGAGCCATTTATAAGTTCTGGTGAGGCATTCTTTATTTGTTTCAATGTTTCTTAGGGTTACACATGTTACAGTATAGCTAATAACTTAAATACAATTTAAGACAAACCAATAAAGTAACCACGAAATAATTAATTTGCTATCTTTTAAATTATGTTCCGGCAACATGCATTTTGGAATGTCAAATCGAAGATAACATGTTCTGCAACACCCAACATGTTTATTGCCCATCAAACTAAAGCAATCTAATAACAGACAAATGAGTCAACAATGCATTGTCTGTGCCTACATGTAAGTAGCAGGTACCTACATGTAACTGTAGGTCTACAGAACAAATATTACTCATTTAATTTGCTTATGTTTTACTTGTGTTGTAAACCTTGTCATCACTATGTAAATAAGTATACTATATAGGAATGCACACTATAAAACATATATACATATATATTTGATACAAAATGTACAGTTATGCTGTGTGTGTGTGTGTGAATAAATAAATGGATACCTTTTGCAAGCTTAATGGACATTATGTAAAACATCATGTTCTTTAGTTTAAGATTCACTTTTGGTTGTAGGGGTTTTGTCACAGATAGATGTGAATATCATATGCAGGTTAATAAGCGATTTTTTTTAATACATGTTAACTGGCTTAATAGGATTATGCACACATGCTCACAGCATTCATACGGTCATGCAAGCACATTAAGCACATGATAAGCAGATCTACACACACCTGAAAAGTGATTCAGTGGTGGTGCAATGTCTTCTAGGCTTACTGTCGCAAAACTCCCAACTGAGCAAACGCTTACCAGAATTATGCTGATTTAATATGTAACATTAGCCCCTGCAATGGAAAAAATATGTGTGTGTGTGGATAGATGGATTAATAATCTGACCTCTGACATTGATGTCAGAAATTAGTTGTCTATGACTTGACTTTTTCTATAACATGTTATGGTGGAGACGGACATATTACTCCAGATCCGGTTTTAGGGTTCCATACCCGAAGGGAAGCCCATCGGGACCCTATTAATATGGTTACGCTGTTTGTCTGTCCGTCCGTCCTAACTTTAAAGAGCTGTATTAGGTTTTTTTGTAAAAACGAAAAAAGGGAAATAGGTATTTTAAAGAATATAATTTATTTTTATTTTGGTTGTATCGTAAAAACTGTAAAACATACAAGGATTAAATTTGGTACCTATGACTATAGTACAAATCCTGAAGAAAAATAACAAATACTAAAAATGGTCAAGTGTGAGTTGGGCTCGAATTCAAATTGGAATATATTAACACTTACTGTGCGACGGTACGGAACCGTCGGTGCACAAGTCCGATTCGGAATTGACCGGTTTTTTTGGTTAACCTTTAAGTTCCCTATGCTTGAGGTTCACGTTTTGTTTATCACCTGTCAACTAGCACATCTGCACCGGCAGGTTACGGCGCGGTGGGCTCCCCGGGCGCGGCGACGCCGGTGACGCCGACGGCGCGCGTCCCGCTGCGCGCGCGGCGCCGCGTGTCGCTGCTGCGCGCGCTGCACGCGTGCTTCGCGCTCCAGTTCTACAGCATCGGCGTGCTCAAGCTGGTCTCCGACATGGCGGGCTTCGCGGGCCCGCTGCTGCTTAACAAGCTCGTGCAGTTCGTCGAGGATGAAACCATTGATCAGCATTATGGGTGAGTTCTCTGATTTATTTGACGCGCGTGGAAAAGGTACCGTGAGGGAATCTACACATATTCGGGTTCAAGCGCCTGTCAGTAATCTTCGCGCAATGACGTTCGACGCTCTCGGAAGTACTACTCAAATTAGTAGGCGTTTTTTTTAACTGACGTTAATTTTGGATGTTGTTTTTGCTTTCAAGCCACGGTACGACAAATATCAAAATCTATCTCATTTTAGTATTTGTAATTTTCTGTTATTATTAAAGAGGCTTTGTTATTATATTTCAGATATTTATTAATTTTTCTGTGAGTTAAGTATTTGACAATAAATATTCAAATATAAAAGTAAAATAACAATGCTAAGACAAAAAATAAACATTATAAAAACCTAACAGACATGTGCCGACGGTAGCGGGGCAGGCCTTAAGCTACCGGTGGTTAGGGCTCCAGAGAGAGGTTTTTTTTTAACGGGACCCTTTAACTTTTTAGCGCGCATTGCTTGCCAAAGTTGAGGGCTCACCCAGTGGATTTTTTTGATCAATAATTTCTAGCTGCCTAACTCTAGTTTGGTGTAATAGAATGAGACGCGCTGTGGACGGGCAATTATTGTCGGCATTATAAGTAGTTGCACACTAGTGCTTTTTCACTTTAACGTCATGTTTGAACTGCTGCACTAATCTATCAAAAGCGTTAATGTGACAAGGTATAAAAGAGTACAGCTACATAAAGTCGAGTGTAGAATGCCGCCATCAGTATTGGCAAGCCGCCCCCCCCGCAGGTACCTGTACGCCGGCGGGCTGCTGGGCTCGGCGCTGGCGGGCGCGCTGTTCGGCGTGCACTTCACGTGGCTCATGGCGCTGGTGGGGCTGCGCATGCGCGGCGCCATCGTGGCCGCCATCCTGGCCAAGACGCTCGCCGTCACCGCGCCGGACCTCGCCGCCGCCTTCACCGTCGGCGAGATCACCAACTTCATGTCCACTGACACCGATAGAATCGTCAATTCCTGCCCGAGCTTTCACGCGTTATGGAGTATTCCTTTACAGGTCGGTGCTGATTTATTGATTTATAATTAAAATACTTTCATGAATTTCTCTATATAAGTATGTTTATTTATTTATTTATTAAAGACATGCCAATGTTTATCGTCATCTAGTACCCATAGTATGGTCGGCCAAGAAAGTGGTCTACCAGTTTTGACAAAAGTTTCTATGAGATCTAATTATCGGTAAGGTTGACACTTGTCACTGTCATAATATTATTTCAAGGCAAAATCGAACTTGTTCATGCAAATGAACTTCAACCGTAGGGTGATGTGGTAGACCATATTTTTGGCCGACTGTACAAGCCTAGAGCTTGGTTAGGGGCCAGGTCAATTTGTGTGAGATTGTCCCCTAATATTATTTTACCTCTCAATTTTAGTCATCCTCTTGGAGCCCACCAACCTACAAACAGAGAGATTTTTTCAAGCGGGAATTTGTCTCTAACTGCAAAGAAATAAAGTTTAATTACCTTTGCTCTTAAATGCCCTTTTCAATTCTGAAACAAATAAAACTGAACTTTATACTAACTAAAACATAGTTTAAACTAAATTGCCTAGATTTTTGTACCGCCCGCTGGGTCTCACGAGGTTATAATTGGTTTGTATTTCGTTTTCCAGCTGGTGATCACCCTGGCCCTGCTGTACCAGCAGGTGGGCGTGTCGTGCCTCGCGGGCGTGGCGTTCTCGGTGCTGCTGATCCCCGTGAATAAGGTGATCGCGGACCGCATCGGCGCGCTGAGCCGCGAGCTGATGCGGCACAAGGACGCGCGCGTCACGCTGCTCAGCGACATGCTGCGCGGGATCCGCGCCGTCAAGGCGCACGTCTGGGAGGACTACTTCATCAACAGAGTCACCGGTATGTTAATTTACTCGGGATTCAAAATCAACGCTCGCAGCAAAAACCAACTTGGTCTCTTGTTGAACAAGGTTGTCTGGAAGAGATCGCTATTTAGCGGTAAGACCGCCTGTTGTATACATATATGTAGTTCAAATGTACTATTCCGTGTTTTGATTTCTGGTGTTCAATAAAGAGTATTTATTTTATTGTATTGTATTGTAACCCCTTTACTAATAAACGTTGAGTAACAGTGGTATAGCTATACAATGTTTTGTCCTGATCTGTCAAATTCAAAAGTCACAATGACAGATAAGGACAAAACATTGTATAGCTATACCACCGTTACTCAACGTTTATTAGTAAGGGGGTATGTATTTGGGTCAATCAACTATTCTTTGTACACAATTTTTTTCAAGTTTGTAAGGCTTTTAAGTATAAAGAAAAACTAAATAGGTTTTCTTTAAAATATTGCGTGTTTTTATGACACAGATAAACAGTGAATTCTATGACCCGGTAGATATATTTATTAAACAATTAAAATTTCTTCTTTCACTGGTAACTTAGTGGACCATGTTGTCCCCAGTTTTGTATGAAAATAGTGGATTGTCCCCTAAGTTACCAGTATTTATGACAAAAATGTTATTCTGATTTTGATAGCTTATTTTCACATGTACTGACAATGAATCTATTGATTAATAAATATAGTTTATACCGGGCTTTGGTTTAACAGTGATGTATAATTAAGACATACTTTAATGTACAAAGAATAGTTGATTGACCCATTTATTAGAATATAACTATTGTGCAGAGTCGCGGAGCGCGGAGCTGCGGTACCTGCGCTGGCGCAAGTACCTGGACGCCGTGTGCGTGGTGCTGTGGGCCACCACGCCCGTGCTGGTGGCCGCGCTCACGCTGGGCGCGCACGCGCTGCGCGGCGCGCCGCTCACGCCCGCCACCGTCCGTATTCAACAACCAACCAACCATATAACACTACACATTTTTACCATTCCAGAAAAGAATTTGATTGTGTCGACGGAGCTCCGCTGTGCGGAGCTCCTATTTCTGCGCAGTTTAACTAATTAGCATAACCGAAACGTCCCAAACCTACCTTCCTTTTTCTACCTAATTATAAGTGGAAAAATTTGCAATTCGGATAAGAAAATATGCGATTGGAAAAAATTAAGATCGGGAAAAAATGAGGATGGAAATTTTGCAACCGATCAAATTTGTTTTTCTGAAATTATGGGTAACGCTCGTATCTATAGTCCAAGCCTGGTGGGTGGGGCATGGGATTGCCCTCTAGTTATGTGCTACTGTGTTGTGTGCGGCAGGTGTTCACGACGGTGGCGCTGGTGAACATGCTGATCGCGCCGCTCAACGCGTTCCCGTGGGTGCTCAACGGGCTCACCGAGGCCTGGGTCTCCCTCAAGCGCATACAGAAGCTGCTAGACGTGAGCCCTTGCATCTTGTCTCTAGGGTTCACTAATGAATCGGCGAAAATTGTATCGCAAAGTATCATTTCCCACACAGTTCATACCAAATTATTTTTTAATTTCGACTACTGATCATTTGGCAAAACAATTTTTTGCACTTTAGCTTTTCATAACAGATTTTGTTTGTAAACTGTTAATTAATAAATAATTGAATTTTTTTTTTTCAAAATATAGTGTGGTATATTTTCTATCCTAATACAGTAGAGAATAAGAGATTTTCAGTTGCGCGTCGCGTATTTCCACTCGCGTAATTTCTGCTTCATACAAAAGTCCAACTCATTTTGCGTCGCCGTGTGAACCAAACAGGGGTTTTGTACGAAACCGAATATAGCAAATATCACGCGAGTCACAACTGAAAAAATTACGCTCGTCTGACTTCACCCTAAGTGATAAAAACACTCTGTATAGGTCATTAATTAGACGATATCGGAATAGGCAGGGCTAATTTGCCTAAACTTGAGGCATATTCATTCGCGCGAGAGGACATACATTAATGAATGAACATGCATCTTTAGGTAAATTAGCTCTACCTATTCCGATCTCTGCTAATCACTTAAAGACACGTTATAGCTTCCAGATATGGACCCGGAGAGCTACTACGGAAAATTAAATACGAACCGTAACGAAGACAACATAATAATAATCCAAAACGCCACGTTTGCGTGGGCCAAGCCCGTCGAGGAGCCCCTCCCCGCCAAGACGGACGGGGACTCTAACAAGTTGAAAAAGAACGTGCAGTTTAGCGATTCGAACGAAGAAGATGAGCCGAGCGAAGCGAGCGAGCCGGGCGAGCCGTTCATGCTGCGCGACGTCAGCCTGGAGGTGGAGCGCGGCGAGCTGCTGGGCGTGGCCGGCGCCGTGGGCAGCGGCAAGACCTCGCTGCTGCACGCCGTCATGGGCGACATGCTGCGCAAGGCCGGCGACATACAGATCCCGGAGAGCTTGAACAGTGAGTGTTGGAGCTGTCCGAGATTTGAGGGCTTGTTAGCAACAATCACTCACGTATGGGTTTGATGAAAAAAAAAATGAGTTTCAGTTCTAAGTATCCCACAAAATTTATTGTTTTTTTTCTATTTTTGTGCGAAAATCTTAATAAACTAAACGGTTCACAAAATACATCTACTTACCAAGTTTCAACAGTATAGTTTCAGAAAAAAGTGGCTGTGACATACGGACGGACAGACAGACAGACAGACATGACGAATCCATAAGGGTTCCGTTTTTTGCCATTTGGCTACGGAACCCTAAAACGTTGCAATTTTGTCAAAAAAAGGTTTTTGTTTGGTATGTCTAAGCACTGATCACATCCATTGTTTTAATCTTAAACACTGATCAATGCAAGGTATGATCGACATTTTATTCGATTTTGAACTGAAAATCAACTTGAATAGTCTAAAATGTTTTAAATTTTCTAATCCCATGAACCAATAAACCATAGACATTAATCATCCATTGAATAAAACGTATGAAAAGTCTGACACTGGCGCGTCATTTTTTTATTATATTATTTTCTTTAGCCCGTGTGGTGCCGGGTTTAGAATGTTGCCACTCCATGTCTTCCCGTGGATGTCGTAAGAGACGACTAAGGGACTAAAGGCTGTGTAGTGCTGTTAGGCGATGGGTTTGCAACCTGTCACTAATACACTGGATAACATCTTAGCCTGGTTGTGCAAAATGTGGTCACAGAATTATCAACAAGTTTTTGGAGTTGTTGGTGAGTCTGTGGCTCTGCCTACCCCACTCTGGGAATGAAGCCGCGAGTTTATGTTATGTTATGTTATGTTATTTTCTTTCTTACATAACTACAGACAAGGGTGTGGTTTCCTTTTAAGCATAAGAATACCTTTGTCATGAGACCCTGCTCTCCCATGATATGATTAGTATCTCCAGTGATAATAGACCATTGTAGATATATGATATAATAGATGCTGGATGAACAAAGTTTTCTATTTACGCTTGTCTTGCCCAGGTTTCGGCTACGTGTCGCAGAAACCGTGGCTGATTCGGGGCACGATCCGGGAAAATATTTTGTTCGGGAAGCCCTACGACGAAGCCAAGTTTCGAGCGGTCATCGAGGCCTGCGCGCTCACAGGTGAGAGGCAGGATACCCGCAGGATCACAGCACAGCAGGTCAATAGGGAATATGCGTGGATTTTTTATCGCATTTCTCATCAAAATATGAAAATACCGTAATAGAGATCACCAAAAGTGAAATTAAAATGAAAATCGGCCAAGAAATACGGATGATACAGGCATTTAAAACTGTTTATTAGACAGCGATTAGCCGGTTACACAGAGAGATCCGATATGCACTGTGATGTCATGTAACAGGTCGGCCATATTTTAAACACCATGTTGAATTCTGTTTTGCTAGAACGAGATAGGAACAAATCTTTGTTGGCTTATATCTTGGTTATTTTTATAGCTCAGATTGACTTATGATGTAAGATGGGTCACAAATTTAAGTTTTCTACTGTACACTAACCACAACATGAAACTAAATCATGAAAAATTATTATAAGGGGACAATGCAAATTGATCTACTCCTAAACTAAACTCAAGGTTTGTATTAAAGGTACGTTCGAAGTAGCTGTACATTTTAGTACCTTCTCTCTCTCTCTCTCTCTCTCTCTCACTTTAATAAGTTACTGCGACCTGGTTCTGACTGAAATGTAGTAACTTCTGAGTTTGATTGACTTCTGAGATCGTACTATACTCTATCCGTTTAGTAGTAGTGTTGTACTACTTTGAATACCTACCCACTTTTAACACACTATTGTAGGTAAATTTACGAAAAGTTTTATTTAAACGTTTTTTATACAATTTACTAGTTTTATTTTTGAGAAAAACCCTATACATGCCTCGACCATTATGAGTCACCTGTACTCGTTTTTTTACAAGCGTCACCCGTGGTGTTTGTTTGTTGCAGAGGAGCTGGAGCAGCTGGGCTGGCACGCGCGCGTGGGCGACGCCGGCTGCACGCTCAGCGGCGGCCAGCGCGCGCGCCTGGCGCTCGCGCGCGCCGTCTACCAGGACCAGCAGGGTGAGCCGGGGGGGGGGGGGGATCAATGTTATAATATAAACCTTCATTTATTCTAATTAGATTTATTACATTTAAATTTGTGATTCTATTTAATGGTATATTTCAGTTTCATACTAAGGCGTGCCTGTTTCGAATTTATAATGTTCTTTTTTAAAGGCAATTTGGGGACTGCGTTCAGTGTTATTAACAGTTGTGTTATATTTTCTCGCAATGTTCGAGGCAATCACTATACGAGCCTCGGCTGGGAATTACAGCGGCTGGACTCGTATAATAGCGCGGCCCTGACTGCGTCCTGGCTGCGCTAACTTATACTCGTCCCGCAACGACCTTTTTCCCGGTCTCTGCAGTAATGTCCTATTATTGCGCGGTTGCAGTGTACCTCCTAGACGATATATTCTCGAGCGTGGACGCGCGCGTGGCGGAGCACATCATGCGGCGCTGCGTGCTGGGCCTGCTGCGCCGCACCACGCGCCTGCTGTGCGCCTCCTCGCCGCGCCTGCTGGCGCGCTGCTCGCGCACCGTGCTCGTGCGTCACGGCCGCATCACTGCGCAGGGTGAGTGTGCGTACCGTACGCGCCATGTGCCGGCCTGCTGTGTCGTGGCCCTGTTGGCTACTTTAGATGTTTTCTTCGAAAACGTCACATAACAATTCCAATATCGATAACGGCATCAGAATACCACCTATAGCGTAACCGAGGCGTAAAAACAGGTCCATAATGAGCGTTGCGATGGTGATAACAGTTCTTTTATAATTATTATAGCATTGTATTTACGATGTTACGCGCATGAACAATGTCAGTGATGGCGATTGGTGATCAACTGACATTGATAGAATTGTTTTCACGCTTCGGTTACGCGAGTAAAAAAATAACTATAATGTATGAGTCCTTTATTATAGCTGTACTCGTTTGACGGGGGTTCGAGTAAGACGTAGTTAGTAGGTGTTTTTCCCCCGGAATGTTTGTGTGAGTGATGGTTTGGATGCAGGCCCCCCCTCGGGCGTGCTGGGCTCGCCGGGCGAGCCGGAGGGCGCGCCGAGCGACGAGCCCGCGCCTCCCGCGCGAGATCCCGACAGTCTCAGCCTGGCCAGCCTGGACGACGAGGTAATGGCCGGAAAAGTTGACATTACTACCCACATATTGAGACATAGTACATAGTTTAATGACAGTTTTCAAATAAAAAAATAAAAAAAACATTGCATACAAATTTCATTACTATCTAGTTTGTAACTTTTTTGAGGGCACAAGTCTTATACATCCATATTTTATTCGAAACATAACTTTTTTATCTGTGTCTGGAATAGCTTGTTTTTTTTTTTAAATACAAAATTGCGTTTCTCCTTGTCATAAACAAAAAGGCGGTAAAGAATGATGGTTTTTTCTCGTGAAGTTTCTGTTTGTATGCAATTCAAAAAATGAGTTCAAGCGATAAAGATTTTTCTCCATTTTTGAACGCGATTTTTGAGAAAAGCACTATATTTGCCTTGGCAGGAACAGCAATTGCGGGTTTCGTATTTGTAAACGGACTCGCAAACTCGTCCGTTTAAACCAATACACGGCCCGCAATTGCCTACTTCCATGCCTAAGCAATAATGTACTATTGTGATTCCAGGAGGGCATGTCGGAGGGCGCCGTAGGCTGGCGCGTGCTCGCGCTGTACCTGCGCTCGGCGGGCTGGGCGCTCTCGCTCGCCATCCTGCTCTCGCTCGTGCTCATGCAGCTCTCCCAGAACTTCACGTTCGTCTGGCTCACCTTCTGGGTCCGCAGCAAGCCCAACGCCACCGACGACTCCTTCGCCGATCACGAGAACACGACCGCGCTGGACCACGGCTTCAACGCGATTGACACCGTTATCGACAAGCTAAAGAACATATCTAATTTGTTTATTAACAATGGCAACACTGAGGCGCCGCGTGCTGAGCTGGCGGCGGGCGACGCGAGCGACGCGGGCGACGCGAACTACACGAGCGACACGAGCGACGCGTTCTACCTGAAGGTGTACTTCGCGCTGGCGGCGCTCAACCTGGCGTTCACGGTGGCGCGCGCGTTCCTCTTCGCGTACGGCGGCGTGCGCGCGGCCGCCAGGATACACCGGTCCCTACTAAACGTCGTCACTAAGGTAAGGTCACCCTTGAATATTTTTTGTCCGATGACATTCGGCATTTTGGTCACCTTTTTTGATTCCATATTTTCAGACGGACAAGTCTCCAGAAAAATTGGACAAGATATGATTATTAAATATTAGACTTGTCAAAAATTGTATACTTATGTAAATCCTTAATAAATAAATCTACTTGTTTTATTTTTGAGAAACACATTATACATGCTTAGACCATTATGAGCCATCCTGGACTCGTGTGTATAAAAACCTCATACTCGTCAGGAAGGTTCGCTTACCGGTATCTGTATAAATGTACTATCAGCCCAATGGAACCCTGACCCACCATAGAATTGTCACAGTGCCGTTAAGATTCAAGTCATAAGAAATGTCAAATAGATTGTTTTATAATGTCACACTGTCACACCGTTCAATGGAGAAATGAATAACAAAATTATTTTTGCTCTTTTTTTACAAACACATACACAAAAGATCCCCGATATCCCATAAAAAACCTTTATGCCTGTAATCCCAGAGTGGGGTAGGCCGAGCTACACAGAATAACTTACAACTCTTTTTTTTGATAATTCTGTAACCACATATTGCACATGTTTTTTTTGTTCTCGTGGTACATATTATATACCCTATTGGCACTTGGCTGGTAATATGTGGTTATTGCAGGCGAAAGTGAAGTTCTTCGACGTGACCCCGACGGGCCGGATCCTCAACCGGTTCTCGTCGGACACCTACACGGTCGACGACTCGCTGCCGTTCATCCTGAATATATTCTTGGCTCAAGTTTTCGGATTAATAGGTAAGGTTTTCGTTCAACTTTTATTGTATGGGTAATATTGTCTATTCAACACGGTAAACATGATTGCTTTTGATTTGTTATCGTGTTGATTTAACTCGGCCGCCATTACTGGCAAGTGACTAAGAGCTATCGTAGCTTTGATACGATAATAAGTCTAAAGCAATATTGTTTTACTGTGTTGAATCTTGGCCCAGACGTTTGGCCTAGGGCCCGTTGTTTGATCAGTAGTTAAACTACTAATAGTTAAAAATACAAATTAAAATTTGGAGGTTATATTTTTTGGGTACCCTGGGGGTGTATTAATTTCCGAGATCGATCCCCAACGCGAACAAATATAGGAAGCAGTGGAAACCACATTCTACTCGTACGAAGTCGCGAGCGTCCTCTAGTAGTACAGTCAGCGTTAAAGTTAGCTGCACGCTTATGTGCCTTGTCAGTTTACCGCCTTTCACAGATTATAGTGCAGCAGTTGAAAAATGATGTTAAAGTGATAAAGCACTAAAATTTGCAGTTACTAAAAAGGCCGACCGTACATGGCAACATCCGGGAGAAAGTGGAGAAGACAGTTTTCATCTAGGAATGAATGGAGGAAATTTGGGGAGGCATTATCGTCATTGATTCGAAAAAACCTCATACTCGTAGCTCATATTCATAACATACTATTTTCAACTTAAACATGAAGTTAATTAAGTTCAAACTCATATATCTCGAAATATCAGATACGAGTTTTTTTCTAAAGTAGTAACGATATGTTCAATACTGGACAAATAGATGGTCCAAATGATGATGATGTGAATAGGTTTGTGTGTGTGTGTGCGCAGGCGCGGTGTCGGTGGCGGTGTACGGGCTGCCGTGGCTGCTGGCGGGCGCGGCGCCCGTGGCGTTGGTGTTCTACCGGCTGCAGCGCCTCTACCGCGTCACGTCGCGCCAGCTCAAGCGGCTGCAGAGCGTCACGCTCTCGCCCATCTACGCGCACTTCAACGACACGCTCGAAGGTAGGGTCGCAGTGCAGGATCCCTCCGGACCGCTACCAGGACCAACATCTCGGCCTTCAACCTACAGCCGTTTTCGCATTGCTTTGTTCCGGAGTGGGATATCACAACCAGTGGAATTATAGCATAGATGCGTTTGCAGGCTTATGATTGCAGTCTTAAGACTATATCTTCTGGTCCCAGATCCGGTCGATCTCAGACAGCCCTTGAAATTGCTTACATTTCACTTTCGCGAGAATAATCATATGTAAGAATTTTACTTTTGTTGTACCAGCGGTTGATAGAGTTAAGGCCAATTTGTAAGATTTCATATTTAATTCGTAGTTTTGGTCTTTGTAAATCGTAGGGTCGTCTGCAAATAGTTTAAAATTATTGTAGAACAAAGGTCATTAATAAGCACTAAGAAGAACAGAAGTCCAAGATGCGATCCTTGGGGTACGCCTGAGAGCACCACCTTGGCTAGGGCTTTGAAATCTCGGTCAGTGACCAGTTGACTATTATTTCGAAAATATAATTCGCAATACCAATAGAGAATCGCAAATTTAGCACGTTCGAGCTTTTTTTGAATGGGAATACCATGGTAAACAAAGTCGAATGCCTCAGTAAAGTCGGTATCAATTCTGTGTCCGTCTTCTGTATCTAACTCAGTGAAATGGACAACAGAGGGGCTCGGACTCTATATGACCAATATCGTTGAGACGTTCTATGATGTTTTTAACTTTGGCAACACATTTCAGTCTTAGCATTGCAGTCTTAAGATTAATTGTAATCTTGAAAATACAAATGGGTTTCAGATTCCACTTATCATCACGTGGCTTGTGTCTTCGTTTGTCTTTTTTAAACAATAAAAAAATGGGGTATTACGGGTTCGATGGTTCTGAAGAAGATCTGTGGCAGGGTTGTCGACGATTCGCGCGCTGGGCGCTTCGGCGCGCTGGTCGGAGCGCGGCGCCGAGCTCGTGGAGGCCTGGCAGCGAACCGCCCTCGCCGCCGCCGCCGCCGCGCAGTGGCTGGCGCTGCGGCTGCAGGCCGCCGCCGGGGCCATGGCCGCCGCCGCCGGGCTGCTGGCCGTGCTGCAGCGGGACACGCACGCGCTCGCGCCGGGTAACTATACACAGGAGCCGGTGCAGGCCTGGCAGCGCACCGCCCTCAAGTGATACGGGTCGTAAGAAACAGTTCAAGTTGTAATGACTTGACATTAAAAACAGTAGCGGCCTTTGCCACACGCCTCGCCAGCCGTCTACCTTGATACTTGGGGTTGCCATTTCAACTTGAACCTTATAGCTTAGAACGGAAGGTAGTCTATTAGAGCGGATTATATTTTTACATGTTTCCTTTCGTTCTGAACTGCTAAAGATAAACTCTTTATGACCATACGGACATCATAGAAAAATACCACTATACCTTGTATATTAAACGTATACTTATAGTTCCCTGTAAAGTTCGCGTTAACAATATAGTGTCTCGCGGTAGGTGTGGTGGGGCTGGCGATCTCGTACGCGCTGTCCATGACGTCGATGCTCGGCAACGTGCTCGGCTCCTTCACCGAGACCGAGCGCGAGCTCGTCGCCGTCGAGCGCGTCGGCGAGTACATCACGCAGGTACCCGCACGAACATACACACACACATACAGTCAAAGAATTAAATACAAAAATAAGGTTGAGCTTCCTGTAATTTACAAATGACCCGGCATCTCTAATAATATTGGCGACTTCAAGTTTTTTTTTTGAAATGTGTCACCATCACAAATTAACGTTCGTGACCGTACATACATGAATGATGTTTGTTACATAAAAATCGGCTAAACAGCGGCTGTGGGGACTAAGCTAGGATACTCTGTGTTACAGGCCCCAGTTGCATAACAAAACAAGAGGATAAAATACAAAAATAGATCAATCAGTCCTATTTAGCTGATTTAACTTAAACTTAATACTAATAATGTTCCAATGTATGCAAAATTGGAACATTCAGAATTTTCGGCTTACCTCCCGAGTCCCCAGGTTCTCGCTTGAGGACATAATACCACCCTATAGTTAATTCGACAAGGTTGCAATTATAATGTTACTAAAATAGTCATCGAGACAAACCAAGAATATTCTGTTTTATTTTGCTACTAATTATGTGATATGTTTTGTGACTATACTCCATATGTTTAGGAACTAAAAAAAACAACTGCAGCAATCGCTCTAGTAGCTGCCCATCTCAACTTTTCACCCTGTATAATAGCGATATTACACGGTTTACTTCTGCCTTTCAATTTTGATGAAGCGCCCAAATTGAATCATTCATGTTCAACCGCGTTGCAAGAATTAAGGTTGCTCAATATTTTCACTTTGGTCGTTCATCGTTTAACGCAATTGAACCGGATTTGAGCATAAAAACATATAACATAAACTCACGCCTTCATTCCCAGAGTGGGGTAGGCAGAGTCACAGACTCATCAACAACTCCAAAAACTTGTTGATAATTCTGTGACCACATTTTGCACAACCAGGCTAAGATATATCCAGTGTGTTAGTGACAGGTTGCAAACCCATCGCCTAACAGCACTACACAGCCTTTAGTCCCTTAGTCGTCTCTTACGACATCCACGGGAAGACATGGAGTGGCAACATTCTAAACCCGGCACCACACGGGCATATATTACGGGGATTTGAGCATATAAACACAATAATTGAACGATTCACTCGATTTTCATTCTTCTATCGCTTCGAAGACGTCTTCATGAGCAATGTGAATCGAATAGTTCACTTTATAATTACAACAGTTCACTTCATCGATGCGTGTAAACAGCATTGTCTTCACTTCTGCGCCTTTCAACCAAAGTGAATCAATTTGGTTGAACCTTGTAATATCGCCAGTGTCAGTGTCATAATTGGCGTGGTCGTGATCGGCGCGGTTCCAGGTGGAGTGCGAGGACGCGGACGGGGAGCCGCCGCCGTACGGCTGGCCCTCGCAGGGCGTCGTCAGCTTCCACGACGTGCACCTCGACTACAGGTACGCAAGAACTTAAATCCAATAATTTATTCATCAAAAAAAACAACAGAGTACAGGAACATGTATAACTACTCATTGTGTGCTATTAAAAACATGAGTTTAATAATGTTTCTTACTAGTTATAAACTGTATCACGGTGGAGTAATATCCTAGAGATGAAGAACTTGGCCTTAGATGCATTTTTTTTCAAGCGAAAGTGGTTCAAATCTATATATATAAAATGCAAACCTGACTTACTTATATTTCAACGCACAGCCGAAACTACTGTACCTAGAAACTTGAAATTTGGTACAGGGGTTCCTTTCATGATGTAAGTGAGCACTAAGAAAGGATTTTCCGAAAATCGACCCCCAACGGGAAGAAATGGGGGAGTAGCGGGAAACTAATTATACGCGTACGAAGTCGCGGGCGTCCTCTAGTTGAGCATATATCGTGAACTGCGATAGGCGCTTTTCCCACCGCTAACGATGAGCGGGAAGCGAGTAGAGCCAGCGGTCAACTATTAATATATGTGTCTGTTTTATTGACACGGGATTTATACCTTTTGTTCGTTTCCTGAGCGAGAAACGCTGACCGCTTCCTCGCCGGAAGTGGGACGAGTGCCATAAGATAGTAAAAGTAGTTATTTGTTCGTTGAATGTTAGGTAGGTACAGTAGAGTGTGTCGGCAGGTCCGGCGGGCGCGGCGCGGCGCTGCGCGGCGTGACGTTCAGCAGCCGGCCGGGCGAGAAGCTGGGCGTGGTGGGCCGCACGGGCGCCGGCAAGAGCTCGCTGCTGGCCGCGCTGCTGCGGCTCGTGCCCGCCGCCGGCGTGCAGCTGGACGGCGTGCCCGTCGAGCAGCTGCAGCTGCGCGCGCTCAGGTCAGGCTCGACTCACTCAGAAAGACGTAATCGGACGGCTGTACACTTTCTCTTTCAGACAAACACAGTAAATAAAACTAAGGGGTTCAGATCCGGTGAACGGGAGGGCCATAGTATTGGGCCTAAGCGGCCGATCCATCGTTCTACAAATGTGGCAGTTAAGTAATGTCGCTCTCGTGCTGCATAATATGCGGGACACCCGTCTTGTTGTAACCACATTACTTGCCTTAGTGCAAGAGACACATCCTCCAAAAGGATAGGCAGATCATTTTGAAGAAACTCCAAGTAATTGTCTCCATTTAGAACAGGTAGGGGCCATAGAAGGGGCCGATCACTTCGCTATTCAAGATACCGGTCCACAAATTTACCTAAAATTCATAATATGTATTCATATTACTGTAATGAATGTGGGATAGATCGTGGTAAAAAAAAAATGTCGTATTACAGCAACCGTGGTAATGAGAAGGCTTACTTTAAATTGGTACTGAGATCTATCCTTTCCCATTAAGTGAGGATTATATAAGTGCGAACCTGCAGATTGTGTAGATTCATGTAGCCATCTTGACGTCATGATGATTCGTCCGAGTGCCCTGTATAGTTATTATTGCAACTAAATGCATGTCTGATTGTAATTTGTCTGTCAGGTCCCGCATCGGCATGATCCCGCAGGACCCGTTCATCTTCACGGGCAGCGTGCGCGAGAACGTGGACCCGCTGCGGCAGCACTCGGACGCCGACGTGTGGGACGCGCTCGAGCGCTGCGGCGCCGCGCAGGCCCTCGGGCCCGGCGGGCTGACCGCGCGGGCCGACCGCCTGTCCCGCGGCCTGGCGCAGCAGCTGTGCGTCGCGCGCGCCGTGCTGCAGCGGGCCAAGGTACACTACACACCAGTACCAGTATACTGACGTGCGGCGCGAGCAGGCCCTCGGGCCCGGCGGGCTGACCGCGCGGGCCGACCGCCTGTCCCGCGGCCTGGCGCAGCAGCTGTGCGTCGCGCGCGCCGTGCTGCAGCGGGCCAAGGTACACTACACACCAGTACCAGTATACTGACGTGCGGCGCGAGCAGGCCCTCGGGCCCGGCGGGCTGACCGCGCGGGCCGACCGCCTGTCCCGCGGCCTGGCGCAGCAGCTGTGCGTCGCGCGCGCCGTGCTGCAGCGGGCCAAGGTACACTACACACCAGTACCAGTATACTGACGTGCGGCGCGAGCAGGCCCTCGGGCCCGGCGGGCTGACCGCGCGGGCCGACCGCCTGTCCCGCGGCCTGGCGCAGCAGCTGTGCGTCGCGCGCGCCGTGCTGCAGCGGGCCAAGGTACACTACACACCAGTACCAGTATACTGACGTGCGGCGCGAGCAGGCCCTCGGGCCCGGCGGGCTGACCGCGCGGGCCGACCGCCTGTCCCGCGGCCTGGCGCAGCAGCTGTGCGTCGCGCGCGCCGTGCTGCAGCGGGCCAAGGTACACTACACACCAGTACCAGTATACTGACGTGCGGCGCGAGCAGGCCCTCGGGCCCGGCGGGCTGACCGCGCGGGCCGACCGCCTGTCCCGCGGCCTGGCGCAGCAGCTGTGCGTCGCGCGCGCCGTGCTGCAGCGGGCCAAGGTACACTACACTGTAGGGCGGGACCAGTATACTGGCGGGCTGACCGCGCGGGCCGACCGCCTGTCCCGGCCGCCCCTGGTTATTGATGAGGCTGGGCGGGATTGCAGGTGGTGCTGATCGACGAGGCGACGGCGCACCTGGACCCGGAGACGGAGCGCGTGGTGCTGGAGGCCATCCGGCGCGCGTTCGGCGCCTCCACCGTGCTGCTGGTGGCGCACCGCGCGGCGTCCGTGCTGGGCTGCGCGCGCGTGCTGGTGATGGGCGGCGGGCAGGTGCTGGAGCTGGCCGCGCCCGCCGACCTGCTGGCCGACCCCGCCTCGCACCTGCACGCGCTCGTGCACGCGCATGACCGCTGATTGGAGGCAACGACTGACTGGTGATACCCTGTGAAAAATATTACCCTTAATGACAGATGAATATTTTAATATTATGATGGTACGAAGCCTCTTCCCTGCTAAACCTCAAAGATAACGGACACTTAATTTTTTTTGAGTAGCTTCAACAAATTGTAAGGAATGCAATACTTCCATCATTTTGTAATATAAACCACCCTCAGAGTCAGATGACGGTCAAGTAGTTCCTTAATAAAGATTTTTCATACACAAGTTTGAATAAAGAACGAATGAATCGTCTCTAACATCTCATGTCAATACGATAATCGATCTCATTTCCTTGCAGTATATTGAACTACTTGAAAAATATAAAATCGCCGAATTTCTTTGCTGCAGGAGTAAAGGGGTATAAAGGACGCCACACGGAAAGTATGGAAATATATTATACAAGCCTCTTAATATACATAGATATTTTTTTATCAAAATTCGCTTAGGCTTTTTTCCATACTTTCAGTGCGTTGACCTTTACGTACAAAACCGACCTTTGCAATATCAATTTAATGTTAGAAACACAACAAGTAAATAGAAAATCATCTCACCTCATTTTCGACTCCATTTGACGAAAACGTGTTTGTGAAAGATTTTAATTTATTTTTAAATTTAAATTGAATGTAAAAAACGAAACTTACCCCGGTGTCCCGACGTGGTAACCGACGATGACATCGCAACTTAGCCGCCTCGACTTAATGATTAATAGGTACTTATGCGCTCTCGACTTGCCACGAGACTTTTCAGGTTATGCCGCTTAGGGAAGAGTCCCCTTGGCAGTATTCCTATAGAAGTTATTTTTATTACATTAATATTAACTGCCACCATTCGTATTGACACTCGAATTACACAAAAACTATCGCGTTAAATATATCTGAACATAGACCTTATTGTTAGTGACATAGAGACGTGTAGATATTATTGACATCTTGGAAACGTTTATATATATTTCTTCGACCGTACTAACGTGACCTCAACGTCGAACAATTCAAATAACGACGAAATGGCGAAGCCTGCTCGGCATAGAGCCTAAAAGGACGCCATAGATCTCAAATCAGTACCAGTAATACCTGGTATGTCAGGCTTTCAGGGCAAAATGTCCGGCTTTCCTAATTTTGGGCCTGGCAATCCTACTTGCAACATTCGACACGACGCATTGCTATTGTAAGGTGACAAGAATCACAATAGGTCACAAATAGCCAGTTAACTAGGTTCCTGTTTGTACTTTGTTGAGTACGAACTACCAAGGACAAAGGACACCCTACTTTATTTGACTAGGTTGCTTTCACAACTGTACTAGAATAGGTAATTTAGGTATTACCATTTTTACTAGTTACTCGTTCTGTCCAGCTTATGCTCTTCATCCTTTTCTAGCACCACAACGCAAATGCCTCCAGAATCTATATTTATTTTCATGTCTACGTTTCACACCAATATAATGTACTCGTAATGCTCTGAATGTCTGAGTCATAATACATTTCTTTCTCATATCCTTTATGATAAGTATTAATAATATAATACAACCCAATTACTAATAGAATGTATACACGTAATACAGTGTATTTTATGAATTTTATGATAATATTAGTTGGTCTCCAACGAGACGTAACGTTTGGTCTCAACTTGATTTAGATTTTAATTAAGTTCTGGCCATTCCTTATTTTAAGTATTATAACACTGCTCAGTATACCGCTTGTGGTAAATACGGACGTATATTTAGTGCGAATGTCATTTTTTTTAATGTGGAGAATGGCAAACGAGCACACAGGCCACCTGATGAAAGTAAAGCCAATAGACATATGCAATCTTATGATGACAATCTGAAAACTGCAAATGTGCTGCTGTTTGGCGGCAGTTATGTGCATCGCACACTACAACGCCGCGGCACCAGATCAGCTCCGCTTCAGCTCAAAGTGAAACATTGAAATTTCTTTGATTTATGGTTAGAACGGTACACTTTGAAGTTATTGTAAACGCCGGCAGCTGAAAAAATGATCTTACTAACACAGATCAAAGTTCACTTTTCAATGTTTCATTTTAAGCTGAGGCGGTGGCGATCTGGTGCCGGGGCGTTGTAATGAGCGAAGACCTTTAACCATTTGAACGCCACAGTTGGCTTCACAAATTCAAGATTAAAAGAGACTTTGTTTTGTATGAATTAAGTTGTAATTTGCATAGCATAGCAAACATGTTTGACGTGTGAGTGACACATTTTGTATTCGACGTAAGGTTCAAAAGGTTATTGGTAATACGGTGGTGCGACCCGGAGGGACCCTGAACGAGGTCTTTCCACTAAACACCACTTAATTAGTAGGTTAGGGCGCATAACGTCCCACTCGCAAAACGTCCCTCCAGCAAAATTACGTCCCATTCGCAAAACGTCTTCTCTGCAAATGGTTCCTTATGTAAAATACCCCATTCGCAAAACGTCCCTTTCTTAAAAGGTCCCACCCCTTTCGCAAAACGTCCCTATTGCATAACGCCCCTATCGCAAAACGTCCCGTCTGCGAAATGACCCATTCGCAAAATGTCCCGTCTGGAAAAAGCTTGTTTAAGTAGAGTCTTCTCATGGAAACGAACGTTTTGCGAACGGGTCATTTTGCGAAAGGGACGTTTTGCGAACGGGTCATTTTGCGAAAGGGACGTTTTGCGAACGGGACTTTATTTATGTGAAGGGACGTTTTGCGAACGGGTCATTTTGCGAAAGGGACGTTTTGCGAACGGGACTTTATTTATGTGAAGGGACGTTTTGCGAACGGGACCTTTTGCAGAAGGGTCATTTTGCGTAAGGGAAATTTAGGAAAGGGACATTTCGCGAAAGGGACGATGGGACATTCTGCGAGTGGGACGTTATGCGCCCTAACCAATTAGTACTGTCATGGATGACCGCTTGCTTAAAAGACAAAAAAAATAAAAAAAAATAAGGCTAAAAGAAATTATGACTAGTCTAATGTAATATAAGTTAATAGAGACTTATTCAATTCCGAAACCTAACGAGTCCATGCGCTGTCACGCATGGTGTCAGGCGCGAGGCGTCTAGTCCCCTATTTTCCATAGCTGACAGTGACAGGTGACAATTCGGTTTACATTCCGTAGCTTAGATAATGCCCAGTGATGTAGGAACTCGTCGCCATTGCCATGTATACCGCATTGTCACCTGTCAGTTTTGTGAAATAGGCCGGCCAACAGCCGACTACCCCTTGCCCAACGCCTGTCGCCATGCGAAGGCGTCACGCACGACCGTATTCGACTGTAGATTATTATAGCTATTTCTCCCAGGGGCCTGTTTTATAAAGCTACAAATTACAATTTACAGGTTACAAGTCACAATTTACAGGTTACAAGTCTCCATTTGACACAACCTCGATCAATGACAACCTGCCATTTGAGCGGTGTTGCCAGTTTAGACCTGTAAAATTGTAACTTGTAGCTTTATAAAACGTGCCCCAGATGTAGATGGTAGAATTACACCCGTATTCACAAACGTCACTATGAGGTCTCACAGTGCTCACGAACGCACAGGGTGGTTCAAATCGTTTCTTAAGCAAAAGGTCGGTCAAAAAGGACCTCACAAAGCTGTATTGAACGTAGTGCGTTTACTCAGTGAAGGATCCCTTAAGTATTGTTTGTGAATACGGGTGTTAAATTAAGATGTTATAAAAGGGTTTGGGTGTAAGTGTCGTCATTTTTAAAGCCCGAACTACACCTAGCCCGCAGATCGTCGCGAACCGTAAGCGTGGAGCTGTTTCGCATATTTTTCGCAATTTCGTGTATCCGATTTTCTCGGTTTTTAACCCCCGACCCAAAAAAGAGGGGTGTTATAAGTTTGACGTGTAAGTGTGTGTGTTTGTGTGTGTGTGTGTGTGTGTGTGTGTGTATCTGTCTGTGGCACCGTAGCTCTTAAACGGATGAACCGATTTGGATGCGTTTTTTTTTTATTGGAAAGCAGGTTTTCTAGCTGTGGCTCTTAGACATTTTATATCGAAATCGGTTCAGCCGTTTTTGAAGTATTGAACTTTGAAATGTCAATGTCGGGGGTTTTCCAACTTTTTGTTGGTTAGGTTATTATTTTATGTATCAGAAATAATCAAATCTGCAGTCATATATTTGTGCATGTATTCTTAAGAAAATCAATTAGTTTACCTATCGATGTTATCTTGTCCTAATAAAAAGACTTGTGATAATAATATTATATTTTTATAAGGCAATAAATTGTAAGATTACAAGTTTGTTTTATTTCTACATGTTGCGTTCCTCCGGTTTCTTGTAGGGGTAGTCGATGTAGTCGAATATCTCTTCCTCCGAGGACAGCGGCACCGGCTCGCCAGGGACTCCTGCGCAGCCCAATGAGTATTACGGCTTGTAAGGCCTCTCATATTTATAAGAAGTTTCAATAAAATATAAACCTTTTGAATGCCACAGACGGCTCTGGCCGTCAACTGAAAGTCGTGCCCTGACGCCACGACGGCTAAAGCCGGCCGTTTGTGGCGTTCAAAATTTTAAAGAAATTCCACTCCATTTAACAGGATAACAAATTTGAAGAGAGGACAACCGTGCTTTACATTAATCATGTTTTGATTGAATTATTCACAACATTCATGCATCTAGGGCTCTACTTCGCCAACCCTAGTTTGAGCTCCCATTTCTCTTGAGTGACGAGTGAAACGAGTGGGGCACCCGATGTTTGAAATCTAAGTGGTCCGTGGCACGCTGTACCCGTGACCCTCTTAGTGAACCGAAGTTCGAGCTCTACCTATTTCTCTCGTATGACGAGTAATAGGAGTGGGGCATCCGATGTTTCAAATCTAGTGGTCCGTGGCACGCTGTACCCGTGACCCCCTTAGGCCCGGTTTTATAAAGGTCCGTTAGTAAATATGTCAGATCAAATTTTAGTAACTTCATACAAGTTTTGACATTCCTGACCGAAATTAGATCTAACGGATCTTTATAAAACCCAGCCTTAGTGAACCGAAGTTCGAGCTCGATCCATTTCTCTCGAATGACGAATGAAACGAGTGGGGCACCCGAAGTTTGAAATCCGTAGCAACGACGCACCTGTGACCCCTAGGGGCCGCAGCGCGTACTCGTTGAGCGTGAAGTGTTGGGCGAGCGCGTGCGCGCGCATGGCCTTGTTGAAGACGTCGCTGCCCGTGAAGTACAGCGCGGCGCACGCCAGCTGCGCGCGCGGCACCAGCCGCAGGTCCAGGCGCCGCGCCGGCCCGCCGAGCCGGCACACGCCCTAGTACATTTTTTATTTATAATTTAATAGGTACGTTATTATACAACAGACAGATAAGTATCATTTTTTTTAATACAAATTGTATAAATAGACAACATTTGTAACCTAACCGATTTACTATCCAAAGGTATACATGGCAAAAATAACTCTAAACCAAAGAGAAATGTTCCAATTAGATCAGCGGCGGCGGCCCGCCCCCTACCGCCGCCGACCGTGGACATCAGTAGTGAGTGCCATCTATGACAATTCATAAAACTGTGGCAGATTGCATAACCGCAACCAATAAAATGCCACTCTTGCTAGCTACGCCACTGATGCCATGTTGAATGTTTTGTTTTGTTTGTCATCTGTTTTTTTCAAATGTGTGTATGCGTTGAATAAATTTATTCTATTCTATTCAATTACTGGAACAACTAAAATAATAATCGGGAAACTAACTAACAACCCCCCCCCCCCCCGCGTTCCATGGTGGCGTGTTGTTTTTATAATAGTTGGAGTATCGGCGACAACAGGTCTGATACTAAGCGAAGCTCATGCCACTTCCACTGTTTTTTCTATTCCGTGGATGCCACCGTGGGCCACAGCGTTGTTTCGTGTCAATTAAGTTGTAATTTGCATAGCATAGCAAACATATTTGTCGTGTGAGTGACACACTTTGCATTTGACGTAAGGCTTACAAAAGGTAAAAGGGTAGACGGTGATAACGACTCCACTTACCATGAATTTGGTGTCTCCCATAGATATAGTGTCGGTGACGAGCCCCGCCAAGGATCCCACGAGGTCCTTCAGCAGCTGCTCGTTCGCCCGCTTGTCCTTGCCGCGGACGGCCGGGTGCGTCACCAGCGCGTCAATGTCGCCGCTCTCCTCCTTGCCGCGTCTAACAACGAGGAAGTCCTAATAAAACTCAACTGCCATGTTATTATTTTCAACTCGAGGGATGACCCTCATAAATCCGTCAAACTGTTTAGGCTGCAGAGCGTGCCACAGAAATAGACATATATACGGTCGTAAAACATAACCCTCCCACGGACAGTCGGGTAAAAAAGACACATAAGTAAGGATAAAGAAAGGATATGAAGAGGTACTGTAGGTACTCGCAAAGGGCGTAAAACTCGGATCAAACTTACGTGTTTCAGGAGTTTATTTAGTACATAACATAAACTCACGGCTTCATTTGCAGAGTGGGGTAGGTAGAGCCACAGACTCACCAACAACTCCAAAAACTTGTTGATAATTCTGTGACCACATTTTGCACAACCAGGCTAAGATGTTATCCAGTGTAGTGACAAGTTGCAAACCCATCGCCTAACAGCACTACACAGCCTTTAGTCCCTTAGTCGTCTCTTACGACATCCACGGAAGACATGGAGTGGCAACATTCTAAACCCGGCACCACACGGTCACAAATAAAAAATCAAATTAGCGTAATAATAATAGGTATTTCTTCTAAACGATATAGGGTCGAGTCAACAATTGTCACCTGTAGCTGCCACATATGGTTACTGTAAATTGCGAATCTAATCCCAATATCTTTTCCTTCAGCACCCTCTCGATGTCTTGTATTTCCGATCTAGGTATTTTCTTTTCAAAATCTTCAAAGTATCTGGAAATAAAAAGGTGATAAAAATACCGTCTTCTGCAATAGGCCAGCAAAACATTCTGGAACTAAAGATACCCATGGTTTACCAAGGTCCACAATACTAGATTGTCCCTAAAAAAACGTTAGTAACACGCTTTGTTGCCGACTGTACCTATTTCGTCCTAAAACATAACATTGCCCAGTCTTATCTTATCTTCTTACGTTATTTTACAGAGGGTTCTTCGGATATACCTTCGGGTCGCCCTTTAGGATATTTCGTGCAATTACCCTCTTACACACTCCGCTGTTCGAATGTGCAGGTTTCCTGACGATGTTTTTCTTCACCATAAGAGCATCGGGTAATGTACTCAAGTTAGAATAACTCATTGGTACATCGGTACCTTACGATCACGAGTCGACCCCCTAAGCCATGCCACTGACGCTCTAAATTCCTCAGTCCTAACCCCATGGACGTACTAGCGAAGAGTTCCTATGGCCACCTCCCGACTATACATCGGATTGCAAAAATCAAGTCACAAAGGTGTGACAGTGAGATTATAATACAGTTCGTTAGTTTGCACTTTTATCACAACGTCACTGTGACACAGTTCTATGATGGGTCAGGGTTCTATTGGGCTGATACTTTATAGTAGATTTATTTATTTCTTTATTTAGTACCGTGACTCACTTTAATCCAATCAGCTGATGATGGTTTAACTTATCCTGATGATTCCTCAAGTCTGCAACAGTTTTGATGCCGCTTCGCACCAAGTCGGCCGCTTTCACCGGTCCGATACCCGACACGCGGGTGAGCAAGCTTATAGCCTGGGCTTCTTCATCCTGATTAATATTTTCGAGTTTCTGAAGTTTCCCTGTTCGGAGGAACTCGTCGATTTTCTTAGATATTTTATCACCGATGCCGTTTAGTTTCTTAGCTTCGTCCCCGGATTCTATTCTCTTGTGATGCGAGGCGAGAACACTGGCAGCTTTTCTGTACGCATTGTGCTTGTGTATGTTACGACTCACGTTTTTCTCGTATTCGGCGAGTTCCATAAGAAAGTCGCAAAAATCTCCGTTTAAGTTGTCGGCGCCTGAAGGATTTTTTCGTTTACTCATACTATCTGCTGAAGCACAATAATAATTCTTATAAGTAACTTAGTCGTGTCTAAATTATCATTATAACCGCGATCTATAATTCGCTCGCTGAGTCGCAAGTGTGGCGACCTGCACCTATTAGCTAAGTACCTACCTACTTACCTTATTTTCTTAACTAAAGGGCGGGTGGTAAAAACATGTAAAAACGAACGCCTGATGAAAGGTAACAACCTTAAATATTAGAAATAGCAAATTCTACGCAAAGGAGACTCACATACATTTTTGAAAACATACAAGAATCGTAATTGTCTCGCACTTTCAAGCTTTTATTTATTAGGTGCAATGTTTTTTCCTACCTAAGCATATAGTTACAATCGCCTGCGTCCCCGGTGTTCCTTTTGAGAAAAACTTCCTAAAACCGACACCACAGTATCATGATAGTAACGTATACGGCGTATACCAGACTACTAAGGAGTACTAAGTAAGTACCTACATACATTTAGGAAATATAAATAATGCCCTGTAAAGGTTTCACTTCTACAGCGGGTGTACCTACTGGGGCTCTATTCAACACGGTAAAACTATCTTGCATTGGACGTGCCATCGTATCAATTGTTTTAAACTCTGCCGCCATTACTGTCAAGTAAATAAGAGCTATCAAAACGTTGATAATACGATAAACACGTCAAAAGCAATATGGTTTTACCGTGTAGAATTGCAGCGCTGCACACATGTTATTTTTTATAAGTAATTCGTGTTCATGGTACCATTAAAAATCCTTAACATTGCCCAGGGTTTTCGTGTGACTTGACAGGATTATAACTGTGGGCTCCTTGTTGTGGGATATATAATTAGTTTTAAAATTTTAGCGGATGATTTAAATTGTGTTGGACAACCTGACTCGTATGACTGTTGCGGTTGGCGGATTTCATTCGCTAAGTGAAGTGACAGATGGAATGGAGGAATTTTGAGGTTGTTTGGGACAATTGTTATTTTTGTGGAAATTTTAAAAACACTAAGTGCTAAAATAATAAAATATGTGCTATGATGTGAATAAAATTAAATGTGTGGTTTGTTTACAAATAAGTAATTTACCTGTGACGGCCGGGCGACAGAAAGAAAGCCTCCAAAATGGATAATATATCAGATAAACTGACTCAGTATTTTGGACACCGAAAGTTTAAAAGTGAACTTCAAGAGCGAGCTGTGAGAGCAGTAGCGAGAGGTTAGCAGTTATAACAGGCTAATTTATTTAGAAATAGTGGTGTATGTAAATGTCAAACGTAAACGTAACACGCAATAATTTTAATACTGCTATTTTTCGTGAGAATGTAATGATCTTGTGTTGAATGGGAAGGATCACATTTTAAAATGGTCGCGTAATCACAATGCTGCCAAATTAGAAACTGAGATCGCACTTTCTTTTGTAAACATTTTAATAATTATATATTTATGTACATACTTATGTAGTCCCTATTTGAAAAAATGTATGATAGGAGAAAGGAATGTTATAAAAGTAGCAAATGGTAGGAAAGGGTATTAAGGTGGATTTCATTATATGATAAGTATTTATTGAAAGTGTGGTAAAGGCATATGAATATCAAACTTTAACAAAGATATTATATGGAATAAAAAATCAAAATAATGTTTGCAGGTGTCCATGATGTGTATGTATCCATGCCTACGGGTTCTGGCAAGTCCCTGTGCTTCCAGCTGCCTGCCATGCTGCAGGAGAACAAGGTGGCCATCGTGTTCTCCCCGCTGCTCGCTCTCATCAAAGATCAAATTGACCACCTTACCAAACATAAAATCACAGCGGAGTCCATCAATTCTAAAATGACTGCAAAAGATAGAGAAAGAGTTTTAATTGATTTAAAAAGTATGAAGCCCTCTACGAGATTTCTCTATGTTACCCCTGAGCAGGCTGCCACGGGGACCTTTAAATCATTAATAGAACATCTGGTTAAATATAAGAAGGTATCATATGTGGTAGTCGATGAAGCCCACTGTGTCAGTGAATGGGGACATGACTTCCGTCCAGATTATTTGAAGTTAGGTGACTTACGAGAGCAGTATAAATCGGTGCCATGGGTTGCTTTGACCGCCACTGCGAGTGCTGAAGTTACTAAAGACATATTAGCTAATCTCAAACTTCTTAACCCTGTGGCACAATTTAAAACGCCAAGTTTCAGGAAGAATCTATTTTATGATGTTGTTTATCAAAATTGTATAGAAGATGAAATTGGACATTTGGCGGATTTTTTGAAAAAGAGCTTGAAGGAGGATGAAAATGTTAAATCAGTAAGCATCATTTTTTTTTAAAAATATTCCTTTTATAATTTGTCTACTCAAAATATAAATAACCTCATGGTTAACTTCTATAATTCCTTATTAATTACCTATATTAATGAATTGCTGGCCTCTAAAGATTTCATCCATTCTATAGTAATATTTTTTTAGAGTTTCAAAGGGAGGCCAACAGGGCGGGATCATTCGAATCATAAGAGATAGCGGGCTGTTTTTGTTTTTAACAAACACTAAAAAATGGTCATGTGTGACTTGGACTTGTGCTGATTTAATTCGAAGTTGAATAAAATAGCATACCGTAAAATGGGGTGAATAGGGTTCGCGGGGTGAATAGAGTTGCAGCCTAAAACCAATCATATTCTACTAATTAAAAGACTGAACGTAATTTTCCAAAAACTTGTCAATGTAACACTAGTTCTTATTAGTAACAAGTTATGCTTTGTTTTAGGCTGTAACTCTATTCACCCCGCGAACCCTATTCACCCCATTTTACGGTACCTACTGTGCGGTGGTACAGAACCATCAGGGCGCGGGTCCGACTCGCCCTTGATCGTTTTTTGATGTTATTACTATAGAATGGATCTACTTTAATGGATTACCAATAATTTGGTAGTAGTGAAATGAAAGGAATGAATGATTCATTGCTTAGTTTCCACGTGTGATAGTGCCACACAATTTGCGCATGACTTGTTTGTTGCCCAGAACGCGTCCCAAGAGCCAAGAGGCCACTGCCGATAAAAAACGCCGCAAAAACTCAACAATTACTTAGTCGTTTTTTAAATATTGCTTTTGATAGTATACAATGATAATGCTTAACCTAGCATTATAATTTATAATATACAGGTTGATCGTTAAAATAGTTTGCATGTTTTGAAGTCGAAGAAGCCACCGCGAGGCGCACAAAGCGGTGTCGGCGACTTCAAAGGGTAGTAAATGCACACTATTTAAACGAACGAACTTTATATGTACCTAACTTATGACTACAATACATTATTGGTTAGGTAATTGCAATTGTTTTATTTCAGAAAGACAAAAACGCTGTAATTGTTTACTGTAGAACGCGCGACCAAACCGAAGAAGTGTCTAACATGTTAAACAGAAGAGGTCTACTGTCACTAGCTTATCATGGAGGTGGGTAGAAATTACACTTGTTCAAATATTCAATACTTACTTATTCATTGTTTTTTTTACAAAATTGTGTAGTAAAATAAAAAGACTTTACATCTTACTGTCGCACTATAATTATATGTATATGCGAACGTTTGTGTGTGTGTGTGAGTTAGTATGTTTGTTACACCTGCATGGTGCAACTGGACTGATATGTATGAAGTTTGTAACAAAGATAGCTGAATTAACGGGTATATATCGTCTACCATAATTATTTTTGGTCATAATGTAATTTTTATCCCATTTAATTTAAGAAACTGTTACTTTTTCAGGTTATTTTTTAAATCGAACCTAATTAAACCTAGTCTTCTCTACGCTTTAGACATTAAAGAAATTCTTAAAAGTTTATGGTTCCAGAAGCGATATAAAAATTAAGAGTTATGTTATGACTATCAACAATTATGTCAACAAATGACATTATGACCAAAAAAATGTATACTTTGTCAAATCCGCCATGTGGAATGGAACACTTAAGGATGATTTCCACCAAACGGCCCGCAACGGATCGGAACGGAAAGAATACGAACGGATGCGGCGACCACCGATCGTGTCCGGCAGCATGTCGATGCATACGATCGGGCGGTAACAGCCGTTCGCGGTCGACAGGATGTCGACGCACACGATCGGCACCGTACGGTTGCTTGCGAACGTAACCGCACTCAGTCAAATAGTTTCGTTCCTACCACGTGTTTGAGTGCACTTTCGAGAATGAGTGGGCTCGTCCCGTCACGGCCGAAAGGTTCCGATCGCACACGACGACAAGCGAACGGGGCCGATCGCAAGCGATCGGAGCCGATCGCGTGTCGCAGCATACTTACGGCTCCGATCGCGCGTCTCGGAAGACGCCCGCCGTTAAGCTGCTGCGTGCGGCTCAGTAATATAGACTTTAAATACTCTGTACATGATTTAATATCGTTTAAAGATTGTAAAATCTGTACCGATCCGATGCGATGCGAGCCGTTTGGTGGAAATCATCCTTTATACGAAGCCAACAACATGACATTTGTCAAAATGTGATGGATATGCCAGTGTTTATGAGGGAACAGATGAACATACAAACATACTAAATTCAAATTCAGCGTCAAATATTTATTTATAAAATTAGTATTTTACATGTAATTTCCAACCAGAATCAGTAATGCGGATATATCGGTTTAAACACGGGTCTAGTAGAGCTGTCGGTCCGCAGGGCTGGCGAGCGGCGAGCGCGTGAGCGTGCAGGAGCGCTGGTCGCGCGGCGAGGTGCCGTGCGTGTGCGCCACCGTGTCGTTCGGCATGGGCGTCGACAAGGCCGCCGTGCGCGCCGTCGCGCACTGGGGGCTCGCGCAGAACGTCGCCGCCTACTACCAGGTCAGGGCCACCACACACACGAGGCGAGTGCCATGGGAAGTAGCGAGGAAAGGAGGCAGAGACGTGTGGCCGCGTTACTCGTTATGCCCACCGCTCCCGGTTTTGTGGGTTTTTTGACGAGTCAAAGGACTTAGAGCGAAGCGTCGCGAATAATTGCGCGAGTAGAGCGGTGTGGGCAGAGAGGGCAATATCGCGGCAGCGCGAGAGCAGAGCGAGGAGCACTGGTAATATACGAAAAGCAGGGGTGCAGTAGTAAATTACCATATTTTACGTTTTGCATTTGTACATCAATTTCCATAAGAACAAAATAGCTTATGTGGAGTAATGGCGGAGCCACAGTCAACACCTATTATTTCGTTCTCTTGTATAGGTAGACATAGCACGGTTTATGTATACTATGGAACGAAAGACTGGTTTTTCCTGCGCGTTTTACGCTTTTATTGACAAAACTGCCGCTTACAGGCGCGCTACATTTTGCGCTTCAAAAAACTGAACGCGCGTGTACGCTCTCATTCCAGCGTGTTCGCTTGAATTTGTGTGTCTATTTTTCGTGACTTGCGCGTTTACGGCCTTTCAAGTGCGTCTACGCTCGTATGGCAAATTTTCGTGTTTACGTGCGTACATTAACGAACCTATACGCGCTGAAAAAGCTGTCTAGTCTGAAACCGCCCATATTTCTGGCAGGAGTCCGGGCGCGCAGGGCGCGACGGGCGCGCGGCGTCGTGCCGCGTGTACTACTGCCGCGCCGAGCGCAACGCCGTGGACTTCCTGCTCAAGGCCGAGCTGGCGCGCGCGCGCACGCCCGAGCAGCGGCAGCGCTGCAAGACCGCCTACAAGAGCTTCGAGGTCATGGTCAAGTACTGCGAGGACGTCAGGTCAGACATCGTATTAGGATAACCGACTCACAAATGTCTAATATGACATTTCACTTTTCAAATCAAAAATTTCTTAACCAATTTTATCGTTAGTTACACTCATTGTATTTTTTTTCTAAAGCTCTGTTCCATGTTCTTGGTTAAAACCGAACTGATGTGTCGGGAGGATTCTTTGAAGGTTTTCTCGCATTCGATTCTTTTGAGTTAGATTTTCCATTCGTTTACCAGTTGAGAGTAGTTAATGAATTAAATTAAATTGTAACTAGTAATACTACTAGGAGTACTTTTTGATTGATAATCAAATTTGATAGCAGAAACGCAAGTGTTTCTAATTATGTGTATACTAGAGGACGCCCGCGACTTCGTACGCGTAGAATTAGTTTCCCGCTCCTCCCCCCATTTCTTCCAAAGGAACCACTGTACCAAATTTCAAGTTTCTAGGTCCAGTAGTTTCGGCTGTGCGTTGATATATAAGTCAGTCAGGTTCGCCTTTTATTATGTGTATAATATCACGAATCCTAGATTAGTGACTGGTATCGTAAGATGCATCATTATGTGTCCGTTGCATAATGATGATATTTCAGATGTCGTCACAAGACGTTCGCGGACTTCTTCGGCGAGGAGGCGCCGAACTGCGTGTCCCGCTGCGACGTGTGCGCGGACGGGCGCGCCGTGCGCCGCGCGCTCGAGCAGCACGCGCGCCGCGCCATGTCCGCGCGCCTGCAGGGCGGCTTCGTCTCCAACCAGGACCCCGCCGAGCTCTACGGCGGCGGCCGGCCCGGACAGAAGAGGTAGGCGACCCGAGGGCTTACTTTTGACAGTTTGAAGGCTACCCTGCCTTAAAAATTAAAACAATTTGTTCCACTTTGAAGTCGATTGCAATAGCGACGCCGGTTACAGAGGACTCTTATGCGGTATGACCGCCGTCCACGGCGAGCGGAGCGGCACCCGTCCGGACTCCGTTTGACTTACAACGGTGTCTCTTTAACCCTTTGGACACTTTGTTCCTTACCCGTACTAACTCCCCCGGAGCACCTTGTGACGTATCCGGCCACAAGACATTTAATCTTGTTATTTAAAATTGGACTTAACTTATAGATAGGGTTCTAATTTGATAATAAAAAAACCATTTTCCAAAGATAAAAATAGATTTTTCGAAACGTGATACCACTTGAAAGCTAGGAGAGTTTAAACTCGGTCACGTGACTATGATGACGTCATAGCCCGCCGGACGTCGGGAACAAATGTGCAAGCCTCTCAAATGCTTCCAGGGTTAAGAGGTTTGCGCGCGGTCGGTGGAAACGCTCGAAGCCACCGTTGTAAGCTAAACCGAGTCCGTACGGGGCTCGCTCCGATCGCAGTGAAAGACGGGCGTTATTAAAACTAAGCGAGCAACTTCCCACGTTATCGATTTACTTGATTATTGAAGTGAAATTAAGTGATCTTTTTGAAATGTAATCCACTAACTCTGGTCGTGTGGTGTATTCGCTCACCCCCAAAAAAGGTAACAGAAATTGAAAATACCAGACTGGACCACTAGATTCACTGTTAAATCACTGAACCAATAGGGAATATGCGTGGATGTTTTAAATTACATTTCTCAACAAAATATTAAAATACCGTAAAAGAGATCACCAAAAATGAAATTATAATCGGCCAAGAAATACGGATGATATTTTAAACTGCTAATTATGCAATTAGACAGAGTGATCCGAAATGCACTGTGATGTCTTGTAACAGGTCGGCCATATAAACTCCATGTTAAATTTTGTTTTGCTAGAAAGAAATAGGAACAAATCTTTGTTGGCTATCTTGGTTATTTTTATAGCTATTCAAAAAATTATTTTTCTCAACTGTTTGTTACATGGCTCGGCTTTTATTGAAGCTGTGAAAAATATTCCCTATTTTAGTGAAATTTGATATAGAGATAGCTTGAACTCCGGACAGGGTTATCATCCCGGAAAATTAGTTAGCTCCTAGGGAAAAACGGTAAAAGACTTCTACTCGTACACTGACGGAATCGCGGGAAACCGCTAGTGGTACAAATAAAGTTGGATCCTGTTGTCAGGGAGGCGGAGTCGTACGGCGCCGACGACAGCGGCTCGGACGGCGAGGAGGGCCGGCGGCGCGTGGCGCAGGAGACGCGCTCGCTCATCCTGCAGGAGTTCGCCAAGAGGAAGGGAGACGACAAGAGGCGCGGCAGCGACGAGCAGGCCGCCAAGCACGCCGCCTGCCGCGCCGCCGACAGCACCGGGACCAAGGTACGAGCCCCGGGGACCCGCCTGACTAGTATTACCTGGGTTCCGAGTTTTCATAGCATGGCAACACGAAAAAGAGTTGTGGAGTCGACATTGACATTAAAATTCAATTCTTCTTAAAATAACAAGGTTTGTATTGAGTTGATGTTTACGTTCGTTTGTCGTCGCCATTAGTTAGCATCTGTTGGCGCCGATGTAACTTATATTATTTGTGGTCTTAGGCCGGTCTTACACTCGTAAATTTTACTTACGTAAGTAGGGACGCAGCTATTTGTTAGAAATAGATATAAATATTTTTTCTCATTCTAACAGATAGCTGTGTCCCTACTTACGTAACTAAAACTTACGCCTTGTGCACGTTAGTTTAGATTCTATCGGTTAATATTGGCCCAGCTCCGCTTCACTCCGCTCATTTCCGCCTCAGTGGAGCCGCACCCTAACAGTGGTTTCGCACTACGCCGATCCGAACCCGTGAAAATTCGGATCTAGACCGGATACATAATAAAATGGGATGACGGAAGCCGGATCTAATGCGTAAACTACCATAGAAATAGTTCTACGACTACCCCGGACGGTATTTTCACGGGTTCGGATCGGACGTAGGGCGCAACCGCTTTAAGGCCGGCCTTACTGTACGTCGCGCCGCCCGCAGGTGACGGGGCTCACGGTGGGCAGCCGCGAGAGCTCGCTGGCGCTGATCGCGGACGCGCTGCGCGCGCACCAGGCCGCGCAGGCCGCCCAGGGCTCCGCGGGCCGCCAGCTGCCGCGCCGCGACCTGCAGGGCTGCGCGGCCGACCTGGAGTACGCCGCCTTCTCCGCCGCCACCGTCGTCAGCCTCTACCGCCGCGCCATCGTCAAGACGGTGCGTCCCACCCTCTCATACCTCCTCTACACGTCTGCAGACGCATCAACAGATGTTATCTGCGAACGCATCCGCGGACGTGTAGAGGGGGTAATTTGCTCATCTGTGGTAGGTATTTAACGTCGGCAGATGCATCTGCCTTCGATCCGATTGTTGTCGGTTTTTGTGGCACGGATCGAAGGGTTTAAGCGCGAATGCGAGGTGTCCGTCCACCCGTCTGCCGATGTGTGGACAGATCGCGAATTTATCTGCGGATACGTTTGCTGATCTACCGGCTGATGCATCTGCAGACGTGTAGAGGCATCACACGCACTCATCGAGTGGCACGGGTAATAGCGAGGAAAGGAGGCAGAGACGTGTGCCGCACGTCTTGCTCGTCATGCCCATCGCTCCCTGTTTTGTCGGTTTTTTGACGAGTCAAAGTACCTAGTGCGAAGCGTCGCGAATAGAGCAGTGCGTGAGTACAGCGGGCACCATCGCAGCAGCAGGGCGATGAGCAACGCAAGGAGCATTGTGTGGCGAGGGTATTAGGAACTCGCGAGCTACGGACTCGAGACGACAGCTCGGCACAGTCGAGGCTCGTTCTTTGTTAATAGTCATGGGCGACTACACGCATCTTTAGAATTATAGTGACCTAATTCACAAATTTTGGATTTCGAATTAGGTCTCTATAGTAATAAATTTATGACTCGATGTCGAAAGCTGAAATTTTGAAATAGGTCACTATAATTCTAAAGGTGCGTACACTTTACTCCAATTCAGTGAAAACGAAAAAGATGAAATAATAAAACGCCTCGACCTCGCCTCCTCCTACTGGCATGTCCCACGCATGGAGGAGAACTAGCATATGTTGTCCGCGATTTGTTTATCGCTCGGATCTTCCTTTCTATCTAGTCTGAAACGGTAGAGACGCACTGAGCTACAAGCGAGAAATACGATTTGTGCTAGCGCCTCGACACCGTCTCGACTCCCGAGTGTTTTCTATCGGTTTAAAATAATAAATATTATATTCTATTCTACTATAAGCCCTCTATTCTTGTAACGTCTCTATTTATAACCCTTCTCTAACTCTGCATCTTGCATATTGTAGATATCATCGATAAAGTCGTACAGTGATGGTCTGTATCCCGCTCTCAGAGACTATGAACCGAAAAAGAGCAACACTCTCAGGGAATTTGTAAAGGAATTTGAAGAATCTAAGCGAGAAGAAAAGACGCCCAAGTTAGGTGTTTTTATGAAAGCATCGGAATTGGAAATGGGTATGTTAACAAAGTAATGAAAATCGAAAAAAAAACCTACCAATTTACTATTTATTTATATTTTTTTTTCCAGAATCGAAGAATGAAGAAAGGCCCCTTTCTAAAGCGGATAAAGAAGCAAAAAGAAAAGCTAATTCGTTTAAAAGAGACCCACTCACACAAACAAAGTTAAAGAATTTCTTTACAAAAAAATCTACAACTTCCAGTGACACACCGGATGACAGTGACGGAGGTGATTTGACGATAGACGACGGAAAAGCGTGCGATGAAACGTTAAAGTTAGAGGAAAGTGAGAAATCTGTTGTTAAGGAAAATATCAAAAGCAATCATAACGACACTACATTAAAAATAGAAACCAACTCGGACCCCGAGGATATTAGTAATAAAATAAATGAAAATTCAAAAAAAGAAATCAATGAAGAGACGACTAAGACTTTTGTAATTAATATAACTTTGCAAGGTGTATCAAAGAAAGAAAATAATGAAAGCAACCAAAACAGAGAAGAATCCCGAAAGCATTCTAAGAATGAACAGGGGAAACAAACAAAAATAGAACCGGAGACTTCTAACTTAGGTGAAAAGAAAAAACGAAAACATAAAGATACAAAAAAAAGCACCCGCCACGAAATGAAATCTCCCAGTAAATCACCCAAGCAAGCCAAAAGAAAAGTACAAGGTTTATTTGGATCATCCTCGGAAAGCGAAGAAGAAACAAAACCTAAAAAGATAAAAACTGAGGAACGCAGAAATAGTGACAGAACAAAACGCGAAGATAAAAAACACCGACATAGGTCAGAACATTCTCACGAGAAACCTGGAAGGAAGGAAAGAAGCAGTACTTCACCTATAAAAAAAGAAACACCAGCTATTAAAGAAAAAGTATCTCTGAAAGAAGAATCTCTCGTTATGGGGGAACAATCTGAAAACGAATCTGAGAAAGAACTAGTCATCGACGAAAACGTTGAGCCCGTAGACGAAAACAAAGTTGAACCGAGTCCAGCCGAGCCCTTGGTCCCTCTCGCACGCAGCGAGGAGGACGCCGAGTTGGAACGAGCGCACCAGCTCAGCAAGGAAGCAGACAAAGTATTGCAAGCGCTCAAGCAGTTCTCGGAGCATCCACCCGAGCCGGTGATAGTCGAGAAACCTGCAGTCGTAGATAAAACCATAAAACCGAACGGTCCCGCCGTGACGTCGCATCACAAACATCACAAATCCAATCATCACAGAGACAGAAGTAAGTTAAGTATGACTCGCGAGTCGAAAGATCACAAGCATAAAGAGAGAACGGAGAAAGGGAAATGTGAGCGGACGATTATTAAAGAGCCAAAGACGAGTGAGAAGAAAATCATTAAAGAGGAAAAAAAAACTGAGAAAGTAGACGTAGCCGGGCTCGTTGTGAAACTGCTGATGCCTTATTACAAAAGGAAGAAGATTGTCAACCGGGACCTGTTCAAGATCGCTGCTCGCCACATAGTGCACCAGCTGCTGGCCATTCAAGTCACAGGTAATCATTTACATTAATGGGTATTTTGCGCTATTTTCAGACGACATGGGGCTGTTTGTGACGCAGAAGGCTTCCGTGTTGGAAAAGTTGGCTTTTTGCCATTTTTTAGGTTCCCTAGATAAATTTAAAACAATTGTGTACTTGTATCTTTCTTTTTTCGGTGACGAGAATAAATATGGCGCTACAATGTTTATTTTTCATTGTCTTGCAAATAAATATTTAAAAAAAAAAGGTTTATTTTCTCGCAGTCGCAGTGAAAAGCAAAGTGCTTAACTCTTGAGTAAAATGCCATAATGAAACTAATTATGGGCTAAACATCTCGTGTCATTACGGCCTATTTTAGTCCATTGTTAAAAAATAATTGCAGTACCAATCAGAAAAATATAAATATGTATCTCATCCAAGAATAAATAAACTACTACTTACACTTTTTTTTAATAATTTTGGGATATTTCCTATATTTTTTTTTACGGCTTATAAACTTGATTTCTATAAAAAAAAACGATATTTGTTTTATTTTTCAGAGGAAGCAGCTATTGACATGTTACTCAAAAAGGCGTTCAGCAAAGAAATCAAAATAGAAAGCGAAAGTGACTTGGCCGCCAAGTTGAACCTGAGCAAATAATACTTTTTTTAGTCCATTTATTTACATTTTAAATTATTTATTGTAAGTGTTTTGTAACGTTTGCCCGGCAATATGAGACAGTTAATTATTCTTGTAAGTACGTCCTAAAATAATCATAAGTGAAGTTGCCTTTGTAAATACGCAATAAAAATATTTTATTGTTACAGTTTTCAGTTAAATATATTATATCTGCTTTTTTTAATCCTTTTAATATAATTTCTGTAATTTTTACAACATAATGTGCAATGCTGCAGGAGAACGCCCATTCCTGTATGGGGTGCGGGCCAAATGAAAATGATTGCGTAAGTAAGGTTGATTCAAAAAGAATCGAAATAGTCGTTTTTTTAACTGTTAAAAATCTAAAACGGGACTTCATCATCATCAGCCGCAAGACGTCCACTGCTGGGCAAAGGCCTTCCCCAAGGTTTTCCACGACGATCGGTCCTCTGCTGCTGTCATCCAGCGGTTTCCCGCGACCTTTATCAGATCGTCGGTCCGCCTTGTGGAAGGCCTGCCGACACTTCGTCTCCCGCGCGGTCGCCACTCTAGAACCTTCCCGCACCAACGGCCCTATTGGTTCTACGAGCAATGTGCCCCGCCCACTGCCACTTAAGGTTTGCAATTCGGTGACCTATATGAGTTATACCTCATTCCTGATTCGATCTGGCAAGGTGACACCCAGCATAGCTTTCCATCACCCTTTGAGCCTTCTTATGAGGCCCATTGTGAGCGACCTTGTCTCACATCCATACGTCATCCCTGGCAACTCACACTGATCAAAGACTTGTCTTGAGGCACTGCGGTATATGGGACGAGAAGATAGTGCGTAGCTTACCGAATGCTGCCCTGCGTGGTTTAGGCGGAGTTAGCGGGTATACAGACAGACAGATAGACAGACAGGGAAAGCGACTTAGTTTTTATACTATGTACGAGTTTAAATCTGATGTAAAAAAACTGTAATTTTGGACACGTTTTTACCTCCTTACAAGTATAAAGGTCGGCCCGAAGTGGGTATTCTCCTTTCCGTACAAGTTTGAACTTGGAACCATAATAAAGCGCATTCTTTTGTTCTCACTGCCAAATTTTGGGATTGTTTTCCCATTTATCCGCACAGCGAATAGATAGAAAATTAAACTCTTACTACTGTGCACTCTCAGCAGTGCGAGAACTAGTAGTACTGAGGGTTCAAAGGAAAAGAAAGTCAGGACAATATGTAAATATTTGTATTTTTAGTCATATTTATTTGTATACATAATTGTTATATTCTTAAAAGTAATTTAATAATCTTACAATTCTATTTGGCGCTATAGCTCTATCAAATAATTCAAATACTTAAACATAACGCCGTCCAAGCTTAGCTCGTGCGGCTTTTACGAGTTACGTAAAGATGCTCTCCGACGAGTTTCGAATGTATTCGTTTTAGTCAAAATTGCAAACATTTTAATTTTATTGCTATCGACGGACCAATTCAAGTCAAGTTATGTTAAAAATACTACGGGATCCGGCTAATGGCCAAAACAGACCAATATCGCTCGCAGTTTTAAGTTTACCTGCCCGTCTGACAGTTCAAAATCTATGCGATCGCGGAGCTTTTATTTCTGGGCTCTATAGCCCTTCGGGCCTTCTGCAAAACTAATATAACTTATATTTATCTAATTATTTCGACTTATTTACAATGGGAAATTTCGCGAGTGTGGAAATCCAAAATGGACAAATTGATAAAAAATTGAAATGCGATTGGAGAAAAAATGAAATGGGGAATTAATTAGTTTGGTACTAAAAACATCACTATTAACTGACCGAGCGTGAGCATTATTGTGAGGTGATAGGAACGGTCAGAGAGGCGACGGCGCGACTAGACGCGGAGCGCGCGCTTGCGCGGCGGGCCGGGCGCGGGCGGGCGGGGGCGGCGGCGCGCGCGCGGCGTGTCGGGGTCGGGCGGCGCGGACGCGGTGACCAGGTTGCGCGCGTTGCCGGCCGGCGCCGCCAGCCCGATGTTCTGCTGGAACTCCGCCACGCGCTCCACTAGCTCCGAGTCGTTGTCGATCAGCTCCTCGATCTACAGACACACCCGTCCAGTCAACAACAATTTGGGTCCCCGCGTTAGGTCCTAAGTCTCAGGCACCGCCAAGAAAAACGATCCAGTAATTACTACCATTTTTTTATGGCACCAGATGGAATTTTATGTGCCAGGAGGTAAATACCGGGTTCCTAATGTTTTACCAAATCATCATTTGGCAAACGATGTTATTTTACAAACTTTTTTTGAATCTATCATCAAGGCGATAAAGTTCAATTACGTTTGTTTGATAATGCCATTTTCAGTCTATGAAGATAGGAAAATAAATCTTATCCTTACTGAAACACAGTTCCAATTAAATTGCCAATTGCACACTGGGCTTTATGATCATAAAGGTTGAACCGCACTAGAGCGACGCTGCAGCAAAGAGGCGCGTCGCGGCAAAATATTCTCGAGGAGTCAACTGTGTCGCGCGCGCCGCGCCGCTTCACTGCAGTACAGTTATATGCGTTTTATTTCATAAGAAACTGGCTAAAATATTTTTCTTGCTGCGCCGCTCCGCTGCCGCGACGCGCCTCCGCTGCAGCGCCGCTCTAGTGCGATTCTACCTTGAAGGTTGTATGGCATTACCTCCTGCCGGTAGTCGGCCAGCAGGTCGGTGGCGATGCGCACGAGGTAGGCGGCGACCTGCCCGCCGCCGCGGCGCACGCGCGCGTGCAGCCGCAGCACCGCCGGCACCAGCACCTCCGCCACCGTGCGCTTCATTTTCTACAACGCCACCATAATCATGTAACGCTTGTCTAAAATAACAACACTGCGGGGCGAGATTACGCTTTGCTTTAGCCAATCTTGCTTCGATATCATAATTGACAATAGGAACTTTATTAAAAGATGTTCTGACAAAGAAACATGCTTATAGGGGTTTGACTCAAAAGGGGCTAAAAATTACAAAATAAAAAAACACCTAATTTCGAGGGTGTGGACAACCGAGAATTATTATTCCCAGTTACTGTAGACAACTGGGATTTTTTTCCCCAGTTGTCCACAGTGTGGACAAAGGGATGTTGACAACTGGGAATAGCCCCTCAAAAGCATACATTTTTTTATTATTATTTGGATATTACCAGTGTTTGCTATGCCCGTTTTGGAATAGTAGATGTATCGGGGGAGTTTAAAAAAAATGCACATTTTCTTCAGATTTGGGAAAAAAATTGCCCGTTGATAGGGATCATCATTCTGAACAAGAAAAAAAAGTACTCCCGATGTGTCCCCAAAAATATTGTATGGAATTGAGCGTTTTGTTACCAAGAAACGTATTGGATTTTGATTAGAAAAAAAAACGAAATAATTCCATAAGTACATATTTTTTCCCAAATCTGAAGAAATAGTCAAAAGTGTACAGTGCGATAGCACTTGGAAGATGCTTTGGGTTTGTACTTGTCTCTCACTCGCACTCATACGCTCTTATTAAGAGCGAGTGAGAGAGAAGTACAAACCCGAAGCATCTTCTAACTGCTCAGACTACTATTTTTTGAAACTCCCAACGACGTCATTTTGTTTGTTACCCCGTTACATAGCACTGCTGTGACGTAGAAATAACCATTAGGCGTTTAGCCATATGCAAAAGTTTTTTGTTTTCAGTTAATAATGAACAAAAAGCAAATAAATAAAGTCGTATTCTGTTGAGACAAACCTCTATAAGCATGATTTTTCTAAACACCTTTAAAAAGTTCCTGTTGTCAATTATAATATCGTTATGATAACTTTTACTGTCAAGATAATAAGAGCTGTCATAACGTTGACAATTTGATTGCGATACAGCAGCAAGATAGGCTAATACCAAATGGAATAACGGCCCCGGGCCACTAACTTTTTGTAATTTATTATTAGTACTGTTTTAAATTCAAAATTTAAATACGGAAGAGCTTAGCCCGCCACAGCACTGGGAATCCTAGCGTGGCGACTATAGCACTGATTTTGTTTGTAAACTGCTTCTTATTACCAAATAAATAAATTTAAATTTAATTTATTATTCTACTCTGTATGAGTCAGTCTTGCTTCTGTATCGTATAAATTCGCAATCATATTGTTGACTTTTTTTTTGAACTTTGGCGTTACAGCACATGCTATCATTTTAACTATACTGTTTAAATAGGATATTTGACAACATTGAAAATATACTAAAAATTGTGGTCATCCTATCAGATACTAGTGTACAACAAAATATTTCACTTTATTTAAAACTAAATTATGTATATTTTTTTGGAAATTCCAAAAAAAAATGGAAATAGTTTTTGAAATTTTATCTGTGGCAGAAACGCTATGTGATTGGTTTGCAGCATTGCAGCTCTGAGGCTCTACTTTGAAATCCGTAATTCGAACTTCGTCTATTGCTATCCCTTTTGCTCTCGACGCGTCACTAATTTGCGAGAAAGTGACGGGGCGATCCGAAGTTCGAATTGCTGATTTCAAAGTAGAGCCCCTGGTCGCGTCATACGCAGGTAACCACAGATTATAAGGGTATGTCTCTTCAAATGAACTTGTTTATTTTTGACTTGCGTGTGTAGTCACACTTGTCATATTGCCAGCGCTGCAGCGCCATGATAGAAACAGCATTTTTAGCGCGGTTTTCAAAATTTAAACTTTAACATGGATTTTTCTTGATAATACAGTAGAATCTCAAGGACATATAAATATCATAAATAAGTAAAAAGTATACCAGAGCGTCTTGGGAAAAAGCTAGTAAGTGGAGGGAGGAGGGGGGGGGGGCACATAAGTGTTGCAGGAACAGGCCTTCTTTGCAATGCACACATATAAACATGCAGGCACGGGGTCGACAGAAAAAACGGCCAACGAGCCCCGCTACCGTGCACGCAACTAATTTTACAACCAGAAAGAGACAACAACAGATGTATTATATATATTTCCCTGCATTTAAAACGGTATCTTTTTCACTGAAGTATTCTGGGACGAATGTATTACTTAACCAAAATTCGCACAGCTATCAAATTTCCAAAAAATGAATAATATCGTTCACGTAGGTTGGATTAGAATGAAAATAATACGCCAAAGCACAAATTAAAATTAAGGTCAAGTTATACATCCGGTAGGACTTCCTGAGGCCCATTTCACGAAGCTACAAGTTACAAATTACAAGCGGAAGTCTCCTTCTAACTCCTTTTGCTAGAAAGAGGGTTCCGCTTGTAATTTGTAACTTGTAACTTCGTTAAACGGGCCACTGGGGCTCTACTTTGAAATCCGTAATTCGAACTTCGGATCGCCCTGACACTTTTTTGCGCATTATTTAGGGGCGAGAGCAAAAGGGACAGCAATAGACGAAGTTCTAATTACGGATTTCGAAGTAGAGCACCGGGTATTTCAGTGAAACAAACAACACATACACAATTTGATTTATACATTCATGGTTTCCATACCGTACACCGTTATACTTATTTTATTGCGTTACTGAAGGTGACAGGCAAAGTAAAAAACGTGAAATATCAATATTATGGGGTTTATAAACTTATCTATTGATGGAATCGGAACGTTGCAAAAGTTATCCGCTATACTTGACGTAGCATCACCGAATTTGATCTCGTTAGTTGAAAAAAGTTTGGTTCCGCTGGCTTATTGCCTAACGCACTCGCAATCCCAATCGTTTTCATTTTGACAGTTCGAAGGCGAGTCTACCTTCAAAATGAAAACAATTGTTCCACTTTGAAGTCGATTGCGAGTGCGTTAGGCAATAGCGACACCGATCAGCAAATGACAGTGCAACAAAATACTGTCAAAAACAAAAATGAAATTTTGGGATCTTGTTTTAATTTGTTATCATTGTATGATGCAATATGACAGTATGAAAACCACAATATTTTCGAAATATTTTCAATAAGGTGAAGTCTTGTAATTGCAACTATCTGGTTATTGCAACTAACTTAAATAACTCCTTCTAGGATCACTGTTTAGAAGAACGACAGGCGTGATATTGTATTTCTTAGTAAGGAAGAACGATATCACGCCTGTCGTAGTTCAAAACAGTGATCCTAGAAGGAGTTATTTAAGTTAGTTGCAATTACAAGACTTCACCTTACATTCGCATTCAACAGACATTAAAATACTTACAAATAGTTGTATGAAGCAAATATGATATGAGGAGATGTATACATAATTACATATGTATAGCGAGCAAATGGCTAGCAATGTAATAACTTATTACCGACACAATATGCCTGCAAATCGATACTTATAGCTGTATGCGTTTTGTTTTTTACTTCGTTCATAAGTGCGAAAGGGATAATCGAGTGAAGGCATTTTATGTGAGGACGATTATAAACTTCCATGGGCAACTTTTGGAGTAATAATTGCCCGTTTGTTTGTTGACTATTGTACCGACGTCTCGTTTCGTCGTGTTTGTCATTCTATTACACAGAATTAGAGTAAGACAGCTATTGTTGCCGGCTATAAAATGCCGATAAAAGTTGCCCGTGAGCCTTAAGTTACATAATCACATTTAAAATACAGGATACGTTTTTGGTTTTCAGTAATGACAAACATACATCTCCCTAATGTTTCACTTTTAAATCCGTTTCCATTCCCACTAGGTATACCTCATCCATAGTCGCACCGGTGCATCTAAGCGGAAGCAACAGGTGGAAAATGACGTTGCTTTCTAAATGTACCTAGACGGAATGAGGCTGAAACATCTGACAATTTTGAATTTTGACATCTGAGTACATAATTTAAGCCAAATTTGGTATGTTCCTCTTTTGTCGTAAAAACTAACCCTGTATATTGGCGAAATGAATAAGTATTGTCTATGGTACTGCTTAAAAGTCCGTGGACGTTGTATTTTTTTCGAGTACGCAAATGCAGCAACATTATCTTCAAACAGACCGGGAGCCACTGCGCTGTGTCCACAAGCACGGGGGACAGGCTTTGTAGGAGTTTCATATGATCGCTAAACCTCAACAAATATGATCATCAAGAATAAGTACAACTTTAAGTTTACCGAACAACAAAAACATAAAAACGTGAAATTGAACGCAAAGGCAAAGGGCAAAGTATTGTTTTGGCTAAAACCTCAAGCTGTCAGTTTTCTGCTGAGATTGTTTTTTGCACAAAACGGTTCTTACTAAAAAGTATCACTACTCTCCGTTTCTTCAAAAAGGACACCCTGCAGTGGGCTCCCGGTCTATAATGCTCGCACAATAAATATCTTTACATACATTTCTGAAAAAACAGTACCTTGACTTGACCTTTGTCTTGCTGCGAGCGTCCGAATACGAAATAATAGTGATAGTTAATAATCGGTGTTACTGCAAGCCGTAGTGAATAGTTTTAACAAGATTGTGATTGTTCAGTTTTATTAACTACGATCTAAACTCCGTCACAATTAAGACAATGATAATGGTGAGAGAAAGTATTCTAAGTAAGCACTTAGAATACTTTCTCTCAATATGGAAAAAAACAACGGTGGTTTTTGTTAAAAAATATGACGTGATTACATGATACAAGATTTTTTACGTTTTTTTTTTCAAAAACAAGTTAAAGAATTTTATACTCCGCCAAGCACTTTTATAAGTTCATTTCATCAAAACACGTAAGGTAAGATATTTTTTCAATCAAACGGCACAGATGTTTTTTCCATTCTTTCCGTTTGGTGTCCTAGAAGAATTTTAACTATGCGATTAAAATATTATTTAATTGAACTAAGATTAAAATATCGCATTTGGCTGAAGTTTCCTCTTTTTCTCGTTTGATCTTGAAAACGATGAATATAATGTTAATCATGATTAGTATAATTTATTACAAGACGGTCAATTATAGTTAAGTCAATCTAGGATGTTTCCTGTGACAACTCCTATAAGCATTTTTATTTTTGAAAGTAAACATTGGTAAAAACTTTGCAACGACGACGATTAGTAATTCAAATAATATAAGTTAAAAAATTACAAAATGCAGCCGTCACAGATTATTCTATATCGACCAAACTATATCAATATACTAACAACGTGATCCAAGTTAATGTAACCGTGGTAATCTGGTAGTTTAGGTTAATAAGCCACAATCACGGAATAGAAAAAACAGTGGAAGTGGCATGAGCTTCGCTTAGTGTTTAGACCTGTTGTCGCCAATACTCAAACTATCATAAAAACAACACGCCACCATGGAAAATGTTTTTGGTGCGGCTATCGTTTTTACATTCCAAAATAGCACAATAAGGCAAACATCGAAATATCGAAATATTGAAATAAGCGATCGAGGCAAAAGTATGGTAGGTTATGCGGAACTCCGCATAACTATGCCACACATTACACGCCCACTTCACACTTCTACTGTTTTTTTTCTGTTCTGTGGCCACAATGGTATTAGAAGTGCGTGGAATAAATTATTTACACTTAAATACGCGGCGTTTCTTCTCAGCAGTGGTCTCCTCTTGGGCAGCGCTGGTAGATTTTTGACGTGTAAAAGTGCCCGTGGGGGCCTTACTGAATAAACATCTTTTTTTAAATCTTTTTAAGAAGAATGTGGTACAAACTTACATGGGACACGATGTTCGTCGTGACGCGCTCCTGGAGGTCATCAATGTCGGCGACGTCGCCTTGGTTCTGAGGCTTCCCTGTCAAAATAAACGCTAATAACTAAGTGCGATTATTGACGCAACGGCACAGATGAAAAATTGTGTTTTCCGTTTTAACATTTTGTTACCGTGTCGGTTTTGCGTCAATAAAGGTATTTCCTTTTTTTCGAATCTTTTTTCTTTACATAATTAAATAACGCATGGAAACCTGAAGTTAAACTGCTAGTTTCAGAGCTGACATCACTGAAAAGGCTCAATAAAATAATAATACAGCTGTCTCATACGTACTGGGCAGCTTCATGCGCGGTCCGCACAGCAGTGTGATGGTGTCGAGCAGCGCGGCGCTCATGGCCGGCGTGAGCGCGCCATCCTGCTCCTCCTCGGTCATGTTGGCGTGCGCTGTATACAGCTGTCTCATACGTACTGGGCAGCTTCATGCGCGGTCCGCACAGCAGCGTGATGGTGTCAAGCAGCGCGGCGCTCATAGCCGGCGTGAGCGCGCCGTCCTGCTCCTCCTCGGTCATGTCGGTGTGCGCTGTATACACCTGTCTCATACGTACTGGGCAGCTTCATGCGCGGTCCGTACAGCAGCGTGATGGTGTCGAGCAGCGCGGCGCTCATGGCCGGCGTGAGTGCGCCGTCCTGCTCCTCCTCGGTCATGTCGGCGTGCGCTGTATACACCTGTCTCATACGTACTGGGCAGCTTCATGCGCGGTCCGCACAGCAGCGTGATGGTGTCGAGCAGCGCGGCGCTCATGGCCGGCGTGAGCGCGCCGTCCTGCTCCTCCTCAGTCATGTCGGCGGCGCGTTCAAGCACGTCCCGCGCGAGGCGGCACTGGATGTTCAGCTTCTGCACCAGCGACATGCGCTGCAGCATCACGTCGTAGATCAGCTGCCGCGCGTCGAACGATATGCTCTCTGGGGAAGAAAGCGTTCGTTACCGTGTTTTTCTCGACTTGCTCGAACTCGACAACGATGAGCTGAACGTATAGCTGTCACGAATTCCATTTCGTCGTCGCACCGTATTTGAAGCCATAATAGTTATTTTTCTAACCGCGACCATTGATATCGTTAATGGGATTAGAATACCACCTAAAGGGTAAACGAAACGTTAAAACAGTTCTTTAATGAGCGTTGCCATGGTAATAACAATTCGTTAACAATTAATATTATAGCATTGTTATTACCTTGGTTACGCACATGAACAATGTCAGCCATGGTATTCGGTGAACAAATTACATCTCAATTTTTATATTATACTTTACAAAAACGGGTTCTACACCAATTTATATGTGTAAAAATAAGAAAAATACATAATTAATTACCATAACAGGAGCTTTACACAAATAATATTTAAAAAACGATCAATTAAATTAATTGAGTCGGCTGTTTTGCAATATGGCGGCACCAGAAATGGCGATTAATGAATAAAATTTAAATTAGAGTTTCGAGTATTTAAAAATCAAGAAAGTGTCAAAATCTCCAAAATATTAAATTAATAAGCTTAATAAAGACCATAATATTTAATAATTACAAAAAAACTGTAAATAATATAAATCCACTTGGCTGTTAATTTACTAATCGTGCCTGTCTTTAGACAGACATTAACCTCAGCACTCATACCTTAAGAAGCTTCATTATGCACCAGTTACATAAAACAACTATTATGAAACGATCACATAATGAAAGCACTTATGGCACTAGTGATGAATGTGGAGGACGAACGAGGCGACCTGAGGTACCTGCGGGCTGTCGGTTGTAGTGCAGCACGCAGTCCACGAAGTGGTGGTAGATGGAGTCGGGCGGCAGGCAGCACGACACGAAGTACTCGGCCGGCTCGCGCACGTCCGCGTCCGAGTCGGCCAGCAGCGCGCAGTACCTGCGGCAGTCAACCACGGCTCAGTGCCGATGGAAAGTCACATCCTCGCTCGAATTAAATCTAACTAGAGTCCGACCAGCGAGTGGTGACACAAGCAATTTTCTGAAATGTTTCATATGGCAACAATTTTACTTATGAAACAAGCTGTCACATTATGAGTACCTATCCCAGTCGCTATTCATTTAGTGTTACCAGCAAGTGATATTTCGAATTTGCCGCGTTTTTTGTGTCAACTGGGTTGGCCATAAATATTGTTACAATTTAAAAACTTTTTTTAGAATTCTTTGGAACGCGTTTATTATGTTAAAAACTTCGATCTATTTCCCGCGTATTTCACATGTTTTTGTTGTGGTTATTATTAAACTACAATATGTAATGGAGTGTTAAAGGTAACAGGATTGCAGTGATTGCCTTGCACAAATTGAGTATTCTGCGCAAACACTTCAAAAGCTGAAGCTTATATTCTTATATCATAATATCGATAGATATACCAGCACTTCCTCTGCCGAAGACTATAAAACATCGGGGCTGTAAGAACTACAAATATCATATTTTTTATAGAGTAATATTTTGGCATGACTTTAGTACTTAGGGAGAGGACGAGTGATGACGGGGCACGTGTAGCCGGTAGTGAGCCTGCCTACGAAGTCGTGTAGATTAGAATGATGCGCAAGCGTGTAGTAGTAGAGAGTACCTGTAGTAGAGCGGCGTGCGCAGGCGCAGGTACCCGGCGAGCAGCAGGCGCGTGAGCGCGCGCGCGGCGGCGCGGCGCAGCGCGGGCGGCGCGCCGGCGCCCAGGCACGCGCACACCGACTCCATCAGGGGCTCCACTATGCACGTGTACCTGGAATTACACGAGGAAACTGCGTTTTCGATAATACTTAGTATTTTTTTCTACTCGCGTACTATAAATTGCTAATATTGATATTGTTAACGGTATCGGAATACCACCGATAGCGTAACCGAAACAGTTCTATAATGAGCGTTGCCATAGAAATAACCGATCTTTTATAACCATTATAGTATTGTTATTACCTTGGTTACGTTCATTCCGGATATCAGTTTTGGCGTCTAGTAGACACTGGACTAGACATATTAAATCGTTAAAAATGTTTTAATAACAATTGAAATGACGTGGATTATGAGCAAAATTAGTTTTGAGACTAATAATGTGCTTAAAAATATTTTTTATTGCATCACTAAAAAACCTCGGCACTCGTACCTTAGAAGCTTCATTATGCACCAATTACATAATAATTATTAGAGAACTGTTATTACCATGGCAACGATCGTTATAGAATAGTTTTCACGCTTCGGTTACGCTATTGGTAGTATTCTGATACCGTTAACGATATCAGTACTAATTGTTTATTGTATGCCAGTAGAAAAATAAATATTATTTTGTCTATTTAGAAACAAACAGGACGTATTACGACGTCCCCGCGAGCTGTCGTGTAAAAGCGCTTGTGTGACTGTCGTACCTGACGCAGATGTCGGCGAGCGCGAGCAGCGCGTTGACGCGCGCAGGCAGCGCGTGGTCGGCAGAGTGCAGCAGGCCGGCCAGCACGGGCGCCGCGGCCGCCGCCGCCGCGCGCGAGCGCACGCACAGCCGCCCCGCGCCCGCCGCCGCGCGCCTGTGTGACTGTCGTACCTGACACATATGTCGGCGAGCGCGAGCAGCGCGTTGACGCGCGCCGGCAGCGCGTGGTCAGCAGAGTGCAGCAGGCCGGCCAGCACGGGCGCCGCGGCCGCCGCCGCCGCGCGCGAGCGCACGCACAGCCGCCCCGCGCCCGCCGCCGCGCGCCTGTGTGACTGTCGTACCTGACACATATGTCGGCGAGCGCGAGCAGCGCGTTGACGCGCGCCGGCAGCGCGTGGTCAGCAGAGTGCAGCAGGCCGGCCAGCACGGGCGCCGCGGCCGCCGCCGCCGCGCGCGAGCGCACGCACAGCCGCCCCGCGCCCGCCGCCGCGCGCCTGTGTGACTGTCGTACCTGACACATATGTCGGCGAGCGCGAGCAGCGCGTTGACGCGCGCCGGCAGCGCGTGGTCAGCAGAGTGCAGCAGGCCGGCCAGCACGGGCGCCGCGGCCGCCGCCGCCGCGCGCGAGCGCACGCACAGCCGCCCCGCGCCCGCCGCCGCGCGCCTGTGTGACTGTCGTACCTGACACATATGTCGGCGAGCGCGAGCAGCGCGTTGACGCGCGCCGGCAGCGCGTGGTCAGCAGAGTGCAGCAGGCCGGCCAGCACGGGCGCCGCGGCCGCCGCCGCCGCGCGCGAGCGCACGCACAGCCGCCCCGCGCCCGCCGCCGCGCGCCTGTGTGACTGTCGTACCTGACACATATGTCGGCGAGCGCGAGCAGCGCGTTGACGCGCGCCGGCAGCGCGTGGTCAGCAGAGTGCAGCAGGCCGGCCAGCACGGGCGCCGCGGCCGCCGCCGCCGCGCGCGAGCGCACGCACAGCCGCCCCGCGCCCGCCGCCGCGCGCCTGTGTGACTGTCGTACCTGACACATATGTCGGCGAGCGCGAGCAGCGCGTTGACGCGCGCCGGCAGCGCGTGGTCAGCAGAGTGCAGCAGGCCGGCCAGCACGGGCGCCGCGGCCGCCGCCGCCGCGCGCGAGCGCACGCACAGCCGCCCCGCGCCCGCCGCCGCGCGCCTGTGTGACTGTCGTACCTGACACATATGTCGGCGAGCGCGAGCAGCGCGTTGACGCGCGCCGGCAGCGCGTGGTCAGCAGAGTGCAGCAGGCCGGCCAGCACGGGCGCCGCGGCCGCCGCCGCCGCGCGCGAGCGCACGCACAGCCGCCCCGCGCCCGCCGCCGCGCGCCTGTGTGACTGTCGTACCTGACACATATGTCGGCGAGCGCGAGCAGCGCGTTGACGCGCGCCGGCAGCGCGTGGTCAGCAGAGTGCAGCAGGCCGGCCAGCACGGGCGCCGCGGCCGCCGCCGCCGCGCGCGAGCGCACGCACAGCCGCCCCGCGCCCGCCGCCGCGCGCCTGTGTGACTGTCGTACCTGACACATATGTCGGCGAGCGCGAGCAGCGCGTTGACGCGCGCCGGCAGCGCGTGGTCAGCAGAGTGCAGCAGGCCGGCCAGCACGGGCGCCGCGGCCGCCGCCGCCGCGCGCGAGCGCACGCACAGCCGCCCCGCGCCCGCCGCCGCGCGCCTGTGTGACTGTCGTACCTGACACATATGTCGGCGAGCGCGAGCAGCGCGTTGACGCGCGCCGGCAGCGCGTGGTCAGCAGAGTGCAGCAGGCCGGCCAGCACGGGCGCCGCGGCCGCCGCCGCCGCGCGCGAGCGCACGCACAGCCGCCCCGCGCCCGCCGCCGCCGCGCCCTGACACGCCGGGGTCCACTCTGCCCGCGAGCGAACATGTGACATTCACATTTTAGGCTTAGTAGTTTCGGAGATAAGGAAGAGTACATTACTACAGAGGCCGGAAAGTAGGTGATTGCCGGCCGAGTTCATATAGACGGCCGAGCGGAGCGGATAATTACTAGACTGGCAACTCCTTTTCACGGCGAGATATGTAGTGCTTTTTCTCAAACATATAATTCATTAAAAAAACAAAAATTACAACGTCAAATACTAGGAGTGCATAAACATTACAAGTAACGTTCTACCTAACCTAGTCATCCGCGCTGTGTCGGGCGCGCCCGCCCGCCCGCCTGCGCCGCACCGTGCTAGCCTCCTGATTACCTCTGCGCTCCTGGTACTTTATTTACGTACGCAAACGCTTTGGTTGGATGCACGGCTAAGTATATTAAAAAAAATCAACTATTTAGCCTATTCATAAACACAACTGCCATGTTTACATTAAATTTAAAAAAAAAACGTTTATTGTTTTTTTTTATACGCATAGTGGCAGAATGTCATGATGCCTGTGCCACAAATTTATGTGGAATGGAAATTAAAAAAGAGGACTTTGCCGGCCTAGGCCTGCACGATTTGTATGAAATTCTCAAATGAAACGACGTGTTTGGTAGCGAACAACGACTGAAGTCTTTTATTGAGAACTACATTAATAAAGACATAGGTGGCAGCACTATACATTTTAATACCAACATAACACCCCCACTTATTAAAATAAACAGTACCTTGCCCTATTTTCTATACATTAAAACAACACTTACTTAAGAAACTTTTTTTACACCCATAAGTTTCATGAAATGATAATGCTTTACACTATTTAGGCCTTTCGTTAACAAATCAGCTGGCATTTCATTTGTCTCTAAATATTCCAGTTTGACAACTTTATTGTTAATGCAATCCCTACAAAAATGATAGCGCACATCTATATGTTTTGTTCTCTTATGGAACAAATTGTTTACACACAACTTAAGGGCGCCTTGATTATCATTATAAACAGTTATAGTATTTGAAACATTAGTAACTTCATGCAACAAGTTACGTAAGTATAAGGCCTCTCTACATGCTTCTGCTATACCCATATATTCGGCCTCCGTGCTAGACAGGGCAACAGTTTTTTGCTTTCTGGTTTCCCATGAAATCACAGCTCCAGACAATGTGAAGCACAAGCCAGTATATAACTTCCTGTCTATAGCATTGCTGGCCCAATCAGCATCAACAAAACCCTGTAATTGAGAATTACCATTCCTACTAAATTTTAAGCCAAAATCTTTTGTGTTTTTAAGGTACTTTAATACACGTTTAGCATAGCACCAAGTTGCTTGATTAAAACAGTTGTTAAATTGACTCAAGTAGCTAACAGAAAATGCAATATCTGGCCTAGTCAATACAGCTAGGTACATCAGGCTACCAATTAGCTGCTGATAAGGAAACTGGTCCTCTTTACATTCTTGTTTACTTAAATTCAGTTTAGACTCAATAGGCGTATCAACAGGTTTACAATCTATCATTTGAAATTTATACAATAATTGTTCAATATAAACTCTTTGACTTAAGGATACAAAACCATTTGCTTTGTCAATTTTAACATTCATTCCAAGGCACTGCTTTACTTCGCCCAAGTCCTTAATCTTAAAATGTGATGACAGTATTTTCTTTAAATTATTAGTTTCAACAGTATCATTACTGAACACAAAAAAGTCATCAACATAAATGGTGACAATTGTCTTCTTGTTATTATACATTTTTGTATACAGACAAGGCTCAATTTTGGATCGTTTGTAACCTATATTGACTAAACAATCATCTACCTTTTTGTACCACGCCCTTGAAGACTGTTTTAATCCGTAAATAGCTTTATTTAATTTTAAAACTTTTCCATCACAATCTGGAGTAGAAAAACACTCTGGTTTTTGCATATAAACAGTCTCATCAAGGTCGCCATTCAAGAAAGCGGTAGTGACATCGAGGTGAGTTATATCTAGATTTTCCTGCACGGACAAGGCAAACAATGTTCTTAAAGTAGTGTGCCTAACGGCAGGCGAAAAAGTTTCTGAATAGTCAACACCTTGCCTTTGCATAAAACCTTTAGCCACTAACCTTGCACGAAAACGCACTTTGTTTTCACTGTCATATTTCTTCTTTAGGACCCACTTACACTTAACAATAGTACCACTTTTTAGAGTATCAGATAACTCCCACGCACTATTTTCTTGAAAACACTGAAGTTCATCCTGAACAGCCTTTATCCATTGCTCTTTTTCAGGTCCTTTTAATGCTTCCTGTAGGGATAAATCACTAGCATCATCAAATGCATTTTCATCAGTGCACATGTTTGAGTACCCATATTTCTCAGGTTTCTTCCTTAACCTGGGTGGTAATCTCTCTTCATGCAATGAATCATTTGATCCAGTTGAATTTGCATCATCATAATCACTCGGGGTATACGTACAATCAGAATTATCAATGTAACTCTCTGTGACAGCATCCTTATCTTCTGTATATGTTTCCCCCACTGAGTCTGAGCCTTCTTCATTTATGCTTATACTTTCATTTACTGGTACTGTAATTTGTGATTTATAAAGATCTTCCATTATTATGACATCCCTGCTGGTACTTACTTGCTTTGTTTTGGGATTGAAAACACGATAACCCTTGACATCTTCTGGATATCCAACAAGCAAATGCTTTTCAGATTTTTTATCCCATTTTAGTCGCTTTTCTTTTGCGACATGGACCATAACAACACTTCCAAATATTCTTAAGTGGCTAATATCTGGCTTACTGCCCGTCCACATCTCGAATGGTGTTCTATCATTGAGAGATGATGCCACTGTCCTATTTTGTAAATACACTGCTGTGTTGGTGGCTTCAGCCCAAAATGTTTTATTAAGTCCGGCTTCAAATAACAGGCATTTTGCTTTTTCAATTACAGTTCTATTAAATCGCTCAGCTAATCCATTCTGCTCAGGTGTATAGGAATTTGACTTTTGATGGATTATCCCATGTTTGCACAAAAAACCATCAAATTCTTTATTGCAGAATTCCTTTCCATTATCACTGCGTAGGATTTTAATTTTTCGATTTAACTGATTTTCCACATTCGCCTTGTATTGCTGGAAACACATAAAGGCTTCAGATTTTCTTTTTAAGAAATAAATGTAGCACATTCGGCTGTAATCATCGATGAACAATATAAAATACCTAGACCCACCAATCGAGGCATTTTCCATTGGACCACAAATGTCAGTGTGGACTACACCAAGTAATTCATTACTTCTAGAGCCAACGTGATTGAAAGGTAGGCGAGACTGCTTACCTTGACAGCAAACTGTACATGATGACTTGGTAATTTCAGCTTTGTTTTCTAGTTCCATTCCTTGTACTGCACCAGTCATTTTATTCATGTACTTGCTATTCACGTGTCCTAATCTACGATGCCACGTATCTGCAGACACCACCGATGCTGCTACCACTGTTTCTGGTGTTCTCAACTTATAAACTCCATTAACCAACAAAGCCATGGCTACTAACTCGCCATTTTTATTGTAAACATTGCAGCCACCCGAGGTAAATGTCACTTTATTACCTTTTCTGATCAATTGGCTCACAGACAATAGGTTTGTTGTTAAATCTGGAACGCACAAATTCCATTTACTCAAAAATGCTATGTAATCTTGCCATAACACCAGTAAAAAGGAGCCAGTAGATTGACGTTCCTGGACAACTGGAAAAGTGTCCAGTAAAGTTGAGGAATTTCGAATTTGGAACCAAAAAGTGTCCAGTAAGTAAGTATGGAAATTCCATAACATATCATATTATTTGAATTTGGAACTATCTATAAAGACTGTGACAGCCTTCAAAAAGGCTACTTATACTAAATGAAAAGCTGATCATTCAGCTCCAAAAGTCCCAGGGCATCATTAACCAAAAGCTTCTCGTTCAGACCAGGCATCGCGCGATTTCTCTTCGTTTCAGCATCGCATGCTCCGCACCATCTCAGTTTTATGTGCGCCTAGTACATCTCGGCAGGTATGACGAGTTGTGAATCGTTAAAAAAAATAAAAAAAACCGGGTAAGCGACCGGCTAAGAGTCGGACTAGCGCCCTGAGGGTTGTGCACATGTGGTCATCAATATTTTAACAATTTTTTTTTTAAATCATTATACTTGTTCTATTTTTTGAGTAAAGCACTATACATGTTTCGACCATTAAGAGCCATCCTGGGCTCGTATGTATAAAAGCCCTCGCCTCGCGGCTCGGGCTTTTACCTCATACTCGTCCAGGAAGGCTCACTTACTGGTCTTTGCAGTAATGTACTATAACGACCTGTCCTAGCCGCACCTGAAACGTCATACTTCGCAGCCAACAACATAACATCAACATTCCATAGCATGTTTGAGAAAACTACTATTTGTTAATTCTCACCCGGCGGCGGGTTGCGCAGCGCGGCCAGGAACAGCTGCAGCAGCGCGGGCGCGGGCGGCGCGGGCGCCACGAGCGACACGTCGGCGGCGCGCAGCCACTCCTGCACGCCGCCGCTCAGCGCGCGCCGCTCCGCCAGCGCCAGCAGCTCGTTGGCCCACTGCAGGTTCCGCGGGTCCAGGTGCGCCGCCAGCTGCGCGCACGGGATCCGAGACCCTGGAACATCACACCATTGCTTGCAGATATTGCTGCTGGTCACACTGGTACAGATTCGTCATTATTGATTGCACTCCGTCATTGTCCATAACATCTTTGTTAGTACTCGTCATTGCCACAACTCTTTATTTATGTTTTCGAATACCTTACTGTATAAATGGTTTCTTTTTAGTGCGTTTAGCGACACAAAGTTAACATCGTAAACAAATTTTGTATAGGAAAAGGGCATTGAATTGAGTATGTATGAATATAATTGTCATATTTTTTAACGCAGCCTTGCATGTTTTTCTTTTAATGCTTTAATAGTACATTACTGCACAGACCGGGAAATTGGCTGTTGCGGGACGAGTAAAGTTAGCGTGGCCGAGACGCAGTCGAGGCCGCGCTATATACGAGTCCAGCAACCGCCCTTCCCGGTCGAGGCTTGTATAGTGCTTTTCTCCAACAATGCGAGAAAATATAACACAAATTGTTAAAATATTAAACACAGGTCAAAATTTCCTTGAAAAAAAAAAACAGAAACACGTACGATTAAAAGCACTGAAACAAAGCATTAAATAAAATCACACATTTAAACGTAATAAATCCAATTTCAATAAAATATGGTTTAAATTACAACATTTATTACGCGTTTATGTTATTTCGGCAATTTATTTTGTTTATGAACACAATTTCTATAAAAAAAACGTCGAACTGTTTGATACACTTTTAAATACGCTGTAAACGCTGTTTGAAAATGTTTGACTTTTTAGTCTATGACATTTAAAAAGAAAATATACAAGGAAGAATTTTGATTGCACGAGTGTTTGGCTGTTTGGAGTTAGTTATCCTAGTCCAAACATGGTTTTAAAAAGTAAAACACCAGGTACGTAATGAAATTTGTATACATTTACGCGGCCCCTGCCGCTGGTAAATAATAACTTTTTTTTTTTTTAATTTTGCCTGGGCCTGGAACTCAGAACTTCGCGGGCTGATTTTACGACAGTAAGGTTGACATTTCCGAGCATGTGGGAGAAAAATACACATAAATATACAATTTAATATGTTTAATAATATCGAAATTCGAAGTATATTGCTTTTTATCTATTTACGAGAAATACTTTGTGTTCAATATCCTCGCAAGAATCGAGAAAAGCACCGCGTCCCTGAAAATGGCGCTAAACGGACACGTACAAACTATAAAACAAAACGATTTACTGTCATTATGTACAAATGGAAAATCGACCACGTGAAATAACCATTCTGAAAATGGGTCAAAAGTAATAGTGTCCAAAGTGAATTTAGTCCAAATGTAATTGTGCTCAAAAGTATTTACAACCAAATTTATTTTCGTTCTAAATTAATTAAGTCCCAATGGAATTTTGTCCATTATAAATTATGACCAAAATGAAATACGCACAAGTGAATGTAGTGTAATATGAATTAAGACCATATAATATTGTTCGGCCTGCAAGCTGGATGGATTAAGAATTAACACTTTGGATTTGTAAAACTCGTATAATTTGGAAATAAACATTTAAAAAATAGGATACAGTGTTACTTCTGTCTTTCTACCTTGACAACTAACTTTCTGTCATCGCACTTGAATAAAATTAGAAGCTGAACGACCAGCGCCCCCTACCGGTTACTTTAACAAACATTAGGTTAAGATTTAAACTAAACATTGAGCGAACATTCCGCCCACCAAGAACAGAATGTTCTTTACCGCCCACCATACACGGCTATATAAATTACATATACAAATATAACAGAAGTAGGGGTATTAAAATCGAATACAAGTTAGTACAATATGACAGATGTTACACAATAGTTACTAACAACCATTTATCACAACATGGTTAAGGAACAATAGGCAAAATACATAGTTTAGAAACAGGTCTAACAATTTTTGAATTTTTGTATTTAAGTGTAACCACCCTTGTGACATTATCTGGACCAGTATGCTTTTCCTCAATAAGACCAAATAACCATTTTGAGGGAGGAAGACCATCTTCTTTTACAAGGACAACATCACCTAGTTTGGGCTCGGGTGTAATTTTAGTCCACTTATATCTCTGATAGAGCGTAGTCAGGTACTCGGTAGACCACTTACGCCAAAACTGTTGCATAATTTTTTGTATTAACTGCCATCTATGTAAGGGACTGACCATAGTGTCTTCGTAGTGACGATCCGACGCTGTTACCAAAGCTTCACCTATTAGGAAATGACCGGGTGTTAGTGGAGCCGCATCTGCCTGGCTCAATGGCATTCGGTACATAGGTCTAGAATTTAAACATGCTTCGACCTGAGTTAAAACTGTTGTTAGTTCCTCGAACGTCAACATTGTACCGTCCAGAACCCGTTTCAAATGAAACTTTGTGGATTTGACACCGGCTTCCCACAGGCCGCCGAAGTTGGGTGCATGCGGTGGTATAAAATGCCACTCGGTATCAGCGAGAGCCAGGGCCTCCGCTATTTCACCCATGATGCTAGATTTTTGATCCTGGAAGAGGATGCGCAATTCTTTGGATGCACCCACGAAATTAGTGCCGTTATCACTCCATACTTCTTTGCAGTGGCCACGGCGTGAGGTAAAGCGCCGAAAGGCCGCCAAAAAAGCTTCAGTGCTTAGAGAACTTACAGCTTCGAGATGGATACATCGCGTGACCATGCAAATAAATAGCGCTATATATCCCTTGTAAGAACGACAACCCCTACCCTTCGATAACCGAATGTTAATCGGACCAGCGTAGTCCACACCACTTCGATAAAAAGGCCTAGTGATAGTAACTCTGGCGCTTGGCAGTTCTCCCATAAAAGGGTGTGCATTTGATGAGCTGTATCGTAAACATCTTACGCATCTTTTGATGTGTTGTTTTATCAAGGCCTTAGCATTTATTATAAAGTATTTTGACCGCACGTAATTTAGTGTCAGTTGAGGTCCACCGTGTAGAGTCTTCTCGTGGGCATCCTGAACCACTAACTTCGATAAATGATGATCTCGCGGTAAAATAATTGGATGCTTGACATTATAATTAACTTGACTTTGTTGTATACGTCCACGAACTCGCAAGATTTCATCGCTGTCTAAAAACGGACTCAAAGAGCATAAATTGCTTTTGCGATTTACGGATTTGTTTCTTTTAAGCTGCTCGATATCCCTTAAAAATGCTGACGATTGACAAGCCTTGATTCCTAGTTTCAGCGCATCATCTAGTTCAGAAGCCGTCAAGTAAGAAGGATAACACTTCTTCAGAGTATCATAACACCTTGTCCTTAATTTGTTTATATATCGAAGGCAAAACGCTACAACCCTAATCATCTTATATAAAGACGAATACTTAGTCCACACCTGAAAATCAGGTAAAACATTCAGCCTAGTTGTGGCGGTAGTTAAGTGCGATTTCAGTGGTTTAGCTTCTAAATCAGTGGATAAATTTACATTTGGTGAAACATAGGTGGATTCATTTAAAAATCTAGGGCCATGAAACCAGAGTTCATGTTGGTTTAACTCTTGTGGAGATAGACCTCTGGACGCGCAGTCTGCTGGATTCTGACTGGATTCAACATGCGACCATTGGTCGTTATTTAAAACAGTCAAAATTTCGGCAACCCTATTGGCAACAAAAGTTTTCCATCGATTCGGTTGACCTTTCAGCCAAGCCAAAACGATGGTGGAATCAGTCCAGGCGTGCATCTGCGATGCAGGTATGGATAAAATGCGTGAAACTTCGGACAAAAGCTTTGCAAGTAACACCGCTCCACAAAGCTCCAAGCGAGGGATGGATAATTGTTTGATAGGCGATACTTTTGTGCGAGCTGCGATTAAGTTAACTTTAATATTACTATCGCGATCAGTTACGCGTAGATACACCACCGCGGCGTATGCGTCATTGGATGCATCGGAGAAGCCATGCAGTTCGATATGCGCTGTATTTCTGCTCATATTAACCCACCTAGGCACTACCACCTGGTTAAGTGAAGGTAAGTCATCGCGAAACGCAATCCAATCATCTAACAGGTTCGATGTAACTTCTTGATCCCAAGATAGTCCCGACAGCCACAACTTCTGCATATATATCTTCGCCTTGATTATTACTGGAGCTATCCAACCTAGAGGATCGAATAAACGGGATATATCAGATAAAATTACCCGCTTGGTGATTGGCATTTTTCGTGGAGGTAGGTTGACAATGTACTTGAAGGAATCCGAGTGTATGTTCCAGGAAAGCCCCAAAATCTTAACCGTATCATCAATTTTGATATCTTTACCGTTTTCAGGACCCGTTACTTGCTTTACTTCATCCATTAACCTCGGGCTGTTGCTCGCCCACTTTTGTAGCTGGAATCCTCCCTTACATAAAAGACTTACCATCTGGTGATATATGGTAACCGCTTCTTCTTCCGTTTCACATCCAGACATAAAGTCATCCATGTAGAAGGAGTCCATCACCCTATGCGCAGCCAATGGATACTCACCCCCTTCGTCCTTAGCAACTTGTTGCAGACTCTTGACTGCGAGGTATGGTGCTGCAGACACGCCAAAAGTAACTCTTAACATCCGGTAATCCTTCACATCTTCATGGGGATTCTCTCTCCATAGTAACCGCTGAAAGTCGATGTGTTCTGGCACCACTTTGACCATTCGATACATCTTGATTATGTCAGCTACAAAACAAACAGGATAAATACGCCATTTCATAATAATATGTCGTAGTTCTGGCTGAAGCCTTGGGCCCACTACCAAATCGTCATTAAGTGACTTGCCATTAACACCCTTACATGAAGCGTCAAAAACGACTCGCACTTTCGTTGTACTTTTGTCCTCACGAACAACTGCATGATGAGGTAAATAAACACATCCTGGCTTTGCTGCCTCTATTTTGTCTTGGATAAGTTCCATATGGTTCATGGTCAAGTATTCATTAATAACCTTGGAATACTCCTGTTTTAAGAGTGGATTCCTCTGAAGTTTTTTCTCTAGCAAGAGAAACCTTCTCATGGCAATTGTTCGTGAGTTACCGTACTGGCAACTTGGATTTTCATCGCGAAAAGGAAGACTTACAACATAGCGACCTGAGGTATCCCTAGTTGTAGTGGATTCAAAATGCCTTTCACAGGCTTCTTCTTCCTTGGATAGAAGTGGATGATGTTGGTCAGTTTCAATTTCCCAAAACTGACGCAGCAAATCATTAACTGAGTTGTCATGGATATGCGCGCTGAGAATGTAAGGAGTAGTGTTATCATTATCACATACCTGTACTCGTCCCGAAATTATCCAACCCAGCTGTGTATTCTGAGCGATTAGAGTTCCAGGTGGATTCCTTATTATCCCTTCTGCCAAAATCTGACCGTACACGTCAGCGCCCAACAGTAAATCTATATTGCTTGGTATACCATACCCTGGATCCGCCATCTTTAATTCTAGCAACTCCGGCCAATCCTGTAATTTGACCTCCTGCGAAGGAAGAGTGGATGTTAGACAGTTTAAAACATAGGCTTGGATAAGACAGCTAAAAGAGCTATTAGTGGACTGTAAATTAAACTCAACCATATGTTTTACTGACATACTAGACTGGTCTCCTCCCAAACCTGATATGGTTCCTCGAACAGGGAACTTGTGAAGCTGCAGCATTTGTACTGCATGCTCCGTGACAAACGAGGCTTGTGAGCCCTGATCCAGTAATGCCCTAAGTGTGTGATACAAACCCTTATTTTCTACATTTACCAAAGCGGTGGCTAACATTACTTGACCGCTTGTTCTTATTGAACCGTTAGAGAAATAGTTCATAATTCGGTCCACTTGACCCGCTTCGTGTTGATCCTTGACTGGCGCGTGGTGCTCCAAAGTCGCCTGACTAGGGCCCGCCTGGGCCGGATAGTAAGCACCGCCATCCTGGTGAAGCAGGGAGTGATGACGTCGGCCACACCGTCGACATACCGTGCGTCGCTTGCATTGAGTTACCGAATGATTTGCTCCAAAACAGTTAAAGCACAATCCCTTTTTTTTAATAAATTCCCGACGATTCTCGCAGCTATCTTGTGAAAATTTCTTGCATTGATAAAGTAAGTGGCCATCTGAACAGAACGGACATGACACAGCCGTGGTGATACTGAACACCTTAGGTCTCTCTATTAACTCTTTATTTCTAAATTCTCTTTTGTCTTTAGGCTCTAAATATTCCAAAGCTCGAAATCTGGATTCTAAGAATGATTGAAACTCACTGTATAACGGTAATTTATCCGAATGCTCACTTAGCTTTTGTTCCCACTGTTTTCTGGACTCTTGATCTAACTTAAGTGTCATAAGATGGATAATTAAAATGTCCCACGTTGATACAGGCACATCAAGATTGGCCAGCGCGTTCAAACAATCATTGGTGGTATCTAGTAATTGTTTCACACCGGTGGATGATTCTGACGTCAAACCCTTTTGGCCCACTAGCCTGGCAAGAATACAATTAGCTATGTATCGTTTGTTATTGTACCTTTTGTTTAATTGAAGCCAACATTGCGCGTAGTTTGCGTCCGTAATAGCGATATGTCTCAATAACTGCTCAGCTTCACCTTGTAAATGGCTTTTCAGATAATGCAGTTTCTGTACATCAGCGAGCGATTTATTATTGTGGATGAGCGATTCGAACAAATCGTGAAAGGTTGGCCACTCCATATATTTACCCGAAAAGAACGGCAATACAATTTTCGGAAGTTTAACGGCATTAAATTCTGCTTTTTCTTTTTCGATACTTGTTACATTGCTCGAACTTGATTGATCCATAAGGTTTATCTCCGATAACGATTGCTTTAGTTCTATCTTGAACTCGATGTATTTATCCTCGACAGTGCCGTAAATGTCATCCGTAAAGTAACCACCATTCTCATCTTTGCATTCCACAATAATATTTCGATGATTTTCCTCAAAACTTATCCAATACTTTTCCAAAAGTTCCAATCTTGTTTCTATGTGGGCAACCGTTATTCTTGGTTTAGGTGACTTTTTGAAGTTACTCTGCGCCTTAAATATTTTACTTTGAAGATCACATTGTAGTTTAATATATTTGTCTACACTCATTGTTCACGAATAACCCCTCAATAACACTAGGAAAGTTTAATAGTTTTGGTATTCAACAGTCAATATTTTGTTTTGTATAGGTACTAGATTGTTAGATTGTTACCAACACGACACTTCACTAAATTAACGTCTGTTATTTGCAAACTCCCAGTTCCGTAAAGCAAATTACAATCTATATTTTTCTATTTTCGTCACTAATGCTCATAAACCACTTGTAATGCACGAGATTACCGTCTTAAGTTCGTTTAAAATTGAACGTATAGTTTTCCAACTACAAACACTGTGCTGATTACTCATGCAGACTTCTAAGGCACATAGACACAGTTCGACACTGCATTAACACCGTGTTGCTGCGTTTGAGAACCGACCGTATGCAACTTAATTTTGCACCATAACTTTAACTATTGTTTATTATAATCCGATTCGTATTGGACCATGTTCGGCCTGCAAGCTGGATGGATTAAGAATTAACACTTTGGATTTGTAAAACTCGTATAATTTGGAAATAAACATTTAAAAAATAGGATACAGTGTTACTTCTGTCTTTCTACCTTGACAACTAACTTTCTGTCATCGCACTTGAATAAAATTAGAAGCTGAACGACCAGCGCCCCCTACCGGTTACTTTAACAAACATTAGGTTAAGATTTAAACTAAACATTGAGCGAACAAATATAATATAAATTGTACAAATTTCAGGTAGGACGTATTTACAATTGGTCATATTTCTGAGTGTACGTAAATACAAATAGACATATTTTTTTCGTCCAATGTCATATTGGACAATTTTACCATGGGACATGATTCCATTTTAGACGTTTTTCAAGATGGACAATTTTCCTTTTTGTTGTATTTCAAATGGTCATTTTTCTGAACTGACGTATAATTTCAAGTGGACGATTTTCCATTTGAACCTAATGACAGTAAATCAACAAAACAATAAGTACAGTGCAATATCTCTTAAAATAAATGGGTTATTTCTTTTTCGCTCGCTCTAATATGCTCTTATGCTAATAACCGATTTATGCAAATTCGAAAGATATTGGTTCGTGTGAGCAACGTGAATGTGTGACGCACCGTCGTCGGCGGCGGCGGAGGCGAGGCGCGCGGCGAGGTGGTCGCGCAGGCGCGCGCGCTCGGCGGGCGGCACGTAGCGCGACCACAGCGTCAGCAGCTCCGCCGTCAGCGGCAGCAGGCGCCGGTCGCGCTCCTGCCGGCACCACACAATCTTGTCTATACCGTGTTCATTCTTACTTGTCTCTACTAAACAACTTTCTAACCTAAAAACGAATCTTTTTTTGGCTAAAACAGCTATTTTAAATTAAATAAAGCAATCGCAGACGATACATTGGTCAAGTAATGTCCAAAATAGGGAACACGCTGAAATCTTTCTTTAATCTTTTGAACGCCACAGACGGCTCTGGCCGTCACCTGAAAGTCGTGTCACTGACGTCAAGACGGCCACAGCCGTCAAAAGATCAAGATTAAAAGAGACTATATACAGGGTGGAAAAATAAGTCAGGCCCTGGAGGGAAACTACCTTAAATCCTTAAGTTGGCTCATTTTACTTAAAGGAGACATTCTTTTATTTTTGAAAAGAAACAAAACTGCATTCAATGATTTTCTAAAATCGTTTGTCTCACCCAGGAATCGAACCAGCTAAAAATTCAAAAAATAAACACTCCCTATAATTACTGGTAGTTTTCACGATCTTTTTTATTTCTAAGACCAAATGTTTATTAGAAAGATTTTATCCCGAATAATAACCCTATCGATTAGTAGAATAAAAAAACCAGTTCTTATTTTTTTTTCGATTCGATTCGATTCCCGGGCGAGGCAAGCGAGTTTTAGAAAATCTTTGAATGCAGTTTTGTTTCTTTGTTAAAATAAAGGAATGTCTCTTTTAAGTGAAACGAGCCAACTTAAGGATTTAAGGTAGTTTCCCTTCAGGGCCCGACTTATTTTTCCACACTGTATTTCGTATCAATTAAGTTGTAATTTGCATAGCATAGCAAACATGCTTGCCGTGTGAGTGACACATTTTGTATTCGACATAAACGTTCAAATGGTTAAATATAATTGGAAGGATACCTGCGGGCAGTCTGCTAGCGAGTAGTAGTAGTCGAGCAGGAACCGCACGTCGGAGTAGTCGATGAGGCGCGCCGCGCTCGTCAGCAGCACGAGCGCCTGCAGGTCGCGCTCGTCGCCGGCGCCCGCGCCCAGGTGCGTGCTCGCCACGTCCACGATGCGGTGGCTGCGCAACACGAACGACAATGTCACGCCACGGACGCTCCGCCCGCGGCCGCGCATCTATAGGTAGCACCCGTGGCAGGCGCGCGGTATAAGCGTGAAAGGAGGGCTCGGGGCGCAACCAGCGTCATAACAAACAAACCATACAATAGTACATTACTGCGGAGACCGGGAAGAAAGCGGTTGCAGGAAAAGTATGAGTTAGCGCGGCCGAGACAGTCGTGGCCGCTTTATACTTATACGAATCCTTGAAGCGCTCTTCACAGCCGAGGTTTGTATAGTACTATTCTCCAACGATGCGAGGTTTTTATTTTGTATTTTCGTGAATCAACATAGATAATATAGAACAAGTGTCTAGTGAAACGAACGGCGGAAGAACGCCATTCATCAAGGTGATGTTGATGGAACTTGGCTTTACGACGAGTAGTTCGATGGTGGAACTCAGGGGCCGGTAAAAGTCCGAATAATTCTTCAGAACACTCCCCGTAGTAAAGCCTATACTAAAGTGAACTGACATCCCTTCGGATAGAGAGGGAATCCATTCGATTCGGACAGAGATCGCTGGGTCGTTGACGACTCGAACCGCTCTGCGTTGTATCTGGTCAAGTGGATAGTAGTGTACGAGGAACTGCTGCTGCCCTGGACCTACTTGATGCACCGGGCCGTCTTGAAGAGCAGCTCGCAGGCCCGCTGCAGGTGGCGGCGCATGTTGTGGCGCGCCACGGCCGCGAGGAACATCCACAGTGTGTGATGACCTGCTGCTGCCCTGGACCTACTTGATGCACCGGGCCGTCTTGAAGAGCAGCTCGCAGGCCCGCTGCAGGTGGCGGCGCATGTTGTGGCGCGCCACGGCCGCCAGGAACATCCACAGTGTGTGATGACCTGCTGCTGCCCTGGACCTACTTGATGCACCGGGCCGTCTTGAAGAGCAGCTCGCAGGCCCGCTGCAGGTGGCGGCGCATGTTGTGGCGCGCCACGGCCGCCAGGAACATCCACAGTGTGTGATGACCTGCTGCTGCCCTGGACCTACTTGATGCACCGGGCCGTCTTGAAGAGCAGCTCGCAGGCCCGCTGCAGGTGGCGGCGCATGTTGTGGCGCGCCACGGCCGCCAGGAACATCCACAGTGTGTGATGACCTGCTGCTGCCCTGGACCTACTTGATGCACCGGGCCGTCTTGAAGAGCAGCTCGCAGGCCCGCTGCAGGTGGCGGCGCATGTTGTGGCGCGCCACGGCCGCCAGGAACATCCACAGTGTGTGATGACCTGCTGCTGCCCTGGACCTACTTGATGCACCGGGCCGTCTTGAAGAGCAGCTCGCAGGCCCGCTGCAGGTGGCGGCGCATGTTGTGGCGCGCCACGGCCGCCAGGAACATCCACAGTGTGTGATGACCTGCTGCTGCCCTGGACCTACTTGATGCACCGGGCCGTCTTGAAGAGCAGCTCGCAGGCCCGCTGCAGGTGGCGGCGCATGTTGTGGCGCGCCACGGCCGCGAGGAACATCCACGGCAGCGGCTCCTCGTCCGCGCCACGCGCGCGTAATCCGTCCAGCGCCACGCGCTGCACCAGCGCCAGCACCTGCTCCTGGATCTGGAGCACAGGGTTTACCCTCGAATCACCGACACTAATTTCATAGAATATTTTTCATTCGATGATGATGTGATGATAGATTTCCTCAGGTACCTTGGCCTCGGGGTCGCTGAGCTGGTGCAGCGGGCCGGCGAGGAAGGCGTCGAGCGCGGGCGCCGCGGGCCACGCCAGCACCAGCTCGCCCAGCGCCGCGATGGCCGCGCCGCGCACCACGATGCTCGCGTCGCGGCACAGGCTCACCAGGATCTGACCATATCATTCAACATTCTAAATATCAGTATCTTAATAAACAATAAACAATCAGTAAATTGGCCACATGAAGGCTCTTTTACATCGATAATATGGAGTTAATCTACTAGCGCTATGGACAAGTCCATCATTGAGGAGGAGAAGCGCTGCAAGAAACTGAAGAAGAAGGTATTTTTTTAAATAATAAAATACAACAATACCTCAAAGTAAGTTACATTACCTGTAGTGTGACTCACTCACCCCTCGAGCTAAGTTACTGCCCGTAGTGCGGTCCACTCGCCCCTCGAGCTAATCTACTGCCCGTAGTGCAACCCACTCACCCCTCGAGCTAACCTACTCAGTGGCGTAGCTAGCATGAGTGGCACCCGGTGCGGATATTGTAGGTGTCACCCCAAAAATCAATTACATTATTTTATTGGCGGCGGTTATGCAATCAGCCACAGTTTTATGAATTGTTATAAATGGCACTCACTGCTGATGTCAACGGTCGAGTCGGGTGTCACCCCTATGCAGGTGACACCCGGGGCGGGCCGCCCCTGTCGCCCCCCCCTAGCTACGCCACTGAACCTACTGCCTGTCGTGCGATCCACTCCCCCCTCGAGCTAAGTTACTGCCCGTAGTGCTGTCCACTCGCCCCTCGAGCTAACCTACTGCCCGTAGTGTGACCCACTCACCCCTCGAGCTAACCTACTGCCTGTAGTGCGATCCACTCCCCCCTCGAGCTAACCTACTGCCCGTAGTGTGACCCACTCACCCCTCGAGCTAACCTACTGCCTGTAGTGCGATCCACTCCCCCCTCGAGCTAACCTACTGCCCGTAGTGCGGGCCACTCACCCCTCGAGCTAACCTACTGCCCGTAGTGCGATCCACTCCCCCCTCGAGCTAACCTACTGCCCGTAGTGCGGGCCACTCACCCCTCGAGCTAACCCACTGCCTGTAGTGCGACCCACTCGCCCCTCGAGCTAAGCTACCGCCACGTTTCCTCGCCAGCGCCACTCACCCCGAGGTCTGCGGGCGCGGGCGGCGCGGCCAGCAGCGAGCGGTGCACGAGCGCCACGGCCGCGCGCCGCACCGCCGCGCGCTCGTCGCTGACGCACCGCGCCGCTACCACCATCAGGCGCGACACGGAACCGTCGCCGTTCAGCTCCTGAAAATTTTAATTCGCTATTATTGTAGAGCTTTTGATCTTTATGTATCGGTATTTCGCTATAAGATCGGTTCAGAAATGAGCAGAACCGCAAAAAAACGTTTGTTCTAATTCTATGTTCGATTGTCAAAGCAGGCCCTCAGGCACGCACCGTGACGGCGCGGCGCACGGGCGCGCGCTGGCTGGCGAGGCAGTCGGCGAGGATGGCGAGCGCGCGCGTGCGCAGCGTGCTGGACACGTCGTGCACGCGCTCGTACAGCGCGCGCAGCAGCGCCGCGTGCGGCACGGAGTGCGGCCGCTGCCGCAGCAGCCCCGCCAGGTCCTCCTCCGACACCACCTCGGGCTGCAACCAGAACATACTCCATGAGGGCGCTAATATTTTAGGCCGATACATACCCTCTATTTCACCATCCTGACAATGACAGCTGTCAGGTGACATTTCAGTATAGGTACATGGCGCAGTATATATGAAACCCAGTCATATATCAGCGTGCAAATTTTGCAATGTACACCGAATTTTCACCTGTCACATGTCGTTGTCAAGATGGTGAAATCTATATACAGTGAACAAAATTCGATTTTGCTGCGAGCGTAAGACAAAGTAAATATTTAATTTAAAAAAAATGACAAGAGCAATGCCGGGTCAATATAATGGATCCCTCCATGGAGGTATGGCAGGCCACAGAATGTGGTTGAATTTTTTTACCTTTAGGTACCCTACTTATTATGCTCTCATTACTAAAGTTAAAAGTTATATATGCAACACGAGACCAAAGTTATTTGCATCTTGCGTCTTTGAATCATTCGCTTACTCTAAAATCAAAATCAACACTCGCAGCAAACACCAACTTTGCTCTCTTGTTGTACAAATAACTATTACATTACATTCTTACATTTTCCAGTAGTATCGTTTCTTGGCTGCTCTCATCCTCCGTTGATGGTGGTCGTTGATTTTCGTCTGCCAGCTCACTTGACCATTTTTGCGCTTCATTTGGTACATCTGCTCCTGGGCTGGTCCTTGTGGTTGTGTCTACATTTTCCTCTCCAACATTTACATTTCCCGTGTCAGATGCAACCACATTCACTTCTGTAAGCACTGTTTCGCCAGCATTATGTTTTGATTCAGGTTTATTATTAGAACCAGATTGCTCGCTCATTTCACCAAAGATTGGGAAATCGTCGATGTTTCCGAGCTCTGGCATTGCTCCTGGAATTTCTCCAAGTGCTAAAGTGTCTTTTGCTAGGAGAGATATAATATAATCATCGTATTCTGAACCGAAACCTATTGTAGAGTCCTGAATACCAGAGTCAGTGAGGTAAAAATTTGGTGTTAGGACCTCTGACAGACTTACATCATCAGCAGGAGTTACTGGTGTGCCAGCAGAAGGCTCTATTTGGTCTGTTGGCCTTAATTGATTGGCATTTTGTATTCCTGAAGGACCAGCTACAGGACTTTCTGATCTTGTTTCTTGAATTTCCTTTTGAGTGTTGTTTAAAGAAGAATCTTGATTTTCTGACTGTGTATTATTAGAATTATCTTGATTAGTACATGAAACCTGTTGGCTTTCTACATCTTCTACAACTTGAGAATTTTGATTATCTTCTGAATCTATTACACTATCTTGATTAGAGGATGGTTCAATTGATGACAGATTGTTGCAATCCGCATCAGCCCGCACAGCATCTGAAATAAAGCCAGTTTTGAGATACAGCCAGGAATGTGACGCATTTTTATTACAAGCTTTACTAATCCTACCTGGGATAGATGGTTGTGTCGTAGGTGTAGGATCCGCGGATTCTTCAGCGTCGTTGTTCAGTAATTGAGAAATCAATTCCTGAAATGAACATTGTAGGAATTAAAAATAAACATGACAATTTGTTTTTATGCTTAGTTGGATGTTCATTGCGGGTTAGTAGTAGAATGACTAGGTCGCAAATAATACTTAATCGCAAGATGACCTCATCGCTTGTAGCCTACATCTTGAAAAATCTGATTTCATACCTGTCTGAGCAAAGTTAACCGAGCTCCGCATTGCGGGGCTCCTATTCCTGGGCGGTTTGCACGGCATTTGAAGTTACCTAACGAACCTAACCTACTACCACAAACGAAGTGGTCATCTTGTGACACGGACATTTTATAATGTAGACTAAAAGCGATGTGGAAGTTGCAGGTTCGGTCCTTCCGAGTCCATCCGATCAGCACCACCAACACAAAACCATTATTATTATTAGTACCATTGCAATGTGGCGATGCGCGACTTTGGCCGTGGTGGAGAGCTTGAGGATCCAGCGCACGATGTAGCGGTAGGACTTCTGCGGCAGCAGGCTCATCAGCCCCACGACGAGCGACACGCGCGCGCTGCGCACCTCCGCGCGCTCCTGAATATATACAATGATGTGAGAGGCTACATTCAGAATTGCTGCATGAGCCCCTTAGCAAAATCGAGAGGATTAGTAAAAATGTTGCGGGTGATGTTTAAGATTTTAACACCTATGTCAAAGGAGAAAAATTCATTGATTGAAAGTTTAAAATTTCTTGAATTAAATAGTGAATGTATTGATCTATGTTTATGATTTCAGAGCGTCGGTGGCCTAGTGGCTTAGGGGGTCGACTCGTGATCGTAAAGTACCGAAATCGAACCCCCGCGGTCATCATGTACCAATGAGTTTTTCTAACTTAAGTGCATTACCCGATACTCTTACTGTGAAGGAAAAAAACATTGTGAAACCTGCACATTCGAACAGCTGAGTGTGTAAGAGGGTAATTGCACAAAAGATTATAAAGGGTCGAAGTGTATCCGAAAGGGCCCATCTGTAAGATAAGATAAGATAAGATGTTTATGATGTCTCAAATAATATTTGATGAACTTTAGATAACTGACATCAGCCATTAAATTAACATATTTGTAAACCATACTCTAAGTTTCGATTGTTATTAATTTCGTATTTTATTGTATCCTTTATTTTAAGTGTTTCCCTTGTAAAATGTAAACAGACTCACACAATTCAAGATAGATACAGGCTGCGCCTCCTTTGAGGTTCACATGTTATTACACCTTCTTTGTAAATAAAGTTTTTTTTTAATACTCGTGAATGTATTTTTGTTATTCAACTCATTCTTAAGAACTTACCAAACCATCTTGAGTGTAGCAGAGGTGCTCCAGAAGGGTGATAAAAGCTGACAGAGCAGACTTCCCATACTTAGTGAGCACCAGCCCAGCATAGGTGACATACGATGCTCGCACTAGATTCTGTAATGTTATTGTTTCAAGAAAAATTGTGTTACAGAAAATTTGAAAGTCAATAATGGTTTATAAATATAAAAAGTAAGCAACAGAGAGAGAGAGAGAGAGAGATGGAAAAAGAACCTGAGAAATACTATGAAAAAAATAGTAGGATGAGCTGAAATTCACAGCAGGTCTTAACTGGTTCCAAAAGCAGAAACCAATGGAAAATATTAGTGGAGGCCTCTGCCAAGAGGCACACTGACCTGAAAGACATACTATAAAAACAAAATGCATTACAAATTAAGTTCAGAAAGATTGATTGAAGCAACAAAAGAGTATCATTATAGTCAATTGTTAATTAGTTTAGTAAACACTTCAAGCAAACAAAGGGTCACGTGAAAACAGGGACTAAGACGGTATAAATAACTAATTGTTGCTGAGATGCCCACCTCACGCGTATTAGAACTGAATTAGGAGCTGTTGGAGAGTAGTCATAAACTGAGGGATAACTTTTTGGTGCAGTATTTATGATACTAAAATAGTGTTTTATTATTGGATTAACACTACAGTGGATGAGCCTCACTCGCAAACCGATAATTTTAATTAGCACTCACATTTGCACTTCTGTTGTCAACAGAAGCAGCCACAAATTTAGGCAAAAGACACTTGAAAAGCAACTGTATTGCATCAGGATTCGGCTCTGCATTCACATCGCACATCAATATGTCAATCATTTCATAGATTACTCTTGAAACATTCAGAAGCTCTATTTTATCTGGAACAAAGATTTTTTTGTCACATTTAGAGATGCAAAACTATGTCCATCCTTGGCTTAGTTTGTAAAAATGACAGATGCATTTGGGGTGATTATCATACGTAGTTAAGGCCGTAATTAAGAATCATTATTTATATTCTATTGTGTGACTAAAGTTAGGCTATTTTTTTACTTATTTAATTTGTATACAAACAGAATACAATGCTGACATAATAAGCGAATTATTGTTAACCATATGATATGATTGATTGATTTATTATAAGTAAGGTAAATTTATGTCACACAATTGAAGCAATTAACATCGTCTCAATTAAGTCTTTGATAATCACCATTTAACCTTATTTCCTTCCATAGTATTAATTTACTTGAATAACAGAGAATAATAGGATTGTTTTGAGCCAGGGACCGTAACCGATATTATGTCTACTGGTTTAAAATTAAGTGTTACCAGTTGTCATTGCATTTCAATATATATTTTTGGCTATAGAGTTAAACAGTCCCAGGAAAGCCCTGCTAGGGCTCATGCCATCCAATTTGTTTATGCAATACACAATATACTTGAAGAGGATTGTTTGCACCACGCAGTCTTACCTATATGAAGTTTATTAACAATAGCTCCACCAGTAAATTCAACCAAATTACTAAGTATATCTTCAAAATTCATGTCAGTCGGGTTCAGCTGCAGGCCTTGAATAATGGCTCTCACACTCTGGACAAAGCAGGCCAGTTCTCTCAACACCGAATTAACTTCTTTAGTCAACTGCGCCAAATTGAAGTAGTTGTCCTCATTTTCGCATAGGGTTTTGGGATAGCTGAGGCACCCTAAAGACTGGGCAAACAATTGAGAGTGGTAAATGTGATAAGCTTTGTACCCAGGGATGGACAGCAGGTTGAAATACACACGGGACGCCAAAATGGCTGTGTTCCGATGTTCTTGAGACAGGATGTTTTTGGCCCCGAGGTCAATGTAATAAGCCAACAACGCCAGCAGCTTTCGATGCTTAACTTCATGGGACAACGCCGCCCAAGACTTATCTTCGCTTGTTCCATCGTCAGATTCAACCCATTCGTCCACAGCGTTCATAATTTGCCGAAATACTGAAGGTATTTCAATACTCTCCAAAACCCTCTCATATTCCGAGGGAATTTCTTCAAATTCAAGGAACTCGGCATAATAAATAGCTTCTACCCACTCGTCGCTGAGCTCGTCTAGTCGCAAATAGTTTAAGTCGTGTAGAATTCTATACATTTTTGAAAATTCTGTTAAATCAAAATGTTTTCATTGAAGATTATTATATGTTTTAACTTTTTATACACGGCTTCGGCGCGTTGTTTGTTGATAAATGTTAACGTCAAATATAATTGACATTGTTGAATTCACAGATTATAGGATATGTCTAAAGATATAGTTGAATTCAATAAAAAAAGTTGACGTTGGGAGAAATCATATCAATAGTCCGAAATGGACCAAGAACATAAAATATGAGGTTACGGGCCTCACAATCGTTGGTTGTCAAAGAAGTGCCTTAAAATTTGTGTCTCTTTTATTATATTGAATATAGGTATTATGAAACCGCGATTAGTTTGGGATTGGAATAGAGCTGTCGATTCATATGCACCTTGACGTAAGTATATGGTAAAACTGTCACCTATAATCCCTTTCTAATTGCGGCTAACGCCATTAAATAAATAAATAATAACAATAATAATCGCGGCTAGATAAAATTATTATTATGGAATCTTCCATAGCAAACCTTATTGGTCTGACACGTCTGAATTTTAGAAAGATTCCATCGGCTCAATTTGGACTTACGAAGGAAGTGACATTTGGTTAACTGATCGGCTCAATTTGGACACAATATAGATAGGTAATTTGGACTTGATTTGGACTTGCAAAGAAAGTGACATTTGGTTAACCTTAAAAATATTGAAAAAATATAGGACTCAGACCAGACTATTCAGAATCTTACCATAGTACTGAAAGTACAATGTTATAAAATACAGTTTTTTTTTATTAGAACAGTTCTGTTTTCGGCTTTTCGTATACAATGGTTACTAGAAGACCTGTGAGTTGGTTCCTAACTGATACAGGACGCAAATTTTCCTTTGCAGTTATAACTGGCAGCAGTATAGCGTTAACCGCAGCAAAATTTTTACCGCACACATTTTTTCTCGGAAAATATAAAGAATTCGTCCATAATTACACGTAAGTGTTATGGTATCAATAGGACTTTAAACTAATAACCATGCTTTACCTAACTGCTCAAGAAATGGGTAATGTTTTGGAATTATTTTAGAGATGGTCGACCGGATGAGTTGCCCAAAGAGCTCGATGATAGGTACAAGAAATGCCTTGATATCCTCAATCTGTCTGAAGTGCACCGGAAACTAGTGTCACCATTTGCAGTGTTTGGATTTGATTTGTTTCATGCAGGTAATTAAAATCTGGCCAAATACAACACACTTAGAGGAGTCTAAACGGCTTAACTTGGACCTGAAAGACTGCAAGTGTCTGGGCAAAGTTGGGCATACTGACTTATGCTATTAAATTTTCTATGAAACTTTTCCATTGTGTGATGAAAATTAGCCATTCAATTGTAAGGATACTCTTCGTCCCACAATATAACTTTTTTCGCCTTCAATGATTGTATGGTTAACTTAACTATGGCCCAACTCAATTATGTGTTCATTTCTCTATATGTAGAAGTATGTCTGTGTGCCTTGTTCCTATCGTACATAACAATATGTATTTATTCTTAACAGGTAGTTGCAGTTCAAAATTTGGTGTAGCTGTTGGGATACCAACTAATTATAGGTACAAATCAATTTCTGATTTGGAAAACGCAGATATAAAAGTAAGTTGTTAATTTTAATTAACCTTTTGAACGCCTTACGTCGAATACAAAATGTGTAACTCAAACGCAAAACATGGTTGCTATGCTATATGTCTCTTTTATTCATGAACTTGTAATGGCTGTAGCCATTGTGGTGTAGCCATTGTGGTGTCAGTGGCACAACTTTCAGTTGACAGCCAGAGCAGTCTGTGGTGTTCAAAAATTTAAACCCTGACACTGCCCTTGCTACGTTAATTCAAAACATGTCATTTTGGTATCGTTTTCTTGCAGGTAAATCAGAAAAAAATTGATTGGACATCTGAAAATGGCCAGAAGCTAGCAAATGCACTAATTTTGCCTGCAGAAGTGCAAGAATTTGCCATTTGCAGGGAGATACTGATGACTCAAAACAATAAGGTTCATTTTGAAGCGACATATCCTTTCTTGTGCATATTTTTCGTTTACAATTTGACCCACTATCTAAATAAGAGGTTAAATTTATATTCTGCACCGGCTAGTTTGAGAGGAACTCTCTATTTAATTACCGGATTTTTTGGTCTGGGGACTTACTTTCTCTTAAAAGACATGACAGAAGTCCACTATGAAACTAAAGTAGACAAGTCACTGTGTGCTCTTGGCCCAGAATATGTCAAAGCAGGAGCTATTTTCTATGAAAAAATGCTCCAACGAAATCAGGCTTTAAGAGAGTTGATGGGTAAAGAGGGAGAAAAAAAATACAGCAAGCTTGGAAATGAAAACTTTTTCCTGAGACAGCCGCGTTTAGCTCTGGTACACAGGAAACAATATTTTGAGAATGAATTAAGGAAATTTGAATTGGAACAAGATAACACTACTCAAGAGTCACAAAAATAAAACCAAAGAAAACTATGATTTGGGAATGGTAGTAGGTGTATTTCATGTAGTTCCTTACGTACTTGAGATCTAGGTACTTACATAAAAAATTTATCTTTAAAACAAAGTGATAGAAAAAAACACCCCTACAGTACTGAGCACGGATTTTATCTAACAAATAAAGAGCATTTTTTTTGTAACCTGCCCAGCTCCTAATTTTTAGTTTGTTTATGTATTAGACAAATGTGCTGGTATTGTAAGCTTTATGAGTCATAGACCAGATATTTGTTAAATAAAAAAATAATGACCTGTAACAATATATTTTATTTAAAATCCCATGCCAGGAGCTAACTAACCATCAGGGTTGATAAAAATTATGACTTCAACAAAAACACAAAAAACCGTTTTTTTTTACTTAAATTAAACTTAAACGCTTTTAATTTTGTATTTATTATTGTGTTTATCGAATTTCGATCTTTAAAACAGGGCCTCTGTTTGGTCACTCTAATGCTGGCTTCACACGGAAGCAGAACACTGGACAGCATATTACTGCTACTGTGTGAACGCACAAAACAGAAGTTCTGTCTCAGCTCTAGTGTTCACACAATAGCAGTATGCCGTCCACTGTTCTGCCTCACTAGTCACTGCCTACCTCCATATTGAAACCATCATAACATTTGTGGGCGGCAGGTGTTAAACAGAGAGCTGGTGTGACGGGAATGCAGATATTATGCCAAAAAAACTTTAGGAAGCAGGCATAAGAAACACATTTTGAGAGGCAGAAATTATTAAACCAACGTGATGATGATGACATTAATGTGAATGAATGCAGACATTATTGTATTGAAAAGTGACATTGTATAAAACGGACATTATAAGCCTTGGCCTTAAATAATTCGGTGTTATAATTTTTAACAACAATAAAAATAAAAATCACGACTCATAAATACGAATCGAAACTGCGACACATTTGGTTAAGATTTTTAACTTTTTAACCAATTGTTAAATCTGAACCGAACGTGTCGTATTTTCGATTCGATTATCGACTTGTAACCATTTAGGGCCGAGTTCACCAACCAATTTAACAGACGGTTAAGTCTTAATCAGCTGTTAGTCAATACATTTTGACAACCTTTAAACCGCTAACCTTCCGTTTAATTGTTGGTGAACTCGGCCCTTAGTTAACTACAAAAAAACTTGATCGCGGCCCTAAGTACGAAAATCTCATCTGATTTAAGGGTGTTTTCACTAAAACGTGTACCCCAATTAAGGACTTTTGTGACGATTGTGGCCGTCAATCCGTCAATGTATAGCAAGTTCCTTTTTTTTTTCTGGACTTGCACGAGTGCTTAGCCATTAGTCAAGAGCAAGTTCCTTAATTTCAGTCCTTATTGGCGTACACGTTATGAAAACGCCCTTAAACGCGGGCAACACTGCGCTACTGTCAATTCATAGAGTATATATACCATAGACGTATAATAATCTGTCAAATTACACCTCTCTGTCACTCTTGACTCTTGCTTGTCTTGTCTCGGACTCGGACTTGTGTCACCCTCCCACTGCACACACACGCACAGACAGATTATTGGTTTGGTGTCAGTCAGACAGTGATATTTGCGTCAGTCGCGATAATTCGGTCTAATCCAGTGAAAACGTATAAAAATCTTCTCGCTGATTCAGTTCTGTGCTGTGTAATCAATTTCAAACATTATTGACTCTGACTTTTGAGTGTTTGCGCCATTGATTTAATTCATTGACAAGAGACATGGCTTTTCAAGAATAGAGCGCAGTAGCTCAGTTTGTTCCTAGCAAATATTTTTAATCAAGAAGATAGCAATCCGCAAGATGTGTGGAGGTTTTACGTGTTCCAAAAACGCTCTAATAGCGTTGAACATCCTTTATGTGGTAAGTTATGTGAATTTTACCAAAATGTGAACAAAAGATTTCGCAAGTTCACCCTTCACAACACATATTTATATCTTTTGAGGTCAAAGATAACTTCATTTACTTGAATAATTTGGGCTTGGTTAGAAGTACCAAGCTGTGTGTTGTATATCACAGACATATTTATATCATAAAATCAACTTTTAACTATGATAATAAAGACAACTGAGGACATAGATGTAAACCCCTGCAAGTTAAAACATGTACTCATGCATTCTTATATAAAAAAATAACATTCTCTGCCATCCTTTTGGTCAGGTAAGCAAACGTATTATACTGTGATACACAAGCATTCAAACCAGTGAAAGCCGGGAAAATGCTTATGTTGTTAGTCAGCGCTCAATCGACTCACGGTAGAACAAGAGGACCACTTGCTTTAGGTGATAAGGTGACCATAAGGCCAAATTTAGCTTAACATTGTTTAAAATACAATTTTTGTGATGTTAAAGCACCAACCAAAGGGTGCTGAAGGGTGATCTCACTCTACCATAGTATTAATAGATCTATACTGTGACTACCCTGACCAATAAACAAGTAAAAACCAAGTACATTACAATGTGTACCTTGGCTTGTGTATATTTTTCATTATATAATGAAAGTCATTATTGCGGGAGCAAAAACAAGTCTATTAAAGAACTCTACAACAGAATGTCTGTTTAGTATAAACAGAATATTCTGCCTATACATTCTAAGCCTCTAAGAAGTTCCAGTTGTCTAGCACGAAGTATTCGCTGGAAAAGGTCAATCGAACTTGTTTTACATTGAGTCAATAAGTCAATGTGTCAATTTGAATTAAAAAAAAAAATTATATCAAGTTCAGTATTTTTCTCCAAAACTAGTTTTAACTTTTTAAATGTATGTTTTCCATTTGCACTCTAATTTAATTTAGATATATTTTTGTGATTTTTGTACATATTAAATCAATCAAGAATGACAAAAGTCTAAAGTAGCAGGAAAAGTGACTGAAGAGGTTGACGTTAGGATTGCATACCTACTCTTTTTAAATATGTACTACAAATCAAGTCAAGTACAAGGTAAGATATTAAAAAGAAAATTGATACATTTTGAACTCATAGGCATAAACGTTTCTCAATACGAGTGTCACTTCTGTTATTGACGATTTGTCATTATCTTTCAGTACTGTCAAATAGTTTTTGCTCCTTTGTATATAATTGATAGATTTGTCACAGAGTGCATGGTTGTTTATATTTTCAATGTTGTAAAACACATTCAACACCAGGTATTTGTTAATCAGGTTCTCTGTTCATAGGCAGTGTTTGCTACAGAGCGGAAAACGCTGGGATTGGTTAAATTTATTACAAATGACATAGCCAGTCAGCCATATATGAATATGAATTTGTTATATTAATCTATGGCAACTTCTGTAATTGATACATATCTTGGTGACTTTCAAATGTATATTATGTACACATAATTATCACACAATGTTGAAGAAGTTTAAATACAGTCGATTAAAGAGAAACATATTTTGTGTTACTAATAACACCCTAATAAGTCAACTACTATTAACAGGTTTCCTGTCCCTATACAAGTATGTTAAGCTATATCCATGTTTGATCGTTGATTCGTGAACATATCTGACCAGGGGCAAACGCAAGTTCATTAATCATATGTGACATGTTACAAACATCTATCTAGCATTATCTGTTTAACAAAACAAAGAAATATCTTAAGCAAGGAATGTCTAGAAATATTTACATTGTTTCGCACACAATATAAATGACAATACTTTGTAAGAACTTGTAAGACAAGTGTTGTAGTAAATAGATAAATACAAACATGATCATTTTGAATGCGCCGCGTTATTACTTCTTAAGAATAAGAATTAAAGCTTCACAAAGCCAACGGTTAGTTTCTGTGGTTTTGTTTGTAAACCTATTTACTATACTGCTAGCATAATACAAGGCAAACAGAATTGATGCCATGAAGTCTGCCATGAGTATAATGACTCCATTGTGCTCTCAAATCAGGGGTTTGGCAGTGAATTTGTTAAATTTGGTTTGTCTCCAGTATTTCTAGGGATTCTACTCCAAAAGTGGAGCCTTGAATTTATGTAAACTCTGTTACATTCTCTCAATTTACTTTACAGCTTTAGAATGAAAATGATAATTTCCAAAGTTTTGTATTCAATGCTTTAAAGTTGTTAATTTACTAGTGGCCTTTTTTAATCGTAGAGTAGCTACGCCATGCTTTGTCTTTCTGTTGAATTCAAATGTCACGACAAAACATGGCTAAGCTACTCCACGGTTTTTTTGATGATGGGTTTTGTTTACAGGTGGTGGCCTCGATCTTAATAACAGTGGCAGTGTACGGGCAGGCGTCCTCCCTGGTCACCACCAACCTGCCGATAGTGGGGGGCATCCTCGCGTGCGGCGTGCTCCTCATCCTCATCTCGGTACTAGGGGTGGCGGGGGCAGTCAAGCATCATCAAGTTATGCTGTTCTTTGTATCCTTTGCATAATTACTTGATCTTAGTTATTTCACCACCTTATCACTATCTTAACAATAGCACGTGGCAGGTGTCAGTTTGTTATACATTGCAAAGTTAACAAGCTGATACATCACTGGGTTTCATACAAACTGTGCCATATGCACTGAAATGTCATGTATCATTGAATTTTGAATTAGGGGGCTGCCTCCATAAAAAACTAACGACAGGTACGTATACACATGCCTGTGGGTTACACCAGCCCTGTGAGGCGATTCTATTCGAGATTCCATAGAAGTGATGCTGTCATTCCATGCAGATTCACGATAGAGATTTATCAAGAACGACCCTACAATCGACATCCTGGTCACGGCAGGGCTGGTGTCAGCGATGTCATCTTATGGACGGAAGGACGGACGGACAGACGGACATAGCGAAACTATATGGGTACCTAGTTTGACTTCAGAATCCTAAACATAGATAGTTCTAAAATTACAAATACGAGGCGCAAGCCCAGCCACTTAAACTAACGTAGCACCGGTGCGTCAATGTACAAAACATTAAGTAGTATCGAGTGTAAAGTAAATGTTGATACGTAGTTTCCTCGACGTTGGTAATCAGTACATGGTGATTCTGTTCCTGCTGTTCCTGGTGCAGTTCTCGGTGGCGTGCGCCTGCCTCGCCGTCAACTCCAAGCAGCAGCAGATGTTGGCTACGCAGGTCGGTACCATCAATCCGCTGACTTCTGGAAACCTGTCGAGTGCGAGTCAGTCCCGAGCACCGAGCACAACGCACCCCGCGTACCGCGACCGTACTGCCCGACTCGCACTTGGCCGATTTTTATTATTTGTTGTTTATCTTTATGAATAGAATAGAATAGAATAGAATAGAATAGTTTTTTCGTCAATTCTTGGACAATTAGATTTATGATGGTTTGCACTATACAGGGTGTTCGGCACATGGACCGTCAATTTTTTTTGGGATATTTTTGGGGATATTTGTTGTCTTTTCGCCCTTTTTCTCAAATTTTCCGAAATTCATGTAAAAAAAAATCATATCTCTTAAACCGTGACCCTTATGACCCAAGGTCCAAGGGCGAAAAGACAATAAATATCCCCCACAATATCCCAAAAAAAATTGACGGTCCATGTGCCGAACACCCTGTATATTCACACCGACGCTTGTATGTATACCGTAAACTCGGGTTACTTTAGCCCTAGGGGTAACATTGCCCACCCCAAAAACCATCTTTAATATTTCATTATTCTATTATATGTTACATCAGCAGTAAGCTACTTATATAGTTATAAAAAGTTGAATAATAACGTTTTAGAATGGGGTATTTTAAAATATTTGTTAGGAACAAAGCATATTTATTAAGACCGGTAATGAAAGGTTGAAATCCTTATTAAGCTTTCTGAGTTCATGGATAGGTACTGACATTATCATTACAAAAAACTGTTTTAATAACGATTTGCATGATGAAATTCTATTCCAGCGCTATTATTTTGCATGATAATCGCCAAATTGTCTTTTTTACGATCAATGTTTAAAAAATATGCTGTTGCTGTGATCCGTATCACGATTGCGATTAAGCTGTATCTAACTCTGAGAATTTTACCGCGGTTATTTATATTATTTGTCCTAGCTAAACAATAGCACTCTCTGTGTAAAATTGACGTCATCGGCTATAATAGCATTTGAAAGAACTGCAAGCTGAGTTTAAGTATAAATTGACGTAAAAGTATATCGGAGCGTAACGCAGGAGACAACAGTGTGGGTGAAAAAGTTGAATCCCCCATTCGCCCGAGGCACTCCTGCAAAGCTATACGCTAATAATATAACCACCTCAGTCCTGATTGTGCTGGGGTGGGCGGGTTTTCAAAGCTCGCGTCTTGTTGGACTTGTTCCCCTATATTGTTTGCCCAGCTATTCAAGTCACCGACAATTAGTACCCGACTACTGGGTCTCTGTCAGTGCCACACAACGACGCGACGTTTTGCTCTGATAAACAAAAATAAACGTAAATGTGTGCGCATGTCGGCATGGTTCACTTATGTCGTCCTCCATGTTATTATCAGTTTGATCACGCGCTATTGATATAGGTCTACCGGAATAAAACATAAAAATAACTGAATAAATATTTTGAATTTTATTTGACAGTACGATAACATGTCCAAAGAAACATGGTTTTCCTGATTAAGATAGAGCCCCAAGGGCCCTAACATGGCTGCGTTTATCGCTTGACAAAATTTGGATAAGGCATCCGTCACCTTCTGACACGTAAATAACGAGAGTGACGGATGCTTTATCCACATTTGACACGCGATATAAACGCAACCATATTACTGCTGGTTTGTTTACACTGTGGTGGTGAAAATCATGTTGATGTGATCGCTTGTTGCAGGGCTGGAACAAGGTGAACGGGGAGGTGAAGAAGGAGGTGCAGCACCGGTTCCAGTGCTGCGGGTTCCTGAACAGCACGGTGCCCGCCAACGCCTCCGCCGACGAGTACCCTTCGTGCACCGAGGTGAACGTACGTTGACCACACGTCTACACCTTTCGCCACAGAATATATGGGTGAAGACCATATAGTTAAACCCTATTGGCAGATAAGCGTGGTTAACCATGCATGCCCAACTTTTTGGTCCTCACCCACATTTGTGAACAAGTACAGAAGGTTTCAGTCAATAAAATCAGATTGGGACAAACTTTTGTTACCGACTGTGCTTGGCACAGTCATCAACTACTCGTCAAGACGATTCTAACGAACCCTAACATGACGGGTTTTTTTATTTGAAAGCAGGTTTTCTAGCGGTGGTTCTTAGCTAGGTTTCATGAAAATCGGTCGGGCCGTTTAAGAGATATCAGCTCTGAAAGAAGGGGTCACCACTATATCGGGTTTTTTTATCTATCTTATAGTTATGTTTGATATCTACTTATCTTATAGTTATGTTTGATATCTATCTTATAGTTATGTTTATTATCTATCTTATAGTTATGTTTGATATCTATCTTATAGTTATGTTTGATATCTATCTTATAGTTATGTTTGATGTTACAGAAGCAATGCTGCATGAACTCGACGATCGAGAGCTGCGCGTGCGACCCCTGCATAAAGAAGCTCGAGGAGAGGATCGACTACGCGTTCAAGCTTTGCGGCGGCATCGGCCTGTTCTTCAGCTTCACCGAGGTAAACACTAAACACCCCACGCCTTGTTAAAACCCACCTACCCTTACCTTGAGTTACAATTAATGTACTCGCTGGCGAGTCGAATGCTCTGTTCCTCGCAGACCTTACAGTATTCTTATAGACCAGACCAATCGATCGATCGCCGATCGACGGCATCGATTGACGTCGGTCGAAGTCGATCGATTGGTCTGGTAGAAACTATCGATCGAAGGATATCGTTCGACTAACCAATCGATCGATTGCCGGTCGATGTTGATCGACTGGTCTGATAGCTTTAATTGGGTGTCCCCTTGTTTTACAGACTGAAAAATTACAGAATTTTGTTTCACAGAAAATGTTTCATATACTATTTGGTCCTTGTATTTTTGCTTCGTATATTATATTTTTTAACTATTTACTTGAAAGAAACAAATTCGACAGAAAATCAATTCAATGAATTTTGTAATTTTATTTTTTCATTACACAAACTTATCAAACAATATAATTATTTTTCAACGAATATTGTTTGGTCAGTGTATTTTTTCATACTCACTCAAAACTCATTAGAAACTCATTTCATAGAATGTATCACTTCGCAGAATTTTCATTTCTTAGAATGCTAATTTCTGCTGAAACCTTAATGTTTTCAGATTATCTTAAGCGCGAGTTACGTAGGTTAGGTTAGACCTGTGACCAAGGTTACAGCAGAAATTCGCTGTCTAAGAAATGAAAATTCTACGAATAATACATTCTATAAAACTTCTGTCTGTAAAACAACGTACAATCTATAAATATGAGCGAGCGAGCAAGACCTCTCTGGGCAGAACCGACTTGAATAGGTTAGGTTAGAAGGCTATGGCGGGAGCGAAGCGAAGCAAGCTCCCGTCTTAGCCTTCGAGGTTATTTTTTTTTTATATCCCTTGAATAAGCTATGCGATATAATTTGATTGTAAATTAAAATCGTTGTATGCGTTTATATTATACGTAAGATGAACTTACTGTCTGCAAAATAAGGGTACACACAAACTGCACCCTACTCTATAAGTTGATTTTATTGTTATTAAGTTATATTTTAAACAAATAATATGAGAACAAAGAATATTTAATTTGCTATTCTATGATATGAAAAAAGAAACATTGAATTTTATTTGAAATAAGAAACGATCATTTAAATGTCTTCAAAGTAATTATTCTACATATTGATTATTCTATGAAATGATAATACGAGATTTTTTTTCTATGAAATGAAATTCTAAACAACTTCAGTCTGTAAAATAACGTACAACCCTTTAATTGATGTTGATGAAGGAACGAATCGACGTTGACTAATCCATTCTCACGTCGATCGACGATCGATCGATTGGTCTGGTAGGAACTATCGATCGACGTCGACTAATCAATTCTACCATCGATATGTGTGTATGAGTTAATATTTTGACGGTTTTTGTTTTACAAGAGACTGCTTACGCTTGTTCCAAAACTTTGGCTGTATATTTCTTGAACTCGATTGCACTTGGCAGTGGCGACTCGTGTTTTTTTTTATTGTCTAGGTCTATAATGCCTAGTTTTTCTGCATTTACTTACATTTTCATACTTATAATTTTTGCTTGGTTAGTTGCTCATGGAAGCATGGCACTTGGAAGTAAATCTGTATGCCTTGGATCCATTTAAATTTTGTTAATCCTAGTTACTTTTTTATGCCAAATAAAGAGATTAGATAACCACCGGATGCATATGTTATAGCAAAAGATAAGAAGTGGTTGTCGATTGACCACGAATTATTACTATCAGTCATACTCGCATACACGTTAATATTTTTTTTGTGTTATAATGTAATTTATATAATATAACAAATTGACCTGCTTAATTATTCAATATAGCAAGTAACGTTAACTCAGTGCAACTTATTGTGCAACCAGTTTGAGTAACGTTCATTGCTTCATTTATCGTGGCATTAGTTTTAATAAATGTAATAAAAACTGTTTCTGACATATTTAACAACTTAACTTACGTAAATATGCTCTATCTATTGCCGTAACCAAGTCAACAAATTGATCTAATCTAAACATGAACGCAAAAACATCATGTGACGCTCTCCGCTATCAGATCTGCTGCCTCTTTTCATCGTTATCTATCACTGTAATCTGGAACATATTATTTTTGCTAACATTACGTCTCAATATTTCATCAACGGTCAACATTTTATCTTGTACTCGGCTTGACATTAGCACTTCTATCTACTGAAGCACGGACCTTATTTTTTTATTGCTCATTATAAACACAAGAAGACACAGAAAAGAGAAGACACGCAAGTCAAAATATGATTCCAAATAGGTTTAATATCCATATTAGTAAATCTTGCATCAACCAGCTGGCCTATTGCCTAACGCACTCGCAATCGCAATCGACTTCAAAGAGGAACAATTGTTTTCATTTTGTATGAAGGCTCGCCTTCCGACTGTCAAAATGAAAGCGATTGCGATTACGAGTGCGTTAGGCAATAAGCCTGCCGGAGGGGTACGTTCCGGCTGCAATGTAAATAACTGTAAAATTGGATGTAGTTATGCACTAAGGATGTGATTTTAACAAACTTTCGTAGTCGGCGACAAAAAGATTGTACCGTTGTGAGTTTGTAGTTTGTCAGTAAAGAGTTTTCTCGATTTTGAAGTCATTCATGGGTGAATTCCGGAGTGTTCCGAACTCTGCGTCGGTTGTAACTAGTGTTGCCAGTTCTAGTCTATCATAAATCAGAACTGTGCTAGAAAAAAATCAGGGCCCGAATTTTCAAATTGGGACAGTCAGTACGCAAAATCGCGCGAATTACAGCTCTCTTGTAATGCCATTTGGGACAAACCGTTGTTGGCCTTCTCGGTTGTTATAAATTAGTATCTTACATATGAACATTCTGGCAACGTGCTGATTATCGGAACAGTTGCCATCCCGATCAAGAAATCGGGACGTGTCCATAGACCGCTGAATATCGGGACGTCCGTAGAAATCGGGACGACTGGCAACACTTGTAACCTCCGCAACGACCGACGCCATCCTCTTGTCGCCGATTGATCTAACTTTCCAAGGGCATGCATTTGTGACTAACAAATGGACGATTACTTTCCAGTTTCTGGGTGTGTGGTTGACGGTACGGTATCGTAATCAGAAGGACCCGCGCGGGAACCCGAGCGCTTTCCTCTGAACGTACCGCCGGTGCGGGCTCGCGGCGTTCACTAATCTGAGGTGGTTCCGCCGGTGTCGCTTAGCTCGTTTGTGTGTTGCTTATGCATGCTTCTGCACGCCTCCCTGAAGCTTATGTTACTAAATTTTAAAATGTATTGTTAGTTAGTCGTTTGGTAGTAAACACATAAAACTTTCATAGGTGTGCTTACGTTACGATCCTACCGCCGACAATGAGCGAGAAGCGAGTCGAGTCAGCGATCAACTATTACTACATACGTCTTTTTTATTGACGCGGGATAAATATCTTTTGTTGGAGAGGGTTCTCGCCGGCAGTGTAAACACAAATGTGAATAGTTGATTGTTGGCACAATCAACTATTCACATTTGTGTCTCTTTTATTGACACGGGATCTATACCTTTTGTTCGTGTCTTGTGCGAGACAATAGCCGATAGTTGTAATAGCTGCCTCGCCGGCGGTGAGACAAGAGCCTTATACCTATTGCTTCCGCTGTGTTAAACTGGCGATGACATTGCAGTTGTACTGGTTAGAACTATTCCTTTAGTAGCTGTTTATACACGACGCGAGTTATACACAGTTAGCACCTAGGCAGTGCACCCTGCGGCCACCATTCAGAAGAGATCTGGTGCATTACTGTTTGCGAAGGCACGTAAACTACGCTCTTGAAGGAAGCTATCCAACCGAGACCTGAGTTTGGGCGCCCCGCAGGCCGTCAGCTTGGAAAGAGCCCAATAGCGAGCGCCCTACAAGACCAACCTTTAACTTATCACGCCTAAACTCAGTGTTAATGGTCATTTATTTGATATAGATACGTAACGTTGCACCAAACGAAACTGTCAGCAGTCAGGCAACTGTTTATTATGTTTTTTAAAGATGAATTTCTTTATATTTATAGCACTAGGTGACTCGACAGTCGTTGTCCAGTCTAATTCTTCCGAGGAACTATTCCATTTTTTCCCCTGAAAACATGACTGTCATTTAGACTATCAAACATTAAAAAAAATGTAAAAACTAACCAAACGTTCTCAAGTGATGCGCTTTCTGACATTGATCACTTCTTAAATTGTGAAACACAAAATGTGAATGACTATACTTCATACCATCTGACTTGTCTTATTTAGTAAACACTTTTATAACCTCAAAATGCTCCCTTTTCACCTAAAATTACAATTTTGTCGTATAAAAACCATTCATGATGTAAAATCAGGAAAATAGTGTGCAAAATGTGGTATCTTGTTGCTTTATTCACCAGAAAACGGCCGTTTTAGCTAAAAACTATGCATTTTGAGGTTATAAAAGTGTTTACTAAATAGGTAGGTAGGTAGGTGTATGCACCGTGAATGTGTTATCTATCAATAAGCATTTAGTGTCGAGTATAAATAATCACCTTTTGTTTGTTCTCCGATCGTTTGCTCGCACGCCGCTCTCACAGTAATAGCGCGATGCACGGCACTACGTTTACGCTTTTGTTCTAAGCATGCAACTGCCAAGGTTCGGGAAATATAAACAGATCCAATTGCCAGTTCAATGGGCAAAGGGCAAATTATATTTTCTAAACTACACCCTATAACGTGACGTCAAAAGTTGGATAGTTGACTGTATTCAAAATGAATTATTTCATAATAACTACTGATAAATGTCAGTAAAAGTACAATATTTGTAATGAATGTATGCGTGTCTGTTTATTTATATTTTTGTTGTCTAAAAAGATACCTATTTTTCAGTAGCTATGCTAGTAGTTTGTACACTTCATTAAAAGTTGTTACACCAGTCAATTAACCCATCTTAATGGCTATGCGAATTAAGATTTCCGCGCCGATTTACACTTCGTTGGAAGAGTACAAGTCAACGCACGTAAGAAGAGCTCCGGGCGGCTAGTGGAGGGGATACGTTTGCGTATCTCTCAACTTGAACGAACGAATACGATACTTGCGTAGGTGCAAGATGTCAACAAACTACCAAAGGACCGGCGGCGCGCCCTCGCCTTTCCCCCATAGCCCACCTTTGGTCCGTATTTCGATCACTGCGCAGGTACAGTCACGAACCGGAATTGTTGAGCCACTTGCCATTGTTCGTAATTTAGCCGTGTATTCATTGTTCGTAATTTAACCGATGTCACCGACTGGCTGGCAGCTTCTCTGACAGAAATTAGAAAATTGGGTAAGTGGCTCAACAATCCCGGTTCGCGACTTTACATTTCCCGGAGCTCTTTTTACGTGCGTTGACTTGTACTGAACCTCGTTCGGATGATCGGCGAGTTAAGTTTAGTGACACTGCGTGAAACGCGATTAGTACAGGACTTTGTTCCCCTCCCCGCATGTCTCCCGCCCTTGGTTCACTTGACTCGCCTGTCGTGCAGACAGTACCTTATCCAGGGGGGCCAGGGGGCCATGCCTGCTTATGAAAGGGAAAAAAGTCTTCAGACCTAGGCTAACCCTAAATAAAAAAATCTAACAGGACCTGAAGACGGCTGGGTTTGGAGGTCACACGGCCCCCCTATAATGGAATCCCGTTTGTGGTTTAGTAAGTCCTCTAATTATACTCTAGAACAAAGCGGAGGTACCGCTGCAAGCAACTCCCTGCTGAACTAAACAAATTGTAAATCGGACGCGGATGCATGAAAGGCTTAACTACACTGGCCGCGGCACTCACAAGGTCACCGTGTTGGAGTAATGTTTACGGTTGTTCTCGTTTCCAGCTATTCGCCGTGTGGCTCGCGCGCCGCTACCGGAACCAGCCTGACCCGAACTATAAGGAACCTCACGCTATTTTCCCGCGGAAGAACTACTTATATTGAGAAACGTGTATGAATTTAGTCATAAGCTTTAGGAATGTCACAGGATTTAGTTTTAGATAGTCAATGAAATTATCTAGTGGCTCGTTTGCCATAATCATTTTCGGTGTTTTGCCGTAGAGCGATTGCCAACCTTTCGAGTAGTTTCAATACGATCTACATATTAACGTATTATGAGATGACTGCGGAGTCTGTGGCACGCGGTCGTCTGCCCGACGTAGAGCTCCGAATAACTGGAGACCGCAGTTTTATCGACACAATACCAGTGTCGAAATGTACTAGTGTACCGCTTTTATGGATATCGTCTTATGTATCATGTTTTATGCTTCATATCTACATTATAATTTTAAAGCCTGCGATCACGATCAGTTTTTGCTGACAGTTTTCACTGAACAGTTATAACTGTCACTTAAACCGATCGTGGGTGGCCTTAATAGTCTTAGGGGCAATATACAATGCTTAATGGATCTTAATTATTTGTAATAAATTGCAATTTTATTTATTAAACACAGAATTCATGATGGAACTTTCAATACAACTTAAGTATTTAAATGTCCATTGCTAATAATTTAATTGGTATTAAATAAGGTTAACTCTGTCTCTTTCTAGTTGAGTCTCTTTCAAGAGATAAATCATTAACGAGATAAAAGTTTCTTTTTACAAGCATGTATTGTTTTCCCCTAGACTTTCAACTCTGAAGACATTAGGTACTGTAATACTTAAGTAAGTTATTATATCTATTGGTGTTAACATTACCAGTTATTTGTGTGTAAATATCGTAGCGGCGCGTCTTACTGCAGTGACCTAACTTCATTTTGTGGAGGCCATGATAAATATTAGATTACATAATATGTAAACGCTTCCAGTATATTTAAATGACCTGAATCAAGTTTATAGTGACAATGTACGTCATTTTTCAGATTTTTGGTAACTTGTGTAGATATTTGCAAAAGTAAAAATAGGTTTTTGAATTTAGTGCGGAGTCCACCAACAGATAAGAAGACGTTTTATTTTTAATCCATCTTTTACCGGTACATTTGACAACATGTAAACGATATCCTTACACTTCTGTTATGTGTTAGTGAATTTCGCCTTTAGGATTGTTACATACACCTTGAAAAAGCTAGGCGAGGTAGTATTCAAGATACTTAAATACAGTACTGGGCTGAAATTCTAGACGGTACCTTATTGCTCTTTGACGTGTATTGTCAACGTTTTGACAGCTGTTATTTACTTGACAGTAATGGCGGCCGAGTTTAAAACTATACGATAACACGTCAACAGCAATATTTTTTTAACGCGTAGAATGGAGGCCCACATGTAGCAAATAAGGGTACACTACATAATTCCGAAGAGTCATAATTCCGAATTGATCAAAATCCCGAATTTTCATAATTCCTAATCAAATGTTTTGATAGAAGACTTTGTTTTTTGATACCGTTTATAAATCAAACCTAACCTTACCTATGTTTATTAATTATAATATGGGAAGTAATTAAATGGTCAGCCGTTATTAAAATTGATCAGCAAAAAAAATCAGCAATTAATTCATTTGGGCAGCATAAAAAGATTTGGGTGGCAATAAATAAAAATCGGGCTACAACTCTTTGTTCAGCAAACAATTTATAAACGGGTAACATTTTAAACAATTTCGATCAGCTTTTTTTGTCATTTGTCTGCCTAATAAACAGTCGAGCTGCAAAATAATTATTTGGGCAGCAAGATTTTACAATTGGTCAGCAGAGAAAACATGTCTGTAAGCAGTTTAATTAAGAGGTATGCATATTAAAATAATGGTCATCTATAATATAGAAGTGGATTGCGTTTAGTTTGAAAAGTCAGCAGTGTTTACAAGTTAAGTTTTGTCACACAATTTTCTATCACAATCACACCCTAGATTAACCAAAATTTGTATCATAAATATGAGGTAGGTTAGGTTAGGTTCGTTTTTATATCAGGCCCGGAGGGCCAGAACAACCCAGAAATAGGAGATCCGCGTGAGCGGAGCTCCGTCGACTCTGTTAAATTTGTAAATTTGATGGTGGGTTTGGGATGTGTGTGTTGCCGGCACGGCAGTAAATTTCTTAATTACACCTTTGTGTACACAACTGTACCCAAAAGTGTATCTATTAGGAAACACTGCATTGGTATTTAAAAAGGGGATCTATAAGGAATAAAGGCGACTTTTTTCAAGGGTGTATCTGCAAGGAAAGTGTGCCCTAGAGGAATAATTCTATATAAATTGAATAATTTACAAAAAAAGAGAGTATATTTGAATGAACTTTGTAATAGTTGCGCCCATTTTGTTGATGACTAATTTGATTTTATTGCTTCCTTTTTTCTGCTGGACAAAATGAATTATTTTGCTTACCTTCTGATTGCTTACCAAAATTTAATTATCTGTGGGTCGTTCAATGCAGCTCAAATATTTAATTTGCTGACCAAAATAATTTAGAGCAGCCCAATATGTCATTAATTGCTGACAGATTTATAAATGTTTGCTAACCATAAGTTGCTTACCAACTAGCTATTTTGGCTGACCAAGTACATATTTCTGTTCACCAAAATGAGAATATTTTGCTGACCGGTTAATTGATACCCTTATAATATTATAAATTTAACCTACAATAGCTCCAGCATAACATAGCTTTTGGAAAAACGAAAATTCGGACAAATGAATATTCGGATAAATGTAATTCGGAATTTTAAGGTGTTCCCAGCAAAGAATCATACGACATCGTAATTATTCGGATAAGTTCGTATTACTTTGTCGAAGTATACTGAAGTCCATCGAGAAAAATAAACGCGAGATCTTCCGACCAAATACGATATCGTTTAGTCGTAAGGCTGTGTCGCGACGCGTCGTTACTCGAGCGAGGTTGCATAGTTCAACGCTCCAGTGTAAAATAATTACCTATGAAATGCTTAGCCAATTGAAAATAGCTTTTAAGTAGTGAACAACTGGAGTTAGCCTCTCTGAAATGTGCGGGGCTTGGTAAACCGCTAGATCTCAGACGACTGCCCCGCGCAAGGCGCCCGGGCTGCTGCAGGGTTGTTTTCTCTTGTTTTATTACTACAGTAAAACCACAAAAATAAGTTACGTCGGCAATCTTCGTCCACATAGACATGTGCTGACTAATGCCGAAGATAAACGAAGGTAAAAATCAAATAATTATAGACCTTGCTGTGTTAGGCGTAGGGTAGAATATGCAATGACAGATAAACTCGAATGACAATTAACGCGCCGCTAAATAAAATGGCGGTCGATGGCGTCGCTGCAATGGCTGCCAAACATTTGACCAATAGCTGTCGAAGATTTTACCCGCGCAAATGCTGCTCAGGTTCATCGCTGTAACTTATATTTGTGGTACTATTGTATTTTTCGCAAATAGGTATTTTTTGATTGAACGTTTTTAGAAAAAATAGATTTCTAATGACAACACTCTGTGCCCTAACCAGCGACGAAGATTACGCTAACCCAGCCGAAGCGAGTCCGGGCCACCTTTTATGTTTTGGAGATGCGATATTTTATTCCCAGTAAATAATAAATGTAAATTGTACATTTATGTACTAGTCAGTAGCTTAATTCCTTATTACAATAATGTTTGTATTTTATGCTTCCAGCTTATGAGTATGCTAGATTCTAGTTCTAGCAGCTAGAACATGAACTTCCCTACCGACGCTATGATCGCTATGAAAGGCTATCCAGTAGGTCTATTATGATTTCCGTGTACGAGCTTTAATTAATTAATGTTTTAATACTATTTTTTTTACAATAAAGCCCTTTTTTAAATATTTTTCTTTTGTTGTTCATTTATTTTACTATTTATTAAGACATAGTATAATATTATTATGTCTTCATTGTGTTTAGTTATAAGTAAGCTCCTAAATGTGTTTTTTTTTATAATTTTTAATTAATTAATTTATCTTAACATATCGCCTTGGATTTAATGTAAATACTAAGTGATGAAACTTTTTTCCGCTCAAGTGGTTAATAATGGCATACTTATTGATCTTTTACTTCCCGAGCCTATAATTCGTGCTATTCGCAGTTGCCCGCAACCCTTTGTTCACATTGCGGTTAACTGGGATTTTTTATTTGGGAATTACTATTTGGAAAAAAAATAGCCGTATAATTCCCCAAACCTAAAATTGTATAATAAATACTACGTATCATGGTTTTAAAAGCTATCCAACTATACCTCATACGATGTAAGATAAATATATAATTATACCCTTGCTTTACAAGTATCGGAAGTAACCTGATTGTTTTTATTTGTTTTAGTGCGAGGTATAAAAACCGATATGTATACAAAATATCAGCTTTGTGACTAATAGTTCCTAAGAATAAGTGAGGGCGACTTACAGACAGACAGACAGACGGACGTGGCGAAACTATAAGGGTTCCTAATTTGACTACGGAACCCCCAAAAATGTAGTAGATACTAGTATTACGTCTTCTTTATTTTACTCTCTCAGTCTCGGTTTTAATACAAACTGTATCCGCGTATGGTTTGAAAACTGTTTCTGTGCTTTTGAAACTTCGTTTGTGCCAATTGCCTCGATCTCTAATCGCATGAAAGAGACGAACGGATGTGATAACGAAGTCTTGAACTTAGTTTGTAGCGGGTCACAATTTGATCTTTAGAATAGTAAAATACCTATGCTGTTTTAGAAATATGTGCTCCCGCCTTGGTAAACGGGATTTTAGTCTAGTTTTAACTTTAACTATAGGCAAAGAATATTACTATTTAATGGAAACATTCTAATAATTTATGTATATCGTAGAGGAGTGTTTTTCCTGTTCCGGAGGCCCCGCTTGTCGAGTGATCCTGATTACAAGATATATAGGAAGTCTGTGGTTACCAGTGATTCAGTGGACACAAACTTGCAATGTAAGAGGCTGACGCAGACTTATATTCTCAAAGTAGGTATTGAGAAATTATGGTAAAATGGCGGACTAAAAGAAGAGATTTCTACCGGAGAGTCTCGGAGGAAGATTTGGATGTTGGTCCCGTGATAAAAGTTGATGAGTATGACCTACAGAGTTAGTCCCTGAAGTTTGTCCAACCTGCCTAACACCCTGTACAATCAGCTAGGTATGGCTTCGTGAGTTTTATGTTTTATTAAACAACACAATATCCGCCCTATGTTTGTCAAATTGATGAGTGTCTATGTGTATGTTTAAAGACTCTTTATTCTCATAAGAATTTATACAATTCACTTACATGAGAACTTAGTGTCTGTAGAAACCTCTCAACATTTTTCTACTTCATCTAAATCTGATCTGATTCACTAGACTAAAGAAAATTATTCTTGTAGGTATCTTCAAACAATAAAGATGTAAGTATATGAACAAATAAGCCAAGCTGACTCGACTTTAAAAGATGTGTCAACAAATTTAAAAATATTGTTTGTCGAAATACTATTCAATTTTCCCTTATTTTTCTCAAGTATTGCACCGTATTATACCTACACTTTTGCTTTCATATTGTTTGTAAATTCATTTGGTCATTATTAGCCTAAGATTTAAACAAAATCACGGAACACGTAGCCTCTTTATCCATATCAGCAACCACTAAAACTTCGAAACATGGCGAGGGTATTTAACCTTTATGTAACTGGTTAAAATATAAACATAGAACAGTTACCAGTTACCTACGTCGAATTTTCTCGTAACCAGGTTCATCTCTATCAGGCCAGGTGCTCACCAGCGTTAGTCCTCTCTAGTCTCTATCTCAATAAGCTCTTAATTTACATCAGAAAAGTTACAAATCGTTACTAAGTATTTTAGAAAAAAACTGTTATCTGATATTTCAAGGTGTATTCTATTAGAATTAAGTTTAAAATCGTACGTCACGAAATTTGAGATACGAGGTTTTTTCAAAGTAATGACGAAATACAGATCGCTAGTGAGCATGCGGCTTTATAGTGACTTTCGGGGTCGACTGTCGCGTGATGTCGACATGTATTCTTCCAACTCCTGTGTCTTCTCGAAGTAAACTGTGTTGAGCATTATAACGGTTTTTAATTATTCACCTTCTCAAACCGTCTCGACACTTTAGAGTCGATTAGCTCGTTCTTTTTTCAAACTTGTAAATCGTAGAACGACTCAATGAACTCTTGAGTGCGACGGTGATACAGCTGGGACTAGGGTTGCCAACTTTTTCTTGGGAAAATATAGTATTTTCCGGCCCAAGGTATAAAAAATACAGTACACAGAAAGAAAATATAGTACTTTGAAGAATAACTTTTAAAAAGTGTGTAAATTTGTTCATTAAATCTAATGCACAATATTTACTACTTACTAACATTCTGCCTGCTATTGGGGCAACTACCTGAGCTGAATAAAGCCTATTTCGCCAACCCAAACCGCATATGTTTAAGGACTGACCGAAATATAGTATTTTTGCGTACTATATATTTCTTCAACAGTATATAGTACACAGAGTCAAAATATAGTACAATACTATATATTATAGTACGGTTGGCAACCCTAGCTGGGACTCGATTCTCGTGACTTCGAGATGATTTTTCATGCGAGATATGTCGAAATAATGTATGCAGTTGACAGTTAATCTCGCATGAAAAATCATCTCGAAGTCACGAGAATTGGGTCCCTGGCCCATTGCCTAACGCACGACTCGCAATAGCAATCGACTTCAAAGTGTAACAATTGTTTTCATTTTGTATGCAGACTCGCCTTCCACTTTCAAAATAAAAACGATTGCGATTGCGAGTGCGTTAGACTATAAGCCCTGCAATGTTGTGGTTGTTTAAGAGGATTGTGAAGCTAAAAATTTCCATACAAAATGCGTTAACGTTTCTTTCACCTTAAATATAATCAGATTTTTCTATTTTTGAATATGTTGTAGATATTATGAGAAACTATATGTATACGTACCTACTAGGTATAAATGTAGTCTGTACGTTTTCATTTCCAAGAAAATATTTCTTAGAATGAATATATAGAATAGACCGTCCAGTGGCGTCCAGCTCATTACAACCTATTAAATTTTAACCGACTTCGAAAGAAGGAGGAGGTTTTCAATTCGATTTTTTTTATATATGTACTATGCTACTTAGGTGCTCGATTTTTCCGCCGACTGTGGAACATTTTTTTTATTTTTATTTTATTTTAGATTGGTGCCACATTTATTAAAAATTAGTCATGATGATGGAATCGATGAGGATTTCAGGGAACGGCTTAAATATCATACCTAGGGATAAATATCTATTTTGGTATTTCAAAAGAACATTTACGTCAAACGTGGATATTGGGACAGCCTGGGTACTTAGACCAGTAAGTATGAGTTACTTTTGTTAATTACACCCCAATTAGACCCAACGCATTCCGGTGACAGATGGACCATACACCAAAGAGCTGTATTGCCAGCGCAACCTCTCAAACCATCACTGTCACAAGTGTTCACGTTTGACGGTATTTAACTATCTAATAATATTAATTATATTCTTGAAATCGAATACTGGTTGTGTATTGGACAAGGAATTCACAATTAATATGACATAGCTTAATAGAAATAAAATTAATAAATATCAGGAGACATGTCGCACAAATTGACCTTTTCCCAAACTTACTCTGCTAGTTATATATTTTGTGAATTAAAGAAACGGCCTTCTTAATCACCTTAGTGCTAGTCTAGTAAGAAGTAGTAATGTAGACGCGCTAGCCCCGTCACATCTCCGACGGACTTCTAACAGGGCTGGTGCGGCAGCTGTAGCGGCTAAAAGCATCAAGGTTGGTACATAGGTATAGTAATCTCGGCCCAGAATTAATTTTTATTACATTCGGCACCCTTTCATCCGTGGGATCCTAGCGCTCTAGGCCTCCTCAAAGCGAAGAGACTCGTCGACGTCACGGGAAACCAAAGAGCTGGCAGTTTTCTCGCTCAACGCGTTAGTTAAACTATTCAAATTTAGCGTTTTAGTTTTAGCTTAGTTTTACTTTCGGTTTTAATTTTCATTTGCTATAAAATAAAAATAAACTTGTTCGGAATTTAGAAGAGAAAAGGACCAAAAGCAATAATCAGTAGCTGTACCTATTTGAAATACCCGTATTTATTACTTAAAATTTAATCTTTTTTTTGTAGCTAACGTAAATAAGGTGAAGTAAAAATCTTAGTTAATAATAGGGAAGTAAATAAGTGTAAAATCTTACGTTAGTATTTTACTTTTATTTTATTCTCTATAAAAACTGATAATGACTCGCCATAAATACAAGACACCTATCTGTGGAAAGAAACTTTCGATCTCGTACTGCTAGAAAGAGGGTTCCGCTTGTAATTTGTAACTTGTAGCTGCGTGAAACGGGCCTCTGATAGCTAAAAACTTTAGTTACCATGCCGCGGGCACCGGCGCGCAAGCCGCCGCGCACCTCCCCGCGCAGGGAGGCTACTCAACACGCAAAACCCCTAACTTCGCTCCCCGTCCCTTTCCCACTACTGTACTTTGACAAGAAAGTGAAAGCACTGACGAAGGTTCGAATCCTTTTCACAGGACAGAGGCTGGGCGGAAAACGTTTTCCCGCGCGTCACTCCGTCGCCGCCAGCTTCAGTGGACACAGCGTCCGTCGCCCCGTCGCGCGATCGATCCATGCCACACGACGAACATTGTCCAATTAACACTGTGCGTAGTGTTCTAGTGTAGTGCCTGAAGCAGCCACGATGTCTTTCGACCACGACGAGCTCCTCGACGAGTGAGTATTGCATTTTGTAAACGTTATTTAGCGTCATGTATGTACTAAAATTCCAGGACGAAATGATTGGCGTCAATCATCGTGTTGTTAAGCATATTTGGTTGTGGTACGTTGAACTGTGGGACTGTCTGAAGCGTTAATTGAACGCTCCCGTTTGGTCAAGACATTGAGGCATGGACGGTGTACGTTGACGACATTATTGCGCGGGTAAACAAGGCGAGGGACCTACAAGGAAGTGGAGGAGTTTTCTGGGGTTCCCGACGAAGTGCTTCAATTTCTAAGACAATTGCGCCATGTGGTATCGTGTTCAAGTTTACACAACATACCTACGTGGTAGGGTTGGTATCTCCTCTTAATGATCTTCACTCAATCTTGAGTAACTACTGTACAGTCACCAGCAGTAGGTATTTGAGCCAAAATGGGCTCAAACATTTGAAATGCTCAAATGAAGTATCGTTCCGTTTAGTTTTCGAGACCCTGAACAAGAAGGTCTAAGACTTTAAAAACTTTGAAGGCTCAACATGTCCTTATTTTTCAAGTTAAAAATTAATAAAATCGTGGTCGGACTTACACACCGAGGATTTCATACAGCCCGATTCACACTTGGCTGGTTTCTAGATTTGATATGTGATATGTTGGGTCTGCACTGCCTACCTAATCACGCCACATCCGCTGCTTGTATATACTACTGTTTATTCGATAGAACAAAACAAAAGAAAAACAGCAGCAGGACTCTATTGGGGTTCTAATATTTCATACAAATAAGACATAAGTATAGGTGCGGAACCTTTAGTGATCGAGTTCGGAAGTACTTTTTTTTCTTTTTTTTAATGTGATGAAAGGTCGTTATTTTTGTTAATGAAATCAACTGAAATTTGAACCACATTGTGTATTTCAACCAAGTCTACTTATTCGTGATAGATTTTTTTTTAAGTTCGTTTTAAATGTTCTTTCTTTAAGATATTCTTCAGATTTTTATTAGGTACTTACATGTAATTTGTACACGCAACTCTAGCGAAAGTTACACTTTTTGGGTTCAATATTTCGTAAACGGTCCTGCAAATCTAAAAATTAATAATGACATAGATCTACATAATGGTACGAGTATATTTAAGAGCTATGTTATGACAACTTATTCGATTTCATAATGAAAAAAAAAAACTTTAGCTGTACGTCAAGTAAGTACTTAAATTTGGGACTCACCTTAGGTCCAAAATCAATCTGACATTCTACAACAATAAGGTTGAGCTTCCTATAAGTTTCAAATGCAAAAAAGAGCGGGAAACTTGTTTCAAAGCGGTCGTGGTTTTTCTATCTAATATTTTAAAATTAAATATTATTGAAAGGATTGGTGTTATATAGTAGAATAATTTGTATTTATAGTAGATTTAGTTGTATATTTTAATAGTAGTGTATATTTTTGCTGTAAATATTGGGTAAGTTTATTTAATTTTTACTATGGGCGATTCGCCCGACCCGGGTGGGGGACCTGGTCCTCCAGCCACTAGTAGTGTTGAGGATTCTAAGCAAGTAACATCTTTAGATGTTTTAATTAATGTCCTCGAATCATCTATGGACACGGACACAGATAACACGGATTGGACTATGAAACGCAAACGCGCGGCTCCCCGCTCGGTTTGTGGTTCATGCAATAAGAGAAAGAGGAAGGACGGAAAAGGGCTTAAGGATAGGGATTGTCATTGCAATATCTCAATTAAGGAGTCCCATGAATCTGTTTCGGTCCCCTCGTCTCACAAGACGCAGGTGCCGGTGCTTGTTAATGCTACTAACCAAGGTTCTAACGATAAGGAAATAACCCGCGTACCTGTAGGCCGAGCTCAGTATCAGCCTTCAGATGCATCGCCGTATGTTGTGCATATACAAAGGGAAACATTAAGCACTAATGACGGTACAACCCTTCATCCAGTAACGTTTGGAAGATTCATGAAGCGAAACGATATTAGGGGTATTGTGAATGGTAGCCTTAAACGTATTGGCCGCAATCGGCTTAGTTTAGCGTTTACGAATTTCCTAGATGCCAATGCATTTTTATCAAATGTTAATTTACAAAAAGAGAATTATAAAGCATTCATCCCAACTTGCAATGTAACTCGTATGGGGGTTATTAAGGGGGTACCTACAGACTGGTCAGACGAAGAAGTCTTGGCCAGTATCAACGTTCCAATCGGATGCGGGCCAATAATTAAAATGAGGCGGCTAAAAAGAAAAGTTTTTATTAACAATGCTGTTCAATTTGAAAATATAGGCACAATTGTTGTGACTTTTGATGGGCAGGTATTACCTACACGCGTGTACATGTGTTATACGGCATTGCCGGTTGAATTGTACATATTTCCTACTGTGCAATGCTATAACTGCTGCAGGTATGGACATGTGAAAAACCAATGTCGATCAACACCAAGGTGTTTTAAATGCGGTCAAGGCCATTCGGGTGATGGCTGTAATGTCGAGGAGGAGGATTACTGGTGCATTTTATGCAAAGGTTGTCATCAGGCCAACAGTAAAAAATGTTTGGAGTTTGGTAGACAAAAGGCAATAAAAGAAACAATGAGCAAAAGCTGCATTTCGTATATGGAGGCAGTTAAATTACATCCACCTGTGTCAAGCTTGTCATACGCAGATGCCTTACTCCAAACACCACCACCTTCACAGTCGCACATTACAGCTACTCATCCTTCACAATCTACATATCCCACGTCGTCATTAAATACACCACCTCAGTCATACAAAAAAACAGTGTTTTTAAAGCCCAGATCACCACCTAAGTTCTCTAAAGGATATGATCGCTTTGCCCACGCAGAAATAGTAAGGGACCCTTCTCTTCCTTCAACAAAACATAGTATCCAAAGAAAATATAATACAGATGAAAACGAAATTAAAATTGAAGACATTATCAAAGCTCTTATACAGTTATTATCACAGTCCAATACCATTTCACCGTCCAACGTTGCAGCAGTGATAGATGCACTTTATCAACTTTCAAATAATAGTAACAATGGCCAACAAAGCCAAAGCAATTCAATGGAATTGTCTCAGCATCAATAGTAAAAAACATGAATTAATACATATTATAAATAAAAATGATCCTTTTCTCATCTGTCTCCAGGAGACATGGTTGAAAAAGGAATCCATTTTTAAAATTCCTGGCTATTCCTGTTTCAGGGAAGACAGGAATGATGGGTATGGTGGAGTTGCCATACTCATAAAAAAATCCTTTACATCAACTCCCTTGTCTCTCCCTTCTCACAGCAGTGAACTATCTGTCATTGCTGTAGTTGTAAATAAAATATGTTATGTATCTTTATATTTTGCTCGTCCAAGTAATGATATTTTTAGTGAAATTGACCAACTTTTTAATTTTCTTCCAAAACCATTTATTTGTTTAGGAGATTTTAACTCTCATAATCAGCTTTGGGGTTGTTGTACTACTAATTATTATGGTGAACAATTATTAGAATTATTTAACAATCATAATTTATTTATTCTGAACACTGGTATGCCAACACGCCTTGCACGAACACCTAGTGCTCTAGACTTGTCTGTTTGTACTCCAGATCTTGCATCTTCTCTCTCTTGGAGTCCTTTGGATTCTACGTACGGTAGTGACCATTTCCCTCTGCTTATTACTTTCCCTTTTAAAAAACCTTTAAAACAGTTGAGGCATCCGCGTCTGAAATATAAATTAGCAAATGTCAATTGGGTTACATATAGGAGTAAGGTACAACTGAAAGTGCAGGATTTGCCTGAAGTTACAGACGAAAATGTATCAGAGTGTTGTGAATTATTAGCTCATATTATGGTAGAAGTAGCAAATGAAATTTTTCCATTAAAAAACTGTGGCCCTGGGGTAATACCGACTTCACCATGGTGGGATGAAGAATGTACTGTTGCCATAAAACAACGGAAACAGGCAGAAAAACAGTACTGTTTAAACATGTCAGATGACAACTTTGAAAATTACCTTCAAGTAGCTAAGTCCACAAAAGAGCTCCTCCGGAAAAAGAAATTTGAAGGATGGCGCAGTTTCTGTTTATCACTTTGTCCTAATGTTAATGCTTCCATCGTATGGGAAAATATAAGAAAGTTTAGATCTGCTTTCAACGATACTCAACAAAGTAAAATTTCTAGTGTTCTGGCAGAACAAATTATGGATCGTTTAGCCCCTCCATCCGCACCAGAGGAATTTGTAGTCAAATCCTTAGTTCTGGCACCTGAAATAAACGAAAACCACGATGAAATGGACCTAAACTCACCGTTTACAATGTACGAGCTAAAAGGTGTACTTTTATCCGTTAAAGACTCTGCGCCAGGTGAGGATGGTATTCCATATTCGTTTCTGTCAAAGCTTGATATTAATGGTCTTAATTATTACCTTTCTTTAATTAATAAAGTTATGTTCACGGGATATGTACCCAGATCCTGGAGGACACAAACTTTGATCTTGTTATTGAAGCCAAATAGACTTAGTTCTGACCCATCCTCTTATAGACCAATAGCTTTAGCGTCTGTAATGTCTAAAATAGCTGAACACCTCGTTAAAAACCGCTTAGAATGGTTCCTTGAACATAATAATTTATTATCAGGCACCCAGTTTGGTTTCCGTAAAGGTAAATGCACATTTGACAGCCTTGGTCTTTTTACCACAGATATTCGACTGGCTTTTTCTAAAAATGAGTCTTTGGTAGCTGCCTTTTTAGACATTAATGCGGCATATGATAATGTAAATATTTTTATTCTCAACAAGAAATTGCAACAGCTTAAGGTCCCCAGTTTGTTGGTTAATTTTATTGTAAATATTCTACGCGAACGATATATCAAATATACTCTAGAGCCTCTAGAGTCTAGTGGTGACTCTTTTATTTGTAGAACTGTCTGGAAAGGCTTGCCACAAGGCTCAGTCTTAAGCCCTCTTTTGTACAATGTATATACATATGACTTAGAACCTTTTGTAAATATATATGCCTCTGTCCTTCAATATGCTGATGATTTACTCCTTTATGTCCCAGGGCGGTGCATAGATGACATTGCCGAGTCATTATCCACAGCAATGACAGCTCTTAAGACTTGGCTAGATATAAATGGGCTTGATTTGTCTCCATCAAAAAGTTCTGTTGTTTTGTTTTCCAGAAAACGGAGTACGCCAACAGTTAATGTTGTTTATAGTGATTCGGTTTTGCCAGTCAAAAATCAAGTCAAATTTCTTGGGGTGATATTGGATTCCAAACTTACTGGTCAACCTCATTTTGAGCATGTTTTCATAAGGTGTGAACGTAATTTAAATATTTTGAGATGTATTTCTGGCGTCTGGTGGGGTGCTCATCCCTTTACAATGAGACTTCTTTATAATGCCCTGATAAGGAGTGTCATAGATTACGGGATGTTCCTGTTATATCCGGGTAATGTAGCTGCAGCCAAAAAGATTGATGGCGTTCAGTCCAAAGCGCTCAGGCTCATCACTGGCGCGATGAAATCTAGTCCAATCAACTGCCTTCAAGTAGAATGCTGTGAACCGCCTTTATTTTTAAGACAACAGTATTTAAGTGACAGATTTTTTTTCCGGAATATACAGTTAAAAAGTAATCCACTGCTTTCGAAAATAAGAAGACTTGCTGACGAAGTGGATTCTTCTAGATATTGGGCTCATAAAGATGCGCCATGCCTAGTCAAAAGTTTTAAAAAATATTTGAGTTTAGATTCACCTACACATCAAAGTTCTTTGTTACCTCTTTATCAATACAGTTATAATACTTTAATTTTAGAACCGGACATAAAGCTTAGTATAGGAATATCGAAAACTGATTGTCATCAAAATGTAACATTTAATAATATTGTTGCCAACGAATGGTCTGATTGGCATCACATTTTTACGGATGCTTCCAAACAATCTGACTCTAGTTGTGTAGGCGTTGGGGTCTACCATTCACAATTTCCAATTATTCAAAAAATCAAGTTCCCTCCAGAGTCTTCTGTTTACACAGGTGAATGCTATGGACTTTTTAAAGCTATTCAATATATTCTTCTCATGAAGATCCCAAAGGCTGTAATTTTTTGCGACTCTCTCAGTTCTCTTCAATCCTTAGCAAAGTTTCCCTTCAGGAATCATAAGCAAGCTCAAATAATTTTTGATATCAGAGATTGTTTACACCAGTGTGAGCTGAGGGGTTGTAGCGTTGTTTTTGCATGGATCCCGAGCCATGTGGGTATTTCGGGTAATGAGAAGGCTGACCAGCTAGCGAATGAAGCTGTGCGCGACGGTGATATCTTTCCTTACTTAAACTATAGTCATGATTTGGCTAATTTGCCCAAGTTATACCTTTTTGAAGCGTGGAATGGACTTTGGGTCAATAGCACCAAAGGTAAATATTACCGACTGATGCAAGAGTCCATTCCACGTAAACCGTGGTTTAGTAAAATGCATTTTTCTAAAAAATCTACTTCAATTCTATGCAGATTACGTCTGGGTCATGTTTGCACCCCAGCGCATTTATATAAGTTTGGTATTGTCGCTGAACCTTTGTGTTCTTGCGGGAATTTTGGGGATGTGAACCATGTTTTTTTCTCCTGTATTCTGTATGATCATACTGAGTTTTTTGCCCAACTCCAATCCATTTTCGTCCCTTTTCCTACCTCCATCCACTGTTTATTGTATTATAATTGTTATGATGTATATAAAATACTATCAAATTTTATAGAGATGTATAATATTAAAATATGACATTTGTATTCTTTATGTATATATGTTTTTTATGTAAAACCTAATCCTTTCTTTCCTATTCCAAATTCCGTTTCGTTTTAATCGTAATTCTGTTTCCCTAACTTTGTAATTGGCTAAAAGACAACAAAGCCATTAAAAAAAAAAAAAAAAAAAAAAAAAAAGTTTCAAATGATTTGGCATCTCTAAATGACATTGACAACTTCAATCCTATTTTTTTTTAAATGGGTCTCAAATTAACGTTCGTGACCGTACTTTTATGGGACATACAAGAAAAAATATATCATATAATATTATTTTACAACTTTGTCGACGTAATGTTTATGTACCTATATCGATGCCAAAGCACATGCAGTTTTGTAGTATTAATACCTAGTCGCTGAGTAAAACCGCGGACAGACTGACAGACGGACATGTTGACTACACCTACTTACCGTGAGATTTTTACATATCCAACAAACGCTACGGCTGAGCTTGTAGTTTAAATCTAACAAAAAATACCACTTTAAAGCTTAATATTTCAAAAACTTAATACCTACTTAGGAACGCCAAAAAATATTGTAAGGTTAAGTAGGTACCTACTATAAAAACTTGCCGATGATTTACACGTAACGGTGCGTACGGGAGTTCCTTAACGGGAGTCTAACATCTGTATTCGCAAACGTCACTATGAGGTCTCACAGTGCTCACGAACGCACAGGGTGGTTCAAATCGAGGATCGAGGATCCCTTAAGTATTGTTTGTGAATACGGATGTAAAGCTCGGAGTTCTTAAAAATAATGTGAAAAAAGCATCATATCAACCGGACTTCGGAAACACGCTCAAAGGTTACTCGACATGCAATGATGCCCCCTGACCGCGATCTGCGACCTTCACCACCAACATCAATGCTATATCTAAGAAACGGAATCTATTCACAAGTTTACTACTACAAACTATTCTTATGTGGATATTGAAATCATGTTAATTTATTGACCTTATTGTAACTTTAATGTCGAATTTCACCAACAACGTAACAGACGCCTACTGCGGCACTCAGAGACGTCAATTAAATATAATGCTTGATTAAAGTTGCTGCTGTCACTGCAATAGAATAAGACAACACGTCACTAAACAAGCATTAAAAATTGATGTCTCTGAGTGCGGCAGTTAGAGTGTTAACAGCTGTCAAAATGTATGAACTAACAGTCGATTAAAATTGATTAACATTTAACATCGTTTGGTGAAATTGGTACTTAAGGTTGTTGGTGCGTACACAGAACAGAAAAAACAGTAGAAGTGTCAAGTGGGCGTGTAACGTGTGTGTGGCACGGTTATGCGGAGTTCCGCATAATCTACCATACTTTTGCCGCGATCGCTTATATCGATATTTCCAAAATAGGAAATAAATCCAGAAGCATGCCTTATTGTGCTATTTTGGAATGTAAAAACGATAGCCGCACTAAAAACATTTTCCATGGCGGCGTGTTTTTTTATGATAGTTTGACTATTGGCGACAAAGGGCTTATTGTCTAACGCACTTGTAATCACGATCGTTTTCATTTTGAAAATCGAAGGCTTATATGCATACAAAATGAAAACAATTCGTCCACTTTGAAGCCTGTTGAGATTAAGAGGACTTCTACACATTTTTTACAGCTTCGTCTTCGACCGCTACTATAAATATTGTCCTTTTATCTCTATATCTCGGTACCTACAGTTAAGGACAATCTTCGAGGCATTTTTAGTACCTTTTTTCGTACTTTACAGAAATGATATACCAAATCAACTGTCTGGCCGGTACTCGTATAAAATTGTAAAATCTAAGCTTTTTTCAAATAGGTGCCATTGGATTAGGAAATTAACATAATTATAATACTTACACCCAAAGTCACAAACAGCAATGTCTTATATTATAATAATTGCATAAGAAAAAAAACATAGGTACAGTTGAATTGAGAACCGAGAATTGCAGCGTAGCGTAGTAACCGTACTTAGGTAGTGGATTACATATTCTTACTTAAACATTTTTAACCGACTTCAAAAAAGAAGGAAGTTCTCAATTCGACTGTATGTTTTTTTTTCTTATGCAATTATTATAATATAAGACACTGCAGTTTTTGAGTTTGGGTGTATTGTATGTTAATTTCCTAAACCACTGCACCTATTTATAGAGCTGTAGCCTGTAGTATGGTCTCTGCGGCTACGCATAATGAACGTTTTGACCCCTGCGTCAACACGCCCACTGGCCCCGTCACTCCGGTGACGCGGGCGCAGTCAACACGGTCTCTTTGAAGTTTGCCAGTTGGCCACAATAGGGTGGCCATAGAGCAATGGTGGCTTGTGAGCGGTAATTGTCCCTCGAGCGATTTGCTTCGCGCGGGTGTCGGTATTCTCTCGCGAGTCGGCTGTACACAGCGCACAGTGTTAGTGTTACTCGATACAGTGCCGCGAGCGCAACTTGCGTCTTTTTAAAACTTTGTTGCATTTATTATTGACAATTAAAAGCAGTGTTTGTGTATTCAGTATTCACCTTCAGGTTAGTTTTAAATTTACTTTGAAACGTATAAGATAATTAAGTAGGTACCATTGTTATGATTTATGTTTTTACATGCACGTCGCAATATACAAAATAACATATGAAATAGGTTTATTAAATTAATTTCTTTATATTTATTTATTTATCCACAATATAGCCTGAAGGTAGTCCGCCTCATTTGGAGCAGGTCCTTTCCAATAAAAAATATAAATATAAAAACAGTATAACGTGTTTGTTAATTATTTTTGGGACAGTATAGGGATTTTATATAAGTTTAATATAATATTTACTTCCTTATTTAACATTTATTTACTTATTTGTCAAACTTTAAAATCTTTCGATTGTGTCTCCATTTGGATTACGAAAAACAGAGACTATTTTGTAAAATTCTTTTAGTTATATTTTTAATCCTATTAATTTTCCTATCTGAATAATTTCGACCGGTTTCAAGCTATGACTATGCTGTGTGATTTGATGGCGTCGACCAGTTTTTGATGGCGACCTTGGCGGCGTGTTTGCCAACACGGGCCTTATCGTTGAATCATTGTTATGGTCCTCTATTGAAATTCGTTCGTACACAGCGATAACCCGCGACCCGCGTCTGCGCAGCAACACGCATGATGCAAAATCACTTTTCCATTGACATTTACGTGTCCTCGCTTTACCTTCAGATGCCTTTACTAAGGTATCGCGCTCTGAATTGCAACACCGCATACCGTTCCGGTTAACTTCCTGCATAAACTTTAATTGATTAAGGAAGTGCGATATTCCTCGATTGCGGGCACTTAGCTTGGCGATATTTCAGTTTGGGAGGACAACACTTCTTTTGAACCTCTAGGTACAACTACTTTGTAAACCTGCAGTGTTCCGTCACTGGAACACTTGTTTTCGAACCCTTAAAGCCAATGTTTTTTGACGTCTCCTTAGCTCAGTGGTTTACCCTGCCTACGAAGCTGGTGGTCCCGGGTTCAAATCCCGGTAAAGGCGGGTATTTGTGTGATGAGCGCGTGTATTTGTTCCTGAGTCTTGAATGTTTTCTAAGTTTTGAAGACCTATGTATTTCTCTATATAAATAAGGTTATCGTTGTCTTTTACCCATAGTACAAGCCTTGAGCTTAGTTTGGGACTAGGTCAACGTTGTGTGACTATCCCCTGGTATTTATTTATTATTTTATTTTATTTTTTAACTAAAAAAGCTTGCTTTATTATTATTTATCTAAAACTACGAGTTGAAATGCTTACTCAACGGGGTGGAAGCTTTTTTTTTTTTGTTTGAATTATATTATTTTGTTTTCCGACCAGTATTATTGTGCTTGAGACATGCCGTGTAACTGCGAGGTGGCGGCGGGCCCGGCGGGCTCGGAGCACCGGCTCGGCTGCGAGCTGGGCCCGCGCGTCGGCGTCAACGGCCACCGCCCGCACCGGCGCGTGCACGAGGCGTTGGAGGACGAGGAGCGGGAGCGGGAGCAGGAAGCCATTGGCATTAGGTTAACTTTCAACCACAGAACATAAAACATAGAAATCCTCTTTTTATGGTCTGTGGCACAGACTCTGTGCCCATTCACATTATCCTCGGCTTCGTTTTTGGCGGAAATCGGCGAAGTCTTTAGCAAAACTGGTTATACTCATTGGTGATTTTTCTCAGGTTTAGACCAAAAGGTCAGGGCCGAGTTAAAGCGATTATGATAATTAGGTTTAATCAACATTTTGGCTTGTCTCGAAAGTAAGTAAAACAAATCCGGTTAAGCGCGAGTCCGGTTCCGCACCTACGTCGTATTTGTATGAAATATAAAAAAAAACGAATAAATCCTGCTGTCAGCTGTACAGTAAACATTACTCACGTACATTATACGTACATTACTAAGTTTACCCCGTTTTATCATTTTTTTACCAGAAATTTTGGATTTTGGAAATTTTTCTTTTAAATTTCCCTGAATTACATTGACGATTTCCTACTGTAGACGATGTCATTATGTTTATGATTTTTATATCAATAATTTAATGTAATAAAATCATTATTTACGCGCACATTTTGTTGATAATTTAAGGTTTATTTTAGGCAAGTAGCTTATTTCTTTAATTTATTAAAATATTCGCAAGTAATATTTACACATAGACGTCTTAGTCGTATTCGCACAAGTTTCCTTTATTAATGTCAAAAATAATAAAACTATAGAACCATAGCATTAACGTAAACTTTACGAGGATGATTGGTAAAAATGTTTTTGACATTGTGTATTTTGTCATCATACTCGCAACTACTTTTTCATTGAGCTCTGTTTACTACCGCGTACGTACAGACACCAGCTCGAAAATATCTGACAAGTCTTTATTGCTAGAGCTATAAGAGCGTGTCAGATATTTTTGAGCCCAATGTTGGATAATATATTATTGCTGGTGACTGTGCACTCACCACACTCCGCTCGTCCCGGCGAGCCTGTGTTGACTCCCTAAAATGTTCCGTAAGTCGATCGCGTCGAGATTCTCGGCTTCTAATCTACTTGAAACTTTGAAACGTCCCCTGATGGTCAGTGATGACAGGATTAAGTTAAAGAGCTGTTTACAGGCCGTTAAGCTGCTTACTAAGCTGCCTTTAAGAGGATTGTGAAGCGTCAAATGTTTTCCATACAAATTAGCTCCGGGCGATAGCACGATTTTTTGGGAAGGAAAACGTACAGACCTAGTTTTACATAATCTACTAGACTGGACATATATAGGGGACAAAACATATTTTAGCTTCACAGTCCTCTTAAATACGAAGTCAGATGTAACGGAACCAGTATTGCAGTAATGGACAAAGGACCAATTATGGACACCGATTCTTATTTGACAGAAGATTAACTAATGAATAACCCTTTTATTTGTTTTGCAACAATCAATTCTTAACTTATGATCTTTGCATTAACAGTTAAGTGTCTATTATTGGTGCCTTCAGCTAAATATGTCCAACATTGGTGCATTACGTTAGTGTTTAAGTTTACACATATTTAAGCCTGTTCTTAACAATGAACATTTCAAAATAATTTCGAGGAAAAAGGCTTGGAAGAAACGATCTGAGATCACGAACAGTTGTAACCATATATTTTGTGAGATACAGCACTTGCTTTGTGTGTCACTTGCAATATGCGTTAAGGAATTATATAAAATGCGGTTTTAAATAAAATGTAGGTCTTTTTTACACGTAAATTATGGGTAGAAAGTATTTAGACAATGTACCTTTGTCTAAATACTTTCTACTCGTACCTATGTAGCGTTTCAACCATTCTATTGCAAGTCTCGATGAAAATACTGCGGGTCTCTAATCCAATAAAGTCTGATTAAGGCTGAAACACACTATTGAAACGCGACGCGACACGCACCCGATGTGATGTTTGGATTATTTTGTTGAAGCTCCAGAAATTCTAATCCTTATCCAACACTTACTTACACATTTGGTAATATGCCAACCTGTTGGTTTTAAAATCACCTTTTATTCTTCTTTTTGTTTTGATCTTTTTATAAAGGCTGTATTGTCTGCAGTATTTATGTAGGTATGCGTTTTATTACATAACACATTTGGCACTTTTTTAAAGTATTTTACACGTACACGTATATTAGTATGTTTGAGCCTATATAGCATAATTATAGTATAGTATAGTATGGTAGTACAGCGTTCTGCGAGTCACCGAGACGGTACTGGCTGAAAATCAGCGCTGTAAGTGTCTGACACCTCAGCATAATGCTGAGCCAGTGTCCGATTTACTACCGCGAGGATACACTCCGTGCTGTTTCTATCACATTGTTGCTTTTCTTTAATTTGTCTATATGTAGTGAATAAATGTCTTTCTTTCTTTCTTCTTATGTGTACAATGTAATTTACCAACATGTTGGATGTCGGATTTGTGTTTCTGGTCATAGAAAATACTACGATTTGATTCGACTCAACACGCTTCGCGTGTCGGGTCGCGTGGCGTTTAATCTCGTCACCGGCGCAGTACAATCACGGCGCGCTCTCGCTGCTCGGCGCATGCGCTGCCATGCACGCTAATTAAACGCGGCAGACGCGGCATGCAATCCCCCCCACCCCACCCTCCAGCCTCCAGGTGCGAGGGCACCGTAATTAATTGCTTTAGTCACCAGTCGGGTGGATAGCGCCCTGTTTACACTTTGTTAAAATGCAAGTGTGAAGTTCATACATTTGCGACTTGTCACTTGACATTGAATGTATGAACTTCACACTTGCACTTAACAAAGTGTAAACAGGGCCAGGCGGGTGACACTCGCGCTTATTGCCTACAAAATTTTCGGCCGCCTCGAGGATGCTAATCAGTTGAGTGTCATGCGCGCGCTCGTCTTGACGCGCGCCGCCGTACGCTGCCAAAGCTCCTAATTCCGGTTTTTTAACCGACTTCAAAAAAGGAGGAGGTTATACGTTCCACTGTATGTATTTTTTTTTTTTTTTTTTTTTTTTTTATGTATGTTCACCGATTACTCCGTCAATTGTGGACCGATTTTAAAAATTCTTTTTTGGTTTGATAGAGTATACTTCCGAGGTGGTCCCATTGTCAGCAAATCTGAATCTGATGAAGGGATCAGTGAGGAATTGAGGGAACTCCTCAAATATTGTATGCAAACATATAGCGATTTTAGTATTTTTAGTAACAAGTGTAGCATTTGCATTCAGAAAGTGTCACTTGGTGAAGCGAAACTGATGATGAAGACCACAGATGGCCACCGGAACTCCTCAACGGTACCGATTTCAAGGGTGGCGATAAGATATTTCGATTAAGATAGTTGAGCGACTACAACGAAGCACATTTAATTGTTTTAAAATGACTATGATTTTCCCGCGGCGTTGCTTGCGGCGAGCTTGAAATGTCTTAAAGTTTCATATATCAACTAAGAAGTGGGACTACATACGCTTATTATGATCACTAAAAAGTGTAAAATAAAATAAATGTTTTAAAAAACAAAAAACCGCCTTCAAAAACGCTAAAAATAACTTCTACTACTAGGTACTTAGTAGTAGGTACCTATCCTATTAGGTTAGTCTAACTGAAGTCGGCGACCACAATACTTTCAACAAAAAGCCGACTTCAGTTGGACTAACCTAATAGGATAGGTACCTACTACTAAGTACCTAGTAGTAGAAGTTATTTTTAGCGTTTTTGAAGGCGGTTTTTTGTTTTTTAAAACATTTATTTTGTAGAATATGGCTACTCGAAAAGCCAAACGATACTGCGCAGCATACGGGTGCTTGAATAGTGATAGGAACGTCGACCTGTCATTTTTTACACTGCCGAAGGATATCGAATCTAGGTAGGTACTTAATTACTGACCCAATCATTACAGTTTTGAATCCTCGACGCAAAAAGAGATATAATTATTATTTATTTTGTTAACGACCCGTCCGTAGTTTCGCAGCTTTCAATAACCTACCTACCTTAAAGACCGTTCAGTGTAAGTAGATCTCCCAGTAATAGTGACTGCCTACTAAAGCAAGGTCAGCATATAGGTACTTGTATTTAGTTAAACACTTAAAAATATTAAAAATTGGCAGCATTTCTCTTGGCCTCTCGTTTATTAGGTATTAATGTCGTCGCGTGTCGCATGTTTGTATTGTAAACGCCAAAAATGTTAAACGGAAAATACCTAGTAGATAAGTTAGCTAAGTTTCCAAGATGTTCAACATTTTTCTCGACTTTACATCTTGCAAAATGTTAATTATTACCTAAAATAGGTAGTTTATTATTTCAGTACGTCGGTCTTACGTACAGTCGAGTTCATAAATATGTATACAATTTAGTACCTTGTCACTTTAATCGTTGTGACAATTCATATATGTATGGCAGTTTAAACATGACATTAAACACAGACAAGGTACTAAAGTAACAAATACAAATAGGTACAAAGAAAATAGTCCTGTTTGTGTAGGTACCAATTACAGGTGTGCAACAGTATTAGCACAGTCGGGGATCAATAAAACTAAAAACTAGGCAGGCATTTATCACATTACAGAAAAATTACCAAGAAAATATAAAAACAGAATTAACAAACATTTTGAAGTTTAAAACAGCACAAAACTACGATAAAACTAGTCTACGTCTTATTGCGTAGATAGAAAGGGAGATCCGAGCAAACAACACACAAGTCGCGTACGACATTTGGGATGTAACATTTTTTCTCGTCATTTAACTTAAACGAACTACATAAGAAAACTACAATTAATAATAAATTCATTTTTTTTTCTTACAACTGCCACAGAATAAGTTATAATACAAGTAACTGCCAACCCTGCGAAGTGGGCGGAGTCAGTAAAGCTCATGACGGGCGAAATAATACAGATTCTCGCGGCGCCGATTTAAGGTGCATTTTGCCTCGTTAGGAGCGCCCCCACTACCGATCGCAGAAATGTAACCAAGGTCACTTCATGCCGTGCTCTCATATTATTATCGTTAACGCGTTCTGAGTAGGTTTAAATTAGCATGTTTGCTGTCACAGAGAGTCGCTTTTGTACTTGTACTATTACTTATTCTGTGACAGGGCGTAATTGACCTCCTAATAACCTAACCCGGTCAAGGGCGAGTCGCATTCGTGCGCCGAGGGTTCCGTTCCGTATAGAGGATTGATAACGTAACTCTTTATTACTGTTATATAATTCAACTGCGTATCGTTTCACCCCTTTACATATATTATCATGAATCGTCCATAAAAGGCGTACTTTCTACCCTCGGCAACAATGTACCTACTATAAACTTAGACTTTATTGGTTCTTCAGGTAAGGCGACTTAAATGTTTTTGTTTACCTGATAATCATCTAAGATAGCATCAATAACTTTTAATAGAAAATTGTGACAATTACTTTTGCTTTTTGGAGATATTGTATTTAATTTTGTAGTAATGGCTAGATAAAGTCTTAAATTCTTAACGCGGGCTAGACAGTCGTCTCTTAATCGTGTATTTATTTGTACAACTATTATGTCCATTAAAACACTGTTAAATATCGTTATTAACTTTATTGAGCTAAGGAGCAACACATGATGTAAGTTATATGAGAATATAAGTGTGTACCCTACTCAATCACTTTTTATTACAAAAAGCAAAGGAGTCTACCCACATAATTATTGTGTATATATGACATACCTCCCCTCTCAAGTAACAATACTACATGTACAAATAAACAGAAAGAAACATTCTACTATTAGCAATAATCATACAAACATTATATCTTTAAACATGATCACTTTACTCAATTAATCATCGTTTTTTTCTGGCCTAACATAAGGCGCTCTTGAGCGACTCTTGGATTTTTTAACAACTTTTCCTATAGAATGACTTGGATCAGGTGGAGGTATTCCTAGCATCTCAGCCCACTGATCTGAACTAGGTATTTGGATAATACACTCTTCCTGATCGCTGGCCTGGCTAACACTCTCCATCTCCACCATACCATCATTGTTTGATTCCAGTGTCACCCTTTCCTCTCCTATTTCTTTGTGAATCTCTTCTTCTTCATTTGCCTTAAAAGGCTGTGTAGCAGCTCTAATCAGTTGGTCAATGTGTCTGTTGACCACTGCCCCATCAGGAGTTTTCACTTGGTAACTAGATGGACCCCCTTTGTTAAGTACTGTACCTGGCAACCACCTAGCACCACTGCCATAATTCCTAAACATGACCTGCTGGCCAACATCACTTTCTCTTCGTTTTTGTTGTGAATTTCGATCAATTTGTTGTTCTACTTTTTTATGCACTATGTTGTCCGGGTGAATTGTATCGAGCAAGGTGCGCAGTTTTCGGTTCATCAATAGCTCTGCTGGGCTTTTGTGCGTAGCTGTGCATGGTGTAGCCCTTAAACCTAGCAGCATGTTAGGAATCCGTATGTCCCATGGTACATTATCCATTTTACGTAGTTTATTCTTTACCGTTTGTACCATTCTCTCAGCTAAACCATTAGTGGCTGGATGGTAAGGAGCCGTTTTCAAATGTTTTATTTTGTTGGCAATTAAAAATCTTTCCATCTCTGCTGACACAAATGGTGTACCATTATCCGAGACGATTATTTCACATAGGCCATGTGAAGCAAATAATATTCGTAAATACTTGATGACGGTAGCCGAGTTTGTGTTGGAGACCATAAATACTTCTGGCCATCTTGAATAAGAGTCAACCACTATCAGGAACTGTCTACCTTGAAATGGTCCCGCAAAGTCCATGTGTATTCTGGACCATGGTCTTGTGGGTGTAATCCACTCGTGGGTTGTCTTGGGAGGCATGTGTCGATGTTCCAGGCAGTTCGAACAACCACCAACCAAACGTTCAATCTCTTCGTTCAGTTGCGGCCACCACACGTAGCTTCTTGCAAGGGCTTTCGTCTGTACGATGCCATTGTGAGTACTATGAAGTACTTGTAGCGTAGCTTCACGTAACATGGGTGGAATTACCACGCGACAACCCAACAGAATACAGTCCTCCTGGAGTGACAGTTCAGAACGGTGCAGCCAATATGCTTTTAGGTCCCTGTCCGTTACTTTGGCGGGCCAACCACGCTGTATGTAATTTATCACTGAAGCCAGAATCTTATCTTTCTTGGTCTCTTTAGCGATTTGGTCAGCGTCAAACGGAAAGTCTTGTGGTGCTTCAGCCATTAATAAAATCTCACTTAGCTCCTGTTCTGGTTGATCGGGAACGGGTTGCGGCCAGCGACTTAAACCGTCTGCATTACCGATTTGCGATCCCGGCCTATAAATAATCCCATAATTATGTGCAGTCAGTGCAAGAGCTATTCTCGTTAAGCGCGGTGAGATCATAGTAGGCATTGGTTTCTTGGGATCAAAAATACCAAGCAAAGGCTTGTGATCTGTCACAATTGTGAAGGAGCGTCCAATCAAATAGTTGTGAAACTTTTGAATACCAAACATGATTGATGCAGCCTCTTTGTCAAGTTGCGAATAGCGCCGTTCATGAGAGTGCAGCGTCCGGGAGCTCATAGCGATGGGACGCTCGAGGCCGTCCTCCATGACGTGTGAGAGCACTGCGCCGACGCCATATTCCGAACTGTCGCAAGTAAGTACTAGCGGTTTGTTTAGGTCGTAATGAACTAACGTCATATCAAACGATAACAGGTGTTTGGCTTTTTCGAATGCAGTTTGTTCGATTTCAGTCCAGTGCCACGATTGTGTCTTGTCAAGCAGCCGATGTAGAGGTTCTAGCATTGTAGCCTTATGTGGTATAAACCTTTCATAAAAGTTGTACAGACCCAGAAAAGCTTGCAATTCCTGAACATTTTGCGGTTCGGGTGTATTCGTAATTGCTTCCACCTTGCTGGGAGCCGGGTGAATGCCCTCCGCGTCAATGACGTATCCGAGAAATTCCACTCTTTTTCTGCCTAATTTACACTTGTTGCTGTTAAGCCGGAGACCTGCATTTTGTATACGTGTGAGTACAATGTCCAGACGTTGATACATTTCATCCATAGTACCACCAGCTACGATAATATCGTCAATCAGTACCGCCACTCCTTTAATTCCAGCTAACAGGGCCGTCATCATTCGCTGAAATATGCCGGGACTTGCCTTGACTCCGAATGCCAGACGATGAACTGAGTATAAGCCTTTGCAGGTGTTCAGTGTAAGCAAATTAGCCGTCGCGTCGTCCACTGTAACCTGCGTGTACGCTCGGTCTAAGTCGAGAGTTGAGAAGAACTTGCCCCCGGCGATAGTTGCGAAAACTTCATTGGCTGTAGGCATCGGATAGGTATCCGACTCGGTGGATTGGTTTACTGTGCTGCGATAATCCCCGCATAGACGTATGTCACCTGACTTTTTAACTATGGGTACGACTGGAGTCGCCCACTCGGAGAAAGATACTGGACGAAGTACCCCTTCCTGAACCAATCTGTCAATTTCTTTCTCGACGCGCTCTTTAATAGCGTACGGCACCGGGCGAGCCTTAATGTATTTAGGTATCGATCCCGGCTTTACATGAATAGTAACAGGTCGCCCTCGGTAAGTTCCTAAACCCTCTCTAAATACCTCACTGTGTTTCAAAAGAATAGTGTCGTCCACATTCGATATACAATTAATGTTAAGGGTGAAATTTAGCGGCGCAAACCAATCACGGCCTAAAAGATTAGGCCCTTTTCCTTTCGCGACAAAAACGCTTAAATCGCGCGTCACTTCTTTAAACTCCACTCGTACAGTCGTTTGACCAAGCAAGTCGACGGGCGCGTCGGTCCAGGTGCGCAGAGTGAGCGGCGCCGGCCGCAGCGGCGGGCACTCGAGCGCGCGCCACGTGCGCTCGTTCACCAGCGAGAAGCTGGCGCCCGTGTCCACCTGCATAGCGTGCGGCGCGCCGTTCAGCGCCACCTGCACCTCGTAGGGCGGCACGCGGCTGGCTCCGCACACGCTATAGATGCCACTTATGTACTCGTCTTTGTCGTCCTCCGTGTGTGTGTAGTTGACAGACTTGGTACCGCCTTTCTTTTTTGCTAGGCAAATCTTTTCCAGATGCCCCTTTTTCTTACAATATCGGCAAATAGCGTTGACGAAACGACATTCGCCGCCGTGGTGGTCCCCACACCTATAGCACAAGCGAACATTCGCTTTCGAGTGTACGGCGTTGACGTCCATAGGCTCCGGCGCCGGCGCAGCTGATGCGGCACTGCTCGCGCCGAGCCCGCTGGTACCGCTCGTCACGATCATACGCACGTCTTTTCCCGCACTTTCCGACGACAATATCGCATCGACAACGTCCTGGTAGCTGAGATTGTCTTTTTTCAAAAGTTCATATTGTAATCTGTGGTCATTCATACCACACACGATTCGATCGCGTAACATTCGTTCCAATTCCTTGAAGTTACAATTTGAACTTATTTTCCGCACTTCGGTGATGTATTCAGAGGCTGTTTCACCTTGTTGCTGATCGCGCTTATAGAATTTATAAGACATAGATATCTCATTGGGTTTCGGACTGTAATGTTTCGTCAAAATAGTTTCTATTTCTTGAAATGTAACTTCACTTGTTTTTTTAGGTGTAATCAATGCTAAGCATGTTTCAAACACCTGAGCACCACACACTGTGAAGAAATTCGCTTTTCTAGCACTGTCTTCCTCAATGCCATTGGCTTCAAAGCAATATTTTAACCTGTCCAAATAACTGTCCCAAAGGTCCGTTTGTGGGTGAAACTGGTCGAATTTCACTGATTTTTTCGACATCGCGATAGCACTAAGTCCACTTTTACGTACGTCGCCACTATTATGTCCATTAAAACACTGTTAAATATCGTTATTAACTTTATTGAGCTAAGGAGCAACACATGATGTAAGTTATATGAGAATATAAGTGTGTACCCTACTCAATCACTTTTTATTACAAAAAGCAAAGGAGTCTACCCACATAATTATTGTGTATATATGACAACAACGAATAACCATCTTTGATTTTAAGAAAATACTTATAGAGGGCGCCACGTTACTGGACGCGGCGATTGCTCGGTGCAGTCTTAGACCTGGTAAACATTGAGCGCTTTCAAACGCGCGCTTTGCCAACGCGCCTTTTGAGAACCAGAGGCCCGTTTCACGAAGCTACAAGTTACAAATTACAAGCGGAAGTCTCTGTCTAACTCCTTCTGTTAGAAAGTGAGTTCCGCTTGTAATTTGTAACTTGTAGCTTCGTGAAACGGGCCTCAGGAGTTCTGTTGATGTGTACACATGCAAGCGCGCGCTTCTCGTTCTCAAAACGCGCGTTGGCACAGCGCGCGTTTGAAAGCGCCCAATGTGTATCGAGCGTTAGGTTCGGTTTACACAGAAGTGTCGTGGTGAGGACGTGTGACGGTGTTGGATACCCAGCAAACATTTTTGGTAAAAATAACGATAAAACCACCTATTATAGGTCGCAAATCTGACCGTGACCAAAATGAGTTACCTCGAATCGACGTGGAATCCACGTGGAATCCACCAAAGTGGGGAAAAAAAGCACGTGCCGGCTACGTCGATTCCACGTAAATTTAGTAATTGCGACCTTTAGGTTACTACATAGGTAATGTTTGCGACGTGGATTCAACGTCGCCACGACGTGTCATGTGGTTGCAATGTACAAAATTGGTAAAACTTACCATTTTTCAACATGATTTCAACGTGTTTTTTACCATTTATTTACCCAGAAAGATTATTTTTTATGAGATATCATGCAGAGAAAGAGACAAATATATTACGAGAGTATTATCTTTTCGCTTACAAACAAAATGTCTAACTAAAAATCAATCTTAAGTTTTGCAACGAGAATGGCGGCCATTACTTGGCGTAAAATAATTATTTAGGTCGATTACGCAGGAATTATACGATAAAATCTTGTGCGCTGAAAATTTTCTCGTGCAGTATGTTAGGTTTTTATTCAAAACTACTGATGGGCTTTCGAAATACTTAAGTATTACTTTTTTTTAAGCTCATAAGTAGTATATATTGCTTGTAATTGGGGTTCGTAAATTTGTGTTCGGTGTTTGTAAATATATTAAATTGACTTTATATATTTTTTCATGTAAATGACAATAAAAGTACCATTAGATTTTATTGTTATAGGTATTACAATATACCTAAATTTTGCAATTTGCAATAACACGTCCTAATTATAACAAAACAAAATGTCGGCTCGACCAAGAAGTGGAAATTTACCTAAAAATACGACGTAATGGTATTTAAGTAAATTTTACGTAATATTATATTTAATTTGACTATTAGGTTATGTAAATGAAACCTTATGGTATTTTTAGTACCTTACAAGTTTTTATAACTTGTTAATCTCAAGTTGGTATCTATGGAAGGTAATATTTACTACGAAATTGGTAGCAAAAGCTACTTAAATCGTTGACCTAAAGGTCCCCAGTGTAAGAAAAAAATACGTCGCATATACACCTATTATGCACCTAGAAGTATATATTAACTATTGGTCGAGTTTCGAAGTTAATTTTACCTTATATTTTGCTCATTCTCAACCTTTAAGTTTCTGACTTTATGGTGTATTGGTTAAGGGAAATTTACGTTTTAAAGGCTCTATATTTTTACCCGGAAGTATAAATGTACGATATGTGAATTTATGTGGTGCATATGATGTAATTTTTACCTAAATTAGTAATATATTCTAGAGCCTGGGAAAAAGCACTTAGAATGTTTGCTGGGTAGTCAAAGTAACACAATATAAACCTTAATAGTACCTAGCACAGCCTCGTTTTTGGGTTCATATTGGCTCATATAAAATTGGTCTTTAGATTTTTATACAAATAACAATTTGTGTCTATACTCATCATTTCTTCGAAAAATTTTGCTCATACTTTTTTGTTCATACTTTTTTTAAGTCATAATTATCGCAACACATAATGCATTTTTTATGAAACTGTTACTTTTTAAGGATTGTTATAAATCTAACCTAACCTAACCTAATTTTATCTACACGTAAGATATTTAAGAAATTCTGAAAAGTGTACGGTTCCATGAATATTGGCGTTATAAGTTCAGATGAGTATGAGTTCCGATAATTAGTATTAAAAATTATTATGAAGAGTATGAAGAGTGACCATTATGATGTAAAATGGTATGAGAAAAAATTTCGGAGTCCCAATAATCGGAGGTGCAATTTTATATGAACTTTGGCGCACCCCTCGTTTTTGCCGTAAGGAGAAAGCGAATGGCGGTGGCTCGTCACTTTAAGTTGCGGGACGTCGCCTGGAGGCAAAAAAGAAGCTATGCTGCGTACTATTAAGGTTTATATTGTGTTACTTTGACTATCCGCCACCGTCACACGTCCTCGCCACGCCACTTCTGTATAAACCGCGCCTTAAACGTTGCATAATATTATCGTTTGAACTTGATAAAATGTTATCGTATCGTAAAGTAAACCTCGATGTATACTCAACGTAGATTAAGTGCAGATTAAAGGCGTAAACTATAGTAATGGACTTGAATCCATGTGGTCTAGTTATCAGTGTTATCGGATAACAATACCACATTAGACGTGGGTGTAAAAAGTAACCGCTCCGGGTGCGCCGGTCGTGTCGTAATACAAATCTGTAGTTGTATTACGACACGGTTGGACAGACACCCTCAATATGATAGATGCGGGTGGTCTGTACCACCTATTAAGGGTGTTTCTTAACCTAAATACGACGTATGGACTAGGGAATGCAAACCGGTAATTTTTTGTATGGGAATTACCGCAGTACCTAACGGTAAATTACCGGTAATTTCCATACAAAGAATTCCCGTTTTGCATTCCCTAGTATGGACCAAGTGATTAATGCGGGCATTCTTGATAATGCCCGCGCATTATTAATAATGCCTAGCTCTATCGAGCAAAATGATTAATTACTATCTAAACTTCATTATTTATCATTTGGTCCATAACATATACATGAATACAGCGAGTGCATAACCGTTAGGGATGGATGGATGGGTAATTCTAAACAGTTTTAAACGAATTTGCGTAGGTTCTTGGAAGGCCTTTAAATCTCTAATGTAATAACATTAGAGATTGTTATTGGGCCAAGGAGGGATCCGCTGCGAGTGGCTTGCATTTTTTATTCAGTTGTGAATTTACTGCAGTGAACAGTCGAAGTATTTAATTCCTAGGATCACCAACTTGAATTACAACAAATAGATGACATCATAATCGACTTCTTACGATTTAACTTACTACGTCACTGTGACACAGATTCACTGCTCTAGGGATTTTTGTAGACATGATTGGTAAGGGAATGAAAGCGAAGTCATGGCGCTGTCACTCCATACAAAGAGTACTTCTCGGCTGTTTTTTTTATTTACGTCCTTCTTTACTTCAATCACAACTGTTACCCGCATGCTGCGCGCCAAAATGTTCACGCGCGCATAAAGTACCTACATAACTATTTGTTTGTCCGTCGCAGTCATTAACGTCACTAAGCGAGGGTTGGCAACTAAATAATAAATTGATTAGTAAGGCAATTTGACATTACACATATTTAGACGTACGTACGTTACGTGCAAATTTTGACACTCAACTGATATTTGTATCCCCGGAGATACACCGGCCGGTAGGTAATTATAACGGTAGGCGGCGGCGAGTGACGTATCTGTTACGAAGTAAATATTATATTATCTGTGTAAATAGTATATTATCTGTGGTAGTCTGACGTAGAGATTTAACGTTTGTTTGTTGTGCAGGTATCCAGATGGCACGGTGCGCTTGCGCAACCCGAACATCGAGCTCATGGACCAGGACATCCTGTACCACCTGGCGCTCGGCAGCGGCTCCCACGACCTGGTCGAGATGTTCGGAGACGTCAAGGTAAATGCTCGCTTGTTTTGGACCTAACAGTGTTCACTAAACCCTTATACTCCATTGCGGCTAGCACAAGTTGCCCGCGACTTTGTTGTCGCTCGGATCTCCCTTTCTATCTAGTTAGTAACGATAGAGAAGCACTGAGCCACAGGCGAGAAAATATAACTTGTGCTGCACCTTTAATGACAATAATGTTTTAAAGCTAAGTCGCTTTGGCCTTCCGTCCTACTTAGGTGTGTATAAGCATCTTGAATTTGTAATCCGCTAGGTTGGACCGATTGGTTAGATATTTTTCTCAAAATAATTCATTTCCTGAAGCGTATTTTCGGTCGCGGAACTCCTATTTCCGGGCGCCCTGGCCCTTCGGGCCTATTGCAAGACTAACATACCTAATCTAAACCTACCTGTAAAATTCACAAATGGGCAAACACGCGACTTCGAAACATCTAACCAATCGTTGGACCACGAGTACTGCTTGCTGATGTACCTATCCATTTTCTCACCTGTGGTTCAGTGCGTCTTTATTTTACGACTAGATAAGGGTATGACCGACAGAAAGACAACTAGCGGGCAAGTTTTGCTGGTCATCCAGTTATAATAATACAGGAATCCCATGCGGTTGGCATCTTAACATTAATGAATGTACTTGTTGTTCAGTTCGTGTGCATGGGCGGAACCCCGAAGCGCATGGAGCAGTTCGCGTACCACATCATGGAGGAGATCGGGCACAAGCTGCCCTGCGGCACCACGCTCCAGGACATCAGCCAGTTCTCCTACCGCTACTCCATGTTCAAAGTGGGCCCCGTGCTCTCCATCAGTGTGAGTACCACTCAAATGGACTTCTTTTTGAAATAAAAGACAAGTTCAAAGAAAAAGGAACTGGCGACGCAGTAGCCGTATGTAATCTTACACGAACCATTTTAAGACACTTTTTTTTCACAATAATGCGCACCCCAAAACATGAACCTGCGTGAAAGTTGATTTTTAGGTGCCACAAGTAGGCGGTAAGCTGCGCGGTGTGGGGATAGCGACCGCATTGTTATGCGGTATCGCTAAAAGAGAGGATCCCATGTCATTAAAAGAGACACATATCTTAATAGTTGATTGCTGGATGTCGGTAGACTCAGATGTATGTGTCATGAGTGACGCGCGGAGACGTTAATTTTGTTATTAAAAATACATATAAGTAAGTATGTGCTTTAATCGCCAAATATCTTGTGTCTGATCTGCTGTCATGGTTTAAACTGCAATAATGGTGGCCACGAGAAGTTCATTTATAAATTGTCTTCGTCCCGACGGTTCCGCGACTAATAACAGCGCTATTATAGCACCAATTGAGTTAATCAGCGACGTTGGCACATGCCGAGCGCATGCAAGCCAAGTGGTCTGCGCCTGAACACGCTGGTTTGAAGCAGGACTGATTTATTATAATTATGCGGGCAATGCGGGTTGTTATTGATAAATATCAACGTTTGTACATTATTATCAGATCAATTAGGTCAATTTTACAGCAAATACTCAAATAGGTCAACTTTACCCTCATAGGTTAGGTTAGATTAGAGTCACCTACGTGGAATAACTACGCTACGCTAAAATTAGGGCCAATGAATGAATAGTTAGGAAAATTAATATTTCGGGTTTATGATTTTAGGGCTAGTGAAATTAGTAATAGTAAAGTAGGGTTAAATTTATTCGGACTACAATATGAGAACTATTTATCTTATTATCCCTCGTGTTAGCACTCAAACTGCAACCTTAATTATCTCCTGATCTCTCCTGATGCTTAAATATGGTAAACTAGAGGACGCCCGCGACTTCGTACGCGTAGAATTAGTTTCCCGCTACTACCCCATTTCTTCCCGTTGGGTGTCGATTTCCGAAAAACCCTTTCTTAGTGCTCACTTACATCATGAAAGGAACCCCTGTACCAAATTTCAAGTTTCTACGTACAGTAATTTCGGCTGTGCGTTGATATATAAGTCAGTCAGGTTTGCCTTTTATATATATAAATGTACACTAACATGGGTGGCGAACGGTCACTGGAAATTTGCGACAAGTTTTAAAGAAGGTTCAAGTTACATATATGAATCACAGTGTTATTTTATGTAAGTATATAAACTTAGGTATATCGTTACATTATTAGAAATCTCTTGTTATTTGAACTGTTATATAGGAGCCTGGATGTCAATTTAATTCTCAGGTCGTTTGAAATGAATCTCTAGCGTCACTTTTTTGGAATCTCGAATAGGAATTAATCTCGATCGCGACCGAGAATCGCCTCACTGATCATCAGCCTTATGACAGTTTCCGTTGTACCATTTTAGATATTTAATGTAATGTAATGAACAATGTTTCCTGTTACGTGTATCTAAAGAAAGAAAGATATACATTTATTTTGCATAAGTACATACAAAAACATGAAAAGTAAAAACATATTAAACAAACCGTCATAAAACTCTATGCACATTATGTTAATAATAATATAACGAAAAGCAAGCTTTAAAAAAACCCAACTGCGGTTTGGATAATGTCGTCGAAGTAATGTTACTTATCAAGTATATAATTTTTTATCTCGCCAATTTCACATTTAAACAATTTTAATATAGCCTATGACACTCTAGTGGTTAAGACGAATCTAACCACGTATAATTTATTAAAATCGGTAGAGCCTTTTAGTAGTTACGAGCGGACATTGAGTTGGACATATATACAAGTCAAACGCATAACCCTTCTTTTGGGGCTTTGCCGCAGTCGGGTAAAAAGGTTCCCTCTCAGCATTGTGCCGCAGCAAGCCGTGTCGCTGGTATTCAGAGGGACCCTTATTAAAACTAACTTAACCTTAATAAACAAGTGACGCACAAACACTAGTTATTTACCTGTTATGAATACACATCGGTTCTTTACATCTACAGGAATGACCCTATCGGTTTTCCCGCCTGTTAGTAACTGGAGGGTCACCATGACCTGGGCTAAGTGATTCAGAAACCAAACGATAGTTATTTCACTGATAAAGCTGTGACCTGTACCTACTGTCTTACGGCTGCACTCACTCGAGTCAATTAAGCCGGGTACTCACTAGAGAGCTGTAACTGTAACCGTAGCAGTTACAGTAACGAGCTTCTAGTAGAGAACAGGCTCGCAAGCCGCGTACACATCACGATTTTACGTGAAACAGTAACAGTTACTGCTCGCTAGTGAGTACCCGGCTTTAATGACGACTAAAGCCGGGTACTCACTAGCGAGCTGTTACTGTAACCGTAGCAGTTACAGTAACGAGCTTCTAGCGGAGAACAGGCTCGCGAGCCGCGTGCACATCACGATGTAACGTGCAACAGTTACAGTTACGGCTCGATAGTGAGTAGGTACCCGGCTTTAGGTAAAGCCAAACGAGCGCAATTTTTTGAGTTGTGAGTCGCGTAATTTTTCATACGTTCAGTTTGGTACAAATCTCCTGTTTGGTTCACACTTCATCGAAAAATGACTTGGACTTTTGTATGAAGCAGAAATTACGCTCGTTTGGGTTTACCCTAAGTCGTTTCATAGTGCGGACTTTTTGTACACAAGTTTAAATAAATAAATATCACGGGACAATGTCACACCAATTGACCTAGTCCCAAACTAAGCTCTAAGAATGTACTATGCGTACAACAATATACTTAAATACTTATATAGATAAATATATACTTAAATACATAGAAAACATCCAAGACTCAGAAACAAATATTCGCGCTCATCACACAAATATCTGCCCTTACCGGGACTTGAACCCAGGACCGCTAGCTTCGTTGGCAGGGACTACCAACTAGGCCAGCGCGTCGTCAATTAAATTGTGTCTAAAATGTCTCTGATGCGATGTTTCTGGCATACTTTCATTAGCTTCATTATGTAACTAATTAACTATAAAAACAAGCGGAAGCGGATTGTCGTTAACCAGTTCTAATTGTCTGATTGAAACTTTCAATAGCAAGGTACTTGTTTAGATTTCGATGACAATACAATACCAGCTAAGTATAATTTGTAAACCTAACTGCTTCGAACTCACTTACATACTGACTCTATAAATTGTGATCGAACTCCACTTGTAAATTCGTTTAGTCTTTAAAAATGGTATCATTCAATAATTAATGATGGAGACGAAAGCTGGCTATATCGGAACTCCTCTGTAGCTAACAAAAGGTCCGTCTAGGTACGACTCGTATGACCCTTTTTTTAAATTAAGTTTTACTCTTCTATAAAGCGAGTTACACTTAAATCTTTTTTTTTGCAAAAAAACTAAAGTATAAAAATATACTATCGATTGTTTCTCTGGGGTTAAAAAAACCGCACGTCACTCAATCATAACATAAGATAAACCAGATAGGCCCTATTTTTTTTAAACCCCTTCTGCACAGTCGGAATTACCACGTAAATCGACCAAGGTCAAGATTGTCTTTGATCGAGTTGTGTTTTTTTATCGTGTAGACATTTTCGGACAACCAAACCAAATTCAATGAAATCAAGTTGAGAAGGCAACTTGACCTTCGTTGAGTGTTTTTCCTTGCGTGGTTGTTCTGACAGTGTTGAATAGGCTAGGCATTATAATGTGAAATATCCAACCGGGCCGAGGAAGGGTCGCAGGCCGTCGACGCGGTCGACGACGAGTCCCGACCCCCGATCGATGGCGCCGCTGCTGCTGTCGCTCAATTATTTACGATTCATAACCTTCGATTCCTCGTTTAGACGCGGGCCGGTTCATAGGGCGCCAATGTACAGTTTTAAGTTCCATTTTAGATTATGTATTACTAGCTACCCGCCCTCGCTTCGCTTTGGTTTATGTCAGTTTTCTGTAACACCCTAAACCAGAATTAATTATAATAAAAACTTTCCGTGAAAAATTGTCACTGATGGCGCATGGCGCATTAAAATTCGTTGCGTAGATCGTTTAAAAGATCTAAGCGTACATACAGAGGGAAAGACGGCGGGAAGCGACTTTGTTTTATACACATACGACGTTTTATTATTTATTCTACTATCACTATTTCAAATCAAATTAAATCAAATCAAATCAAGGGTATTATTCTGTAGATTGGAAAATTAAATCATGTTTAAATTAACATTAATGCGTTTGCCAATGAGGGCGCGGAACAGCAGTTATTTATTCGCAGACGAGTTCATTACCATGTTCAACAGAGCCACCGCCCTGGACTTGATCTTGATTGTCATTCCAGCACGGCATGGGCATCCCGTCGGTGGGCATCCTGCTGCACGAGGTGATCAAGCTGATGTACCACGCCAAGGTGCGCGACCCGGTGTTCTTCCGCATCGGCACCTGCGGGGGCGTGGGCTACGAGGGCGGCACCGTCGTCATCTCCGACGAGGCCGTGGACGGCGCGCTCAGGAACGCGCTTGAACTGGTCAGTCCCCGGGACCTACTCAAGCAGTTCAGTGTAGGTCGAGAAAGGGACAGAGCTGAATAACTGCTAAAGATGTCCCCTTACTCAACCTAAACTGAACTGCTTTGGTATGCTATGTTAACCCCCCTGAGGTTTAAAGGCGATAATGTTTATTTTGGGGAGGGTTAGGAAAATGTATTAACGCATACCTCTGGCCGCAGACGGTGCTGGGCAACTCGGTGCAGCGGCCGGCCAAGCTGGACCGGCGCCTCGCCCGCGAGCTGCGCGCGCTGGCCGACGTCGAGGACCCCTACGACACCGTCACCGGCCGCACCATGTGCACCTACGACTTCTACGAGGGTAACTAACGCCATTTCCAGAACTCTTCCCTGGTCGGAAATATCGCCAATGATGGTCTGAGTTGCGGCCACGAAACAGCACTTATGGATATGAAAAAGGCAAACACTTTTTACCCGTCCTATTTGCTTATTTGTCAATAACTCGTATCCTCTATCCCGATTACCAATTCATCGAGAATGCTACGAAAATGCCTGTTCCTAAAAGTTGGTCTACTAATTTATATATTTACGTGAAAAGTCTTTGCTTTATTTCCATGCAGAAGTCATGAACAGCACTTGTCTGCCTCGACAGTAATGGTCCATACCATTACCTTGCATTGCATTTTTGAGCCGTTTATTTAAAGCAGCGACGGAGCTCAAGCCACTCGTTGGCTTGTAGTGTTTTCAATTTACGAAGGCGCGTTTAGGTACTCAAATTAAGTAGGTACAGCGCTGTCAAATATTCCTGGGGACCTAGTAAAAAAGGGTATAAATCCACTTAACTCGTAATAAAAAAGAGTATATACTGACAGATTATACTAGACTTATAACCTTTTTCACTTGATCTTCAGGAGACTTATACCCTTTTCAATAGGATCCCAGATTTATGATTGTTTTGACTTCCATTTGCAGGTCAAGGCCGGCTGGACGGCGCGTTCTGCGACTTCACTGAGGCCGACAAGATGGAGTACCTGGAGCGGATACACAAGGCGGGCGTGGTGAACATCGAGATGGAGTCGCTGGCGTTCGCGGCGCTGACGCACCACGCCGGCATCAAGGCCGCCGTCGTGTGCGTCACGCTGCTCGACCGGCTGAAGGGCGACCAGGTAACTAACGTCGTCATGAATGGTTCTCAAAACATGCAGGTCCCGAGGAACCCTATGGAGAGACACAGTGTTAATAAAGTAATAATGGTATCGTTTTTTTATATCCAAATGGGTCTGACCCTTACCTCAGTTTCACCTAATGTTAATTGACGACGAGATCGAGGGTGGTACACGCTTACAGCCAAAAAAAACCACTCGTGCCTTGAAAACACGAAAGTTATGCAATTCCGGGAATACAGATGCAGGGAGAGCATTCCGCTCCTTGGCACTCGTTTCAGCGGGCCTGGTATGATTGCGTTTATCGCGTGATAAAATGTGGATAAAGCATCCGTCATTCTCCTACTTATATGTATACATAAGTGTCAAAAAGTGACGGATGTTTAATCCACATTTTGTCACGCGATAAACGCAGCCATATTAGGCCCCTAGATCTTATAAATTGTTGATATAAATAAGAACGCTCTGACTGCAGCGATTATTAATTCGTATGGAGCTTCTGTGGCAGTGTTCGAATACGTTCTAAAAATTCAGATTAATCATTCGTGATATAAGCCTTAGAACGAGTCCGGTCACTGTATCATCCGTGTTGAATTTCAGGTGCTCGCTCCCAAAGAAGTGCTGGAAGAGTTCCAACAGCGCCCCACGAAGCTTGTCTGCCGTTACATCAAAAAGTAAATGTTTTTTTATCTGTAGTTATACTTTTTTAGTTAGTTTCCTCTACCCACACTACAGTACTACGACGACGACGACGACGACGACGACGACGACGACGACGACGACGACGACGACGACGACGACGACGACGACGACGACGACGACGACGACGACGACGACGACGACGACGACGACGACGACGACGACGACGACGACGACGACGACGACGACGACGACGACGACGACGACGACGACGACGACGACGACGACGATGACGATGACGATGACGATGATGATGATGATGATGATGATGATGATGATGATGATGATGATGATGATGATGATGATGATGATGATGGTGTGATGTGATTTTTTGTGTTGCGGTTTTTATAAGAAACGCCGAGATTTGTAAGAAATGAACCAACCTCCAAACCAAAATCTCGGGGTTTCTTATAAAAACCGCAACAAATAATCCGGATATAATTTCAAATGTTTTTCCGCAGGTATTTGCAAATGAAGGGCCGCCTGTCCCTGGACGGGCACGGCTCCATGACGGTGAAGAGCCCGCGCCGGTTCAAGCTGGTGCAGCAGGAGTCCGAGACCTACGACTAGAGCGCGGGAGCCGGGCGCCTGCCGGGGACACATGGCGCACTTCATACGTGTTCATATCTTACTATGAAGCTGTTTTTTCGCGAAGTTTCAACATCAAGGGCAGTCGAGTGAACGAGCCGACGCCGAGGTGTGCCCAAGTTTTTCTAGTATCAATGCTGAATTGGAAGTTACTGACGAAGAAAGCGCTTGTCTTTCCCTTGCTTAAAAGTTTACAAGATCAAATTTAATTTAATGTTTACAATTTGTATGGATTCATGAATCAAACTGCGTCATGCAAGCAAAGTGATTTGGAATAAGTCATTTTGACGTATATTTCGGTAATATCGTTAAACACTCACGAAAAGAAATCTACAAACTACATTATGATTTTAGGAAACAGACTATAAAAAAAATAAACGATAACAAATAATATAGTAGGTACTAATCTAAATTTTGGCGCTTTAATCGATAGCCTAAGAGTTGCTGAACATAGACGACAGCTAGACAACCCACCCGTGTGGGGGTGTCTATTTGTAGGGTTAAAATTTACATAGAACCCGTTGTCTATATAAGTCATTAAGGTACTAGAATGGGCAGCTAAGTTGTTTAAAATTATTACGCCTGTAAAATTAAATGAATGTACTTATTCCAATTTTATTAATTGTTGACAAGTTTATTTATAATGAATTGTAGAATATGAATTCCAATTTATATGTATGATGGCATGATCGTCTGTGACATCTCTAGGCAGATTACTAATAGACTAAGCATTAAGTAACATTAAACTATGTATTGAGCGTGAAAAGACATGTATATCCTTTACTTACTTACTAAATTATTAACAACAAAGTTCTAAAAGCGTATGCAATCGAAAAGAAACCCTACTAATTCTTCCGACTAATAAATATAAATATTAAGTAACTTATTCTAACCGGAATCTTTAAAATTAATAAATTCGAAGTAAACTAAAACATATTTAAAAACATATCGTCTTCAATAATGGAACCAACATTATTATGTAGGAGTGCTGACTTTACAGCTGTGCCTAACTCAAAAATTTAAATTTGCTGTTTCGTAAGTTCTGTGTCCCTGAATCGATTCAGTCTTGCATGAGGAGTGAGGGGCATCGAAGTTTCGCACTTGGTGCTTCACGGAGATGCCATACACTGTCAAAAACATACTCTCGCGAGATTCCTTGATAAGCTGAACCCTGAGGGACCGGCAGGAGGCAGTTTAAAAAAGATAAAATTCACAGTCACACTTGATAGTGATTTCGACGTCGTCGGGTATAAGTTCCCTTTTTAAACGGAATGAAACGTATCAGAGGTCCTAGACAAGATGCATTCGGCGTTCGCTATCGTTATCTTAAATGTATAGGGTTGACGTGAGCTGTCAGATGGTCGCGTCGAGCACAGAACAGAAAAAACAGTAGAAGTGTCAAGTGGGCGTGTAACGTGTGGCATATTTATGCGGAGTTCCGCACAACCTACCATACATTTGCCGCGATTGCTTATTTCGATATTTTGATATTTCGGTATTTCTAAAATAGGAAATAAATCCAAAAGCATGCCTTTTTGTGCTATGTTGGAGTGTAAAAACGATAGCCGCACCAAAAACATTTTCCATGGTGGCGTGTTGTTTTTATGATAGTTTGAGTATTGGCGACAACAGGTCTGATACTAAGCGAAGCTCATGGCACTTCCACTGTTTTTTCTATTCCGTGGCGTCGAGCGCCTACGTCAATTCCATACATTTTGACAGTTTTCGATAATCGTTTACGTTAGCGTAAAGCAACTTGTCTAGCCTCATTACATTAAGTTTTACGTAGGAAATCCGCCTTTAATTCGGATTGTGTCGGCCGGAAAGGCATATAGCCAAGGTATAACTAGCCAATATTAAAGATCGACTCGTAAAAAAAATATATAAAAAATATTTTGTTAGAGATACTCTGAGAGAAGGTACTTGTAAGGTTTGGACTAAATAAAATTATAAACTCATTTCGAATGTCTGTTACGTTTACCTTTTTAAATGTTTAGTATATCTATTTTTGTGAGTACATATTTTTGAGCCTATTTTTAGACTGGTAATAATCATTTTCTGAATAAGAAACGCAGTCTTCAATAGCTTCGACTACCTATATTTTTACAATGCACGATCATTCAATAATCACTTCGAGGAATGCTTACTCGCTCAAATTCCATTGTCAGCTTTGTAATATATGATTTTTTCGACATCTGTTTGATCTTTAACGTTTTGGAACCAGAAGACATCAACGGGCACGACATCGTAAAATATTAACTATGAAGAAAAAAAGGTCATTGCAATGCAAAATGGACGACATTAAATAGTTTCTGGAAATGGTCTATTATACAATATTTTCATATGTTAAAACAGGTGGTATTTACTTGAGGTCTACCTACGCCCATTCTCTGTCACTTTCACACACGATGAGCTAGGTGGGTTGATGTTTTATGAAATAACTAAGGGCAAAATTATCAAATCAATTTAGTTAAAATTTCATGTACTTACTTACTATCTTTATGCAGGATTTGATGAGGTGTTCGATAAACTAGGTGCCTAGGTACGCAACTAGTTTTTATATCGAATAATGTTCAAGAAAATACCTCCAAAAAAAAATTAATATCTATGCCCCTCCGTGCGCTAGGATCGAGCGGTGATTCGTGTGCACGACGCTGGTGCAGCGTAACCTTGGAGGAACCAGCTTCGTAGACACACATGCGTAAAAGCACATAAATGGTAAAACCATATTCCTTCAAACATGTCAAAAGTAATAAGGTTGTACCGAGTAGAATACTGCCGATGTGTGAATAATCAAACGCAACTCTTTAAATTTGTATTCGTCCTTCTTTCTTAGCTTATTGAAGCCAGCTGTAGTTCACGAACCGTTCGATGATGCGAGCGCCGTCGGGTCGCATTACTATAGTAGCACCAGGGCCCGATCTACTCACCCGTAGTGTTTACATTATGAAGACAAAGTTTAAAAATAAAAATCAATTAGAATTTGACGCGCTTCCAAATACAATAGTTGTTACATGCTTTTAAGCACAAATTGTTGTCAAATAGTTCTAAATATATCGATTGCTAAGAATCATATTATTTTACATGCATTTAATAAAAGTTGCGTGCGCATCGAATTGAATCTTAAGTCATTGTTGTAGGATAATCGAAATGTAACTACGGATTATATTATAAGTACCACAATAATATTATAATGTGTATCCATTATTTGCTTCGAGGAAGTTATGTAGGTGACTCAAGCATTGCACCAATATTTTTTAGAGTTAGGAACTACATAGATAGTCACTTTGTAACTTAGGGAGAGTTGAAAAACATGTACAAGGACTAGAGCTAGTCTAGTCAGGCGCTATTGGCTGCGCTCACACGACTCGCCCTAAGAGTACCTAATCAGATGATGTATCTAGATAATGCCTAATGATAACATTTTGAGTAATTATAAGGAGCACTGTGCTCGGTTCTATTACATGCCTACATGAGCAACAGTTATATCAATGTATAGTCGAGGAATTTGACTGTGTAGCAGTTTGACATAGTACGTTAATTTGCCGGGTAATACATTTTCCAAGTGTCACTAGTTGTGTCACGCCTGGAAATGTATACACGGCTAATTTAGGTGTTATGTCTAACTACTACACAAATAATTTCCTTGACTACTTATACATTATAGCGACTCAAAATGTGTACCTACTTTTAAGATCAGTGGTCCTGGACAAGATGCTTTCGACGCGCGGTATCGTTAGCGAAAATGTGTTTGATTCACGCGTAATAATACTATCTATGAATGTATATTATGTTTATTTATTCGTTATGTGTGTAGGTGTCCGCCATTTGTACTTACTTTTTAAATTGTGCAATAAAGTTTAAATAAATAATTATAAACTGCCGGACGGTTACGTACTCGCGTCAAGCGCTTAAATGAATTCCATACATTTTGACTGTATTCGAAAATAATTTACGTTATAGAAAAGCGTCTTGTCTAGGGCTCCAGTTGTTTATCTTTATGATATAAGCATAAATATACATGTATTTATTTGGTGTTAATGTTGCGGTTGGTGTAGATGCCATGTTGTTGATTCGGACTAGGTAGGTTATCTAAAACGGGCTAGGCGTGGCCGGGAACTGTTCATATCACTCCAAGCCCTAGATCACTCTAGAGAACTAGAGCCCGAAGGGAAAGTTTATAGGATTAATAAATTCTTATTTTTTTGTTGTTATAGAAACGAAAATATTGAAATGGTAAATAGTAGGTCGCTTTATAAGAACTGGCACTGGATCGAATGGGAGAATGAAAATATATGTGTGGAAATCGATGCAGGTTTTGAAGTTCGAACTACGTTGAAAAGGACGGCACTGATGGTGCGTTCCTATATACAAAACCGTATAATATATGACACATTTTGTACGTAGAAAATGTTAAATTTTAACGAGACGTCACAACTCTGTCCACGGTTTTGAATATAGGAACGCACCATGACACAATCACAGAGGCATTGGTTCGGTTCGTTCAATTCTTCGCAGTTCTCATACAAACCTACCTACAGCGCCCCAGTTGGATGGAATGGTCGGCAGTTATGGGGCCCTACTGAAAAGAACAGGGGGGTTATTATGACATAGCTATGTAGTTCAGTTTAAGCTGAGAGAAAAGGACAGAGCTATATAAATGCTATAGCTCTGTCCTTTACGCTCACCGTAAAATGAACTGCATATGCTGCTATGTCATAATAAACCCCCAGAACAGAACAGGGATCTTGGCTAAGCATCAGCGTAGTTCTTTAAACATTCCTATGTGCCACTGAATGTATCCTTCAGAAAACCGAATTCATGGTTCCAATCGGTACAATAAATTCTCGCTTATTAAGCGTTTCTTTGGCGACAGCCAACTTATTATTGATATTTAATAAGTTTGTAACTACCTGCTATTTACCTAGATATTTTTGTTTCTGAATTACATCAGTGTCAACGTCGGTCGATTTGCACCAATTGTTTGTAATATAATTAATGAATAAATGTTTCAAGTAACCTGGCTTCTCGTAAGCTTGCTTGTGATTAATCCTACCTGTAAGTTAATTTGTAAGAATACTTAACCTTCTTGAGTGTGATTATTTATCGTATCAATAAATTAATTTGGACTCCCTTTACCTATGTTGTTTTAACACCCAACAACCTTTGATATTTTAGTGGTTACTTATGCAATACCTAACTTCTCGTCATTATCATCATCATACCTTCACGCCTGTCTCCCAATGTGGTAGGCAGAGACTATGGAACGCCAGGTGCACCGATCTAAACATACAACTTTCGCTTCTTCTACATTCATCAACGTCTTCATGCACGTACGTCGGTTTCGCAAATCTGATAACTGTATGTGCCTCTAGAGCGTCCCCTACTGACATCTCCCTTCTATCTCTCGCCCGCTATACCTCTTTCGTCTCTTCTTTCATCCATCCTTTCTAAATTACCAAACCATCTCAGCATACCCTTTTCGACTAGACTCGTTTTAGTTACTTTTGCATTGGGACTTAGAAAGATATTATACGTAATAGCAATAGTTTTGACATCTATTGAACCCTATTAGACATTATTGACCATATCAATAAACTTGAAGTAACCATGGAGTAAGAGTAACTAAGACATACTTCTGTCTGTCCTTATGTGTCATTGTGACATTTGAATTCGATAGAAAAAGACAAAGCTAAGCCATAGCTACTCTCTTACTTAGATTGGAGTCAAGCCTCCTTGTAGGAATCCAGTTGGTCAAGCTGTTCTAATTTAACAATGAGAGTAGTCACCTTACCAGGAGTTCAGAAACTGTAAGGCCTGCTTCAAAATGGCTGATCTTACGGTCAAACAGAAGTTAACTGAAATGAGATACAGTAACATTATAACTCTTTTTTTAATGAGGGTGCAAAACAGTGTTAACCGATGATTCGCGCCCTTCTTTAGACAGGTAAACGAGTTCCTTATTTCTCAGGGTTTATATACACGCATAGTTAAGTAAAGAAAACAACATGACTGTGTAATATTTTTTTTTACAATTTCTTCGATTGACTCTACTTACAAATATACAAAATTTCCATCGTGGGTTACTATGAGTTTTTACGAGAGTGCTAATTTTGAGCAGACGTCTCAATACTACTTATACTTACATTAACTGCCGCACTCAGAGATGTCAATTAAATGTAATGCGTGTTTAGAGACGTGTTGTCTTATTCTATTGCTATAGCAAAGAGAGTGACAGCAGCTACTTTAATTAAGCATTAAATTTAATTGACGTCTCTGAGTACGGCAGTAAGAGCACTAAAGACTAACGTCCGTCGGAGAAATGGCCTGTAACTTATTTACAACACTATTAGGTAGTTTCTCTTAAGATATTTTCACATTTTCAAATTTCACATTATTTCTGCATATTCTATTTATTTACAATATTTGGGCTGTCAAGCAGCCTGACATACCTACTTAGGACTTAGGGCAAACTGTTTATAACATATTCATTCATAAACGAATCATGGCATCATGCAAACTGAACTACTAAATAGGTATGGTACGTTGTAAAAAAATCTAAATGGTTGCCATGTTTATGCTCAATATTACCATCAAATCCATTTTCCATTAAAATAATGAAATACTAATAAATTACCTTACAGATTATAGGCACGGTCACGAGCGTTAATTTGGGACCCATTTCAAGAAAAATATGCTTGAAGTCGTCAATGTCATTAGAGATGTCAAGTCATTTGTAGCTTTCAGGAAACTCAACCTTATTGTTGTAGAATGTTAGATTGACTTTGAACCTAAGGTGGGTACCAAATTAAATCTCGTGACTGTACCTCCTAGATAATTAAAATTCAAGCGCCTGTATACACAAAAGTCGTAGTCACGTTCGTAATAATAAACAGAAATAAAAAATACAGAAACTCTGTTGCTTTCAAGCCCTTAGTACAATACATTAAGTACTATCGTTTAATTGAAAAATGGCACTTTGACTTCCTCTTCCTTTTCCCTGCGCTGCTTATAATATGTTGATAAATTAAATTGACCATTTCAGTATTTGTGCATACTTTATACATTGCCTTTAAACAGTGTTGCCGTAAAAAATTAATCCAACAATTTTTACAAATGCCGTGTGAGTATTCAGTACAAATGGCTAGGTAGTATTTTATAAATCGCTCTAATAATGGCCCGACTAGAACGGGGAAGTCATTATGATCGCTTTTGGTACCTTGAATTTGTCGCTTTCACTCGTTTGACAAATTCTTATTTTCGACTCGACCATGACTCGGCCACCGTCAAGTGAACTACCATAACTCCGACAATATTATAAAGATTTAGAAGCAAGATTAGCTAAAGCAAATTGGAATAGAGGCGCTGCTTGTTCGTTTTCCATTAAGAATATGTAAATAAAAAATATGCTCCACATAGGTACTATCAGCGCAATGGAACTTAGACCCACCATAGAACTGTGTCACAGTGACGTTAAAATTAAAGTCGTAAGAAGTGTACTGATAGTACCTACTAAAAGATCACTCGAGTGTATATAATAAAATGTTTATTCAATAGGTAAGTTAATCTACACGGTATAACTCGCGAGTAGGCACGTGTTCATCTCTCAAGGGCCGCGGAAGACTGCCTAAGGGTCCGGCCCCCGCCCGGCGCGAGCGCGGCGTTCCCCGACCCCCGCTCCCCTCGCCGTTGCGCAGGAACGGCAGGATGCGTACTCTTTCAGTCGGCCATTCCTGACGATGCTGCACGTCCCGGGTAGCCAACACTTGCTAGAAATTAGACCATAAGTCACAGGTATGACACTTCCCAATGTGTCCGGCACTGTAAGATGATGAAGACACGTATGAATATGTCTTTCTGTCGACGACGCGCTAGGCATCTATCACGGTTATATAAGACGACTTATTAATGTGTCTATCAGATGATGACACTGAAGGTGCCGACCCTGTTGTCTATCATCTGTGGATGACACTTTACTAATGTGTCTATCGACAGTGGCGACACTGGAAGTCTATTGTAAGTAGCTGACACTTATTAATGTGATCATTGACAGAAATGACACCCTGTATCTACCACTAGTCTACGGAAGCCTTCCTTTTAAGTAACGACACCTATGTGGTATCTGTCTTATCATGCATGTTTGAGTTAGTTCTTTAATTCAGTAGGGTACCCCAGTAGATAGATTATAGGTTGTTCGGCCACAGATCTGTAGCTCAAGATAAATAAACAACATTCAGCAGTATTAGTATTACTATTAATATATATTAATTAAACTGTTGCAGCGGCCACAGCTTAGTGGCTCACAACACAGACAATTCAACATAAAATAGTGAGTAGGTACGCTTACACATATTAAAAGGACAGTTGCAACGGCCATAGGCGAATGGCTCACAACAGTAATAACTACCTACTTAAGTATGCAATATTGGCATGGCACATATACATTATCTTTTAAGTTATTTATACGACACTTACATAACAAATAGTACTATTAATGATTAAAGTACAGCACCAACATCTACTTGTACACTAATGCATATCAAGCGAACTTAAAAATAAACTTCTTTTTTTTTTTTATCGTCCTGTTATCAATCAGGATCGGAGATAATCTCTTAAAAATGAACTTTTTTTTTTTTTTTTTACCAGCTTCCTGTTATTAATCAGAATCGGAGGTAATCTCGCTAGGATACTGTAAAGGCTTAAGTTTGTCCCTGGCAAAGACATTTTCGTATGAACGACCACGAGAACTACTGTTATTTTTAATCAGATATCGATCGTGTGGTAACACCTTTTTCACGATGTACGGGCCGTCGAAACGTGGCATTAATTTGCCACTGCGCAACCCCCTCTTAAATATCTTACGCTCAGCCAGGACGAGATCGCCTTCCTTAAATGGAGCGCCCTCACGTCTTTTCTTATCGAATTTAACTTTCGATTTTCGAGCAGCCTCCCGTGAGCGAGTGATAGCGCCTGACCGTAGCGCACCGATATCAGATCTCGTAGGTACTAAGATGTCTCCCGACAGGCGTGGTCGGAAACCATATAACAACTCTAGCGGGGATTTCCCTGTGCTATTATTATAATTTGAATTTATGCCTAGTTGCACCTTGGGAAGGTATTCCTCCCAACGGCCCTGCTCCTCCTCACCAACATAGGCGACTAGGGCGTCTAAAATTGTGCGGTTGAACCGTTCTATCTGCCCATTAGCCCTCGGGCTCGCAACTGCGGTTAGCACATGTTTGATCTGCCTTTCACGACAGTATTGTTTGAATTCGTGGCAGTCGAATGCTTTGCCACGATCGCTTATTATGCGACTTGGCAATCCGAACGTCTTGATGAATTGATCAAATGTTTTTAAGACTTTATCGCAACTAGTATCGCGTACCGCCTCGATCCAGATAAAACGTGTGAACGCGTCTATTATGGCTAGAATATACATTTTGCCAGATGGGCTTTTACAAAATGGACCGAGGTGGTCCACGTGCACAGTGTGGAATGGTATAGATATTTTTTCTATAGGGTGCAATAGTCCTATTTTACGGCCCGTTGGTTTCTTTGCGTACTGGCATGAAATACAACCACCGACATATTTTTGTACAAATCGTCTCATACCGCTGAACCAATATTTTTGCCGCATGGCGTCATAGGTTTTGTTATAATTGGCGTGACCGTTATTGTCATGGAAAGTTTGTACTAACGACCAGCGGGACTGGCGTGGTACTACCACTTTATTTTGCCCGTTTATTATTCTAGATAATACGTTATTTTCGAAGGCGTAGTCCCGTGATAGACCGTTGATTTTACCTACAGACGTCTCGTCCTTTAGTTGTTCAATCGTGGCTCGGATTGATTCGTCATCCTGTTGCATGCTCTCCATTAAATCTTTATTTGTGCAACGCATAACGGATTCAACAGGATTGCGACTCAATGCGTCCACGTGAGCCATAGATTTACCCGCACGATATTCCACGTCGAAATCAAGTCCCTGAACTTCAAGCCACCACCTGGCGATTCGCGGGTTCAAGTCCCGCTTTGACCACGTCCACCGCAGAGCATTGCAATCAGTCACGATCGTAAATTTTAAACCAGTTAAATAGACTCTGAATTTGTGCAATGACATAACAACGGCTAATGTTTCTAATTCAAAGCTATGATAGCGTTGCTCTGCGGTAGTCGTCTGACGGCTAGCGTAAGCGACTGGTTGCCATACACCATTTGGTGGCTTTTGTAGCAAAATACCACCAAGTCCAATTTTGGAGGCATCGGTGTGAACTTGTGTTTCATACTCTGGATGAAATAATAATAGTACCGGACGGCTTACTAGTGTTTTCTTAATAAGATCGAATGCCTGCTGTTGGTCGCTACCCCAATGCCACGGTTGGTCTTTCTTCGTTAGTAGCGTGATAGGTCGCGCAAGTGAGGCAAAATCGCGTACGTATTTGCGGAAATAATTTGCCAGACCCATGAATTGCCTAACCTGGTGTACGTTCTCGGGTGGTTTAAAATCACGCACTGCATTTAATTTGTGTTGCGCAGGTTTGACTTCGCCGTTACATATTTCGTGTCCCAAATACTCGACACGAGATACTAAAAATGAGCACTTATCGAGTCTCAATGTCATATTGGCGTCTCGAATTCGTTGTAAAACCGCCCTAAGGTGTTCAAGTGCGTCCGTGTCCGAGTTTGAATAAATTAAGATGTCATCTAAGTAAGCCGTGCTAAATTTGAACTTTAACGGTCCTAGGATCTCGTCTATAGCGCGTTGAAATACCGCCGGCGCGTTAACTAAGCCAAAGCTCATACGGGTGTACTGATAAAGGCCATCAGGTGTTATAAACGCAGTATAGTGTTTACTTTTGTCGTCAATTTGGATGCAATGATAAGCTGATAAAATATCCAGGCAGGAGAAAACACGCGCTTTTGATAGGCGGTCTAGTTGGTCTTGTATTAAGGGTAAAGGGTAGCGCTCCTTTTTGGTGATTTTGTTAAGTGCGCGATAATCCACCACCATACGCGGTTCTCCCGTTTTCTTGGTCACGAGAATAACGGGGCTCGCGTATGGTGAAGTGGACTCCTCCACGATACCCTTACTCTTTAAATCACTAACAATATTGCGCACTTTATCGCGATCACTTGCTGACATGCGGTATGGTCGATAATATACGACCTTTTCCTTATCTGTCAACTCTATATGCATCTTAACAGAACATTTGCCTACTCTATTGTCGTCTGACCCCGAGAAACATTCCGAATACTCTTGTAAGATCGTCTCAAGTTTCCTTAATACGTCTGAGTCAATATTATCGCCTACCTTATAGGTATTTGCTTTGTCATTCATCGCGGCTCGTGCTACACATACGTTAATAGGCAAGTCAAATGTATTATTACTTGTATTTATTACATTCATGACTGCTTTTCCATCGAAAAACTCGATATTACCCTGTGGAACGACACACTCGGCCTTCGGGGCCTTATGTTCGGTGTGACGTACGGACGCCTGCCCACACAGTAATTGGTCACACGACACTATTATTTTATTAACCCCCGGCGACAGAGTGACTGGACTATTCGAGATCAACTTTACACGCTCGACATCCTCGTAAACGGCAGGTAATTCGCTTAAATTATTAGCGTTATACATTTTTAAAGAAGTAGGTGTCTTGATGACGTACACATTCGGATAGTCCGTAAATGGTTGGCCGATAATAGCACCGATGTCTTGCGCAGAATCCGGTACAATATAAGCGCGCGCCTCGCATGAGGCCTCGTCGGCGCAAACCTTTACATATGCCTCACCAATCGGTGTTATTTTCGAACCACCAAAACCACTGATAACACTGTTCAATTGACAGGGTTGCACCTCGAGATTTAATTTTCGTGACGTAGAGTAAGTAATCGTAATACACGAGCTACCGAAATCGACAAAAGCTTCCACTGGACAGTCATTGACCTTTGCATTGAGATAATACTTAGAGCTAGAACATTGATCATTTATAGCATGCACCGACTGTGATTGTGACGCGCTCGCGTTCGAATTATTATTATTGTTGTTGTGAGACCTTCGAGCTTTAAGTTTTAGACACTCTTCTTTAATATGACCCGATCTACTACAATACGTACACTTCTTAGCCTTTCGGAAGCATTTTTCTTCCGTGTGGCCCGATTTACGGCAAAAAGTGCAAAAGGTTGCCTTATCACGCACTTTGTAATTGCAATTAGATGAAATATGACCGCGCTTTTTACAAAGGTTGCATCTCATTTTTTTAAAGGATGCATTTGAGCGTTGCACAATCGGGCTAATCATTTCAGTAGTGCGTAGTGAGGATAGGTATTTAAGCAATTTATTGGGATCATTGCAAGCCGCTGACACCGCCCCGACTTCTACGATCTCGCTCCCGATTGTACCTATTATAATTTCCGTTATTAAGGGCGGCGGCAGCCCGCAAGCATTGCCCAAAGCTAATTTATCGTAAAAGAACTGCATATAGTCATCTTCAGGCTTCCTTGTTACATTTACTAGGTCACGCAACATATTCAATTTGCTCTTTTGAGACGGAAAAGCCACCATTAATTTTGTTTTAAACTCAGACCAGGTCATATTTACGTCTATTAAATTGTCGAACCACTGACGCGCGTAACCCTTCAATTTGGACGAAGTATTAAAAATGGTGGTTTTTTCGTCCCAGCCATACATGTTGGAAATGCCTTCTATTTTTCTAATCCAAAGTTCCATCGTAATTAATGATTTTTGTGGGTCATATTCTGGTATGGGATCACTTCGCCCTACATACCGTAGTGATGATTGTGGTGCGACATACCCGACGTCGGTAGGTACAGTCGTGACGCTAGGCGGCGGTGGTAGCGTGTGGAGACCCGCGCCCGCGCTCGCGTACGTGGCCGCCAAGCCGCACTCCGCGGCGGTGACGACGCCGACAAGCGGGGCGCCCGGCGCCGCTGACTGCGACACAGGAATACCTGCAACCCGCTGATGAGCTGGCGCATCCAGCACCGGCCCCACCGACGATGGCGCGACCGACCCTGTGGCTTGTGAGGCCGCCTGATTACCGTGACCGGTCCACGCGCTCGTGAAGTAGCCGTGGTGATGCGTCGCGGTAGCCTCAGCAGCGTAGGGCACGCCCTCATGCACCGCCTGGTGACAGCAACCCCGCTGCTGTGACGCCGGAACAACATCGGCGCCGATACCGACACTCCATTGAGTCGAATGCGCAGTCGTAGTGGGCCTCGGCAATGGCGGCGTCAACGAGCCTTCTTCGTTGGTGTCGCGCGCACCCGGCGCGCCGTAAACCTCCTTCTCAAGTTTACGCACGCGTTTCTTTAATTTCTTTTCTAGATTGTCTAGGAGTTCGCTGCGTATGCGTTTAATTCCGTCTTCAAACGCCACATTACCACTCATTTTCGTATACCTAATGTTGACGCGAATCACATAATATAAAGAAAACACTCGCGTAAGAACACCACGACACGTAATTAATATTATTAGGTACTAAACTAAACGAAAACAATCAAATCGCACTAGCTAATGCGTCTATAGGTATCGCGTTATAGGTATTCACTTATCGCGTAATGTAAACAGTAGGCGCAAGTTACTATCGCACTTCTGAGCTAAAAGATCACTCGAGTGTATATAATAAAATGTTTATTCAATAGGTAAGTTAATCTACACGGTATAACTCGCGAGTAGGCACGTGTTCATCTCTCAAGGGCCGCGGAAGACTGCCTAAGGGTCCGGCCCCCGCCCGGCGCGAGCGCGGCGTTCCCCGACCCCCGCTCCCCTCGCCGTTGCGCAGGAACGGCAGGATGCGTACTCTTTCACTACATACACGCGATTGTAAAGAAAGTGAAGCAAATATCATGAGGGTGATGGCCAAAAAGTAAGGCCCAATTAGCAGATAGTGAAGCGTAGTTAATTATACCTACAAACAACGAAGGCAAAAAAGTTCCGTTGAGCAATGAAAAGTTTCCTCACAATTTGTATGGCTAATTTTAGTCGCACAACGGAAAGTTTCATAGAAAAAAATATTGAGTGAGTTAGCATGCCCAACTTTTTGGTTCCCACCCATAAACAAATCAGTGTCAAAAAATACAGAAAATAAAATATAGTGTAATGATAATAAAAGCAGGGAACGTTTGATAAAATAGTGAATTGTAGTATAGTAACTAAAAGACGAGCGGTCAAACAAATTGTGGGGCGAACACAATATAAGTTAGTTACAGGGGGCGAACTCTCCAGGTTTATAAACTTTATGTTTAAGGAATTAGGTTACTATCTACCTACTTATCTACATTCATAAGGCTTAAATCTAATGGAGGCCTAATATTTTAATTTTCAGACGTTTACTGTTGGCTCCTAGGGCCACTTGCGCCAATAATATAAAATCGAACAAGATTTGAGACTGACAATTTCATACCATTGATACAATTTAACTGTAGGTATTTAAGACTAAATCTAGATTCAACTTGATGCTGCAAGTGACAGTGGGCGCATTTCTCGAAAGTCAATAGACTAATAATAAGTATTACTCAATACAATTTCATTTCCTACAAATTTACTATATGAATTGGGCAAGAACAAGCACAAAGTGGTTCCCACACCATAGAATTCGGCGTCACGGCAGACCTAGTCGCAGATGGCGAGATTAGATTGACGCTTTCAGAAGGGACTGGCAGGAGGCTGCACAAGACAGGGATGAGTGGGAGGCCTTTGCACAGCAATTGGATACTTTAGGCTTAACGAATATAGGTCATAATATTAACTAGTGCAATGTACCGCATTATTAATAGGTTAACACTAGTGAATTTTGAGAAATGGGTAACACAATAGTGAGCGAATTGTTAGAGCTGTAGGAACTTCATGAGCGCGTCGTGTATGAGCCTTGGGCTGGCGGCGCCGTCGGCGGTGTACCGCACGCCGCGCAGCGCGCCGTCCTCGTTGCGCACCACGCCGTACTCCCCCACGATGAACCCGTCCGACGTCCTCTCCTCGACGCGGTACTTGCGGTACTGCCGGCCCTCCACCACGTAACCCACTTTGCAACTATCGTCCTTGCACTCTTGACTCGATTCCTGCTCGCCCTGCCGTTGACGGTGCTCCTGCGTTGACATTGGCTCCTTTTCATCAATTTGGTAGACTTTCTCAGGCTGTACTTCGAACGACTGCAGTGTTGTCGGGAGCTCGGTTGAGACCGTGGTAGTATGCAAGGTCGTCGATGGTTGGGTTTCCTGCCAAGGAGTGGGAACCGGTATGTCCCGGGGCAGGTTAAGCGAGGCGGCAGGGCTGTAGAACTTTGCGGGTTCGCTGTATATCTTAGCCGGCTCGCTGTACACCTTGGCCGGTTCACTGTAAACCTTTGCAGGTTCACTGTATATCTTGGCAGGTTCACTATAGATCTTGGCAGGTTCACTGTAAACTTGTGCTGGCTGACTGTATATTTTTTCAGGCTCGCTGTATATTTCCTGGAGGTCAGGAAATGATTGGCCTACCGGTTTCTGTGCATTGTAATTAGTTATCGCTTGGGGCGTGTCATGTACTATATTAAAACTAACAGTTGTCAATCTCGTTCCCTGCTCCGTATCTATTGGCTGCGATAGGCCTTGAACAGAATTTTGTGGAGACGGTGACAGCGCTACAGATCTACCAAGTGGAACATTTTCAATGTTCTCTTGAATATCGTCAACTCTGTCTGTAATTTCTAACCTATCTTTTAATTTGTTTTGCCCTATGTGCTCTCTATGTGTATCATTCGCTACGTAATTCTTGATTTGTAATTGAAATGGATGAACTTGTTCAACATGGTGGGTCCCACGTGCCTCTTTTTTCGAATGGAGTTGTTTTATGAATTCTATGTTAGCACCCGCCATTTCTGGTGACATTGTATTTTTGTTGTTGTTTTCGTTATTCTTTGGCTCTGGCTCTGTGACCGGCGTCGAGGACGACTCGTGCGTCGGCGGGTCGTCGGCGGACGCCGGGGGCCCTCGCGGCCGGCTCCGCCCGACTGCTATCGAGGACGTGATGCTCACGGATATTACTTCTTCTTCTTCTTGGATTTTACTTTCCGTTACCGGTGAGCTCTGCTTATCTTCTTTTTCGTGATATCCTTCGTCTGGCACCGCCAACGGTAAAGGTGTCACCATTGCTAACGGCAGTATCTGTAATGAGGAAAGTATCTATAAGAATTAGGTATTATACATATATTTGTTACGCTTTTCCACATGCGTACTGCCGTAATATCAAAGAAGGGTAGTAGTAGTCTAAGCATTATAAACTCTATGAGTACTTAACCACATTAAATTTAAAAAGGCGTCTGCTATTACCATGTTAGACGCGTTCTTTGGTTATTACGGCAGTGTAGGTATCGGTTCTCAGATACAGGGTTATTCGTTGCAACTTGATTGCAGTTTATTTACCCTTCACACATCACAATCACGCATACATACGCAAACTCCGTAATTAGATTTTAGAGTTGTGCGTTAATAAAATTGTTTCTTTCTAAGGTCAAGAGTTAAACTTCTGTACAATCAAGATTAATCATTACAACTGTAGCTTAAATTATAACTAGCTGTTGCTCGCGACTCCGTCCGTTTAGAGGTTCCTTTATCACTTCTCACGGATAAAATTACCCAAGCCCTTCCTCGGGGTTCGATCTATCTCCATACTTCATCGAAATCGGTTTTGCGGACAGATAAACTTACTTTTACATCGACAATATTAGCACCTACAGTTGTACACATCTGGGGGCCTAAAATGGCTGCGTTTATCGTGTGACAAAATGTGGATAAAACATCCGTCACTTTTTGACACGTAGGTACTTATATTAAGTACGAGAGTGACGGATGCTTTATCCACATTTTTCACGCGACAAACGCAACCATTATTGGCCCGCTGAGCTTCCTAGCTAAGGACCCAACGAGTAACTGACTTTGTAAATATTTATATAGAAAAAAACTATTTAATTTCATTTAGTTATTTATATTATAGCTGTCTATGACGCGCTTTAGTCCTGTCATGCCCCTTCCTACGCTACTCTCGTCGGAATGTGTAAACAAAAAGTAGCAGCGTTAGAAACGCCGAGCCGCATTAATACCGCTCCAGCACGCCCACCGACAGCGGAAGCGGACCGGCTGCGACGACCTTAGCTGACTGTCACGGAGAGGCTGGCTCCGTATAAAATGCATTACTAATAAATATAATAATACAATGTAAGATAGCATTCATTAAGGAACTCAAGATCGTACCGTACCCAGCGCACCCTCTAAATTTCATATGGCTAAATGAGTTTCGACCAGTCAATAAAGTGCGAAGTAAATTAAACTTACATCACCTGCGGTCACGCTTGCTTACGGTAACACAAAAACAAACAGTTTGCGTTATCGTGTGTTGAATTATCTACTACAATTACTCTGTCCCGTAGAAATATTTTATGGTCAATGTCACGGTAGCGTTCGGGGTTGTGGAATACACCCAGCCACCCGGCCAGGCAGGATTTACGTCGCAGTTAGCGTAGTCCTGCTTACGAAGCTAGTGGTCCGGGTTCGATTCCCGGCAAAGGCAAATATTTAAGTAAAATTTTGGATCCGAAAGTTATAGAACTACCTAGAAGGGAAAAGAAATTCAGTGTCACTCTCGCAACGGCTGGCTTCAACTCAACGCGAATTTTCAAAGAATATTGTGCTTACGTTGTTAAGAAGTCAATAAGTAAACAAAAAAAAACTCTGTGTAACGAAAATGAACCATATTAATAGTTCACAACGGCAGAAAGTATAGTAGAATAGTTCGTTGGTTAATTCGATATAGAACCGATTATTAATTATCAGAATAACAGCAATCACACAACCGCTGAAAGTTACGAGTAGTTGACGAGCTCACGGCATGCCAGCCTTCCTCGACCCCGGCGCGCGAACAAACGGAGCAGTAAATACGAGGTCTCGTTAGGCTGGCTCGTCGAAGAGTTCGCCGTCGAACTCGCGGGCCGCGGCCTGCGCGTGCGTTGCCCGCGCCGTGACAGTGAAACGCAGAAGGTCGCATAACTCGGCTTCTAAAGCAATCATTAACCGTGCTTTAACCTGGAAGGCAGCATTACTCTCTCCGGGCGACAGGCCGCAAACCGTGCGACCAAAATATTAATCCATATGAAATGATTGAATTAATCAGTGTCATTTTTTCCTTTTAAAACATGTGCAGGCAAAAAAATGTAACAAAGAAATGCGTCATAACAAAAAATTATAGAATTAGTGTCATTTTTCCTATTCAAGAATGTGTAAGGGAAAAACTGGTCAAAGTGATTGTTGGAATCGCGACAAATAAGAGAAGTACTCATAACTATGTATTAGTGAGCCAAGTTTTATTAGAGAAAATACTTATTTCGAACTGAACAAACTACAACGTTAATTTTATTCGCAGTTTCGGTCTATCTACTTTTACTTCCACGTTACGTAATTACAACTGAAAAGCGACAAACCAGGTGTCCTTATTCGGACAAATACGAATGCTGTTAATTTAGTAGGGTATTTAAAATTAAACTGCAAAGTATTATAACTATCGGTCCAGTATTTAGTTACCGAAAAATCAACGATTTTCAATTTTTCATGAATTGCATGAGAATTCCAAGGCGGATGGCAGATTTTATTTAGCTAAACCCGTGTCTGTAGATACTTTGCACAGCTAACGTACTCACTTATACGCATCAATCGCATCTCATTTGGATTAATCCATTCGTGTTGTCATTGTCAATTGCTGATAATACTTACAGTATGTTTTATTTGTTGACGATTAAGATAAAATTGTTTTTTTGTTGTGTTTTTGTCTAGTTAAAAAAGAAACCTTTTTATAATATTGGTGAGTACACTTAGTTTCATTATTTGTCCAGAGGCCAATGTAAAACTATAGGTATCTTGTGTCTAGATTGGTTACAAGAGTTTTGGAAACTCGAGTGTAGCTAAGCTGACGGCTGCCCTTCGCATGGTCTTAAATTTTATGTGCTAATTTTTTTGGTCGAAAATGTTAAGTATAATATTGATTGGCATACTTCTTCTTTAGAATAAAGATTCTTTTGTCTCTAATTGTATAGTCAAAAACGTTAATGACTAAAAGGTTAAATCCATAATATTGTTAGGTCGAATTGTTATTTAGCATAACATACAATGTCCTAAAATTAAAATAATATGTTTGCTCATCATCATGTAACCCGTGTATCTGGGAAAGTTGGTTTCCAAACAGTTCCTTCGCTTGCGGCGACACTACCGCCGGCTGAGGTGCCTCACAAAACGTCAGTTTAAGGCAAGTTTGTGGTATAGCACGACATACCGACGGTACAGTACCCTAACCATGAGTTACAATTACCGTACTCGCTAGCGAGTCGAATGCTCTCTCCCTCGTACTCTATAACACACGTAAACGTCACTATCAGGGACGTAGCACTCGTACTCAGTACCGAGTACGGTAATTGTAACTCATGGTAAGGGTAGGGTTGTGATTCTTTCAAAAACACGGTCGGACGAATGAACGAGTGAATGTCGCAGCGGCGAGTTTAAGTAGTCCCGTCAGAGCGAACAAAACACATTGTAGCGCGTGCATTTTCAATTTGGCAGCATGTCTTCTGTCGATAAGATCGAACGTATAATAGAGAATGTCAACTAGTTTAGATTTTTGGCTTATCGTATTCTTCATTAAAAACAAAAAAATGCTGTAAAAAAATCATTTCGATACGTCTAATAGTTTCCGAGATATTGAATTTTAAACTTCGTATGCGGCGCTCGAAACCCGGCGGCTAGCGCTCACGGATGATGACGTCATCGTTTGGTTGCGGTACGCGCCCTTATATGAATGAGTGAGTTTACAGGGCTTCTATCTTTTTAACCGTAATAAATAGACAGTTGAAATTTTCACAGAATACGTGTTATTATAGATTCTATCGATTAATTTTTTTAAATGAACAATAATTCAAATCCCAAGAGGGGTCCCCGTACAAAAACCATGAAAAAAACCATTTTTTTTTGCTTTTTTTTTTTCATTTTAAGCTTAAGTTCTAGTCTAATTTTCATACTTTACGACTAAATAGAAATCTCAAGTAAAACTGCTACAAATAGGTGACAAAGCTGATTTTATCAACACGATGTTTTAAGCGGTCACCCATCCTGTTTTAGACTACGCTCGTAGTTGCTTAACTTTGGAAGTCGTAATTTTTTACGAATTCGTTTTGATGTGACTATGATAGTTATGGTTATCCATTGTTTTGTTTTACATACAGTTTAACCTGTTTAACTAAACTAACTGTCCGTTGCTGACCGGCTTTTCTGTTTGTAATGTTTGTCGAATAAGTTGGTTAAATAAAAATAGAATAATAATCAAGCACTTTTAATTTAGGGTTCACCGTATTCTACATAAAAATACCAAAACATTAATGCAAAAAACCGGGCAACAGCCTGTCGAACCATGCTCAGTGTAGGGTTCCGAAGCCGTTACTATTACTACAAACAAATTAGACCTCGCGAACTTTTGAAACTTAACTTTGCCGTTGGAAAACTGATATCCCCATACATCGATATAGGTCGCGGTCAGTTTACCAACACCGCAAATAAGTTTTCGGCAGGTATAAACATTTAAACCGTTTAACTCAAGAGCCAATGAAGTCTACTTAGTCGTGATAGTTTTCCTTTGAAGATATTTTTCATATTTTTTATTTGTAGTTTTGGCTGTAGTGGGGAGGGGACGACGACACTTGACTCTAACAAAAATTTGCGCTTTAAAGCTTTTCATAAACGGATACCTTTATTGAAATATTGTTTTCACAAATCCGCAATATTTTGGAAAGACCTATACAACGACACCCCACACTATGGGGTAGACGAGAAAAAAAAACTTCCCCACGTTACGTAAAAAAAAAAAATCATGATTTTACTTTTATTTAACTATGTTGGCGTGACTAATATGTATATTCATGCCAAATTACACGTTTCTAGTACTAAGAGTCTCTGAGCTAGGCTGCGGATAGACGGACACACGTCACACACACACACGCACGCACGCACGCACGCACGCACGCACGCACGCACGCACGCACGCACGCACGCACGCACGCACACACACACACACACACACACACACACACACACGCTATCTAAGCTATCTTGCATACACGAAATAACAGTAATAATGCTCAAAAACAGTTCAATAACTACCTACTTGCTACAGCGGCCGCTAATACCAACAACTAGCGAGAGAGAGAGAGAGAGAGAGAGAGAGAGGCGGTCTAGGTACCTAACTTATGGCGAGTGAGCCACTTGGCAGCGCCCGCCCGCGAAATTTGAAATCGATGAAATGAATAAGTACACAAAATATCAGAACTACTACCTAGGTCAATCAAAAACTCATGTTTTATAGTTCATTATTTTATACGGTACCTAGCGATATGAATTCTACATTAGGGCTATCACCAAAGTTAAGTAAACACCGCTTAAACATCGTGTAAGATTTTGTTGTTTGTTGTTTTACTACAGATTACTGTTTGGTCGTAAGTATGGAGTTTAGATTATTGTGTGACACCGAAATAAAAAGCTAATACAAATACAACCCGTACTTCGGCTTCCAAAATTAAGCAACTACCTACTTACAAGCGTATTCTAAAACAGGATGAGTGACCACTTAAAACATCGTGTTGATAAAATCAGTTTGGTCAAATATTTTTAGCAGTTTTACTTGAGATTGTTATTTAGTCGTAAACTATGAAAGTTCGACTGCAATTTAAGCTTAAAATAGCATCAAAATAATAAGCCATTATAAAAATATAATCCGTATAAAAATGCTAAAAAAACTGGTTATTTGTCATGTTTCTTGTATGGGGACCCCTCTTGGGATTTGATTTATTGTTCATTTTGTAATTTTAAACAAAAGAGTTTATAATAACACGTAATCTGTGAAAATTTCAACTGGTTACTTATAACGGTTAAAAAAATATAGCCCTGTAAGTAAACTTACTCAATCATATAAGGGGCCGTACCGCAACGAAACCATGACGTCACTCCAGTAAGATGGCGCCCGCACCCTTTAATATTTTTGACCGTAATTTCATACGTTCGTAGAATCAAAACTACTGGGTCTATTTGAATGAAACAAAAAGTAGTATGTTTGTTTATTTATAAGCTTTACTCTTACAAAGTTTCAAGCGATTTGGCGTACCTACTGACATTCTTCATTGGCTGCCTAATTGAGAATGCACGCGCTACAATGTGTTGTGTTCGCTCTGACGGGACTACTTGAACTCGCCGCTGCGACATTCACTCGTTCTGTCGTCCGACCGCGTTTTTGAGAGAATCACACCCCAGAATGCACGATCAACTTGACAGATGTAAAGTTTTTCGTAGAACTAGGCTACAACCGATGATGCTGTAAGCGTAACACTAATAACAGTGGACAAGAAGCCCTTGACACAGACTGGGCCATGCCCGTGGCTGCATGGAGTTATAGATAATTTTAGCGTGGGATGAAAACAGTTACCTATCGACTATTAGCTAGGTAAGTTGTAAAGGGCACTTTTCTTTAAGTTTAATATAAGCGCACTTCGTGGACTCCACTAGCAGCTATCTGTTGTTACCTATTTACCTCCTGTGATGTGAGCTGTTAAACAATAAGGCACCTCGTGTTTAGGGACCGTACAAAAAAAATAAAAAACAGAACCCATATAGGATCACACGTGCGTCTATCTGTCTGTCCGTCCGTCTATCTACCTGCCGATGAAAAGAAAATTCTGCGAAGTGACACGTTCTATGAAATGAGTTTCGACAAAACAATGGTAAACCGAGGCAAGTGGCAACTTTAAAACGGTGTAAATAGATAGTTATCATGGAAACATCTCCGGTTTACCAAGAATCTAAAGAAAGGTTTATTCTACGTGAGCTATGGTAAAGGCTGGTTCCATATTTTATAACTAACCAAGCGTAGGTACAGTCGAGTAGAAAAGTATTTAGGTGTGCATTCTTAGACCTTACTTTAAATTGAACTTTTATATGTTCTCGAATGTACTTCAAATAAGAGTAAACCTTGTCTAGGCTTACACTACACGAGGAAATCGCAGAGCCAGTTTTGCGCCACAAACTCGGGCAAAAACCTTTTTCTCCTGCCATAATTATGTTCATATACCTATCTTAAACACATATAATTTCCGATAAAGAATGTTTCGAGATTAAATGTCTCGCGAAGGCCGCCCAGTGCGTAGGTGAGCGCCGGGCAGCAGCGGACTGTCCGAATGACTTGTTAAATTGGGGCGATTTTGCCCCAATAATTGATATTGCTTGCTTTCATGCGTTGGTTGCGTAATGCAGGGTTCAGGTTCAAAGCGTATGTAGGTCGCTTGGAGGCTGAGCAGCTGATACAGCCGCTGTGTACCTATCAACTATCTTAGTAGGTCTGGCGACTAATTTAAATATTTGACTTTGTGTAAAGAGGGAGAGGGTAGATTACAATTTAAATGTTATAATGTTTTTTAAAAGAATAAAAAAACACGTAATGTTCTGACGGTATAGGGTAAGTATCGCTGGAGACCCACACGGAGGAGTAATATTGTAGATGATAAATGAATCACTTTTCGCTAATTTGTGTTTTATTATTTAATTTCAGAAAATATGGTTATTACAAGAATATAACTGAATAGTAATAAATTATTTTTATGAGGGTAAAATACACAGACACGAGCTTGTGTCTGCTTCTATTTCAAATTTTCTGGAGACTGAGCTAAAAGATCGATATCCGAACAGATCAAACAATTTTGAATTTGGAAAGATTTAAATCGAAATGTAAGAGTGGCCAGGTACGTAAAAAGGAGGTTCTAACAACCTCGTTACAATACCCGGGCTGGCCTGGAAAGAAAAATCCTGAGCTTGGAGTGAAGGATTTTTCTTTTACAAAAGTTCGTATAAAATAAACTTAAATTAAATGGTGGTGGTTGAGGTGTTAGATGAGGTGAGTGAGGTGAAAATGTAATATATAGTGGGTATGTACAGTGGGAAGCAATCTATTACTTTCATTATACACCTTACATTCATCATTCAATCATAGTTATGGCCGCATATATCGCAGGTCATAACACCATTCATGTAGAGTATTCTCCTATTAATTAGGTAGAGATATACTCCATAGAAGGTCCCGTAATGGTGTAGGCTTTTTTAGGGATCAGTCACCAACCGCTGATGTAGTCTAAGATGATAAAGTTCCTATATACAAGTATTCTATAAAAGTAAAGTTCTCACTAAGAGAAACATGGCGTAGGTAAAGCTTATAAGCTTAAAGTTTAAGCTTGGGTAAGTATCCCCGCCTGTCACGCGGGAGACCGGGGTTCGATTCCCCGCCGGAGAGCCATTTCTGACGGTATAGGGTAAGTATCGCTGGAGACCCACACGGAGGAGTAATATTGTAGATGATAAATGAATCACTTTTCGCTAATTTGTGTTTTATTATTTAATTTCAGAAAATATGGTTATTACAAGAATATAACTGAATAGTAATAAATTATTTTTATGAGGGTAAAATACACAGACACGAGCTTGTGTCTGCTTCTATTTCAAATTTTCTGGAGACTGAGCTAAAAGATCGATATCCGAACAGATCAAACAATTTTGAATTTGGAAAGATTTAAATCGAAATGTAAGAGTGGCCAGGTACGTAAAAAGGAGGTTCTAACAACCTCGTTACAATGTATTGGTTATGTACCTAAGTATAGATAATATATACTTTTTGATTTCGTGATTTGAAAACCGATTGGAAAATTTACCGAAATATTATTATAAAAAATACCATTTACTTTGCAAGCATCTCATAGCTAGGTATGTGATGGATTCATCACATACCTATTACCTAACGTCAGCAGCCCGCATTAAAGTTAAGCCCAGGGGCCCTAGACAAGATGCATGGCGAGAATGTTATCGTTGTCGAAAATGTTTAGGACTGACGTTCGCGTTGACAGTTTTCGAAAAACGTTTACTTAAGCGTTATGCATCTTGTCTAGCCCCACAGAGGTCCTAGACAAGATTGATGCATTCGGCGTTCGTTATCGTTATCTTAAATGTACGATTGACGTAAGCTGTCAGACGGTCGCGTCGAGCGCCTACGTCAATTCCATCAATATACATTTTGTCAGTTTTCGATAATCGTTTACGTTAGCGTAAAGCAAGTTGTCTAGCCTCGCAGAGTTGTTACAAGCCTGTCTTTTACTTAACGTAAGGGAACTAGTTCTTATGTCGGTTTCGGGTCGGCTGATAGCCAAGAACTCGCGTAGTAATGAAACTCTAAATAGTAGCATCCGTTCGTAAGAATCGGTCTTATAAAAATAGTGATAATAACAGGCGCAGGTAAATGGTATTTAAAAATATTTGCTTGATTATATTAATTGCCATACACACCCAAGGACACTACTGGAATAATTTACGACCGGCCAGCTCAAGTAAACTAACTCAGTCAAATTGACGGTGGCGTCCCACAATATTTTTAACCAAAAGCTGACTTCAAGCAGTTTGACTGACCTATTATGATTTATGACCTGGTATCTGAAAGACCGAGCGTCGATCGGGTAGAAAACGATTTTTCCGAAGATGACAACTTGAGAGATTGATTTTTTAGAGCCGTTTTCGTGAATGAGATACAAATATATATTTAATGTAGGTAATATTATGTTTTCTATGAAACCCTCGTGGAACCAAGATCCAACCGACTTAACGTCACGTGACCGAGTCGCTTAAAAACCCCATATACGATACGATCCATCGTCGTTACGATCCGTCGGGTCAGGGGCTCTACTTTGAAATCCGCAATTCGAACTTCGAATCGCCTCGTCACTTTCTTGCGAATTAGTGACGCGTCGAGAGCAAAAGGGATAGCAATAGACGAAGTTCGAATTACGGATTAAAGTAGAGCACCAGACTGAAATCGAACGATGGATTGTATACGTGTGGCAATAACACATCCAAATTTCAATCGAAATATGAAACGTCACGATATCGATTCAGATTGATCGTTACGACGGATCGTTCCGTATATGGGGCCCTTTACTTTGGTCAACAGTGAAGTAGGTAGGTACTTCAATAAATAAATTCATATTAAACACTGAGTCGCGCGACCTGAGGGTTTAATAATAATAGTCTAACGCACTCGCAATCACAACCGACTTCAAAGTGGAGCAATTGTTTTCATTTTGTATGCGGGCAAGCCTTCCATTTTCAAAATAAAAACGATCGTGATTGCGAGTGCGTTAGACAATAAGCCCTCGGGTCGCGGTCGCAAACATTGAGATGAGAAGCCGATATAAAATGTAAAAAGTTCTTGTTCTTGCTTGTTCTTGATTGCTTGTTGATTTAAGTTAACTGGTTCAATTTGGATTATAACAATTTCCTAAAATTGTCCCATTCCATTTGCACGTCTCACTTAGGACAGGTTGTTTAAAAGTTCAAGTTGAGAATAAAATGTATTATTTTTCTTTGTCTCCATTATCGAAGCTTATAAGGTATTAATATACGGCACAGGGCTAAGCCGCAGGGAGAGGCAAGCAAACCAGTTCTCATTTACCAGATCGCGTGGTTTTAAATAACGCGAATGCAAATAAATCAAGGGGCCGAGTGATGATGGTGCACCGAGAGCGCGAGAACTGGCGCGCCGCGGGCGGCCGCGAACTTATTCGGTCAGTTGTAAGTACCCACTCCCCAGGATTAATGCCATACAGTTTTTACGGATTATGCTCATGCTCATACGAAGTTTTTTTTTATTTTTTATAATAAATTGTTAAAATACTTTGACAACGCGTTGGCCTCGTTGGTACTTAGTAACCCTGCCTACGAAGCTAGCGGTCCCGGGATCGATTCCTGGTATGGGCAAATATTTCTGTGATGAGCGCGCGTATTTATTTCATTGCGCGCATTTTTCATTTGTTTCTGTGTCCTTGATATTTTCTAGTTATTTCTCTATACTTATTTATATTTATAATATCGTAGTTAGTACCCAAGTACAAGTCTAGAGCTTAATTTCTTTTTTCATTAATGCAGTTTCGTCAAAAGTTATGTCAGTCTTATGAAGAGTTGCAGTGTATGTTTATACAATAAATGATGTACCTAAATTTGAATTTGAGTTTCACGCAATCTCGAATGTTCTTTCAACCTGCCTGCTCTACGACTGTTGTTACTTACATTGTAGTGAATATAGTCATCGTTCAAAGATTCAATGGCCAGCACGTCCGCCAGGCGTGCGCGCCGCATGCGCATGACAACAGGAAGTAGACCAGTTCGGCCCTCTGCAGCAGACCGCTCTGCTCGCAATCCAGTTTGATAAAGATCACACTGACATTTTAGGGCTAAAGCATCCGCCATTGATCGTCCGGCGTTGCCCACGTTAATGTGCAATATTTTATTGTTCTTAAAATAAAACAGCAATGATTGAGCCTTCACATTGCGATTTTATTGGTAGATTGCAAGTTCATATTGTATTTTAGTAAGCACTGGGCTGAACCGATTTCGATAAAATTTGGTATGGAGGAAGAATAAACCCCGAGAAAAGACATAGGGTACTTTTTACCCGCGATAAACGACCTCTAAGCAGACAGAGTCGCAGGCAACAGTTAGTACAGTGTACCTACAGGTGACCCAGAACTTGTCGTAAAGGTTACGGTAGAAGAATCCAGAGCATAGTGTTAACTTTCCCATAGTTTCCCTTTTTTTCAATTTTTTATTACGTATAAAAATTTGAAAAGTGACGTAAATTAAAGCAAAAGGATATCACGAATAAAAGTAGACTTGATTGATTCCTGAGATAAAAAAGTGTTTATACCTTCTAAAAAACATCTGAGGCAGCACCAAAATAACTTTAAATAGAAAATTAGTTCATACATAAACTATATTAAAGCGAAAAAAAATCGTCGGTCTTAGGCAGGAGGCAGGACACATGTATTAGCTCAAGCAACGAAGCAAACTCAGGGGAAATAATTCGTGTATAAGCGAATTTTGGCATAGTTGTAGGGAATGGTGTTTTAAACCACATACTAAAAGTACTGACGGGTGGGGGTGGAGCGTTCGGGTGGGGGGGGATCTAAAGGTCCCTTTTTTTTAGTTTTTCGTAAATAACTCGTAAACGGTGGCCCATAGCAAAAAGTTTTCCATTACATGATTAATCTGCATAAAATTCTCTACAAAAAAGTTTTAGACATTGTTTCTCTGGGATCAATATTTAATGAGATATGGAGGGAAGAATGATTCCCGAAAGGCCATAATCGGGTTTCCATTGTAAGTCGGCCCTTATATCAAATGGGCTCGGGCTTTTTTTGTGGGTGTCTCTTATAGTGAAGATTATTTATGCTGAGTATCAACATCTTAATTGTGACAGTTCTCGACTTATAATTTTTTTAAGATTTTTTTTAAATTTCCTGTTTTTCGGGATGTATTCAAGCGATTTGGTTCAAACTTTGGGATGATGTTCTTTTTATAGATTTGCATCGCCTCCCAAAAAACAAATACTAGTTATCATATAAAAAAAAAACAAAATGAAGACCAAATAAAAAATAAACATTATTTTTTATGTGGTTGTAAAATAGTGACACCTCTAGATTTTTTTCTCAGAATAGACCATACATTGGCACTACTACTTGCCAAAATAACAAAATTTTCTAGGCGGTACTTCCTATCAAAAATCAGCAATAAGTGTGGCCAATACCCTAAGCAATAAGGCAAAATCAGGGGAAAAAACTCGTTTATAAGCGAATTTTAGCATAGTTTTAGAGGACGCCGGTGCTTTAAACGGGACTCCTTTGACACGCATATTTTTTTTATGCATAATGTATCATTACGCATAGAATCGTTTGTCATAACACTCTTTTAGGCTGACATTGCCGAAGTTAATAAACGTCCGTTGTGTAGATTAAGTTAAATTAGGTAAGGTTAGGTTATAATAATAATTAAAACAAAACCCTTTCTATTGTAAAAACCGTTTTATGACAAAAGGTTTTATGCGTAATGATACATTATGCGTAAAAACCATTATGCACTTGACTGGTTTTCAGTTTTTTTTTGTTTTTTGTGTTAGTACTATGTACATAATAATCATGCCAAATTTGTCGCTTGTGTGTTTTACCATCGTTTGTAATGAAATGTTTTTTTTATCTTCATTTTGTATTGAATAATACAAACTGACAATGTCCTAAACAAAGCAAGAAGGACGAAGGTCTTCGATCATTGAGTGCGAGCGGGCTTTGCCGCTCCTATTTACACTCCCTGCAAAGAACCTTGTCGCAGTATATTATACTTCCATGTATAAACTGAATTCGCACAATTTCACACTGAACGAATTTTACGATTTAGATGTTAGTGCGTAAAGTATAGTAGGTACTTACTAGGTAGATGTAAGTGTCCAATTAGTTTTTACTTCTAAAGTTGAATAGGTAATTAAGAATAGTTAGTGTACATCGGTATTTAATTTTTTACATGATTAATTTTTAGTACTGGGTGATCGAAAAATAATTATTGTACCTGTTTAATTTTTACATGGTTAATTTTCGGTACTGGGTGGTTAAAAAATAACTTAACCTAACCAAGCCTATTTGGATTCTGGATGGTCAAGAAAAACACTCTCTTTCGCATTTATAATATTACTAGGATTAGGATTTTTATTTTTATTTATATACCTGCCATACTTAAAGAAATGTAAGTTTGTTTTTTATTGTCCATCTTCTTCCTTCCATATCTCATTAAATGTTGATCCCAGTAAAAAAGTGTAAATATCTTTTTTGTAGAAAATTTTATGCAGATTATTTATGTGATGGAACATTTTTTGCTATGGGCCACCGTTTACGAGTTATTTAAGAAAAACTAAAAAAAGGGACCTTTACATCCCCCCTACCCGTTAGCTTCTACCCCACCCATCAGTACTTTTAGTATGTGGCTTAAAACACCATCCCCTACAACTATGCCAAAATTCGCTTATTCACGAGTTTATTGAATACAGAAAAAAAAATGCATCTTTTTTATTTGGTCTTTATTTTCTTTTTTTTATTTGGTAACTAGTATTTGTTTTTTGGGAGGCGATGCAAATCTATAAAAAGAACATCATCCCAAAGTTTGAACCAAATCGCTTGAATACATCCCGAAAAAAAGGAAATTTAAAAAAAAACTTAAAAAAATCATAAGTCGCGAACTGTCACAATTAAGATGTTGATACTCAGCATAAATAATTTTCACTATAAGAGGCACTCACAAAAAAAACCCGAGCTCATTTGATATAAGGTCCGACTTACAATGGAAACCCGATTATGGCCTTTCGGGAATCATTCTTCCCTCCATATCTCATTAAATATTGATCCCAGAGAAACAATGTCTAAAACTTTTTTGTAGAGAATTTTATGCAGATTAATCATGTAATGGAAAACTTTTTGCTATGGGCCACCGTTTACGAGTTATTTACGAAAAACTAAAAAAAGGGACCTTTAGACCCCCCCCCACCCGAACGCTCCACCCCCACCCGTCAGTACTTTTAGTATGTGGTTTAAAACACCATTCCCTACAACTATGCCAAAATTCGCTTATACACGAATTATTTCCCCCGAGAGGCAGTATTTGGTCTTCGTTGCTCGAACTATATTGCACCTGCATCGGCCCGGATTGCCAGAGGAGATGAGGTTCGAATCCTGCCTAAGACCGACGAATTTTTTTCGCTTTAATATAGTTTATAAGTTCGTTGTTGTTCAACAAGGGACTAAAACAAGCCATAATGACACGAGATGTTTAGCCACGCGAGCGAGCCAGCGAGCGAGAGTGGCTATAGTTCGAGTGTCATTATGGTTGTTTAGTCTCGCGTTAAACACTCTACTTTTCACTTTGAATGCGAGGAAAAAAAACAACGTTCAGTGCCGGATTAGCCACGTACCTAGCAAGAGTAGCAAATGCAACGGGCCCCGCGCATCCACGTCTAACCTCTAAAATGCTAGTACTTACATCAGTATGCGTATGCGTGTACTCATATGCATCAGGGTTGACGATAAGATGAATAATCCAGTCGATATTCTCCACCAGAATAACCTAAAACAAACACCCACGCAAAATAGGTGCATATCTAAGTCGCTCAGTTGCGGAAAAAAGACCGCCACAACCTGTAACCTAAAACAAACCCAGGGGTCTCTTTATAGAATTTGTTACGGACCCCGACGGGCTTGCTCAATCCAGCACTGAAGAAGTTCCATACACATTTACAATATTGATTACAAGAAAGCTAGAATAGAAAAAAAACAATAATTTTTTGGGGTTCCCCATACTTAGAACTGAAACTCAATTTTTTTTTCATCAAACCTATACGTGTGTGTTATCTATGGATAGGTCTTCAAAAATGATATTGAGGTTTCTAATTTTTTTTTTTTCCAAACTGAATAGTTTGCGCGAGAGACGCTTCCAAAGTGGAAAAATGTGTGTCCCCCCCCCATAACTTCTAAAATAAGGTAGATTTGAGGCTGAGGCTTTGAAGGCTGGTAGATTTTTGACGTGTAAAAGTGCCCGTGCGGCCTACTTACTGAATAAACATCTTTTTTTTATCTTTTTTTTAAGGGAATGATAAATGTAAAAATAATATATGATGTACATTACCATGCAAACTTCCACCGAAAATTGGTTTGAACGAGATCTAATTATTAGTTTTTTTTAATACGTTATAAATCGTAAACCGCATTTTACCTTTCATTCAATCAACTCCAATATAATATAAGAATAAAGAAAAACATTTATTTAGATGTATAGTGGTACGGAACCCTACGTGCGCGAGTCCGACTCGCACTTGGCCGGTTTTCTGTTTTTTATTTCATTTATGCTAACATGACGTTTGTAGCAGCTTATCGTATCTTCGAATTATAACGACGTATACTTAATAGGTACTGATGATCGGGATTTAAACACAAACATCCGAACATCAATAAATGTATATACTTCCACATTTATAATATACTTCAGTACCTAGGAACTCTTTATAGTTAAACATGCACTGCCCTTTAATTTAAAAAGCGTTTAACATTGTTAATGATGAACGGCATTTCGTAATTATCATTAAAATCCTTATTGGAAGGCTTAATCGTTGTCAATGTCCATTCCATGACCGAGGTGTTGGTTCATTCCATATGAGATGAGTCTGACGAGCTGGCAACCTCTGAAGATATCCAATGACCTGACATTTACCAACAATTTTTCGTAATTTTTTACCATGTAGATAAGTACCTATGTATGTATTTCTAAATGAATTAAGGTAATACTGTCAATAAGAACTCAAATAAGTACCTACTAAATCTTACTAATATTATAAATGCGAAAGTTTGTCTGTTAGTTTGTTACTCCTTCACGCTGCAACGACTGGACGGATTTGGATGAAATTTGGAATGGAGATAGCTTTCCTTAGATTAACACAATGGCTAATTTTTGAGGCGGAAAATTTAAAATTACCCGAGTGAGTACGATAGTGAAGGACTTGACAGAAGCGCGCGGAGCTGACCCCATGTGCTTTCTGTTCAGTCCTCTTGAGTAAATCTCTTTAATCGAACAATTGTCCTCGCGTGTGATATCCATGGACGCTACCCGTCTCTGAGAAAACGTTGGCAACCGCTTTGATATATAACTAAATGAAAAGCAAGCTTTAAAAACCCGACTGCATTTTTTGTTATTGTTATTAAACCCGTTTATTAATGCTACTATATATTCGTATATATTTGAGATGGTCACATTAAGGCCCTTCAAATGATACCTATATTGTATTTATTTATTTATTTACTTATTAAAAAGATACACTAATAAAATTTACACAATTAAGGTTTTTTTTTGTTGATATAAATAATTGACATTTTGCCATTGTTGTTATTTCAATTTTAATAGTTTATCCTATGTGACCCGAGATGGTGAAAGGATTCTAACAATGCCACACACATTTAAATCGGCTCAGGCGTTTAGAAGTTATGGTGGAATAAAGAATCGTAAGATAGATACATAGGTACATGAACCCTGAAAACATTACACTCCTTTTTTCGGGCAGTCGTATAAAAAGAGGGACAAACGAACATCCTCGCATCTCTGCCCTACCAAGACACATGGCGGTCAGACAAACCCCCTGTAGCAAAAGGAACCTCATTAGTAACGGAAAAGGATTGAATCTGCTTTTTCTATTAAATTTGAGATATTGCCTATTAAATTTGGCTTATGCATGGCGGCAGATCTATGAAATGATGTTCAACAGCGAGGAAGGAATCCAAACCATGAGCCCGCAGAACAACCCGCGGCAGCCTTGGCAGTCAGTGATCTAATCGCTTTCGTAAGATCTTGTATAATTTTACACACAGTTAAAATATTAAAAGCAACGCAGTAAATATAATGTTTGATGTTCAGCCTGGTTGGTTGGTTGGTTTCAGATTCTTTAGAACTTTGTCGCATGTGATGGCACACATCGAAACATGTATATTAGTTCCAGGCTTATTTTTAACCGACTTCAAAAAGGAGGTTCTCAATTCGTCGGGATATTTGTTTTAACGTGAGTCAAGTTGTTTCCCCATTTTATTAGTGATATGTCAAAGATAGAGAGATCATGAAAATCACAAACCAAGTCTAGGCAAATACATATACGGTTGGTGGGCAATATGGTTACTGAGAAGATAAGACGAACACTGTTCCAGAAACTCGAGGTAATTATATATCGATCAAAACAAAACCCGTATCCTAATGAGTATAAAAGGGGGCTCTTAATAACCTTATAATGCGTTTACTTAATTACAAAAACAATCGTGTCTTAACCAGACGCAAGAGTTATGCGAATCGAAATGTGGAAGCGGCGAACCAACGAAGTGACCAGCACGAATTAAACCAAAATAAATAAATATAAGATTGCATACCAGAAATAGCATCCATGTAAATTCGTTCATCTCGTCGCTGGTTGGATCTTGACCGTTACTGGATCGACAACGACATATCCACTCGGTCAGGGATGCGCGGTAAAGTCATCTTTGAAAACTACAAAATCTGCTGAGTCCTAGATGTCATATTCTCGAAGAGGCGGCGGCTCCTGGCAACTTGTAAAACTAAGCGAAGTCTTCAAGCGTGTTCGATTTTCGAACAGGCAGAAGCGGTTCACTTCTAGTACGCGTGTGCCGTGCGCGCGCGCCGCGGTCAACTACGCCGCTCAACAATTCTACAGTGACCTTCCCAATTAAGAATTAATTCATTACTGCACTTTCTTATGACGCGTCGGGTCTAGCGATGCAGGAGAGTGATAATAATGAGTACAATTTATTGAAACAGATTTAATAAACATTTGAAAAATATACAACAATCTCTTTTTTTTTAATAAGAAGAGAGATGTGGCTCATGGTTTCAGCTGTGGGGATGGCTCGGTTGCTCTCAGTGGCCGTAGTAGGGGTCGTGTTGGTAGGGCAGCGCGGGCGCCGCGTACTGCTGCTCATACTGCACGGGGTGCGCCGGCGCGGGGTAGCTCGGAGCCTGGAATGTTACAAATACACTGAGAAAATAAGGTACATTTGGCGACGTATAACTAGCTTCCTTAGTTGTTAACAATGTTTGTTTACCTCTTATGCAATTACTATGATAAATAATATGAGAATAGTACCTACTTAATAACAACGATAAAATAAATTGATTAATATCTATTGGATTTAGAGATAACCCACTTATTCATAAACGTGCTATAGCTAAAGGGTGCTTTAAATAGGATTCATTGTTACATTTAAATTTGACAGAAAAGATTACCTACTTTAACCAAAATAGGTCTCTTGTATGGTTATGAATAGGTTGTAAATTTATTTTAGTTTTACCCACTGACCATTATCATAATGGTTGTTATAGTGTAATCTATACACATAAAATGCGTTGTCCTGACTGACGGATCAACGCACAGCCTATACCGCTGATCGTAGAGAGACCTGAATCTTGGAGGATGTGTTCGTTGTATGACGTAGGCATTCGATAAGAAAGGATTTTCCGAAATTGTACCCCTAAGGGGTGAAAACGGGGGCAAAGTTTGTATGGGACAACGTGATTCCTTGGTCCAATCTACTTCAAATTTTGCATAAACATTCTTTAACAGAATTGATTGAAGACATGTTTCGTATTTTATTGAAATTCATCCTTTAACGGGGTTAAAAAGGGGTAGAAACTCCTTAGTGCTTTTGATTTAAATTACATTTTATTTTGAGACATGTTTCAAAACTCAATCCGATTTTATTCAAAAAAGGTTGAACTCACATAAAAGCTTGGTGCAATGCAAATAATATGTACTCTTTAAAATTGGAATGTCTCGAAAGTCACCGTACTAAGTATATTAGTACCACATTTTAAGGTTTACAGCAGTGCATGCACTTTTAGGACAGGGCTCCATAGGGACGTAGAGTTCGAAATTTGGAATGGTAAAGAGCCCAAACCGCTGGGTCTAGAGATTCCAAATTTGGAACGTAGGTTCCTTATGAGGTCTAGGGGTGCACTAAGAAAGGATTTTCCGAAAGTCGACCTCCAACGCGAAGAAGTAGGGGGAGTAGCGGGAAACTAATTCGACGCGTACAAAGTCGCGGGCAGCCTCTAGTACCTAGTACCTTACACATTCGGGACCCCTAACTTTTAATATAAGTCGCGCTCGCCACGAACTTCATCGGTGTGTTCCTATAACCACCTCAAATAAATCATCATTATTTCACAAGATTCAGGAATATTATTTTATACTAGAGGATGCCCGCGACTTCGTACGCGTAGAATTAGTTTCCCGCTACACCCCCCATTTTTTCCCGTTGGGGGCCGATTTTCGGAAAATCCTTTCTTAGTGCTCACTTACATCATGAAAGGAACCCCTGTACCAAATTTCAAGTTTCTAGGTAAGTACAGTAGTTTCGGCTGTGCGTTGATATGTCAGTCAGTCAGTTTTGCCTTTTATATATATGATGAATGACCCCTCGTTTTTATTTCGGCGTAAGGAGAAAATGACCACCGAAAAATATAATAATTAATAAGTAATCAATGGAAACAACATTTTTACCTAAGTTTTTAACCCCAAAAACAAATATTTACCATAACATAGGTATAACTACATTGTTGGCTACGAATTCACGTATCTCGGATTGTTTACTTTGGTAGGAACCTACTTCTGCTGTGAGACCTTGCTTCTTGACAATTTTTATGATTCTAGGTCAACGGGAAGCACCCCGGGTTTTGATTGAAGTATTTGCGAGTGTTAATCAAATTATGCAGTAAAATGGTTGTATTTTTTAACTGCGTTGACTTTAAAATGTGATTTTAACACTTTCAAGGGACCGTAGACTTAATTATTTGATCGACATAGGATATAAGACAGACAGACTTACTGACCCGCAGTCCCGGGTGCCTTTCAAATCATAGTAATCGGAGCATTTTAATTTTTACTTTTTATGCTACTGATTGATAGGTGTATTAAATGTCCCTAACTTGACTATGGTAGATTAGAAAACTGATGCGAAAGTTAAACTCACCTGAGGGTAGCTATGATAACTTGGCTTCTTTTCCACTTCCACATGCGGCTTCTTCTTCAGCGCCAGATGGTATTCCAGGAGCTCTTTCAGCTTGAGCTTGGTGGACAGCATGTTGGCCGCCAGGGCCTTGTCGAAGGCCTTCAGCTCCTTGATCTTGGCCTTGATGGCCCAGAGCCCGTCCTTGAGCAGGTCCAGCTTGCCCGGCTGCAGGTCCTGCTCCTGGTAGTCCTCGTGGTCGTACGCGGGCGTGTCGTACGCCGCGCGGTACAGCTGCTGCTCGTCTGCGTCCAGCTCCGAGAACCGTGGCACGTGGCGGGGGAGCACTGTAACGTCATGAGTTACAATTACCGTACTCTCTAGTCGAATGCTCTGTTCCTCGCAGACCTCGCAGTATCCTTACTGAGTACGAGGGACAGCATTCGACTCGCTAGCGAGTACGGTATTGCAACTCGTGGTAAGGGTACCTGCAGGTTAGGTACATATTCGATTATCCATGATGCGAGGTCGGGTAGGAAAATATGAGTCGCTATAAAAATGTGAAACGCTTCAAGATTTTGCGTGTCATCCTTGCGTAGGGGCCATGCTAACCTACTCTGTATCGTTCCAATTTCAGTATATGTACTGCCGAAGCAAGAACACAACATACGTATGGGGCGTAGGCAAAGCATCTAATACTTAACTAACCACGATTTTCACGAGCATTTCTAAAGGTGTTATGGAATAAAAGGACGGTGATGTCTGCTCTGAATGTTCGGTTTTATGTAGGTATTTCTAAGTATAAAGTGATGTTATTGGAAGTTACGTTACGTTACTCTGAAGACTTTTATAATAGGTTGATAAAAAGGATGATTAAATGTCTCCCGAAACATTTCGAAAAGTCTCTTACAAAATATATTTTTGTAGGTTATCGCCGAGTTGAAACGTTATTTTAAAACATCGTGGTACATGTAGGTACATGATAATATTAACAGTATTTACCTGGAGTTAACACCAGGAGCAGGCAGACGGTGCAGGCCAGCGGAAACATGGTGGGTCCGAGTGCGTCACGTCACGTCTCACGTCGCGGCAGTTTGCACAGGCGGCAGCGGCGGGCGCGGGCGGGAGAATGCGGGCGATGCGGTGAGATATTCAACGTCTGAGACTTTACTTGAACATCCACCCTCATTTTTTTATAAAAAACAAAATGGTGAATAGGGAACATGAATAGAGAAATACAAATGTGAGCCATATTTTTTATATCTTACATACATAATAATACCATTTAACAACCTTAAGGTAGAACAGCGAAACTGAGGGCACAGGATAATTTAAATTTTCTTTGCTAACCATTTGGTAAAATTTACCAAAGCAACGATGTGTCGTCTTTATATTTACACACCTAGTCTAAAACAAAGTCCCTTTCCGCGTCTGTCTGTCTGTCTGTATATTCGCTAACTCCTAAACTACGCAACAAAATTTGATGCGGTTTCACAGTTAAATACGTACGGAAGGTTGTTATGTATAATAAATTCTGGTTTATGCACGTAAACAGAAAACTCACATAAACTGAAGCGAAGCGGGCTGGTCGCTAGTAATTAATAAAAAACAAGATTCACAAATCCAGTAAGTAGCTATTTCAGCGACAGACGGGAATTGAGTTTTTTAGGTAACGAGATGCATTACTTATTTCGAACAATTACGATATTGTACAGTGGGTAAGAAGATAACATAGTCTGGTAAGTAGTCACGTCCTTAATGCAAATTTGGTGAATCCGGGTTAGCAATTAATTTGACACTAAAAATGTATACTTGTAGTTATTTATTTATCATATTAACAGAACCTTATTAAATTACGTATACATTATAGGTACGGCTACAATAGATATGGCTACGATAGATACGGCTAGTAAATATCTTTACAGCTTAAATCAAACAACGGTCCTTAAAATATCTTTGCTCCAACGAAAATGAAACATGGAAGACACAGAATTAAAGGCGTAGATTACTTAAATAATAAATAATAATCTCTTGGTTAATAAAATAACACAAACTGATCTGGACTTAAACTAGGTTGTGAGCACAAAACAACTGTTATTTTTATCCATTTAGAAGACATTTGATTTAGGTACATTAAATTAAAATAAACAAGGTTGATATTCCCTGGTTCCGAGTTCAAAATAACAAGAGAGTAGGGAGGGAGGAGGGAGGGTACCGGAAGACGTAAATGAGTGAAGTGTCAAATAGTTAACTCCTGTGGCTTTTGTTAACATCAGCGGCAGGAGAATCCTTAGTCGTGGTTTGCCGGCAGGAGCGATTACAAGCTAAATATCTATTTAAAACGAGATCTACAGTCAAAAGTACTAGTATCTCTACGGCCATCGCACCAATTATATGTATTTGTACCCTTATTAGCAGCGGCATAGGGCGTATAGATATTTTTGAAGCCTTGGGAATATGTATTTATTTCTGAGTACTTCAATTTTTCAGATACTTTAAAACTTAAAAAATCAAGTGATAGTCCAACCGCCAATGGAAGCAGAACACTAACTAAACTACGTCAGTGCCTGACGAAACAGTTTTGATTGGCCGTTGAACAGAACCACGTGGCGTGGTTTAGTTCTTTTGCATTTCGTTAAGTAGGTACAATTATTTTATTTTTGGGACAAACTTTTGTTCCGGGCTGTACTTTTTTTGCACAGTCTTCAAGACGATTGTATCGAGCCCTGACGCATATAGAGAAAATATATACTTAAATACATAGAAAACCTCCAAGACTCAGGGACAAATACTCGCGCTCATCACACAAATATCTGCACTTACTGGGATTTGAACCCGGCACCGCTAGCTTTGCAGGCAGGGTCACTACCAACTAGGCTAATGTGTCATTTGTTAAAAGCAGTAGGTACCTAATAAGTAACTTGAAACGTATTGATCCCAAGTCCAATCAAAGCGTTACGGTACCCATGTGGCGCCGAATAAAGTTACACCGAACGTGGACAGGTGTACACCCTCGCTGTATTCGATGGTTGTGCATCACGGCAAATCTATGTGGGGATTTCACGGAAGTGTAAAATACATCATAGTTTTAATGATAGACGAGATGTCTGACGTGCGAGGCTCGCTCGTGACTGCTCGGAGTCAAGGCGAACCAGTGAAATTGCTTTTTAACAGCCAAAACGATTAGGGAAACGAAGGAGCGGTTCTAAAAAATTATTGGTTAGTTTTATTATTGATTGGACTTGATTCCCTAAATAAAGATGCAAGTAATGTGTTTACCCATTAGGGCACCTTCTGTGTAAAAAGATGAATGTTCGTGAAGATTAATTACTCTACGTTGCCAATCTTTTGGAGCGTGATTATTTTTTAAATATTCATTGGAAAAACGATTAGAATATCGTAAAAAAGTCGATTAAGGAGTTGAGTATTAAATGGGTATTGATGGGGTATTTATGACCGATTGAAAGTTAGCTACGATTTCGTTCGATGAACATTCTTTGCCGCTATTTTCTCGGGGCGTGTGGAAAGGAGTTACTGCGTTTATAATATTCCGATATTTTAATATTCCGATGCGCGTGTGGTGAACGAAAACATCACATTTGAACGTCTGAATGTGTAAGAGAGGTTATTGTACGAAAGATCCAACAGGGTAAAAAGGACTTCTTATTTAACCCCCGACGGAAAAAGAGGGGTAAGTATTATAGGTTTGACCGCTATGTGTGTCTGTCTGTGGCACTGTAGCTCTTAAACGGGTGAACCGATTTGGATGCGGTTTTTTATATATGAAAGCAGGTTTTCTAGCGGTGGTTTTCATGATAATCGGTCGGGTCTTTTAAGAGATATCAGCTCTGAAAGAAGGGGTCACATTATATCGGGGGGTTTTACCTAATAGTTATTTAAATGAAAATCATCCATCATCACTTTTGAGTATGTTTCGAAAAAATATTAGGTATACTCGGCAAAATATCGATGGTAATCGATCACGACGCTCTGACATCAGGGACTGACTGAAGAAGAAGATTTATCAAGTGTTAGAAGTTGATTTCAGTTCAATTACAAGCTTTTATTTAACTTGCACTGTTCGTATGTGTGGTTGTAAGTTGTCCGTCAAAATTTGCAAGCCAATTATGATCCAGTTCCCGTTAATGGAATGGGCTGAGATTTGGACCTCGTATGTAAACCCGATGAGAATGCAATATTATCGTACCTAAGAGCTGATCTGATGATGGAGTCGGAAGTTGGCGACAGGATATCCGTTATATTTAACGTAGACCCACCGTGTTGGGACTCATTAGCTTGGTCTTGATAAGCTGATAACGACTCGACAAAAAAAAGAACAGTCGACAACAAAAGCTTGTCCCAAAAATGAGATTTTTGTCAGAAACTTATTTTTCCTTATTATGTTATATATGGTTGTTTTGTACCTGTTTAAACGCTTACTTGAAAATTTGAAATATAGCTTGGAAAACCAAATTTGTATTTCTTATCTTATTTCTTACTTAGATGTTGGAAAGTAAAAGACTACAGGCCCGGCCGATAAAACTCAAACCTGACACATTGCATACCGTAAAACGGGGTAAATAGGAATCAAGGGGTAAATAGGGACACAACCTAAAATGAAGCTAATGGTACTAATAATAAGACTGAAATTATTTCAATAGACGTAACGTTATTGTCCATTTTATATTTGTTCTTATTTGTAACAAGTTATGTCTTATTTTAGGTTGTGTCCTTATTTACCCCTTGATTCCTATTTACCCCGTTTTACGGTAGCAATTAAGTTTCTTAATATGCCTAATGTTGACAGCAGCAACATTTCTTTTTTTTTATAAGAGGTGAGCATGTGGGTTACCTTATGGGAAGTAATCACAGCAACTCAAGAAGAGTTGTCGGTGCGTTGCCTGCCAAGGGAAGGGGAAGGGGGACGGAGAAAGGAGGAGAGCGGAAATTGGGCCAAGCACTCTCACTTGACCAGACGAAACGCAGCAGAGGTACTGCTACTTCACGTCGGTATTCTGTGAGAGGGTGGTACTACCCCGGTCGAGTCGGCCCATTCATACTGAACTCAACCTAATGATCTCTCCACCAAATTACACAACAAATAACCCAATACTAATAATATAATAGTACTGTAAGCCGAACTCCAAGAGAAGGCCGTGCCCCGTGACGGCGAGGTGTCGTCGAGTCGTCCTTTGGTATAACGCTGGGCTGGAGCCCATTGCCAAGGTCGTCATTAGAAGCGCGCCCGGCGGCAGCGCGAGGGTCACAACCCGGCGCGCGCCTTGTACAGCTCGTCGTCCAGGTCGAAAACGGGGTCCGCGTAGCCGGAGTCGTCGTACCGGAACGACCTGACGACGGTACTTCTAAAAATTAGGTATCGCACGACACAATACGGCAAACTGCTACTGTAATTATTCTAAAAACTACTATTTTGAAGTGTAAGACGTGAATCGTAGGTTCGTAATTAAATAGTACCTATTTGGTCGGAAAAGTATGAATTTATCTTGCTTCTCAGTTGATTTCATTTGAAAATCGCTTTACACTATGCTAAATTCAATGTGCTGAATGATTTAGACTGGCAGTGTTGGGTCTCGTTGTCTAATTAGCTTGACTAACACGTTAACTGCCTTTACACTTGTCTTTTTAGAGTCCTTTTCATTCAGCACACTGAATCTAGCCAAGTCTAAAGCGGGCTTTAAACTTGTCTTTTTTAGAGTAATTTTCTTTCAACACACTGAATTTAGCCAAGTCTAAAGCAGGCTTTACACTTGTCTTTTTAGAGTCCTTTTCATTCAGCACACTGAATCTAGCCAAGTCTAAAGCGGACTTTACACGGGTCTTTTTTAGAGTCTTTTTATTCAGCACACTGAATTTAGCCAAGTCTAAAGCGGGCTTTACACTTGTCTTTTTAGAGTCCTTTTCATTCAGCACACTGAATTTAACCAAGTCTAAAGCGGGCTTGACCTGTCGGGCGTGCGCGTGCGGCAGCGCGAGGGCGGCGGCGAGCGCTCGGCGGCGCGCAGCGCGGGGTCGTCGTAGCGGCGCGACACCACCGTGAAGTCGTGGTGCGCGTCGATCAGCTTCTGCAGCCGGGAGACCATCTCGAAGTCCGACACCGACGTCGGCACCAGGATGCCCAGCAACTTAGCTATTGAATTTCTGTAAAACAAAACCAATTAAACGTCTAGGCAAAAGGTTATAACAGATGAACAAACATGACAAAGTTATAAAGATAACTTACTTGACCACGACCCCCCAAAAAAAAGGAACAAGCCGAATACTATCAATACAACTTCATTAAAAAGTGAAGTTCATTAAGAAGTGCCATACTCCACGGCATGCATGTTGTTTGTAGGCTCTGACGGAACAACCTAAACTCGCTGGTTAATATTTCGCCCGTTGAGTTGAAAAGAGGATAATATCATGGTGGTACCTGAAACTGGTGAGCTGCGCCTCCCGCCGGTGGCTCTCGGCGAGCGCCTCGCGCGCGCGCGCCAGCTCGTCGCGCAGCGCGGCGGCCTGCTGCTCGGCGCTGCTGCGCTCCTGCTCGCACGCGGCGCTCGCGCAGCGCGCCTGCTCCCTCAGCACGACCACCTTGCGGTTGTAGCGCGCGCGCACCAGCTCCGCCTCCTCCAGCTTCTTCTGGAGCTCCTCTACCTTCCGCGCCTTTTCTAAAGACGTTATCTGTACGGGTGCGACAATGATATTAATCTTTTGAACGCCATACAGACGGCTCTGAGGGCCCTGCCAAGATGCACTACGCTAACTAGCGTTTCTATTCGTTTCGTTTTTAACCAATCGCGTCACTGGTAGATCACGTGACTTTTCGTATCATGTCATCTACCAGTGACGCGAATGGTTTAACAATTCGTCTGGCCGTCAACTGGAAGTCGTGCCACTGACGCCACGACGGCTGTCACAAGTTCAAGATTAAAAGAGACTTGTTTTCCTACAAAAAAGGTGTAATTTGCATAGCATAGCATTACAAACATGTTTGGGGTGTGCATTTTCCAAAATAGAGACCAAGGAGGCGGTGTTGCGTCACACAGTCGGCTAGGGTAGGTATGCAATATTGGATGATTTTTTCCGGAACTAATTTTGATATCGAGCTTCAATTCCGGAATTCCGAAACTGATTCCGGAATTGATAATTGTTCTTTGGGCAAATTATGGAGTATCCAACGGGACGCTAGTTCACGGACTCCCAATGCTTTAAAAGTAAATTTTGATTTAAAAGTAAAAGTTATTAAGCTAGTGGGCCACGAGGTTACCATTCTTTATTTTTCACAAAAGTGCTTTAAAGTTTGAAGTTTTATGTCAAGTCCAACATTGCAACTTTAACATTGATTTAAGAGAAAACTAGGTACAACTGTTTCCAATTGTGATATACCTACATCTTATAGCGTAACTTGTCGCCAATAGAAAAAAAAAGTAGATAATTCATAAATTTCAAGTTTTCGTAATTCGGATCGGCTAAATTCTCAGCGATTTTGTCGTTCGGTACTAAAAACTCAACTGTGGCCAGATGCCAAGACGTGACAAGACGCATTTCAAGATCGTTATCGTTGCCGAAAATGTAATAGAATTGACGTAAACTGCGGGATGGTCGAGTCAAGTGGTTTAAGTCAGTTCCATAAACTTTGACAGTTTTAGAAAATCGCTTACGATAGCGTTATCTTGTCTAGGGCCTCTGTCCCTGTAGTTGTACTATTGTAAACTTGTGGATTAAGAATAGTACAATACAATTGTATAATAGGTCAGTAATGTAATTAATTACTTATTGGTTACAAAGAAGATGCACATAACTTCTAACTGTTAATCGAAGAGATAAATCAAGATGAATGAACTAGATCACGGCAAGGTGAACCTTGTCTTACATTATTCATGGAAATTGCAATATTAATCGAATGACGACGAGCTTAAAATGTAGCATATTTTCTTAAAACTTAAAATGCATTTAGACGGGTACAATCAGCCCAATGAAACCCTGACCCAACATAGAACTGTGTCACAGTGTCCATAATATGATTCAAATCGTAAGAAATGTTAAACTATAATAATTTCGTATCTTATTGTCTGTGACGAATGTAATTTTTTGGTTTATTTTGATTATTTATTTATTTATTTATTCATTTATTGCAATACATAAGTACAACCCTGTAAGGGCGTGGCAATTTTCTTAAAATCTAAACATCAGTACTTATGAATAATAAAATCTATTCAATAATACTTATTCATAACATAACATTACATCACAATTTCAGAAGTATTTTACATTAAATAAAATTTGTGTTTATGGCACTTAATTATGTTTCTACGTATTTAAACTACGTACCTAACAGCTTATATTATATTTTTTTATCTATCAGGAATTCCTCTATCGTGTAATAGCTTTTTTGTATAAGATTTTTTTTAAGTTTGGTATAAAATGCTTTTAACGTAAGTTCCATTGTAATTTTTTTTGGTAGCTTGTTATATATTATAATAGATCGATAATGTGGGCTATTTCTGAACATTTCTAAGTTTGGTTGGGGTGGAAGAGTAAGTTTATCTTGCCTGCGAGCGCTTTTTACGTGTTCATAAAGGGTTATATGTTTTTTTACAAATACAGCAGTTTCGAGGATGTATATACAAGAGAGAGTGAGTATGTTTTCTTTAATGAAGTGTGGTCGGCAACTAATTCTTGGGTGTAAGTTCGCAATTATCCGTACACATTTTTTTTGTGTAACGAATAGGTTTCTCGCTTCAGGGCTGTGTCCCCACATGATAATTCCATATTTAAGCCATGCATAGGCATAGGCGTAGTACGCAGATTTAGCGCATTTTGCATGTGTATTTGATTTTAGTATACTTAGTGCATAAATAAACTGAGATATTTTCGATTTTATTTTTAAGACGTGACTTTGCCAGTTAAGGTGGGTGTCGACCGTAACGCCGAGTAGTGTGAAATGGTTTACTTCTTCTATGTTTAGGTTTTTAGTTTGGGCTGCCAGGTCTAGTGGTGGCTTTTGGTAAGGTCGGAATTGGATTAATTTAGTTTTATTTATATTTATTTCCAGGTTGTGATGAGAGAGCCAGCTTTTGATAACATCTAATGTTTCCGCTATTTGATAAGTGCTATTGTTGTTTGGACATTCGAAAAGGAGAGACACATCATCAGCGTAGAGTACGCTGAGGGGTTGTATTGCTTTAGGAAGGTTGTTTATGTAGATTAAGAATAATATGCATCCTATCACACTTCCTTGTGGAATAGAGAAATTCGTGATGGTTTCGATTGACTGGACACTCTGTAGCTGGTTGGATTGTTGATCAAAATGGTCGAGGCAAACAAGCTGTTTTCGATCAGTGAGGTAGGATCTTAACCATTCATGGGCTTTACCTCTAATGCCCACTTCGTTTAGTTTGGCAAGTAAAATATTATGACTAACTCTGTCGTACGCTTTAGTCATATCAAGAAGTAATCCTATCGCATATTTTTTATTTCTAATAAATTCCAGCGCACCTTGGATATATTTAAATACAGCTAGGGTGGTGGAGCAATTTTTACGAAAGCCGTATTGATTTATGTCAAGAAGACTGAATTTTTCTAAGAAATTATAAATACGTGTGGTCATTGCTTTTTCAAATATTTTAGATATTGATGGTAGGAGTGCGATAGGTCGATACTGGCTGGGATCGTAAGCTTTACCGCCTTTTTTGAGAATTGGTTTGATTTTTGCAGTTTTTAGTTTGTCCGGAAAGGTGCCTTCCTCGAAGGATTGGTTAATTAGTTTTGTAATGGGTGGTGTTAGTTCAACGGAGCAATGTTTTATTAGTGTTAGGGGTAGGTCGTCCACACCACAGCTTAGTTTGTTCGGGAGGTTTTTTATTATATTAAGGATTTCTTTTTCCGTTACTGGGCTCAAGAACATAGAATTAAGAGCGTAGTTTTTTGCACGCAGTGGAGGCGGGCTGGCCGGGGCTGGGGCGCCGGCGCCAGCGCCGACACTTACGAAATACTGGTTAAACGCGTCGGCTACTCGTGATGGACATTCTATAATTTCATTATTTAACGTTAATGTAATATTAGATTTTTTTACCTGCCGTTTTCTTTTTGTTATTCTTTGTATAATATTCCACATAGTTTTCGTCTTATTATTTGAATTGTTCATTTCTTTTTCATAACTAATTTTTTTTGAAGTTTTTATACATTTTTTAAGTTGTTTGGAGTATGTTTTGAAACAGTTTTTTAGGATTTTATTGTTAGTTTCGTTGGTTATACATTTTAGAGCTCTTTTATGCCTGCATGATGTTTTTAGGCCCTTTGTTAACCATATGTGTTTGTCTGTTTTGCCTATTGTTTTAGTTGTGTACGGTATACAGTCGTCTAGTGCATTTTTTAACGTTTCGTCAAATCGGTCATAGTTTGTATTTATATTGTGTTGTGGGTTGATTACTTTTAACCAGTCAATTTTTCCTAGGTGATTGTGAAAAGAAATGATGTTGCTTTTTTTTGTAAAATTTCTTTTGCAAACTTTGACAGGTTTTGGTTGTTGTTGAAACAGTAAGTCTTGGGCAAGTTTAAGAGTAATAGCCTTATGATCTGAGATGCCGCAGTCCTCTACGGATAACGATAACTCTTTGTAGTTGGTAAATATCAGGTCTATACAGGTGGAGCTGGTTTCGGTGACTCTAGTTGGTTTTCTAACAATTTGGTGTAAGTTGCATTCTAGCATAGTATCTGTTAATCGTTTATAATCTTTAGAGCTCTTATTAGAGTTAATATTAAAATCACCCGTTATAAATACGTACTTTTTTTGACAGTGCGGTTTTAATTTACATATAAGCTTGTTAAGGAATTCGTAAAATATTTCTATTTCGCGATCGGCTCTATAAACAGTTACTAAAATTACAGTTACTAATATTTAATTGCTTTAATTAAATATATTACATACAATCAATTAAATGGCTGCTAATTTAGGCTTTAATGAAACGAGTTGAAGGATGAGGCGAGGAATGCAGCCGGTAGCTAACAACGCTAATGGGTTACAACCTTTTAGTTAATGCCGTTATAATGTATTATGTTAGTTGTGTTTTATTGCTTGTTAAATAAATGTGTTTGTGGGAGAATAAACACTTTGCTCTCAAAATATAAATCGTTTTGTCTTAAACTTAGTTTTTTTTTTATGGACACAGGTTGACAGTCCAAATTGTGTAGAATGTAATAATAATAAGGTAGAGGATGTGCACCATTTCTTGGTGGAATGTATCAAGACTACTCATACTGTTACTCTGTCTATCTGTAGGTTTGTCTCTCGAGTAGGCTGGGAAACGGCTCAACGAATTTAAATGAAAATTTCAGGAATTAAAATAGGAATTTTAACATCTTTCGTATAGTTTTATTTAGATAATTTGCACGGTTCAAAATAAATTGAAATACATATTTATACAAGTATTACTGCCATAGAAGTTGTCTAAATAGCAATGTGAACAAGTTCGGAAGATGACAATTTGGGAATTGTATGCAGATGACGTAGAATTGTGGACGACATAGGAAGGTGACAAATTTTGAATTTTGTTTTGATAAAATAATAGGTAGGTACCTACCCCTTGTAAATAAATAAATAATTACCTTGTACTCGGCGGCGTCGGAGAGTTGCGCGTGCAGGTCGCGCAGCTGCGCGCGCGCGTCGCCGAGCTGCGCGGCGAGCTTGTCGGCGTGCCGCGCCGCCTTCTTGGCGCGCGCCGCCGCCTCGTCGCGCTCGGCCTGCAGCACGGCGCGCACGCGCGACGACTCCTCCTGCGCGGGACGCGGGTGCATAACGAACAGACTGTATTGGCCCTGGCCCAGATGCAAACGCTACTAACGTTTTTCTTTTCTATCACTCATAATGTATGGGATGACATTATCGGGCGGTGCGATAAACCACGAGGTCGACTGTCATCCCATACATTTTGAGTAATATAGGTAGAAAAGAAAAACGTCAGTAGCGTTTGCATCTTGGTTAGGGCCTACTCCACCGAGAATACCGTGGGCCTCGACAAGCAAGATGCTAAACGTAATAGTGGTAAATCCATTTATTTTGGTTTTGTTTACATATTTGCCAATTTAACATTGAGACAGACGTATAACATTTAAAGTACCTAACAAATAATTTTCGATTGTTTGAACCATAACAACTGAAGTTTAGGCATTTCTTTATTTTGTTTAAACCAGAGCACGGCCCCGTTCTGGTACAACTTAAATACCTACACCCGAAGAACAGCTGTCCACCTTTCGTTGTCAGAAGGTAGCCGGTAAAAAGACGAAAGTTCTAAATTTAAATCGTTAAAAGGAATTTAGGCGACCTTACATACCTTTCTAGCACTCGAGCGGCTGACAGCTTAAATGACCAAATACCGGACGATAACATAAAGCGGCTGTAGTCAACGCGATAACAATCAGTCGATCACAGTTCTATTACGGCTAAACTAAAGCTGGGTCCTCATTTGTATCATTTTGCCGTATCGTATCTCCGTGGCGTAGCACCGACGAGTATCATGATCATAGTATCGTACGCGCCGTATCTGATCGCTCGCGATCGGATACGCGTATCAAGATCGGTAAATATGGTCATATATGTGATAGGTACCATGTGACACGTCGCAATCTACCTAGAGTCAGTTTTTGACCGATCATCAAAGGAGATACGGCGTTATGATACGAATTTATGGACGATTTTTTCACGGAACGTTGCTAGCGATACGGTATGTTCAAAGTGAGCGTCCATACTTAGGATACGCGTGCTCGATGCGATACCCATGATCGTGATCGTCAAAATGATAATAAAAATGTAGGCTCAGCTCATAACTCGGGATCAGGAAGTTGAGCTCCAAACAGTTATAGCCGCCGGCGGCACGCGTGCAAATTACGTAGTCGACACAAACAAATACAACAGAGGTCGGGTAGAATTTACGTATGTAAGTTGTTTGGTAATCTTATACTTAATAGGACAGCTTTCGTCTAAGCCGTGAAGAGTCATTCATAACGCTATTTTGATCGTATTCAAAGTTCAGTTTATACTGCACTATAAAGGACCTAGGCACCTATAATGAAAAACAATGGTCTGAGAAAACATTTAGCAGAGCCAATGCAGCGGAAAAATGCCGCAGTAACCTTAGGTGTTTCGGCTGGAGTTTCTTGCGGCGCTTCTTCTCCGCATTGATGGTTTTGTCCGAAGCGCTAGTAGATTCACTACATATTACCGACGTGTAAAAGAGCCCTCATGCGGGCAATTTAGTGAATAAATAATTTGAATTTTTCATTTTTAGTGTTTGTTATTAGCTGAAAACGGCTCCTTGTTGAACTGTCGCTCGAGCAACCGAAGTCATCTCTACAAGCGAATTTTAAGTTATGCTACCTTATTATGGCTACACGCCCTATAATGTTGTTTGTACTTTCTGCACGACAACTTAAACTCACCGATTAATAACTCGTACGTCGAGTAAAGCGAGTTGCTTAAAATAAACACCGACCTGCACGCTGAGCTTGCGGCGCAGCAGGTCCAGGTGCAGGTCCTTCCGTTGCAGCTGCTCGCGCAGGATGCGGATGCGCCGCTGCAGCTGGTACACCACCGCCGTCTAGAACAGCCCTCCATACACACCAGTGTACAGTTGCACACAAACAATTGTACAGTTGCACACAATTGTACAGTTATACCTACACATTGCAGCATTGGTGTACAGTTGTACACATAGATGTACAGTTCTACACACAAGTTATACAGACAAGTGTGTGTTTTACAAGCAGGCTCGCCGCACGGCTGCACTGCCTACTAAATACTACTCGATTGCTACTCCAATACTAATAGTCTAATAGTTTAACTAATACAATGGAATTGATGAACCACTACGATATAAGGTTAAACTACAAATCTTTCGTCTTTTAATACGTTTCTGTTAGCTCGCTTTCTCATCTGTTTGTCGGTTTGGTACAAATTTTGTAATATATTTTAATCAAACTTCTCGATGAGAGACTCGAAACTATAGACTTAGAAATCGGTTACATTACAATTAGCGCGCCCCCCCTAGTGTAAGATATAGCATTAGAGAATTATTAATGTTTGCCTAGAATAGACAACTTAGGATTTAGGACTAGACGGCACGGTAGGTACTTGAACTTGTAATTTCCGAAATGTGTCCACAATAATAGGTATGTCCACATTGTCCACAATCAAATTAATCGTTGTGGTAAGTATAGTTGGTTGACTTTATTTTTTCTTTTTAATTTTTTTTTCCATATTGCAGCTCATTAGTAGCCATATAGGGACTTAAGATTGTAAGGCGACGTTTAAATCGCGTAGCTATCAAAAAAAGTCCGTACAAATTTTGCTCCGGGCGGTACCGTTTCTCACCCCCTCAAGTCCTATTTCCACGATGTTTAATAACGTTTTAGTGTGTGTACTTTTCCGTTTTTTTTATTTTGTTTGTTTGTTTCTTTACAAGAAATATTTTCATGGAAAGAAAAACCTACAGTCCTAGTTTTTCTACAACATATTCAAAAATCGGAAAAATGCGACTAGATTTAAGGGGACAGAAACGTTATCGCATTTTGTATGAACAGTTTTTTACATTTTCATGGAATAGGGTCCTCTATGGTCCATAGAGGCCCCTATTCCAAGAGAATGTAAAAACCGCTGGACAATAGACTATTGGTTCGCGCTTCAAAGGTCGAAACTTTGGATTTTTATTAGGGCCCCATTCCTTAAAAGCACAGATAATAAAAACACCACCTATTCTAACTTCTACGACGGGGCAACACCCCCATACTTGTTATCTCGTAGTAAGGTGAGACAGCAAATCAACTCTTGCAAGTTTCATTGCTACTCTATAGCGCATTGTTTTTGCTGTATGTCCATACTATACGAATCACAGTAACTAATAATACAGATGAATGAATCAATAAATCATTCGCATGCGCTTTAAATACTTGGAATGATGTGAATTGGTCGCTGGTGCATCTCGCTTACTGTGCATGAATGATGAATGGCTTGCTTGAAAGAATTTAACAAGATATAATATTTAACGCCTAATGTTCGATTAACAACCAAAGATAATGGACTATTAAGAGCTTAGTGCGGCATTTAGACTTTCTAGCTACTGACTTTGTTTGTATCACGAAGTCATTAGGTGACAACTTAGGTATTTATAAATAGCGAAATCACAACTCCTACGAGGATAAATGCCATGCTTCGCAGGAATGTGGTATCTTACTTCTTTGAGGTACGGTAAGTCATGGAACGACCTCTCTCTGCGCAGACGCGGCAGCGTGCCATAGTATCCGTAATATAGCATCTACACAAAATATATTCTTGAGTCATTATCTCAGTTCCAGAAAAATATGGCAAAACGCCTAAAACGCAAGTTCCTGTTAGTAGCAGTGTCTATTAGATTGTTAAATAAACATCAACTGTGTCAAAATTCTTGTGATGTGTTTTGTTGTTAATGAAATCTTTAAAGTTGGAGAGCGACCGTCCGGCTCAGGCTCGTTCGCTCTGTTAAAGTGTCTGCATCTCTAAATGGCCTTCTTCCGATATCGTCAGTTTCCTATGATGTCTGCTCCCTGTTTCCTGTAAACTCTGCTTCTCATATTTGTCAGTTTCTTAAGATGTCTGCTTCTCGTATTGACAGTTTTCTCATATGACTGCTTTCTATAATTTCTGTGTCTCATATATTTAGTATACTTCCTAGGGATTTCCAACAACTTTCACATATTTATGTGTTGACTTATTTTCTTTGACAAATCAAATCACCAGTAAGGCAATCCATTTTTTTTAAACACAAAACGGCATTATGAGAAGCGGATATTATAGGAAACATACATTGTGGGAATGAGACATCATAATAAGCGGACATTATAGGAAGCAGGCCATTTTTAGAAGCAGAGGGCCCTGCCAAGATGCACTACGCGTTTTTAACCAATCGCGTCACTGGTAGATCACTTTTCGTATCACGTCATCTATCAGTGACGCGATTGGTTTAAAAACGAAACGAATAGAAACGGTTATTAGCGTAGTGCATCTTGGCACGGCCCTCAGGCATAATAGGAACCGAACATTTAAGGAAAGTGCCATCATAGGAAACAAATAGCAGACATATTAAGGAAAGAGACATTTGTCGGGGAAGGAAACAGATCGAGGCCGAGTTCACCAACCAATTTAACAGACGGTTAAGTCTTAATCAGCTGTTAGTCAATACATTTGACAACCGTCAAACCGATAACCGTCCGTTTAATTGTTGGTGAACACTGCACTTATTAAAGTAACCCTAGAATAAAATCGTTCAGGATTGTAGATAAAGTACTAAGGGCCGTATTAAAATAAACCCATCTTAACAGATGCCCGCCACAAGATAAGTCAAAGCAATTGAAACTAACTGAATCTTACTATTATAAATGCGAAAGTTTGGATGTTTGACACTCAATCACGCCAGAATGGCTAAATGGATCTGAGGGCCCTGCCAAGATGCACTACGCTAACTAGCGTTTCTATTCGTTTCGTTTTTAAACCAATCGCGTCCCTGGTAGATCACGTGACTTTTCGTATCACGTCATCTATCAGTGACGCGATTGGTTTAAAAACGAAACGAATAGAAACGGTTATTAGCGTAGTGCATCTTGGCACGGCCCTCAGGCATAATAGGAACCGAACATTTAAGGAAAGTGCCATCATAGGAAACAAATAGCAGACATATTAAGGAAAGAGACATTTGTCGGGGAAGGAAACAGATAGAATTACAGATAGACCCTCCCTCGGGTGACAAGACTTCGCGCACCCTCTCTATCTATCGCCTATACGCGTCGTCCCTGCCCCGCCCTGCACGGGTAGCACAAGTTGTATTTTCTCGCTTGTCGCTCAGTGCGTCTCTATCGTTATCGACTAGATAGAAAGGGAGATCGGAGCGACAACCAAGTCGCGGGCAACTTGTGCTTGCCGTGCTGCCCACCGCGTCGGTCTACCTATACATATAACAAGGTTGGGGCTGCGCCTGACCTTGTCGACGATCTTGTCGCTCTCGAGCCGCGCCAGCTGCTCGGCGCGGTGCAGCAGCGAGTCCGTGTGCAGCTCCAGCCCCGTGTCCGGCGTGAACTCGTCCATGTTCAGCGTGCGGCTCAGGCGCTCGAGGAACGCCACGAACTGCAGCAACACACGAGTCACGTTGACGACGCGTTGGCCTAGTTGGTAGTGACCCTGCCTATGAAGCTAGCGGTCCTCTGTTCCCGGTAAGGGCAGATATTTGTGTGATGAGTGCGAATATTTGTTCGTCATGAGTTTTAGTCATGGATGTTTTCTATGTATTTAAGTATACATTTCTCTATATAAGTATTTATTTATATCGTTGTCTAGTACCCAAAGTACAAGTATAGAGCTTAAAAAAACATCCAAATCGATTCACCCGTTTACGAGATACGGTGCCACAGACAGACACAAAGACAGACACACACGCACAAATAGCGGACAAACTTATAACACACCTCTTTCTGCGACAGAGGTTAAAAAAAAAGCGGTTTACATTGGCCTTGTCCTTCCGCAGGCTGTCCCGTGAGAGCTCCACCGCGCCTAGCTCGGCCTCGAGCTTGTGCAGCTTGTTCTCGAGCATGCTGCGCTCGTCCTCCAAGATGCGCACACGCGTCGCCGCCTGGTCGTGCGCGTGCGCGGTGCGGCCTAGCTGCTGCGACTCCATGCCCAGCTTCTCCCGCAGCGCTTCTATTTGCTATCAACATACACAGTATCAGTTTATGTTCTAACGCACACGCTCTTAACGACATAAGTTAAATAAACATCCTTCCTTCAAACTCTGTGAAACTCTCTACCAATTAAGTACTTGTCCCACTGCTGACGATAGGCAGGAAGCGAGCCATATATTTATTATTTCGACAAACTAGTGGGAAGAGTTTAGAGATGGGCCAAACCGTAAATATTCGAAACCGAGTTACCCGAGTCGAAAATTGATGTAAACCGGTTTCAACCCGGGTTGCTCAAACCGAGTTGACAGTACGAACCTACGCATGCACACTAGCGTTCCGTTCATCAGGAGACGAGTCAAACCGAGTCTGTGTCGGGTTTATTCGGGAATCTTCGTCAGTCCCGCTTCGCTCCCGCTCGTCAACCCGTCATCGTAACGCCGCGCCGCGTTTGATCGGGTTCAATCGGTAAATTTCGTCAATTTCCGTCCATTCGAGCGAGGCGAACGACCGTTTTGACTTGCGGGCTCACGGTTTCCGAGTAGCTCGCTCGAAGCGAGTTAGAGAAACTTCAAACCGACCCAAACCGAGTTGAGCATAACTCGGTTTGAACCGGTTTGGTAAACCGAGTTGACACATCTCTAGAAGAGTTCTCGCCAGCGGTGGGACAAGTGCGTTATGGTCGCCTTTATTGCGGTGAATAAATAAAGCATCTATCATTACTCGCACTTATATTTTGGTCCGAAAGTGACAATGTTTCCATCATAATAGGCCCGTTGGTGTTAAATACGTACGACAGATTTATCCTTATTGTCACTCAATATTTCCCGAATCCTATCTTTGATGGTGCTCTCGTGCGCTTCGACGAATCTCGTCGGCAAGCTCAACAGGATCGCTATGGACTCCAACGTGTTCCGGAACTCTGTTTGCAGCCTTTGGTACTTCTCATCCCGGTGTCTTAGGTCCTCTGAAATTGACAATAAAGAAAAACCCTGATGAGCGTCTAATGACCGCCACAAAGCGCGAAAATCGGAATGAATCAAAGCACGGCGTGTCACTTTTGTCGCTATTTTGCGTGTTTAATTCGGTAACCCATTATTTAATCGAATTTAATTTCATCGATTGTCTACTTTTATTTTATTTTATTTCATCGAACACTATTTTCTGCTGAAACCATGATATTTTTAAGATATCTTAAATATGAATTACCTAGGTTAGGTTAGACTTGGAACTACCAATAAAACTTAAATCATGCGGCAAGAAATGACATTTCGATAAAATAAAAATTCTGCGTAATGATACGTTCGTTCATTTGAACTTACACACCTTTCAATTGCACGATCATCGACTCATTCTGGTTGACATTATCCGTCACGACGCTCAGGTTCTTGGAGCAGTGCGACAGCTTCTCCCTCGCCTCATGCAGCTCCCGCTCCATCACCCTGCCCTGGACGGACAGCGACTCCTTCTCCTGCCGGAGCCGCTCCAGGTCCAACAGCTGAGAGGAAACCTGTCTCTGTAACATATCCTTGTCTGTATTCGCCCTCTCTAAGGCGTCCCTGCAGCTTCTGAAATCTTGCTCCACGCTTGACAAGTTTTCCGTCGTGTTCATGCATTTGTTTTTGAGTCTAGTGATTTCTTGCACTAATTCGGCTGCTTTGATGATTAGGCTTTCAGGTGAATGTGTGTGGGTCGAGTCACAAAACTCGGCGTCTAGGGCGGCCGACAGCCGACGCACTAAATCATGGAACTGGCAGCGCGCGTTTTCTTTCTGTTGTTCTTCATTATGGCATTCTAATTCGAGGGAGCGAAATTTTTTCTCTAAGTCCTTAATTTTATCTTCGTAATACCGATTGTCCCTCTGCAGGGTCTGCACCGTCATGTCGGTTCTCCCGTGGGAGGCTTGCAAGTTTCGTTGGATCTCTTCGAGATCTTGAATTTTCTTTCGAAGTGACGATATAATAGCGTTTTGTCTAGCATTTTGTTCCCGCAGGTGGTCAATTTCAACCTGTTGTTCTAATATTCTTTGATCGCGAGAAAGCATTTGGTTTTTTAGGTCACTATTCTGTAAATTTAAAAATGAAAGTAATTAAATAGGTAGGTACTTTTACTCAGATTCGTTTACGCAACGTACTAAGTAGGTACTCACTTCCGACAGTAACTTGTCTCGTTTGTACTGGAGTCCCGCGAGATCGCTTCTCAAGGTAGTTATCACGTCATTGCCAACGTCTGCGTCCATCTATAAGATTACTCCATTAATAAATAATTCATATCAAGAGGTGCGGCTTGAATAGGTAGTAGGTGCTATAATTATTGTAACGACTTACAAAATGCCATAGCATGGAATTGTTTTTTATGGGTCAGGAAGACAGTCTGATATGGCGGGTAAAAGACGACTAGCGAAGTATGCAACTACTTACGTACCGCTTGTAAAAAGTTTGCGTGACCTGAGTTGGTATTCCGAGCTGGGCGGAAGGCACGATATTCTGCTATTACCGCGAAGCGCGCGGCTCACCCAAACAAATTATTATCATCGGTCGTGATTTGTTAGATAAAGAGGTCGAGACGTACTGGGGGATCGGTGAGGGTAAGTAGGAGGGGATGTTATTGAAAGCTATAGAAAAGGGAAAACGGATCCGTTTAGCTATACTTTTGTAGCCGATGTATGTTTGCAGGGAAATCACTGCGTGGTACGGTCTTGAGCACGCTACTTTACGATGCAGTAAGAGTAAGAACATAATTGATTTTCAAGAAAAGGGTTTCAGTTTTCAGACTGCTTTTGATATGTGGGCTTAATGTTAAGGATATGATGGACTATGTGATTGATTTATCGTGTAAAGCTGATGATCTTAGTCAGTCGGAATATTGTTATAGTTTTTATCTTCAGCTTAAAGACTTGTTGATGACCTAATAAAGAATATGCCACGCGCGATATACCTACCCCAATATGTTTGTATAATTACGATAAAATCAGGCAATCAGGCAATACAGGAATTAGGTTTCAAAATCGGCTTTTGGAAAAGTTGAAAAGCTGTATTTTTAGCCTAGCCTAGCTTTTTAGTCTTTTCTATATTATAATGTACATGGTGCAGGTACAGTCAAGGACTTTAATTGTTATGCCACCATGGAACCCTGTCATAGTGACAGCGTCAAACCATATGAAAGTAATTACGCCGAAATTAATGATTAACGTTATGCGACAGGGTTCCATAGTGGCATAACAATTAAAGTCCTTGACTGTACATGGTTCTCTGCCTTTTGGCCGAAAATCATTTGCCAAAATGTATCGTTTCCCAACCCGCTTTGTTGCTGTAACTGTAACTTTTTCAGGATTTTTATAAAAACGAACCTAATCTAACTGATAGGGTTCTACTCGATGGTACTGAAATTAATCCTGAAATATTTAGTTACAGAAAAAAGGGGGTTGGTAAACGAAACGGTTGGGAAACGATACATTTTGCCAAATTATTTTCGGCCAAAAATGTGCACATACCTACTTATTACAGAATATTAGTATTTTCAGATTAAAATCGACATAATCTAAACAATGGTGGAACTTTTTCCAGTTTTTAGGGTTTAGGAATTTAGTTTCGCCATGTTCGCCACCCTCGCTTTTTTCTCAGAAACGATCAAACGTGCTTGCTGTCCTTATTTTTGAGAATAGGTACCAATTATACAGTAAAGCCTGACCAGAAAAATATGGTAGGTAGAATTTTATATGTCGAACTATTGACAAGGCCGAATTTCACTAACGAATCACGAATAATGTGATTTAGCATAATGTCGGGTAGAAATTCGGAGCCCGTTGATTCCCTTTATTTGTCGGGAATGTTTGTGTTTACGTAATTATTGGTAGGTAGTTAAGTTTAATATCGCTGGAACCGAAAACTTTTCAAAAGTTCTTTACTTAACTAAAAATGTAGATTCATGTAGATAAGGCTAGGTCAGGTTAGGTTTGATTAATAAACATTCTAAAAAGTAACAGTTTCCTAAAAAAATACGTTATGTTATGAACTTATGACTTGTGATAATTATGACCTAAAACACATTAGATATGACTAAAAATATTTATGGCAGACGATAGACCAGTAGAAATTTACAAACCTATACGTATAGGCAATAACATTCAGGGCCTGTTTCACAATCGACAAGTAAATTTATGTGCCAGTTAAAGTTAGCTCTCTCCTTTTCTATGTTCAAGTGTAAGAAAAGGAAAGGGCTAAATTTATGTGTCAGATAATGCTTTACTTGACGATTGTGAAAGAGGCCCTAAGTATAACATGTATAAAGTAGATAGGTACCTATAGCACAGTATGCACAGTTAGCCGAATAAAAATGGTCTTTCACATTCTAATGTAATGAAAATGCCGCTATAATTAAGTAGTCGTCGCTTAGGATTGACAGGTCCTCTTATTTATGATGCGAAGCGGAATCCAGCCCAAGGCCCGATTTACATTAGTCAAGGACATTTTCAAGTACAGTTCCAAGAACAGTGGAGTGAAAAAATAGAAAGCGATTCTATTTGGATCCACTGGCAAGGTAACTTGACTCGCTACTGTCCGATCGGTTTACAGTACTGTACTGTCCACTGTCACTGTCCACTGTCCTCGACCAACGCAAATCGGACTAAAGAGATGCCTATCAATATTTTTTCGACTGTACCGTCTCATGCTGTGTTCTCCCAAAAAAACATGTTCCCCTACCTCGCTTGGAGTCTTGCACAGAGCTTCGTAAATTTTCCAGTCCTCGGTATCGTCTTTGCCCTTCTCGTCTTCCATCGTCCAGTTGGCTCACCTTCGCTGGCTATGGTGGTTTGGTTTCTGCTTGGTGGGAGCAGTTGTCGCGCCCTCGTTGCTAGGCAAGTCGAGCCGTGTAAACATATTCATCGATTTTTCATGTTGTTAGATTTATAAAGAACTGTTTTTTTATATAGCCACAAGAGGATTAACGATGAAACATAAATCTACGCATGGTTTAAAAACGTCAATATCATCATGACGGGGCATAAAATGGCTCATTAAGGTAAAAGCACCTATTGTGAGCGTGCTTTTATGTATTTAAAACCATTTCGAAAGAAATGCAATGCTAAACGACGAAATTCTAAAGGCCGAGTTCACCAACTAATTTAACAGACGGTTAAGTCTTAATCAGCTGTTAGTCAATACATTTGACAACCGTCAAACCGCTAACCGTCCGTTTAATTGTTGGTCAACACTGCACTTATTAAAGTAACCCTAGAATAAAATCGTTCAGGATTGTAGATAAAGTACTAAGGGCCGTATTAAAATAAACCCATCTTGACAGATGCCCGCCACAAGATAAGTCAAAGCAATTGAAACTACTTAACTGAATCTTACTATTATAAATGCGAAAGTTTGGATGTTTGATAGGTACTCAATCACGCCAGAATGGCTAAATGGATCTGAGGGCCCTGCCAAGATGCATTGCGCTAACTAGCGTTTCTATTCGTTTCGTGTTTAAACCAATCGCGTCACTGGTAGATGACGTGATACGAAAAGTCACGTGATCTATCAGTGACGCGATTGGTTTAAAAATGAAACGAATAGAAACGTTAGTTAGCGCAATGCATCTTGGCAGGGCCCTCTGGTAGATCACGTGACTTTTCGTATCACGTCATCTACCAGTGACGCGATTGGTTTAAAAACGAAACGAATAGAAACACTAGTTAGCGTAGTGTATCTTGGCAAGGGCCTCTGGATGAAATTTGGCACAGATATAGATTATATAGTCTGGTTTCCTACATGGGCTACTTTTTATCCCGGAAAAATGTTAGTTCCCGAGGGAATAACGCTAAACAACTTTTACGCGGACAGTCTGGCAAAAGCTAGTATTTACAAAACAAAAAACCGCATTCCTAAACGCAAAAAATTACTTTTTTTTTAAATGATAGGTAGATATTAGGATAGTCCAAATGAAGTCTGCTTTCGGACAATTAAATTTTCTTCGTTGTAGTCGCCCGACTATCTTAATCGAGATTATCTTATCGCCTCCCTTGAAATAGGTACCTACCGTTGGGGAGTTCCTGTGGCCGTCTATCAGTGGTCTTCATCATCAGTTCCACTTCACCAAATGATACTTTCTGAATGCAAATGCTAAAAATACTAAAATGTTTGCCTACAATATTTGAGGAGTTCCCTCAATTCCCCTCACCCCCGACTGGTCCCCTCATCAGATTCTGATTTGGTGACAATGGGACTACCTAAAGGTTGACTTCCATGGGTAGCGGCTGATGCGACAGACGCGTGCGGCTGACGTGCGCGATAGTAGCGCGCGTCTCGCGACAGTAGTAAACACTATGAAAACGTATGGCACCGCTTCCGTAGTAAGCGGCTCAGCCGCGCACGGCTCGCAGATTCGTCAGCCGTTAACCACGGAAGCGGTGCCATACGTTTTCATAGTGCTTACTACTGTCGCGAGCCGCGCGCTACTATCGCGCACGTCAGCCGCACGCGTCTGTCGCATCAGCCGCACGCGTCTGTCGCATCAGCCGCTACCCATGGAAGACAACCTTAAAACATACAGTGGAACATTAATTAACCTCCTTTTTTGAAGTCGGTTAAAAAGCGCTAACCCACTCTGCGTTATTTTGTTTTACCCTATATCAGATGAGGATCGGATACAAAAATACAATGCGTATTCGCACCTGTACGCAGCCAAACTTGGGAATGCAGGCGACGACGCCGGTAGGCGGTAACCTATCTCAAGCCCGACATGGGTCACGGACAGTGCCAAGGTCAGTAGGAGTGAAAAAAAAACCGGCCAAGTGCGAGTCGGACTCGCGCACGCAGGGTTCCGTACCATTATCTATACAACATTAAACAAAAACGGCAAAATAACACGATAGTTGTATGGGATATTTATTTTATTGTTTTTAGTATTTGTTGTTATAGCGGCAACAGAAATACATCTGTGAAAATTTCAAGTGTCTAGCTGTCGCGGTTCATGAGGTACAGCCTGGTGACAGACAGACAGACAGACAGACGGACAGCGGAGTCTTAGTAATAGGGTCCCGTTTTTACCCTTTGGGTACGGAACCCTATAAAATAGAAAGCGATTCTAGTTGGATCCGTTGCAACTTGACTCGCTACTGTCCGATTCGTTTATAATCAAACCGCGATTAGAAGGGGATATCCCAGAAGTTCCATAATTTCTAGTTCCATATGGATCTACCGGGATATTCATTTTGAAGGAAATGTCCCAGAAGTACCATATGGAACTACTGGTACATATTCATATTAAATGTCTCCCTCTGCTAAGTACGACCTTTGTATACATAATATTTATTTTACATACTTAATTGGATACTTCTTCATATTGATTACCTACATACTTCAGTTAACATTGTCAAGTATATATGACACTTCAGGTTTTACGTTGTTTCTTATACAAGTAATCGTGTCCCTCGGTAAAAAATGTGCAGTACCAACCCTAGCGTTTTCAATGATTTTGCAACACTGATAACGGGGTATGCTCCGAAGATACTCAACTGATTTAAAACTAAAATAAAAACAAAACCAGATGTAAAGCCTAGTATGTAGTTCCATATGGAACTATTGGGATCATTTATTTGACATTTACATATGTACCGATTGTTCCATATGGAACTAGAACTATGGAACTTCTGGGATATCCCCGATTAGAATTGGATTCGAAAGTACCGTTAACACAACAGTAATTATAATTAATAAACATCTTCATAAGTATTTAGGGGGGATAAAGGCACAACTAAAACAAATATTGCATAGAAAATAATGTTTATTTATATCAAAAGGGACAATCTTAAGAACTAAACAAACTTAAACGAGACATGTCCTGTAACATGTCTCAGTAATTTTAACATTAAATTTGGGAATAATTTCTAAATCGACAACTTGGCGAGGGTCGACAAGAGTTACAACAAAATACAACAATCATATCGTAGAGTCAAGATATGTATAATTACAATTTTTTTTAATATTATAAACCAGTTTTAAACAGGAACTGTTGACTGGTAAAAAAGCTCAAAAGTAAATCTATATAAACGGTGAGCCGAAGCTCCTTACTTACGAGTTACGACGCATAACCAATAGGGTTCTGAATATGGCTTGCATTATAAATATTATATCTTATTGAGTATAATCATATAGTTTTGTCGACATAATTATGTCGAGTGTAATAGTGGAGTCTCAAGAGGGTTAAGTCTTGGCTGGTCCACTTGTTCGAACTAAGTCGAATAAACATAGGAATTTTGAGCTGTTCTCACCAGCTGTCTTTAGTCTCAATGGACTTAATGTTGGCTAGGTCTTGAAGACCTCTTAATCTAAGACTAAATTTATGGCCACTTTGGCTACCCTGTGGGAATGCCATTTATTTATTACATTAAAGTAAATAAATCACTATGGCTACCCTGTGGGAATGCCATTTATTTATTACATTAAAGTAAATAAATGAAAATCTTAGGACTAATAGCTTCAATCACAAATTATCTTAATGCTCACTAATTGCGTGAGAAATCTTTAGGCTCATAAGAGAAAGTCAGTTGTGACATAGCTGTCCTACTAGCTTTACTTAAATGGCAGTTACGCTAAAATTAAAAATAAGTCAGATCACGCTTTTTTTAAGTAAATCACGAACGGTGGGTAGAGGCCGAATAGGCCACGAAACCGTTAACACTTAATATAATATACTTTTAGAAATAAACTCAACTGAAAATAAACTTGACGTAAGGTGAGTCACGGCCCACGGCCGGGAGCGCTCACAGGATAACACTTGAGGTAAGATGACTCACAGCTCATGGCCGGGCGCGCTCACAGGATAACACTTGAGGTATGGTGACTCACAGCCCACGGCCGGGAGGGCTCACGGGATAACACTTGAGGTAAGGTGACTCACAGCTCATGGCCGGGAGCGCTCACAGGATAACACTTGAGGTAAGGTGACTCACAGCCCACGGCCGGTAGCGCTCACAGGATAACACTTGAGGTAAGGTGACTCACAGCCCACGGCCGGTAGCGCTCACAGGATAACACTTGAGGTAAGGTGACTCACAGCCCACGGCCGGGAGCGCTCACAGGATAACACTTGAGGTAAGATGACTCACAGCTCATGGCCGGGAGCGCTCACAGGATAACACTTGAGGCAAGATGACTCACAGCTCATGGCCGGGCGCGCTCACAGGATAACACTTGAGGTATGGTGACTCACAGCCCACGGCCGGGAGGGCTCACAGGATAACACTTGAGGTAAGGTGACTCACAGCTCATGGCCGGGAGCGCTCACAGGATAACACTTGAGGTAAGGTGACTCACAGCCCACGGCCGGTAGCGCTCACAGGATAACACTTGAGGTAAGGTGACTCACAGCCCACGGCCGGTAGCGCTCACAGGATAACACTTGAGGCAAGGTGACTCACAGCCCACGGCCGGTAGCGCTCACAGGATAACACTTGAGGTAAGGTGACTCACAGCCCACGGCCGGTAGCGCTCACAGGATAACACTTGAGGTAAGGTGACTCACAGCCCACGGCCGGTAGCGCTCACAGGATAACACTTGAGGTAAGGTGACTCACAGCCCACGGCCGGTAGCGCTCACAGGATAACACTTGAGGTAAGGTGACTCACAGCCCACGGCCGGTAGCGCTCACAGGATAACACTTGAGGTAAGGTGACTCACAGCTCATGGCCGGGAGCGCTCACAGGATAACACTTGAGGTAAGGTGACTCACAGCTCATGGCCGGGAGCGCTCACAGGATAACACTTGAGGTAAGGTGAGTCACAGCTCACGGCCGGTAGCGCTCACAGGATAACACTTGAGGTAAGGTGACTCACAGCTCACGGCCGGGAGCGCTCACAGGATAACACTTGAGGTAAGGTGACTCACAGCTCATGGCCGGGAGCGCTCACAGGATAACACTTGAAGTAAGGTGAGTCACGGGAGGTGGCCGGGACGCTTACAGGAAGTAGAGCGTCTCGTTGAGCGAGTGGTGCGGCTGGCTGTGCAGGCTGTTGGCGGCGAGGAAGGCCAGCTTGTGCGCGTACTGGCACACCGACGGCACGCGCACGGCGCACGAGTTGTTGAAGTACATGTGCGTTAGCTTGTACGTCAGGCGCTGGATCTGGAAGGTAACGCAGTCGTAAACAAGGTCAGTCCCTCTGCTTTCTATCAAACGACAGTATCTCTTCCTTTATCGAGAGAGTTGTTGACCTATCAGTACCAATGCAAGGGTCTACAGAGTTTCTTTGTTAATCAAATTTCATCTAATAACAATAAAATAAAATAAATATCAGGCCACAATCTCACACACATGGTATCCGCTTGAATCAACAACAGTCATTTGACGTTAAGCTAATAAGCTTGGGTTGGGTAAGGTTAGAGCTGTGACCACCGAAAAATTATGACTCCTGCACGTGTTAATTCGGCGAAGTAGAACATTTATGAAATGAGTGACGTTGATTCAAGGGTAAACCTATACAAATTGGACTAGTTAACATAGCTCATTTCTTATACTAGGGAACTAACTAACGATAAAAATACTTATATAGAGAAACACCGAAACCGCTCGCTTAGTAGGCAAAGTCACTAGGTCACTGGTACCAACTCTAAGCGCATCGTCAAGATGAAAGAGAAGATAAGGCGCTAACTCACCCTGTCAGGGTCCAATCCGGTGGTGTCTTCGATGACGTTGTACGACGTTGGGGCGATGGTGCCTTCGCGCACGTTCTGCGACACCAGGAAGAAGTCGTACCTGTGGACAAAACAACCTTTGCTCATGGTTGATACTAGAATGTGCCGTCAACTTAAATAGCGAGGCAGTTAGGTTTCCATGTGTTTTTTTTTTACTTAGAATGTCAACACGAAATCCTTGTATAAAGTTTCTCATTTTTTTTTGTAACGTATGTAAGAGGAAAACCGTAGAGGCAGAACGTTATAAGTGGTAGAATAGTGACCTCTCGGGCAGCGTGACCACGTCGTCGATGATGGTGCCGGGGCGCGGGTTCTCGGCGCCGCGGCCGCGGTTCACGAAGATGCGCGTGTTGATGCGCTTGGACACGATCACGAAGCACATCTTGTACTCCGCGCCGGCGTACGCCTCCGCCAGCTTCTTCTTGATCTCCGTCACCTACAAAAAAATGCGATAACTTGCTGTAAAACGTACCAACAAACGTGTCCAATCGACCACGCAGGCATTAATGGAAGCAATGTAGTTCAAAACGTGGTGGTAGGTGGTATTCATTTTTGTAATTAATTTACATGACATTGAGTGTTAATCTTTCAATGAACGGCGGAACGACTTAATTAGATCATTCGGTTTACTCCCGGAAACAATGAGTTTCCATGAGAAAAACGATACCAAGTTTACGCAGACAGAGAGGCGGGCCAACATTTATTATGAATATACTTATGTTAAAATGTTTTAACTAGACAGCTCCTATTTGTCATTGCAAATCACATAGGAGAAAACGAGTTTGTAACTAAAATGGGTATAGAATTATTTGTGAGTAGGGTATTTAACGTATTGGAAGGGCCTGGGCACTTGATGATAATGAGGAATGCAATAAATATATTGAGTATTGAGTCATGGGGGTCCGTCCATATGGCTGGGGTACGTGACATAATATATAAAGTTCAAAATACTTATTTTTTTCTGTAAATATTTCATGATTGTTATAAAACCAACCTAACCTAATAATAGGTTCAATACAATTGCCTTTTCAAATGTTCTGAAAAGTTTACGGTTTCAGAAAAAAAAAACTATCGTATGATACCATTCCTATGGCTGACATAATGATTTTTATTTTAATTTGTGATTGGGTTGATAAGAACTTAGGGATCCTCTTCGATCGAGTGGCCCTGTGCACTTGCCCAGAGTGGCCAATGGCGGAGACCTACTTCGATGACCGAACCAAAAGTAGATATTCACCTCGTGACTGTGCACGTAAGGGATTTGCCCGTCGCCGACGCCGTCTCGGTAGATAAAGATGCGGCTCGGCAATACGTCTGTAAAAAAGAAATAACATTACCCCTGTTTTACATGACCATACATAAAGGTTTGAAGAACAAAGGTTATAATGAAGAATATTTGTGTAAATATTTATTATTATTTAACATTTTGAACGCATTAACGTCGAATACAAAATGTTTCACTCACACGCCAAACATGTTTGCTATGCTTTGCAAATTACAACTTAATTGATACAAAACAAAGTCTCTTTTAATCCTGAAATAAAAACTGCACTATCACACAACATGAACGCTTATAGTATAGTAAATATACGATACGTACCTACTAAAGCAATTATCACATTCGTTCAAATTGCCCAACAGGAATTGATAAGTAACCACAAGAGCAAATCAAAACAGGATGGGTGACTCGCTTAAAAACATTTAAGTTGATTTGATATTTATAATAGTTTCATTATTAATTGATATTTGTGTAGTTAAACTGCAAGGCATTAGTAACAACTTGAAAAAGAAAAAATAAAATAACAAATAATTCACTCATGGACTTACTGTTTTGTTACGAAATCTGCCATAAAAAATCAAGATTTATGAGAAAACATTAGATCAGCAGAACAGAGATGGACACCATAGGGTTAAGGTCCCGTTAGATTTTTTTCAGGGTACCGAATCTTGAAGAAACCAGCGTCAATTCAACATTGTATGAAGTCCATGGGTAAAAATTAATATCTCTGAGTACGGCAGTTAGTTACTAGCCATCAAATTTACTAACTGACACTGTTAGTCAAGATACTTGGACAGTACTCCGGGTAATAATTCAGGATCTATGTATTCTAGTTTAATCGCAAAAAACATCAGGAGATCTCTTGCTTTAGGCTTTTGCTTTTATTCTCTTGCTTGCTTGCTTGCCTACACACATTATTTCAATGCGGCTAGTTACCAAAGGGTGGCCTGTAATAGGCGATTTACTAACCGATCGAGCCTGTGTCGGCGTACTTACTGTTGCGCTCGCGGAACTTCTTGAGCGCGGTGGCGATGTTGAAGCTCATGTGCGCGCTGAGCTCCTCGCCCGAGGTGTGCGCGTTGACGGTGCTGTAGTACTGCGTCATCTGGCGGTCCATGGTGGCGACGAACGCGCCGAAGCTCTTCTCCTTGCTGCGCGTGTCGTGGCACACGTCGTAGCCGACCACCATGAGGTGCTGCAGCGGGATGTCCACCGTCCACGGCGCGCCGCCCAGCTGCCCACACACAAATACTTACAACCGTATTCACACAGAAGGTGCACCTTTTTTTAAGCGTAGGTAGATTTAAAGCTTGAACGCAGTGCGTTTACTTAGTGAAGGATCCCCTAAGTATTGTTTGTGAATACGGATGTTAGACAACCTGCCCTATTGTTACCCTATTTTTTTTTTATTAAAATGATGGAAATTATACATATGTCATAATTAGATGCCAGCAATAACTAATGTTTTAGATGCAAATAGTTGGGGTTTTTACGTAGTTTGCCGTTTCCTGACAGGCAATCGAAAACTGGTGTCCGGCAAGTATTTGGATTGCCACCGACCCGCTTAAGCCCATTTTGTATGAAAATCAGAGCCCTCGGCAGTGAGTTTTAATTGCAGCTGAGATCCTGTTTTTGTATGTAGCTAGGAAGATACCATTAATATTGCATTGCCTTTGGTCGATTTCAGTCTAACGAGCACTGTGCTTCGAAATTGTTACACATAGTTTACACGAAGAATGTTAAAAGACCTAGACTTATATATAAAAACTAGAGGACGCCCGCGACTTCGTACGCGTAGAATTAGTTTCCCGCTACTCCCCCCTATTTCACCCCCTCAGGGATTGAATTTCTAAAAATCCTTTCTTAGTGCTCACTTACATCATGAAAGAAACCCCTGTACCAAATTTCAAGTTTCTAGGTACAGTAGTTTGGGCTGTGCGTTGATATGTCAGTCAGTCAGTTTTGCCTTTTATATATATAGACTAGCTGTCCGCGCCCGGCGTCGCCGGGGTGTAATTTTTTTTTTCATAAAACCGTTATGAAAAATAGTTTACGACCTATTCTCAGACTTACTGAATATACACACAAAATTTCATTTGAATTGGTCGAGCCGTTTTGGAGGAGTTTGGTTACAAACACTGTGACACGAGAATTGTATATATTAGAAGAAGATATAGGATAATTAGATTTATTGCAGTAACACAAAATATTTTTTTTAACAAGTTTGATGAGAAGTGAAATGAACTAGTGTTGGGGCGGACTGCGGACTAACCTTGCAGTTGATCTGAATGGCGACCTTGGTGGCGATGGACATGGCGGACTTGGCCGACATGTTGCGCGCGCACACCACCTGCGTGGGCACTGCGCGGTCCACGGTGCATTTCTTCTTTATTGCCTCATATCTGCGTACACACCGGTCACTTATGTTTTAGAGTCATTAGTGCCTCATGCTCATTTATTTAATAAGTTCAAGTTTCCGACGTGTCTCAATAGCTAGTTAACAAAAACGAGTAGTGAATACTACGCTTACCTGTCCGCCATCGATCTAGCCAGGGTGCAGAAAATCAGCGAAGGGTTCTTTCTGGCTATGACGTTCTCGCACATATTGGCGTACTCCATGGCCCCGTCCCGCGGAATCGACACTGAAGCGAAACATTTTTAGACAATACGTAAAATAGTACAGATAATATAAATAATTAAATTTTAAAAGAAAATCTTCAAAGTTAATTTTATATAACATAAATTTTAAATCGGAAGTTAAAGTTTTCAAAGCGCTCTAGTATTTGCGATTCGGGAAGCCGCTCCAACTCTAATCGACCTCGCACCTATTAACTTAATATTAAGGTGGAGGGCGCGACTTCGCGTATCGAAAACGCGAGAGAACTTCGGGACGGGACATTTTTTTCAGAAGATTATTGAATGACTAGAGGACGCCCGCGACTCCGTACGCGTAGAATTAGTTTCCCGCTACTCCCCCATTTCTTCCCGTTGGGGGTCGATTTTCGGAAAATCCTTTCTTAGTGCTAACTTACATCATGAAAGGAACCTCCGTACCAAATTTCAAGTTTCTAGGTACAGTAGTTTCGGCTGGGCGTTGATATGTCAGTCAGTCAGTTTAGCCTTTTATATATATAGATAGATGACGTTTTGGGTATGAAATAGCGGAGATGTGTCGGTACCGATCTCGGGGCGCGGCATGCGGAAGCCGGCGCCGCTGCCGGTCTTGAGGATGAGCTCGACGAAGCCCTCCGTGTCGCGCCGCTGCCGCTCCGGCGTCACCACCACCCACGCCGCGCACGGCGCCAGCGTCAGCAGCGGCCGCGACCTGCGCACGCCCACCATACTATTATATCATCTATCCCGCTGGAATGCTTCAACAACAGTCCGGGCCCAGTATATGCATCCCCTATGTCAAGCTCTCTGCCGTACGGATATTTATAAAAAAACCGCCTTCAAAAACGCAAAAAATAACTTCTACTATAATACCTACTTAGTAGAAGTTATTTTTTGCGTTTTTGAAGGCTGTTTTTTGTTTTTTAAAACATTTATTTTATTTTACACTTTTTAGTGATCATAATAAGCTTATGTAGTCCCACTTCTTAGTTGATATATGAAACTTTAAGACATTTCAAACTCGCCGCAAGCAACGCCGCGGGAAAATGATAGTCATTTTAAAACAATTAAATGTGCTTCGTTGTAGTCGCTCAACTATCTTAATCGAGATATCTTATCGCCACCCTTGAAATCGGTACCGTTGAGGAGTTCCGGTGGCCATCTGTGGTCTTCATCATCAGTTCCGCTTCACCAAGTGACACTTTCTGAATGCAAATGCTACACTTGTTACTAAAAATACTAAAATCGCTATATGTTTGCATACAATATTTGAGGAGTTCCCTCAATTCCTCACTGATCCCTTCATCAGATTCAGATTTGCTGACAATGTGACCACCACCTCGGAAGTATACTCTATCAAACCAAAAAAGAATTTTTAAAATCGGTCCACAATTGACGGAGTAATTGGTGAAGATACATAAAAAAAAAAAAAACATACATTGGAACGTATAACCTCCTCCTTTTTTGAAGTCGGTTAAAAAGGAATGCCTTCAATGTGTATTAAAGTATATAATAAACTTGCCGATAACCTGAAAATTTTGCAGGGGTTGGATTTTGAAACTAAGCCCACAAAGTGGCTATTGCGACATTTGTTTTATAGTGTTCACGCCAATTATACAAAAGTCTAAAACAGTAACCCCCTTACCAATAGACGTTGAGTAACGGTGGTATAGCTATACAATAATGTTTTGGCCTTATCTGTCACTGTGACATTTGAATTTGACAGATAAGGACAAAATATTGTATAGCTATACCACCGTTACTCAACGTTTATTAGTAAGGGGGAAAGTCTCCTGCTCGTGCAGGCCACTCGCCTCATGTCCTTGGTCCAGCCCTCCGTGGTGTCTCCGGCCAGGTATTTCTTGCCGTCTCCCTGCGAGATGTTCTCGGCCGGAAGCTGGCGCCCCTTAAACTTCACGAGCTCATTCGCCAGTTTCAGCGACCACGTTCCCAATTCCTAAAACCGAAACAAGGGTGTAAATATAGAAGGTAGAAAAAGCTTAACCAATCCTAGCGAAATGATTGGTAATATTTATTTGTTGATGTTATTAGTGAAATATATTTTTTTTTTAAGAACAACAAATGCCTTTAACCTTAACAAAGCTTATAAATATTTAGTACATACTTGAAATCCTCAAAACTAACCATGTTATGTTGCAAAAAAAATTAAACTCAGTATTAACATTTTAATACAATGCCAACCAAATGTTAACTTCATAGTATACACACAGTACGATCAGTTTCTTAATAGACGATCAGTCGAACTGACAGGCCGAGAGGGACGCGGCTATTTAATAGAATGGGAAAGTTAAGTACGTCTCTCATTCTAACAAATAGCTGCGTCCCTCTCGGCCTGTCAGTCCGACTGATCGTCTGTGGTGGCGGTGGCCCTTACAGATTCGAGTGCAAGTGTGATAGCGATAACCGGCCGAGAGCCATTAAGAAGATAGAGGAGTACTGTACATGTACAAGGTAGTGCACTTGTACCGTTACGAACGTTCATAAAATAAATAAATAAATATCAGGGGACAATGTCGCACCAATTGACCTAGTCCCAAACTAAGCTCTAGGCTTGTACTATGGGTACTAGACAACGATAAACATACTTATATAGATAAATATATACTTAAATACATAGAAAACATCCATGACTCAGAAACAAATATTTGCACTCATCACACAAATATCTGCCCTTACCGGGATTTGAACCCAGGACCGCTAGCTACGTAGGCAGGGTCACTACCAACTAGGCCAGCGCGTCGTCATTTGTGACACATTTCAAAACAATTGGATTGAAGTAGTCAATGTCATTATTAGAGATGCCAAATCATTTGTAACTTATAGAAAACTTAACCTTATTGCTGTACAATGTCAGATTGACTTTGGACTTGAAATGGGTCCCAGTGTTTGACTGTACAAGGTAAAAGTGCACTTGTACTGACCGTGACGACTTCCTTGTTGCTGGTGAACCGGCGGTTGAAGGCGAGCAGCTTCTGCACGCGCTGGTCGGGCCCGATCTTCGTGTGCACGGCCATCGCCTTCATCAGCTGGAAGTTGGCGCGCATCTCGTCCGACAGGCCGGTCTGCCGGCACAGCTCGGGCACCAGGTACACCAGCTCGGGCATGCCGGAGCGGATCTCGCGCGGCTTGGACCGCGAGATCAGCAGCGGCTGACGCGTGTCCTGGATGCGGATGTTGTATTTCTGTGAACCGAATGCGACCATCAATTAGCGGATGTACGGTAGCCATATTATTAGAAACGCTTGCTTTTCCCATACGATTGTCTACAAATGTGACTTTAAATTTTGACAATCAATCAAAAGCTCTTTTTATAGTTGAGGAATTTGATTGCTTAGCAGTTCGCAGTTTGACATAATACGTCAATTTGCTGGGTTATACATTTTCCAAGTGCCATTACCCGTGTCACGCAGGGAAATGACGACTACTGCAAGGGTAGTATGAAAAAAAGTCTGTAAATTTTTGATTAAAAAAATACGTTACGTGTCTTGATCAATATATAAAAATACTCGGAGAGCAATAAAAGCGGTATCCTTTATGTTACATTAAACTGGAAAACAAAAAGAAAAAAAAAATTGTAACATGTCTTTGTTAGAATTGTTTATGGGGTCAAAAAAATTGTTCATTACGATTGTATTACTCTACCTTTACTTTCTGTTTTTTATCCTAATAAAAAAAACAATGAAGTTCCTAAAGTGTTCAGTAGCAATAAAATAGGTCGACAAATTTTGGTTGGTGGTCAAAATAATATGTTAAGTGATACTTGAACACGTGTAACTATTGTATGAAAAACACAAGTGTTTCTAATAATATGGCCGCCGATGGTACGGGTTTCAATCACGCCACCGAACGTGTTTAATTATCAGGATGGTAGTCTAGCTTGCCCGCGTCCTTCGTCACTCCCTAATCCTATACTCGTCTATAACTACGAGGGGCATTCAATAAATTATTTATAGTACTACTAAATGTAAAATTACAGGTCATACAAAAATCACAAAAAATAGGCGCACGCGCTCCAAACCCAGTCAGTTTTTAAAAGTCAGTGCGATTGAATTGGGTTTTCCCCGGGGAGTCAGCGAATAAGGTTGAAGATGATCAGACAGCATGGTTTCGAAACTCCAACCTAGCAGCGTTGGCGTGTTTGTCAGCGCCCTCTCATGGTAGCAGGAAACCAAATTCGTGCTTGTGACGTTTTCTAATCCTGTGGATCTGTGCGAGTCGTGAATTTCGCGAATGGCATTGTAATGTTTTGTATTTTGAACGCTGCTGCGCAAACGACTGTCACTGTGACACTTTGAAGCAGTGAACTTTATTCTAAAACTATTTCATCATTTACTATCGAAATTAAATAATAATTAAAACAAGGGGTCAATATTTCGTAAAAGAAAAACCGATCCGAAAATACAACCTATAAATCAGGCATATCGCATGACTGGGAAAAACTAGGATTGTTTACCTTGAAGTAATAGTCCACATAGCTAACTGTCTCGTCTTTCATTTTGAAAGTCGACAAGGGCCCCTCGTTCCAAGTGACGTCATCTACGCGGTAGGTGCGTTTGTTATAGTCCGTCATGACTATTTTACCTATAATTGCAACATATACAGCTTGTAAGCACTTCATTATCGTTTTATAAAGTTTTTTCAGGAATTTAAATTTAAGTATATAACCAACCCACGACATCTTCAAGGAAGATCTTTTTGAAATTAGCCCCTTTGTTTTTAGCGTAATCCTGAAGCATTTGCAGCACAGTGTCCATGCGCAGGACTTTGTGGGTGATCTCCGTCACCATGAGCAGACGATCCTCGTACTGGTTTATGGTGGTCTTATACCCTGGCCAGATTTGCAGCTTGTACTCCGGGATGTCCACCTGAATCATGAATTCACATATTGTTATCATGCCAATTTTGCTGTTTATATTGCGAGATAGGTAAGGTGAAGTCTTGTAATTGCAACTATCTGGTTATTGCAACTAACTTAAATAACTCCTTCTAGGATCAATGTTTTGAACAACGACAGGCGAGATATTGTATTTCTTAGTAAGGAAGAACAATATCACGCCTGTCGTTGTTCAAAACAGTGATCCTAGAAGGAGTTATTTAAGTTAGTTGCAATAACCAGATAGTTGCAATTACAAGACTTCACCTTAGTACAGTATACATACTTTGGCTTCTGGATCGAAGAAGTCTCGTCCCACAAGTTGCAGCTGCAACAGCCTGAAGCATTTGCGTATTATTAAATTGAACACCTGTATGTAATGGTAGTCACCCGGGGTGACATCGCAGGTGAGCTGTAATATAACAACAGTAGTCAACAACTTTTTACGTGTTTTGCGATGCGATATTTATAAAAGGAGCGGTTAAAAAGCCACGCACCTTGATCAACAATCGCATGCGCTGCCCGTCTCTCCGATCACTGTAAAGCTCCAGGGGATCCTGGAGCTTCTTAACGGTGTACAGCACACACCCATCAAATATGTAACTAATGAAAAACACATTTTGCAAAGTTAGCACATCAAACAAACAAATAAACCAAAATTTGTTACAAGTACAAATAGGATTAGATTCTGCGGGTCCCGGAGTCGCCTCCGTAAGCGCGTCGACGGGGCCAGAGTAGGGATTGCTAACAAAAGTTTGAAAATCCGGATTTAAGTTATTTTAAGATCCGTCTCACAATCAGAATTTTGCAATAGTAATCCGAATTCCCGGATTTGTTTTGTTCTGCCGTCCTAGAAGGCAGCTAACTGCATAGTAATATAAGCATTTTAAATTTAATGTGGTTACCAATAGTGCATAGAATTGACTACTACATTGCATAGCAGTCTTCTTTGGTAGGACGGCAGTGTTAGTAAACAATCCAAGCGTAATTTAACCCTTTGAACGCCTTTCACTTGATACAAACGTCGTCCTCACACGCCAATGACAGCTGAAAACCACAGCTAATGTCAACCTTACGTCACAAATAATCGAGTCTACTTTGCACTGTATCTGTGACCACTATATAGGTCGATGGCATGGTAGGCACGACAGTACACGACCACTTTAGGCTGGGTTTTATAAAGATCCGTTGGATCAAATTTCGGTCAGGAATGTCAAAACTTGTATGACGTTACTAAAATTTGATCCGACATATTTACTAACGGACCTTTATAAAACCGGGCCTAAGTGGTTCTTGGCGTTCAAAGGGTTAAGGGTCGCTACTGCACGGGTAGCACAAGTTGTATTTTCTCGCTCATTTACTGCATTCAGTGGTTTACTACTTTTACAATAATCTCAAATACAGTCCCATAAAGAAAGACTCCTGGTGCGCGAGGAATCCATTTCCGCACTTGTAGCAAAAATAACTTGTATAAAAGAGAAGCCATTAACAACAAAGAAAGTAGATGGGTAAATATTCGGGCGTTTCAACCGCCGTCATTGTGGTCTTCAATATATTGACGAAAATAATCACAACTACCAGCAACTTTTGATGTCAAAATCAACGGACCCGGGGGTAGGATCAATTGCATTTTAAAGAACAAGAAATTTAGTTTATCTTAAATAATATGTGAAGACAATAATGACGACGGTTAAAACGCCGAATAATCACCCAGATGAATCAAATAGCACTGCTAGATCAAAACAGTATCAACTCAAAATCCTTGCTAGATTTGTTTTAAGGTTATAGAAGTTGCATTAAAGTTGATTTTAAAATACAGTTGTGTTATGAGTTACTACTGTTTTGAATTTTTGATATAGCAGTGATGACATGTGTTGGGCATACCCGCCGAGGACGTTGCTGTGCACGCGCAGCAGCCCCTTGCGCACGACGGTGCTGTCCTCCTCGGGGTCCAGGTCCACGTGGTACTGGTACAGGCGCCACTGCGGCGTCGAGTGCACCGTGAAGTAGTTGGCCATCAGGTCCAGCTGATCGCCGAACGAACCTTTCACAAACATCTAAACTTTATACTAACCCTTCAATTATTTGATACGCGTCATTTGAAAATCTGATACCTTTGTTGGTTCGGTGCCTTTTCTAAAGTGCCGTTAATATAGTGATTTTTATAAGGTTAGGCTAAATATTAGGTTGACTAGTTCATGAACTCTGCTACAAATCCGTGTACATTAAACTACATACATACATACATAAACTCACGCCTTCATTCCCAGAGATGGGGTAGGCAGAGCCACAAACTCACCAACAACTCCAAAAACTTGTTGATAATTCTGTGACCACATTTAACTAAACATTTATTTTACATTAAACTAAGTTATATAAAAATTGGCAGAAGTTATCCTCAACATTATTTTGTATCCTCTCCAAAGTGGACCTTCTTTTTAAATTGAAGTATGCGTAAAACCAAGACCTGAGGCCCGTTTCACGAAGCTACAAGTTACAAATTACAAGCGGAAGTCTCTTTCTAACTCCTTTTGCGAGAAGGAGAGTTCCGGTTGTAATTTGTAACTCGTAGCTTCGTGAAACAGGCCTCTGTTATATTAAAAACTGAAGTTTATAGGTATTGTCCTCTGTTGAAAAACATAAGTGGCTTAGTTATAAATGCAAACACTTGAATAATATGACGCAAAAACCGATCTCAAGTGCTACGTTCGCGCCGCCTAGATAGCTCGGGTTAAGAAGGGGCGTGTCAAGTGTCGCGCGAGTAGTATATTATTGGGAGTTTCAAAACACATTTTACATGTTTTGTGTTTTGAAACTCCCAAGGCGTTTTTTGATGAAACGCTCATTTCGAGTTGATCGTTTTTTTAAACGCTAAAATAGGTGTTTTGAAACTCCCAATCGGTTTTGAGGTGTTTTGAAACTCCCAATCGGTTTTGAGGTGTTTTGAAACTCCCAATCGGTTTTGAGGTGTTTTAAAACTCTCAATCGGTTGTATGGTGTTCTGAAACTCCCAATCGGTTTTATGGTTGTAATTTATATCTTTGTACATTCCTGTTTGTAATACTTACTATATTAGAATTATTGTGTTTAGTACTCTATCTTCCAACTGCGCTTCCGTATACGCCCTGTCGAACTCCACCGATGTGGGTTCGAACTCCAACAGGGTTATGTCGGCCAACTCACCATTAATTTATTTTAACTTATCGCAACGTACTCGAGTTATATTCTTCGCATGTAGATTTTGTTACTTGATTATTTCACAGTTCATTTGAGCAAAACTGTTGCTTGTACACCCGACAATTGTCAGTTAATATTTGGTTTTTAATTTGTCAGGTGCACAAGCAACAGAACAAAAGATGTTTTTCATTTCATGTACACAACGCGTCACAGGTCGTCACCAGACACGCTATCGTCGCATAAGCGCCCCACACCGCTACATACGGACTTGGTTTGCTAAAGCGAGTCACATAGCGCACCACACCGTTCGACGGACTTGGTTTGCTATGGTGTTTTCACAACTTGCTGCGAGGTTGATCAAGCCCCACATCAAGAACGGGTCACCTGGGATGCGTTAAGTTCCCAGTGGTCTTATGACCGCATTTTACGTGTTGGTGATTTTAGTCCTCTCACCGAGGTGTGGATCATCCATGCCCACCACCGCATAGGCATAGAATCTCCCTATACATTTTGAGTTGATTTCAGCGGTTAGTAACAAGGGTGATCAGGCCGAGCCACAGGTTGCTGGTGAACCCTACCATTCCGCCGGTCGGTCACGGAAGGTGGGAGCACGCCGGTTACATATTTTATGTTGTATATATATGAACAAATCTTAAAAACTTCGTTAGCGCGATGTAGACCTGAGCCTGTGATTGGATGGTTTCTGTGACGTGCTCGTAACGCGTTGCAAGAAATTATAAATATAAACTAGTTGCAAGTCAATAAATACGCCGGTCTGATTTGTATTTTCACTAGCACAAATAAAGTCCGCAATTCGTTAAAGTTTAACTTCACATGCTACCTTATTAATATATGTGCATATGTACAATTTGCTGTCCCATCAGAATTAGACACGGCTATTAAGCAGGAATCATGACTACTACTGTAAGGGTTACATTATGTTAAAGATATACGATCAAGCGATTAATAAAATATAAAGCGCACGTAAATCCAACAGCGGCACTAAACTTCAGAGGAATTTACTTTAGTTTCTAAACTTGTTTTGCATAGTAACACTATTGGATTTAACATGGGTAGGGAATTGAATAATTATTGAGAAACAAAGTTGCAAAAACACAAAATTTTATTAAAAAATACAATCATGTAAAATAACGTATACTGTAAAATCTAATAGCTAACGTTACTGAGTCTTCTCACGATTCGGTCAACTAATGATTCCGTAGCACTTAACAATTCATCGTAGTTATCTTCGATGACAAATTGCACCGCCATGAGGTCATCAGCGTCCTGCTGCGATTCAAGGTTTGCAATACTGATCTTAATTAATCGCTTCCCTTTTTTCGCTTTTTTAATTACATGCGAGTTTAATCCAATATCAGTTTTTATTTGCACTGCTCTCTTCTTTATCTTGGGTTTTTTCGGTGAATTTTCTAAAGATGGATTTTGAATTTGATTTATACATCTATTCTGGTATTGCAAATAAGCATCCATATCTTGGGAGTAGCCAAATGGTTCGTCGAATGCCGCAAGGGTTTGAGACGAAAAAGACGGGAACTGTTCGTTGGTATCTTTCACGGAGTCAATGTGTTGAGAAGTCATCATACTCTGCACAATAAGAGAATATAATTAGATTTATATCTACTAGGAAAAAAAAAAAAAAAAAAAAACGGTATCAGTATATTAGTAAATAAGTTAGGCACTCACCGTTTAATTCAAGAAGTTCAGTCAGTATTATTGTAGGTACGGGATACGAAATAAAACTGCGACTTTCTGAATTGGCGTCTAAAGAAGAACTGCGATATTAAACGTATGTATTTATATTTTTCCTTTGCTAAACACGTGCACAGCTCTAATACAGGTTTAAACATGTATTATTGAGCCCTACAAAATATAATATGCTAAACACGAACTTAACTCCAGTACAGGTTTATTCAAGTATTGTTGACAAGTCCTATAAAATAAATCAATCATCGCATTCAGTGTAAATTGAACCTAAATGAAGTCGGCTTCTTTGTTAAACGCCGGTTCCTTTCATTGATGCACCGATTACGACATATTTAACATGATACTTTTGTTTGTAACACAAATGCTTACTTTGCAAATCGACGTCTGAGGTATTAAACCTTTATAAAAACTTTGTTTTGTTCGCATTCCGTAGTACTGTTATTACAAATAGAATGTTATAAATATCTAAATGTTGAGAACTTCTGTGAGTGTTGTAAAGTGCTGAGCGGAAACTTTTTACGTTGTAACGCTTAATTACATTTATTTCTACAAGAAAGCCAGTGTCAATCAGTCGCAAGCTACAACTGCATTAAAATAATGTTCGTAAGTTTTTAATATTTATGTGTTCTGATATGGTTTTATTGATTATTAATTAAATAAATCGTATACAATATTCCATGTTCTTTTTTTTTACAGGTCTGATACGGAATACTCTGAAGTGAAAGTCTCCAAGAAGACTCGTCCATATTCGGAGCTTCAAGATCCTGCTCCAATTTCAAGGTAATTAATTAATATCTAAGGTGCTGTGTGTTAGGAGTGCATTGTCGCGGTGTAATTATTATGTTTTGTGTTTTAAAGGTCTACGAAGCCGAAGGTGGTAAAAAAGAAAACCCCGCTGCCCGAATCAGGAGACGAAGTCTCAATACCTCGGTAATTCAATTTTAAACAAGTATTACCTGAATACATTTTAAAGTGCTTTATTATATTACGGAACTTCTGTTTTATAGGTCAAAGAAGTCGAAGCTGTCAAAAACGAAATTCCCGCCGACTGAATCTGAAGACGAAGCACCGACTCCACGGTAAGTAAAATATGTATTTATTTCAGTAAATGGTAATTTTAAAAATAAATTGAAATAGGTACTTAGCTCTGCACATGTTTGTTCCGTTTATTATTATTTATTTATTTTTGATCGATTTACAGCTCAAAAAAGTTGGCGCAGACAAGTCTGCTAGAGCAGCTCAACGGTCCTGCAGGCGGCTGGATAATCGACTCCGACAGTGAAGATGGTGACTGGCGTGCTCGCAAACCCGAACCACTGCTGCTGCCGTCAGTATTGATAAGGCAAGTTCCCGGGGGCAGGGTGCGTCGAACTGCACAATTATCAGGCGACCTTTTTCTTGAGTTAAAGTTATACAATGTGGCTGACATAAAAAGCATTTCGCCAAAAGATCGATGGGAGAAAGCTCTAGTTAATTTAAAAATACAGTTAGATGTTAATTCGTCAGAGGTGTCAGATATTAATAAAGTGCTTAAATTATGTAAGGACTATTTCGCTGAAGATGGAACGTTCTATCGCGATTTAAAATAATATTTCTAGTATTACTTACCTATGTTTGTAACATTTGCCAGTACTTTTAATCTACTATTCTTAAAAGTTAGTTGTAATTCTATGTCTTGTTGAGTTGAAATTAAATAATGCGGCTTACATAAAAAGCATTTCGCCAAAAGATTGATGAGAGAGATCTCTAGTTACTTTAAAAATACAGTTAGATGTTAATTCGTCAGAGGTGTCAGATATTAATAAAGTGCTAAAATTATGTACAAGGACTATTTCGCTGAAGATGGAACGTTCTATCACGATTTAAAATAATAATTCTAGTATTAGTTACCTCTGTTTGTAATATTTGCCAACACTTTTAAAATAGTATTCTTAAAAAAAAAAAAAAAAAAAAAAAATTGTTGTAATTCTATGTTTTGTTCAGTTGAAATTAAATAATGTGGCTGACTTAAAACTATTGTGACAAAAGATCTATAGGAGAAAGCTGTAGTTAATTTAAAATTTCACCGAGCGTTATATTGTTACTAAAAATAATAATTCTCGCGATACTTTTGTTTATCTTAATTTCTAGCACTTTTCATCTACTATTCTTAAAAAAACAAATATGAGTTGTAAATCAATATTTTGTTCTGTTTGCGAAACATCTGTTCCTAGTCGAGCTTTTTCTGCCCATTTACGAAGTATTGTGCATAAAAATAATATTTCTATTGATAACGGTGAAGGCGTTGAAAAAATAGCTTCAGCTTTTAGAAGTAGGATAGCATCTTACCGTGTGCGGGGGCGTGAAGGCGGGCCAGACCAGGTTTGTGCACCAGCCGAGTTTATACGTAGCCTTCGCGACAGTGTTCGTAAAATTTTGGAAGCAAGACAATCAGTGTTTAATACTATCAAAGTCAATTTTGAATTATTTGCTGAATTTTCTTTACTTAAAAACGATACTTGCGACGTAAAATCTTTTGCAACGAAAAATATAGTTATACATCAGAACTATGATTTTAATGAAATATTTTTAAATCTTTTACAATGTATTTGTGGAAAAATTGATGAGTTTCAAGACAGAGATAGTGGTTGGGCTTTTATGCGCAATTTATACCTAGAGGTAAACATCAGTAAATATAACCCACGGAGAGCATCAGGATTCATTGATTTGCCTAAAAATATAAAACTAAAACGGGCGTGCATCAATATACAAAATAAAGATGTTTTTTGCTTTTTGTGGTGTGTGATGGCTGCTTTATTTCCAGCTAAAAATAATGTGCATAGGGTATCTTCATATCCCCATTATGAAGGTGTTCTTAATAGCAAGGACATGACTTTTCCTGTGGGATTATCTGACATAAAAATATTCGAAAAAAACAATCAACGTATTAGTATTAATGTGTACGCACTCAAAAATAAATCTGAAATCGTAGGTCCACTTTACAAAACCACATGTCGGAAGCAACATCATATTAACCTTTTAATGTTAGAAAACGGTCGTCAAACACATTACTGTCTTATAAAAGATTTAAGTCGCCTGCTTAAACTTCAATTTACAAAACATAACGGGAAAATATTTTTTTGCGATGAATGTATGATATTTTTTAATAGTCAAGACAAATTTAATGCTCACGTATGCGGGGGCGTAAAGACAATTTTACCTAATCGGGGTGCGCATATTGAATTTAAAAATTTTGAGCGGATGCAAAATATGCCTTTTATAATTTATGCAGACTTTGAATCCTTATTGCAACCAAATACGGATGAAAAACTTAGTTCGAAATGTACTACAACATTGCAGGAACACATACCAGCTGCATTTGCGTACTACATTGTTAGTTCATACGACAGCTCCCTAAACAAATTTGTGTCTTATCGTGGAAAAGACTGCGTAGAAAAATTTCTCGAATATCTGCAAAAAGATGTACATAGAATAAATAAAATATATTCTGACCCGAAGCCAATAACTATTACAGAGACAGAAGAAAATGATTTTTTGAACTCTCAATATTGTTTTCTTTGTCGCAAGTTATTACTCGGCGATTCCGTGAGAGATCATTGCCATTTGACAGGACGCTATAGAGGGGCAGCCCATTCTTATTGTAATATTCGGTACCGCCTACCAACATTTGTGCCAGTATTTTTTCACAACTTATCAGGGTACGACAGTCATTTGTTTATACGTCAATTGGGTGAACTTCCTGGTCAAGTCAAAGTTATTGCAAAAAACAAAGAAAATTACATATCATTTACGAAATTTTTCATTACAAGTCGAAATGAATATATGCCCGTTCGTTTTGTAGATTCATTCAAATTTTTAGGAGCAAGTTTGGAAGAACTTGTTAGCACCTTAAATGAAGAAGACTTTATTCATCTCTCACATTTTTTTCCTTTAAAAGAGCATTTCGATTTATTGAAACGAAAGGGCGTCTATCCATACGAGTATATGTCTAGTTGGAGTCGCTATGAAGAGCAATGTTTACCTCAGCCACATTATTTTTACAACTCATTAACAAATGAGATTATATCCAAATATGATTATGAACATGCCGAGCTTGTATGGAAATCATTCAATATTAATACTTTAGGAGAATACACCGATCTTTACCTTAAATCAGATGTATTATTACTAACTGACATATTTGAAAAGTTTCGTCAAACTTGTAAAGTCAATTATAGATTAGACCCTGCTTTTTATCTAACTGCCCCAAGTTTAAGTTTTGATGCCATGTTACTTATAACTGGTGTGAAGTTGCAACTCATTGATGACCTTGAAATAATTAGAATGATTCAAAAAGGTATTCGTGGGGGTGTATGTTTATGTTCTACTCGATATGCAAAGGCAAATAATAAATACATGCCAAACTTTGATTCCAGTAATCCAAGCAGTTTCTTATTCTACATAGACTGTAATAATCTATACGGTTATGCAATGTGTGGCAATTTACCTTATGATGATTTCAAATTATTACCACGGGATAAAATTAATGTACTCGATATCCTACAAACACCTGATGATTCGGATTATGGTTATATTTTGGAAGTGGATTTAGAATATCCAGAACATTTGCATGACTTGCATAATGACATTCCATTCTGTCCTCAAAAATTCACACCGCCTGGTTCAAAGCAACCTAAACTTATCCCAAATTTATATGATAAATACGAGTATGTCATCCATTATGTGCATTTAAAAACATGTATAAAGCATGGCTTGGTATTGAAAAACGTACATAGAGTAATCAAATTTAAACAAGGTCCATTTTTAAAACAATACATAGACTTAAATACAAAGTTAAGACAAAAAGCTAAATCCGTGTTTGAGCAAAATTCGTGCAAACTTGCAAACAATGCTATATTTGGAAAAACGTTGGAAGACGCTGAAAAAAGGTTAAATGTTCTGTTAGTTAATGCGTGGAGTGATAATAGAAATAAAACAAAAAAGAAATACACAGCAGAGCATCTAACAGGTAGACCTAATTTTCATAGTTCTACCGTTTTTAGTGAAAATTTTGTCGCCATACAAATGAAACCGGAATCGGTAACTCTTGACAGGCCAATTTACATTGGATTTACTGTTTTGGAAATATCGAAAACTCATATGTACGATTTTCACTATTCTGTCATGAAACCTTTTTATGGATCTAATTTAAGTTTATGTTATACCGATACAGATTCTTTTTTGTATTCCATAAATACAGAAGATTTGTATGTAGATATAAAACGAAATTTTCAACATTATTTTGATACAAGTAATTATTCTGTCAGTAACGCATACGGTATAACTCTTAAACATAAAAAAGTACCCGGTTTATTTAAAGATGAACTTGGTGGAGAAATAATAAACGAGTTCGTTGGCCTTAGGTCTAAATTATATTGTATAAAAACAGAAAACAAACAACTGAAAAAGGCTAAAGGCACAAAGAGACATGTATTGCGCGGTGTGGATTTTGAGGAATATAAAAAAGTACTATTAAATAAGGAGCGGATAAGAAAACGCAATATTGTATTTAAATCTTTAAAACATGTTATTTTTACTCAGTCCTTGAATAAAGTAGCACTGTCGTCAAATGATGACAAACGCGTTATACTAGATAATCAAGTCTCGACGTTGTCTTGGGGTCATCAATCTTTGTTTTAATATTAAAGTTAAAATTAGATTTAAGATGCTATGTTATAAACAAAGGTGTGGTAATTAATAAATAAATGTTATTTCCTATGAATCTGGTTTTATTTTACTTCTAAACCTTTTGTAACCCCATTGGGTCCAATTCGAACTTTAAAATTTAAGTGCCCATGAAATAACAAATAGTTGTCATTATCATTGTTATTTTAAACTTTTACAGGCACTTAAATTTGTAGTTTTCGGATCGGACACTCTATCTTATCATATGTAGGTAGGTATATAAAGGGAAATAATTATGAAATAAAAATATGCTTTACAGTTATAATATTTATTGTACTTTATTACAAATGAGAATACAATGATAAATTATTTTCAGAATACCATTTTTTAATACATAAAACATTTTTTAACGCACAAGATTTTTTATGCGTTGAACAACTATAACTACTCTGGTCCTTACAATATTTTTGATACATAGATTCAAATTTAGGCAAACCGTTACAACCCAAGTCAATTACGGTACAGTTACTACACAAATCTTTAATCCATTTAACTTTTTCTAACCCTTTTACATATATTTTCTTGTTTTCCAAAAAACAGCGTATCATTCTTTTAAATTCTCTATAATCAACAAAGCCCTCATGCCATGAAATACCTAGGTTTTTCTCTATCCATCTTACTTGTCTTTTTTCGCTTTCCATTAACGTCGAAAACTTATATGGAGGTTTTATTGAAAATACCTGTGTGTATTCATTTGTACTGTATGCAAATTCCTTAATAATAAATTCATTCTTATACGATTTAAATCCCTGAAGATCCACGAACAAACAATCTGAATTCATGATATTTTTCGTGTAATGTTGCTTAACGGTTTGTATTCTACAATACTATCATTCAGAATTAAACAGTACGCTGCAGTATTATCAGGTATATCCTGTTCACACTCTAATTCTACTCGTACGTCTATGGCGCCTGTTTTTAAGGTTTCGTTTTGACGGGAACAATCGATTACAAACAGAGCAGCTTTCTCTTTAAATTCTTGCGGACTCAACAATGGTGTTTGACCACGGTTATAATAAGACTGCTGGAATTTAGCGTACTGTTCGTATAATAAAGCATACTTTTCAGCTGCAAAACTAACATTTAAACTTTCATACGGAAAATAGTTTGAATTTAAAAAAACTTTGACGTCTCTCAAATGACAGTGATCAAACCGTGTTATATCTTTGTTAGCCATATTCTTTCTATCCGTTTTCAATCCAATTATAACGAATCGCGGTTTTTCAATTTGAGATGAAGTTTTGATTGACCAAGAATGTTTTGATGTTTTAGGTAAAAGTGGATACTCATAAAGATCCCAGTTCCTAAATGCCATTTGAATAGCGCGATCTTTTTCTAAGCATTTGAGTAAATTTAATCTTTCCCTATCAGAAACTTTAATATGTGGCATACGCCATACTATTTTAGATATAGTAATGTTATCTATGTATTCATTGGTGTTCAATTTAACACTATTTATATTACTATTGGATCGTAGAAGAATAAGTTCATGCCTACAGTTAATAATTATTTTCTTATAATCCTCTGCGAAACCAAGAATCTTATCTAAAGGAATAGATACAGAAAATGATCCATGTGTAATTTTAGTACCATTAACATTCCATCCCCATAACTGTGACATAGACGATTCGATTTCATTCATGGATACAAGAGATTTCATCGTTGTTGTAACTCCAGCGTTTTTAATTTTATCTATTTCGATCCCGTTCAGTTCATATCGAATATCTTGAAACAAGTGAAGTATAGGGTTATTCGTAAATTGTACACTGTTCACCGGCGTCTTTGTCTCTCTATTGAATACTGCAACATCGCCTTCTACATAGAGAGTACTCGCCGATGGCAATACGTAAAGATCTTGTTGGTTAATAGGTATACGAATTTCATCGTTCAAATTAAAACTTGTTATGTATGGTTTATATGAATGATATTCAAAACTTTCAATCGTGTTATCAAAGCTTAAAGAATCTGTTAAATTTAATATACTCATTTTAACAATCCAATGTTTTTTAAAAATTGTTTATTTTCTTCTGTTAGCTTTGTAATTGGTTCTTTAGGTCTTCTTTTCTTGATAGTACAATGAGTACTAGTACGTTTGTCGCGCGAGACTACACTTTTATTGAAATTTATCATTTTTTTCGAAGATGTAAATAAATTTGAATCTCTTCACCTCGCAAATTAACTAAATTATCGTTTACATCCAATATTCTTATTTTGAGAGAGCTTAAGCTGTTTTGTGTAACAGGAAAGTAGATTACGTTTTTAGGTATTTCTATAATTCGATAACCAGGTGGAACATTAGGTACAAACTCGTGAATTATATGGCTCGGTTTACCGTTAACAAATGATCCACTCACTATGTCACATTCAACCCGCACTATAGTTGTTGATAGAATGGAAACAGGAAAAGGGGAATCTGTTAATATATTAGCTTGAATAGTTTCTTCTCCAAAACCTAACAACTTTCCAATCGAATTTTCTTTATTGAAGTAGATGTTTTTAGAACACAATATAGACGTCTTCAATGTGTTATTGTTACATGTCAGTGAAAATGTACATCCTTGCAGGTGTCGTTTAAGGTAATCATCAAGGTCTTGAAGTTCATATGACCCCTCTGGAATTTCTACTTCTTCATTTTTACCATAATAAAATGTATTATTTCTGTAATCTATATTCGGTATCGAGTTAAAAGTTGACATGTACAGCAACCCACATTCATATTCACCATCGAGTTGAAAAGCTGGTGAATAATTAGTGATCAAGGCAGAAGAGGTTCCGGTTATAGACAAAGTGAAAGACATCATGAAAATGATATGGTTTTTATTGTACAGAGATATTTAAACGTTTACTCCAAAACTGTTTTAAATATTTCAAACATAAATGTCCGCAATTTACAGTGTTAAACTTTTGATAAGTGAGGTAATTGTATGAAATAACATGATTCTTTAAATAATTTATTAATTCTAACGGTGGTTTCAGATCACCAAAACTATTAAAATATTCACAGTAATTGTTGTCCTTGACATAGGCTACCCAGTGAGTCCCGCGGTTTTCAGAACTATCTAAATTTATGATTGCACATTCTACTCTTTTTGGTCGTTTTGGCAAACTATCTCTCATATAAACACCGCGAAAATAAGGTATATCTTTTGAATACTTTAAAATATCAATATTTGTAAGAGCTCGTCTAGGTAACCTTTTATTTAGTTTTTTGAACTTTTTAAACACAATCCTTTACCGTTCTTATACGGTTTTATATGTAAACCTTTTCCTAATGCTATAGATTCCATCATTTTGTTATGGCGTTCTGATTCGGCTAAGTTTTTCTTCGCAGCTTTGTAATCTCCAACAGCTTTAGCAATCCCAGCAGCTCCTCCTGCCAAAGATCCTAATGCAGAAAGTCCAGCAAAAATAGGTATCAGTGGTAAAATACCTCCAGTTTTTGGGATCGGTATTAAACGAGGAACTCGTAATTTACTCGTATTGTTATTACGGAATACTTTAATTGCAGCTGCAAAAGCTTGATTAATTGCAGTGCCTTTATTTTTAGATTTGTTTTTCTTTAATTCAGCACGTATCTTAGATACAAACTGTTTAAATGTTTTTATCCCCGCGCCGATTTTTATTTTAGATTTCATTAGTTTGCTAACTAGCCATGAAGCAAGTTTTTCCCCTTTACCAGCATCATTCGCTTTCAGTCTTTGTTTAGCCATTTTATAAAGTTCTAAATCTGCATGTTGACGATCTGCCAGGTTAGAATATTTATCATAGGCTATGTCGTGTTGCATACATGCGTTGTCTAGCTCATTAATTCCCTTATCACCTCTTAGCAAACGTTTATGCAACTTTGTGCCTGGTCCACAATAATTGTAGCCGGGTAAGTGTAGTTCAATTGGTAAGTGATTAATAGCACTGTTTAAAAGTCCTCTCCCTTTCATATCCAAAATATTAATGACGATTTTTAATACAATAAAGTTAATAAATATGCTCATACAATGGCATTTCTACCAATCCAGCTATTTTCGCTATCATTAAGCCCTAACCACTTTACATACAATTTTTCCCCCTTCTTTTTGATCACCTTTTCTATGAGGTAAACATCAGGATATTTCGTTTTCTGAAGTTCTTGTTCGTAAAATGACCCAAGTATTGTATTTTTTCGTTGATCTTCAATAAGGTAAGTAACTGGGCGAGTGCGATTTACATGTTTAATAGTAAATATTTCAGTTGACCAATTCGGTGTATAACCTTTGTGAAAGGCGCTTTTATACTTGCTTATGCGTACGCAATCTCCTATGTTAAATTTATTTGATTGATTACCTAGATTGGATTGCACGTTTTGGATGTTTTTCTTTACTTGCGACTCATTATCAAAATTTACATCAATTGGTTGAAATTTTGTTGTACGATGCATAGTTTGATTGTAGGATTTAACTATATCATTTAAAGGTTTTCCAACCCATTTATAATTTCCTATTAAACTAAAATGTTTGTAAAGTTTAGTTTTGAGCGTTTTTATTAACCTTTCAACAATAGATGCTTTTTTAATTGAATACGTAGAATAATGATTTATTTTTAATTTTTTTACATAGCAATCGAATTCATTATTATAAAACTCTTTCCCTAAGTCTGTCTGTAAGTTTATCGGTACTCGTTTAGATGCTTTAATAATTTGTTCGAAAGCATTTTTAATTTCTGTTTTCGTTTTAGATTTTGTTGGAATACACCACGCGTACTTTGAAAAGGCGTCAATTACAACCAAAATGTATTTATATCCTCTATTTATCTTATGCAAATTTTGTAAGTCAATCAAATCCGCTTGCCACAAATCATCAATTCCTTTTAATAAAACTGCTCGTCGCTTAAAGTTTTTTCGAGCTGATCTGTGTATCTCGTTCACGACTTGCTGCTTTGCCATCGTTTAATTTGGTGAAAATGTCGTCTGTTTCCTTTTTTGTATAAAAGTTCAATTTCAACTGATTTGCAAGCTGATGAATTTGTGAATTTATAGTGTCAAACAAAGAATCTAGATACTTCTTCTCATAAAGGTTCTGAACGAGCTGATCAACATACTGCTTATTAACGGCATCATTAGGCGACAATGGATGCGCAAGCCCCTTTAATCTCAATGACTGTAAATCGAAATGCCCATCATCTGATCTGAGTAAAGCATTATTTTTAAGTTCAGAAACTTCAGATACACGCAGGCGTTTATGAAGATGATGACCAAATTTATCTATATTCATTTTATGATATATTTGTACGTCAAAAGTTCTGCCTCGACTAACGATAATAGTACAGTAACTGATTTATATATTAGCATTGTTAACTAATCCCGCTTCTTGCAATTCTTCAATAATGGATATGATTTCATTATCTAATCCTGTATTACCAGCTTCACGGGAAGCTATAAGTAATTTTAATCTATCTACTAATTCGTTTGGGTCATCCCAATATACATAAGACACTTTATTTTTAACTCTTTTCATTGTTGGTAATCCATCACCACTTACTGTTCGTTCTTTAGCTAATTTAAAAAGCGGTCTTATTACATGTAAATATTTTATACCTTTGTTGCTTTTTATTGGTTTATTAGCATTAAAATCTCTTCTATGTGCATTAGTCTCTAATAATAAGATTTTGTAATTACGTTTATCGTCCTCAGTTACAATATCTAAATCCGGTATTTTCTTATATAGCAATTCGTTTAAACCTGGTGTTAAATTGTAAGTACGACCATTTACTTTGATTTTATTGTTACTGGTGTATACTGGATAAGTTCCTAGCATTAGCTTGTCCCGTTCCGTTCGTATACCAAATGGAATGTTTATGTTCGTGGTATATTGCTTTTGAAATGCAGGATCTTCGCGAGGAGATGCATAAGAATCAGATGTCTTAAATGAAATATCATTTGCTGAATCCTGATCAATCATATTTTCACTATCCACACCATCACTTACATCACTTTCATCGTCGTTTGATGTCTCATTCCCATCATCTTCATTATAAAGACTAGATTGAGAAGAGTTCCTCACAACAGTAAGATCATTAATAGTTTGCTTCTTCTCTTCACTAGGACTAAATTTAAATCTTTTTGCCAACTTTCTCCATTGTGGAACATTATTATCTACGTTCGTATCGTAAGTGTTTATGTAATTACTGTCGTCATTTTTTGCTATTTCATTAAGCGGATCTGTTATTGGTTTCAATACTGATTCCAACATCATATCATTATCAGTTTTCATATTACGAATCAGTCTAACCTTCTTTTTAACGGCTTCGACAGATTTGATTACTTTTTCTTTCAAAGTTTTCTCGTCATTCATTTCAAGGTTCATGTCTGATCATGATGGTTTCCTATGAAGCAATAAATGTTTCGTAACATTGCATTACGTATTATAGTTAATCCATAATGATAAATGTGTCAAAGCCCATTCTATAACATCCTGAATTACGCCTACAATCTTTATTTATAACCAAGTAATTATATGGTAGTTTCCATACTTTAGCACACATTTCTCGAAACTGTGACCAAGACATATCGCTTCCAACGTGTTCATCATAAACATGACGTAAATTCATATCATCCTGTTTAAATAGAATTATTAAGTTAGCATTGTCTCTTATTAATTGTTTAGGAATTTTACTATAAGTTTGATTAAGGTAGAAGCTATCAATATTTTTATGACGTCCCATTGCAAAGTAATCCCTTATGTTGTTTTGATTTTCACATGCAACATCATCAAATATAATAATTGAGTTAATCTTAGCTTCATGTGGACTGAGTATTTCTTCATTTTGTTGATATTTTTGAAATTTAACTGTGGGAACTAACGCTAATACTGTTTCCAAAAATCGATACATGGGTTGGAAAAGAGTTTTTGAGTAAACATAAAGGTTTTCAAAACGTAGCCCCCGTTCATGCAGTAAAAGACCAACAATTAAATTGGTTTTTCCACAGTTAGAAGGACCACAAATTATACTTCGAATTGTGTTCGGTAAAAGTTCTCCATGACGTGAATTGCAATCGTTGCGAACTGGACAAACGACTTCCAATTGTAAGTTTTGAGGTTGTCTCACAAACTTCATATTTTCTAAAAATAAACGTTATATCAAGTACTACGTGTTGTAAGCTTGAATGCTTTGTACCCAATGCGCCTACACCTTCAAGATATTAAGTAGTTATATGTGAATATGGAGTTTCAGAACAAGAATGTGTTTTTGAAACCGTATGAACTTCTTAAATAATGAGCGTTTAAAAAAACGTCTGAATGGAAATGAGCGTTTCGTCAAAAAACGCCTTGGGAGTTTCAAAACACCTCAAAACCGATTGGGAGTTTCAAAACACCTATTTTAGCGTTTAAAAAAACGATCAACTCGAAATGAGCGTTTCATCAAAAAACGCCTTGGGAGTTTCAAAACACAAAACATGTAAAATGTGTTTTGAAACTCCCAATAATATACTACTCGCGCGTACTCGGAACGCAATGCTTATTAAATTCATCTGTTATTATAAACATTTTGTACGCTTGCATGCAGGCCGGATACACTTCACCCAAAACATGTAACACCTTTATGACGGTATTCCAGCAAATAAACGCATTTTGATTTTGATTTTTGAATGAACGCAGCGGGCCGGCACGCTCCTGGGCCCAGGTATTTTTTTTTCAAGAAGGCTAATAACATAATGCAAGTTTCACCAAAAACTCTAATTAAAGCGCAACCGCTACCAAATAAACTGATAACATAATAAATACCTTTCTTCGACTGCAACACAGCAGGCCGAGTACGCAGCACGGTTATTTGCTCGGGAAGCACCCTGCCCCCGCCGCGACGGGAGCCGCGCCCGCTGGCCCCGCTGGCGTCTCCACCGGCACCCGGCTGGGCCTGCGCTCCTGCAAATAGAGACATACATAGAGATTAGACTCGGCCGAACGCGGGGTGAAACTTCAATAAACAATAGCAGGGTGTCATTACCGAGATCGATCTGCTGCATGCGCTGCTGGATGTCGACGTCGCCGGGGTGGTCGTGCGTGGAGGGCGTGGTGCGGTGCGAGGCGCGGCCGGCCTGCACGGCGGGCGCGGGCGCGCCGGCGCGCACGGGCGGCGCCACGGCGGGCGGGCCCCAGGCCGACGGCGGCTGCGGGCGCGGCCCGGCGGCGGGCGGCCCGGCCTGCGCCTGCTCGCCCGGCCGCCGCGGCGGCTGCCCGGCGCCCTCCTGGCTGCCCCGCCCGGCCCGCCCCCGGGCCTTTCCTCGTCCGCGCGGTGGTTCAGACATAGCTCTGGTCTAACTAAAAAAAAAATTTAATTTAGTCAAAAAAAATAATTACATCCTATCATAACAATGATTAATTCCTACCAACTAAATTAATTCTAATCTAACCTATACCTCCCCGAGGCGATTTTTATAGGTAATCATGAAATCCACAACAAGCCCAGGTAAAGTACCAATATAGTTAACCCATATAGGTCACGCTATGGACAGCCCTCGGGTCTAAGCCTACTAGTTGGGTTAAATAAATATCAGGGAACAACCTCTCACAAAATGACCTACTAGCAAACTCTAGCTTGTAATATAGTATTAAACAACGTTAAACGTACTTATACGGAGAAATACTCATAATATACCTACCTACCTACATTGAGAGCCAGTTTTTGTGATGGAACTTTTGGGAAATTTTATTACTTGCAGATAGGCAATGGAACCAATGATTTGTTTTACTAGTAGATTATAACTATTAAAATACAAAAAAATATATCACAGAGTGCAGTAAGAACCTATTATAAATTACTAGCTATCGACTCCCTCCATGTAGAAGTACCTATTCCTTAAGGGGTTGGGCAATTTTCCAGGATAAAAGATGTCCTTTATTCTACCCCAGGAACCAAGCTACTATCTCCCTTTCATCAAAATCGGTTCAGACGTGAAAGCATAAAAAACAGACAGAAAGACTTACTTTCGCCTATATAATACTAGTAAGTACCTATAAGTACCAACCTATTGGTAAGTAAGTCCTAACCTAATGTGAGCCTAGTGAGAACAGTGAATATTTTTTGCATTTTATTATAGTGGTGGTCACATGATTAGCGAGCGAAGGGATTTAAAAAAAATGCTTAACATTTCTTTTAATCCTTATAAAATGATAGATTCTATTGCATTTTCAACAGACATAAATTGTATATACATTTAAACCTTAGTTTATTAGTTAATGATAAGTGCAACTTAAAATAACATAATAAAATAACAGGGGGTAAAAATTACCACCAGTTTCATCAATAGAACTAGTGGTGATCAACTTTGAATCATTGAGCAACCAAGCCATTATTTATTCCATAGAGGGGCTGTGCGAATTGACATATCACAAAAGATGCTTGTCATCAGGGAGCCAGGAAAATTTTATTGTGTAACAAAAGACAATTGCATAGGTAGGTGTTCTATGCAAAGGTAATTTATTTAAAAATAACCTATTCAAAATTTGTGTGAGTAGATTAGCCACACAACTACATTTGTTAAGTGACAACTGTCTGGCAGCCTTCCTTTTGTGAAATACATTGTAATTGTGCCAATCTTCATATTATTATTAGTAATATAAGACCAGATTATGTACAATTAATGCTATTAAATCATATTTTTATCTCAAAAACAACACATTCATGTATTAAGCCTTTAATTTTTCATTAACCATGTTACCCTACCTTTATCATGTTTTATATCTGTGCGGGCCTGTTTCACAATCGACAAGTAAATTTATGTGCCAGTTAAAGTTAGCTCTCTCCTTGTCTAAGTCCTTGTGTAAGAAAAGGAAAGGGCTAATTTTATGTGTCAGATATGCTTTACTTGACCATTGTGAAACAGGCCCTAAGTCTCTGTTACAAGTACGTGCCACACTGATAAATTCTTAAGTGCAATGTTCGTTTGGAGGAACCCAAGCCGCTGCATCAACATAATCCCTAAATATAAATTTGACACAGGTATCTACAATGCCAAAAGTTTCTTATAATTATTTCGACTAGGAATGGCTATTCCAAATCTAATGTATTAACTGTTCATCCTCATTCGTTTGGGAAAATCCAATTAAAACAAATCAAATGCAACCTCTGTACTATTTGTGGTTATTTATATTGTACTTATGCAACCAATTAATATTAAAATCATCAAATTACCAGTCAAGTTCTTCAAAAATTTGAATCAGTTTGAATATAGGGTTCAGTCATAAATGATTTGGCACTTTTATTTATCTGCTTCTTAAATACCTACTTAATTTAGCATTTTTAAATGTTTCAAAATTACTCGAGAACTATTTTGCAACAAAAAAAAGCATTACTCGGTTCAGCCCCTATATCTGAAAGCCAGTGGCCCGTTTCACGAAGCTACAAGTTACAAATTACAAGCGGAAATCTCTTTCTAGGAAAAGGATTTAGTAAGAGACTTCCGCTTGTAAATTGTAACTTGTAGCTTCATGAAACCGGCCACAGGTCTGCCTCGTTGAATTAAAAAAATATATTACAGAAGTACTGTAAAAGTTTCCATGGTGCCTCAATACCTACCCAAATATGCTTAAGAGAGCTCTTATAATATCCATAGCAGATGAATAATGGTAATATGTGAGATGTAAAGTAAAGACACTTCCTTCAGATAGTTATAAAAATCCAACAGTTCAATTACTAAAGCCCCCATTTCAACTTCTACTACTTTGCAATCCGGATAATAAAATTGGACAGAGATCAAACATACCTATTGGTTACTTGTAAAATTAAGAAATAAGGCTCTTACCAATATGCTATCGTAAATAATTTCGAAGTGAAGTGCAAAAAAACAAGGTTTACAAAATGGTCGTCGTAATGAAGTGTATTTCGAAAAAAGTTATCTAGTTCAGACATGTTCGTTATATAAATATAAGTAGGTACTTATTGAACTTGCTCAAATGCCGAAGTAGAAACCTAGAACTTTTCTATAAGATAAATATTTCTCACTGAAACTGTCCTGAAGACCCTGAAGCTTGTCCTTTTTAACTCAACAGGTTGTGAGAGAGAATAGGTACCATATAATACAATAACATTTATAAATAACAACAACAAATTGATTTCGCAATAAAATCACAGAAATAACTTAATTACCTACTTAAGTCTTAATCGTCAGAAATACATCGTCAGTCAATGCATATTCTCAGACACCCTGGATTCAAATTACACATTTTGCATAGACAGGCAGTTTTGTTTGAAAACAACAATGGCGGGGGACGCGTGGTTTTTTAGAATATCAAAATTCAAACCGGTTTTCGTCAAATATATGGGAATAATTCATAAATTAAACAGATATCAAAACAAATAAGTACAAAGAGATACAAAACATAAAAAAACTCCGTTAGAAAAGTATTGAAAAATCAATATGAACAGTGAAAATGTATTGAGGTCGATTTAACTTAAAATTTATTTAGGATATAGGTAGAATTGCGTGTTAGAAAGTTTTAATAATCTTACCAAGAGTCCAAAAGGTTTATTTGATTTATAAATCAAACGAGACGATACGCTGCCTTCCTCCTCAAGCAGAACTTTCTCCCAAATAAAATGAATGATTGAATGAATGAATACATACACAGACTAATAAACAGATAAAATGAATGAATGAAATATGAATGAAATGAATGGTACATGGAAACGTTGGTTCGTGTTCGAACCCATAGATGCGAGAGCTTTCCTACCTCTATGGGTCCAACTCTTCGTGATTATGATTAAAACAAATTTTGAATTTTATCTCTTTTCTTTTTTTTTAATAATCTTTATGCGTCGGTAATGTTTGGCCGAATCGTTATGTATATATATAAAAAATATGGCTCGGCAACCTTACTCGCCCGTGTGTCACCCTAAGTAAGCGAACTTCATGATATGCTTCATGCCTGGGGCTCTGAGGCTCTACTTTGAAATCCGTAATTCGAACTTCGTCTATTGCTATCCCTTTTGCTCTCGACGCGCCACTAATTCCCAAGAAAGTGACGGGGCGATCCGAAGTTCGAATTACTGATTTCAAAGTAGAGCCCCAGCTTTGAAATCAGTAATTCGAACTTCGGATCGCCCCGTCACTTTCTTGCGAATTAGTGACGCGTCGAGAGCAAAAGTGATAGCAATAGACGAAATTCGAATTACGGATTTCAAAGTAGAGCCTCTGAGACCCTACTTTGAAAATCGAAGTTCGAAGTTACGTTAGCTCCATCTCTGTCACTCGTCATTCGAGACTAAATCGAGAGAAAGGGATTGAGATAAATTAAATACGAGACGTCTGTAAAACTTTTTTAATAACATCAATGTATCTCGGCCTCGCGTCGACTCGCGCGAGAGTGAATTGCAGAGGCTCTACTTTAAAAATGAAAGTTCGAAGTTACGTTAGCTCCCTTTCTCTCGATTTAGTCTCGAATAACGAGTGACAGGGATGGAGCTAACTTAACTTCGAACTTCGATTTTCAATGTTGGGCAAATCAAGGTAAACACGGGCGAAAAAGGTCGTTGATCAAGTACGCGTACTCACTCGCCCGTCTTCGATAGACTTTATGTTATGGGCGCTCCACATTCACGCGCGAAGGCTATGCGCGAACGCGTGAAAGTTTGAATGTGGCCGCTTCGCATATTTTTCGCGGGTTCGTCCCTTGTTGGCTTGTTGGCCACTTTTTGTCGGTCGGTTTTTTGGCTCTTGTCAAAGAGCCTACGAACGCGCGAAAGTGTTATTTCTTGTGCTATTATTTTGATTTACTGTCATTAGGTTCAAATGGAAAATCGTCCACTTGAAATTATACGTCAGTTCAGAAAAATGACCATTTGAAATACAACAAAAAGGAAAATTGTCCTTATTGAAAAACGTCTAAAATGGAATCATGTCCCATGGTAAAATTGTCCAATATGACATTGGACGAAAAAATTATGTCTATTTGTATTTACGTACACTCAGAAATATGACCAATTGTAAAATCGTCCTACCTGAAATTTGTACAATTTGTATTATATTATATGGTCTTGATTCATATTACACTACATTCACTTGTGCGTATTTCATTTTGGTCATAATTTATAATGGACAAAATTCCATTGGGACTTAATTAATTTACAACGAAAATAAATTTGGTTGTAAATACTTTTGAGCACAATTACATTTGGACTAAATTCACTTTGGACACTGTATTATGATGTTTAATAAAACAATTTGTTAATAGACATGTGCTTTTTATTACTCACTCGAGTTCAGTCCGTTGACAATCTGACAGACCACACTCTAGGGATGTTCCTAACACATAGTGATGTTCTTAATCAATACTACATCTTTCCCTCAATTAAAACAATTTTTATCATTGACAGACATAGTCACTTAAATAAGCAGGAGGACGTACATTTCTTTGCGGTCTTAACTGTACTCTGTCAGAGCCTTGTTCCTGATCTCTACTATCATCTTCATTAAAACTTTCATCAATAATTATGTTTTCCTTATCTGATAAATCAAAATGACACTCTTTCACATCATCTTTGTGAAATGAAGGCTTCACATGTAATGTATTCCTCCTAAATATATTACCATTATTACTTTCTAAAACTAAAGATCTGGGAGATTTATGAATGTCTACAACTTTTCCCGGCATCCATAAATTATCCTTTAAATAAACAATGTCCTGGCCAGAATAAAAACTATGATTATTGTCTTTAGCAGTTTTGTCAAAATTTCTTTTGTTATCAATGTTCCTCTTGTTTTGGGCTTCATTAAAATTTACAACTAATTCTGGTTTTAATAGTACATCATGAATTGGGATTCTAGTTCTAGTTATTCTACTGAACAGTAACTGTGATGGAGTAGACGAAGAACCCAAAACTGGAGTATTTCTATATTCTAACAATATTTCTGTTAAATCAGTACCACTTTCCATGGATTTATTAAGTATATTTTTAGCTATTCCTACATATCTTTCAATAAAGCCATTGGACCTAGGATATCTGGGACTTGAAGTGACTACTTGAAATTTCCAAAGATTTGCAAAATTATGAAATTCATAAGAATTGAATGGCATATTGTCTGCTCTTAATATTCTTGGTATACCATGTGTTGCAAATATATTTTTTAAAATACTGATTACATTTATTGCTGTTAATGAATTCACCTGAGACAATTCAAACCATTTGGAGTAATAATCGGCAACAATTAGATATGATTTTCCACACCATTGAAAAAAATCACAAGCAATTTTCTGAAATGGTAGAGTAGACACCTCATCAAGTAACATTGGTTCCTTTGCCTTTCTGACACTGTATTTTTCGCATATTGCACATTTTGTTACAGCATTAATAATATCTGTCTCAAGACTAGGCCAATAAAATAGTGATTTTGCCCTACCAATTGTCTTAGTGATTCCAAAGTGGCTAGAATGAACTTTTCTTATCACTCTGTCTCTCAATACTTGAGGCACTATGATTCTATAGTTAAAGTAAACCAAACCATTTTCATAAGTAATACTGTCTCTATATTTATAATAAAACTTAACAATATCAGTTACCTTGCTTTTGCACTTAGGCCAACCATTTTCACAATAAAACTTCAGCTGCTGAAGTACCGAATCATTTTCAGTTTCTGTTGCCATTAAATTTTGGACCCCATCACTGACATTAATAGTATGGATAGTTCTAGTCAGAGAGCTGTCTAAATCAGCATTATTGGCCTTACTAGAAGCACGACTCAAAGCATCGGCTACATGCATTTTTGAACCCGGAATATATTGAACATCAATGTCATAAATATTTAGTTTAATCTTTATTTTTCTTAAACGTTGGGAATTAATGTTATTAATCTCTTTTTTCATAATAGCCACTAGTGGTTGGTGATCTGTTTGAACAATTACATGTCTACCATATATGTAATAATGAAATTTTTTACATGCAAATAATATAGCCAAAAATTCTTTATCAATTTGACCATACTCTGACTCACATTTAGAAAGACTTTTAGACGCAAATGAAATTGGGTGACCTTCTTGCAAAAGCACACAACCAATAGCGTCTTTAGAACTGTCAGTTTGAATCACAATAGGTTTTTTAGGGTCAAAATTTACAAGCACTGGTGGACTTACTAAAATCTTCTTTATGTCATCTATACACTTTGTGTATCCTTCGTTCCAAACAAAATCAACATTTTTCTTTAATAATTGTCTTAATGGACTTGTTATTTCTGACATATTGGGAATATATTCTCTGAAATAATTGACAAATCCTAGGAATCTTTGCAAACTTTGTTTGTCACTTGGAATATCATATTCTAAAACAGCTGTAATTTTTTCTTTGTCTGGTACCAAATGGCCATTTACAATCTCATGCCCAAAATATTTTACTACATCTGGTAAGTATTGAAATTTTTTAAGATTAAACCTTATATTTAACTCACGTGCCCTACAAAGTACTTTGTCCAAGATCTCATCATGTTTATCTTTAGAATCAGCATGAATCAAGAAATCATCAATGTATATAAACAAACCTTCTATGTCACTAAAACAAGCTTTGCAGTTTTCTTGAAACACTTCAGCAGATATTTCCATTCCAAAAGGCAAAACATTAAAACAAAAACACCCATAAATAGTTGAGAATGTACAGTATTTTCTACAGTCTTCAGTCAAACGAATCTGCCAGAATGATTCTTTTAGATCTAAAACAGAAAAGAACTTCGAATTACCAATTTGCGACTTTAAATCATTAATTGTAGGGATTTCATAATATTTTTTAAGTATGCAATTATTGAGGTCCCTGGGATCTAAACATAAACGAATGGAGCCATCTTCCTTTTCTACAATCACAACACAACCCTGTTCACCCATTCTGTAGCCTCTTCCAATTTAGATATTACACCTAAATCACACAGTCTATCTAGTTCTTTCTTCAATTTATCTTTTAATTTTAAAGGAACTCTATGAGGTGGTTTAGATACAGGAACAGAGTTGTCTTTTAGTAGAATTCTATACTTTACTGGAAATTGGCCTGAACCTGAGAACACATCTTTATATTTGTTAACTATACTTTGCTTCGCAGATTCACCCTCAATGCTATTTATAAATCTTCGCTGAATAATACCTAACAGGACACATGAATCTCTTCCCAATGTTGGCTGATAACTAGAGCTTGTGACAAAGAAATCTAACAGATACACTTTTGACTTTAATTTTACTTCTAATAAGACAGTACCAAATGTTTTGATTTTTGATCCATTATATGCCTGCAGCATGACTCTGGGTTTGCATAATTGAATACTACTCTGTTTACAATTTGAAACTTTTTTAAGAATATCATTGAACAGAGATATAGGAATAAGATTTACATCAGAACCAGTATCAAGCTTAAATGTACAATTTATTACATTTTCTAAGCGTAAATCTTGATCCCAACAATTTATACTATTAATATTAGAACATACCGAATCACAATACAGAGCATGCTCATCTGTCTCTTCTGGGATAGCTTGTACAGACTTTACTTGGTCTTTTTCTGTGACTGCAGGGTATCTTGTGCGGCATACCTTGGCAAAATGATTGAATTTCCCACATTTTGTACATTTTGTTCCTCTTGCAGGACATTTACTGAGCATTCTTTCATGCTTACCACCACACCATTTGCACTGATTAACATACTGTTGGCTTGTTGATTCCTTTATGTTAATTTTATTAACATCCACAACTGTTGGTTTACCTTGCACCTGTTTAGTCTGAGACTTTGAGATCTCTGAGAGGCGGAGTCTCTTAACAGCCTGATCTAGTTCTATATCTCCCAAGCATAATAACTTTTCTTGCTCAAGCTTGTCTGTGGTTCCCAAAATAACTCTGTCTCGAATTGCGTCATCACCGTCAGCAAACTTACAATTTTGGGAAAGTTTTTTCACATCTTTGTAAAAAACATCAAACGATTCACCCTCTTGTTGATTGCGAGTGTAAAATAGAAATCTAGAGAAGAGGACATTTTGTTTGGGCTCACAATAGTTTTCAAACAACTGTAGTATTTCTTTGAAACCAAGTTCTTTGCCCTCTTCCTTCTTCAAATCAAAATTATTATATATTTGCAACCCATCTTCTCCGATCACGTTCAGTAATATGGCCACCTTTCTAGAATCTTTCTCACCGTCTAAGCCAGCAGCAACGAGATATATTTCTAACTCTTGTTTGAATCTTTTCCAATTGCTCGGTAGGTCCCCCGATAAACACAACTTATTTGGAAGATTATAATTTGACAATGCCATAATTGAGTTATAAACGACTGCGCCATGTATTATGATGTTTAATAAAACAATTTGTTAATAGACATGTGCTTTTTATTACTCACTCGAGTTCAGTCCGTTGACAATCTGACAGACCACACTCTAGGGATGTTCCTAACACATAGTGATGTTCTTAATCAATACTACAGACACTATTACTTTTGACCCATTTTCAGAATGGTTATTTCACGTGGACGATTTTCCATTTGTACCTAATGACAGTAAATCATTATTTTCTATCACTCGACTTTGAATTCGAGCGCTCGAAAGTCAAAAATCGGCCCCCGGTTTACTTAATTTACCGTCACCCGTCACCGACTTCACTATAACTTCTATATACATATTTATCTTATTACAGAAAAGTATAAAATAAGATGTTTAATTTCAAGAGGTTTCAAATTTTTTTTTGATGATTTTAGAACTTTTCTTTTATTTTATTGAACGAATTGGACCAAGGCTTCTTGAATTTCTATTCTCCCTTTACGTTGAATTTTATTAATTTCTGCCACAGAGCTTTTAACTTTTTCAGAGCAATTCTCTATTTTGCTCGGCTCAATCGGCTCATTCCTCTTCATATTTTGTTCGTTTACGTACATCTGAAAATAAAAAAAATAAGTAAGATTAGGACCCGAAGATGAAGATCAATAACAAAAAAAGGAAAATTTAGTGGGCATAATTAATATGAATGGAAGAGGTTATTTGCCAGTCACATATTGATTGTTTTTTTTTTCAACTATTAATTTAACTAATTGCCATTAATAGTACATTACTACAGAGGCCGGGAAGTAGGTGGTTGCCGGGAATCGTGTCGGGTGAGGGTCGGGTGCCCTTTAAGCGAGAAAATTGTCTAGCTTATCGCTTCCTCGCCGGCGGTGGGACAAGTGCCTAACCATATTATATTAGTAAATCTGTTTAGGACTTTGGGCAGAGCCAAGTAGCTAACCAAATAAATAATGTTTTTTCTAGCGTATTACTGTAACATCGTCCAAAACGGCATATGAAATTGTTTAACGACTGGGTACTTCAAAAAGCAAATCAAGGGTAATTTTGTAAAATAATATAAACGCAAAGAAACAAAAAAGTACAATAAACTGTTTATTTAAAAGAGTTTTAAATGTCCGTGAGATGTGTAAAATAATTGAGTTCTTATAACATTGAATGTATAGTAGCTATCGTACAGAATTAGTTGACAAACAAGAACATAGATGGCGTTACCTATCCAGATTTTTGGCAGAGCCAAGTAGTTAACAACATAAATGATTAGGTACTTTCTATTTACCGTATTACTTTTACATCGTATTTAAGACAGCATATTAACATGTTAACGGACTACTTAAAAACGAAGGCCTGTCATCCCGGCTCATAGATACCTCTAGAGATCCTAGAGCTGGTGCTTACCTTTCCCAAAGGATTGGGCTAGCTAACCAGAGAGGTAACGCAGCCAGTTTCATAGGGACAGGGACCATGCCGAGAGCGGACCTGCTAGAGGGGGTGTTCTTTTTATAGTGGTGATTATTAAATACATCTTTAATATTTGAGTAGGCCTCTATTCAACACGGTAAAAACAATATAGTTTTTGATCTGTTATCGTATTGTCATCGTTTTGATAGCTCTTATTTACTTGACAGTAATGGCGTTTGACGTCATAACAATACAGGTCAACTACGATATCGTTTTTACCGTCGGGAATAGAGGCGCAGCTTAGTTTTATTTTTATTTAAATAAGTTTAGTTTTAACTTTTAATTGTATTAATTTCTTAAAAACAAAACTGGCACTGCAATGCAATTCAAAATGTATGAAATATTAGTTGTAAGTTTTAATCATTTAGTAATGTAATAAACTACAAGATGGCGTTACATAAATTATAAGTTATTTCTGTTAACTTTCGAATGCGATAAGAAGTGGCTGGGCTTCTATTCTAGGCGGTATAAAGGTTATTAATTATCTCGTCTTTGACCTATTACGACCCGCTTGCACGTAAATTTAACCCTAGGTTAATCCCAGGTTAAACTATACGCGAATGACACATTCATATGAAAATGGCAATTTCAACAAATTAACCTGGATAAATTTACGTGCACGCGGGCCTAAGTTATTCTTTTTAATTCAGCCGCCATTACTGTCAAATATATTATTATTTAGCTGTCAACATGTTGACATTGCGATAACAGGGTCAAAGACGATTATGGTTTTTACCGCCTAAAATATGGGGCCCAGCAACTTCAAAAATTCAAAATATTTATTCAGTAAATTGGCCACATGAGGAGTCTTTTACACGTCGGTAATATGGAGTGAATACTGCCCCTGGTAGAGTCCGCGTTGTTAAAATGCTGAAGGAATAAGGACGAAAAATGCGTTCTTAATGTAGTTTTAGTGTTATCGAAAGTGCTGTAAAAGCGGTCGTTGTACATTTCTATAGAAATTAATGGTGCCCACGTGACGAATCGGCCCGGGCTACGGCTCGCCCTCCACGGGCCACGGGCGACTTCTCAGAATGTAAAAAGAAAAACTGCCGGCTTTCGACGGTTCCTTGCTACCAAGTGACCCAACTCCGTCAAGATAATGATTTCTCACCACGTAGGTACAGTCGCCATCAAATATGTTAGCGCAAACAATGAGGTGAAAAAAAAACTGAAGAGTCCAGATATTTGAGCACCCTGTTGTTCCGATGCAATTATTTGATAACGAGAGTGAATTTGGACTGAACATTTTAACTCTATACTTGGCAAGACTTTTTTTTCTGAAATGTTTTTTTTATGTGTTTGTGGTGCCGGGTTTAGAATGTTGCCCCTCCATGTCTTCCCGTGGATGTCGTAAGAGACGACTAAGGGACTAAAGGCTGTGTAGTGCTGTTAGGCGATGGGTTTGCAACCTGTCACTAATACACTGGATAACATCTTAGCCTGGGTGTGCAAAATGTGGTCACAGAATTATCAACAAGTTTTTGGAGTTGTTGGTGAGTCTGTGGCTCTGCCTACCCCACTCTGGGAATGAAGGCGTGAGATGTTTTTTTATGAATCATAGTTTTTGAGGTCTGAACATAGCTGAAACAATACCATAAAAAAACCATTGTTTTTAATTTGTGTTTCATTGAATGTATCTTTAAATTAACACTAGAAATATATCATAGAGTGTATGTATCCAACTGTCGACTGTGAGAATACTTGATAATAAAACTTTTTTTGTAATCTTACTACAGAGAGGCTGTATAGGTTTCTGCTACACATTGACATAGTTCTTTTTCAAATTACTTTTCTTCCCTAGGGTTGACATGCATCACTTTCAACCCGCTAAGATAAACAATGGCCTACTTTCAAAGTTCCTATGAGACATGACAAATAAATAAATGTTAGGGGAACAATCTCACATAAATTGACAAAGTCCCAAATTAAGCTCTAGGCTTGTATTATGGGTACTAGCCATCGATAAGTATTCTTATATTTATTATAGAGAAATACATACGATTTAGCATTATTGTTTGTTCGCTTGTTCTCGCTCAGCGCGGGCAGAGGGGCGCGATCCTCTCAACGCTTATTGTTTCCGCCAGGAAGGCGTCCGCAACACTTTGTTACGATTATATTAAAACCGAAGCGTTTTAGGGTTCCGTACCTCATAAGGAAAAAAACAACCAGGCAAGAGCATGTCGGACAATGCTCAGTGTAGGGTTCGGAAACCGTTAGGTACTATAAACACAAGGGGGGGACACGTAACTTTAGCGCAAATTTTTTTCGAGTTCAATATCCTAAACGTTCCCCCAAATCTAAAAATGTATGATAAGTAACATGTACGATGCAATGATTTTTGAAGAGCTATCCAATGATATAGGTACCTCGCTCGATGTCATAATAGGTATTAAAAAAAACCAATATCGAAAGAATCCTCTCATAAATATGTTACGAAGTTAGACTATTACACTGGAACAAGGTGCATCGGGACATATTTTTGAGATGTTGCGTTCTCCCATATTTTTACACTTGTATGTTTGTACTATCACGAACGTTAATTTGTGACCCATTTGAAGAAAAATATGCTTGAAGTCGTCAATGTCATTAGAGATGTCAAGTCATTTGTAACTTTTAGGAAACTCAACCTTATTGTTGTAGGATGTCAGATTGAGTTTGGACCTAAGGTGGGTACCAAATTAAAGTTCGCGACTGTACTTATCAAATTACGTCGTTTGAATGTTCACCAAATCTGTATCTGATGTTTATAATCACCATTAGTTACCTAACTGCCTGCGCTGGCGTTCCGCAGCCGGGCAATTAATTATACCCCAAAACCACGCACGCATATTGCAATTCTTTAACAACGTTATTGGACTTACGTGAATATTGTAGCGAGTAACATTAAAATTCCGCATCCTTGTATGATTACGCATAAGTAAATGGAGTGGTGGGATCACGTCAACGCTTTTGCTACAGAGAATAACTTAGGGATTATGCTAAAGTGTTTGTCGAACAAGTTCGAGCTCTATTGCGGATCCGTGGCTCAACAGAAGCTTTGTTCTCGTAACTAAATGCAAGGCTTAGCCCATTAGGCCATTAGCCCCGCTGCCCGCGTCCCCCTCGCCATATTTGTTACCCGGAACTGAATTTAAATCAGAGCTCTATATCCATTTGACACCGCTTTAAAATTGCGCGCTTTGCCCCGGCATTTTTATTAGCTCCTTTCCTTTTTGTAACGGGAGAGCGCCCTCCCCATCTTTACTGGGAATTTATTTAAATGTTCAAAAGAACTCCCTTTCTATTTGCTTTCCTTCATTGTCTCAGTTTCGGAAGTATAAAATGAGTTAGTTAAAGTAAACACGTTTGGAAAACAATCCCTTTGCAAACGTAAAAAATATCACTCGGGTTTTCTATTTGTAACAAACAAAAGAGGATCGTGGGCGTTACTATGTTAATTGAAATCTATTCCCTCGCTTCCCTTTAATTAAGTGGTAGTCGGGTCCCGCGCGGCCCCGGGGGACCCGCGCCGGTCGGGTAATAGTCGGCGTTTAGGAGCGACGCATTCGGTGCTCTTTAGCATATCATAATCTGTTATCTGTGCCGGGACCGGCCACCGCGACCGAGCGGTGACAGCGATGGTATTCGTGTCTAGTTTCAGCGACAATTGACGTCCGGCTGACGTATTTAAAGACAGACCACATTGCAGTTTTATGTGGCGGCCTGCCGGCTAGAATGTATCGGGCCGTCGGGCCTCACGATAAACCATTATGCCAACGAGTCATTTTATAATTGCAGGTTTGTACCCGACTGCTCGAAGGTGGGTTATGTTTTTCGATTGTATGTATGTATGTATGTATGTCTATTTCCGGGCACGCTCTGCAGCCGAAACGGCTTGACGGATTTTAACATTATGAGATGTGATTCGATTCGTCTTAGTCGTCAAAAACTTGTCAAAAAATATGGATGGGAATAAAAACTAGTATTTTTTATGGTAACAATGTTATGCAGGTCTCAAATGAAAACAAATACACAGCCCATTCCAAATATACATAATGTATGTACATTATAACATAACATTTTGATGCTACCATTTTGAAAGCAAAATAAATAACAACGATTTCTTGTTGAGGTCTAAACGCAATCTACCTATAATAACTATGTATAAATCATTAAGAAAGTAGAGTTATTTTTTAATAATTCACAGATACAGATTAAATTATAACAATAACACACACATGCGATTGCGTCAAGTGCATGGGAGTTAAAATAGTCAAAGTCAAATAAAAATAGCTATTTTTAGTGTTTGTCGTTTTTCCTTAGGGGTTGTACTCTATCTTAATCAAACCAAATTCGTCACTTGTATGTTTTATACGATACAACAAAACGAAAAATACGTTAAAAAAAACCACTCGTGTGTGGAGACATTTCAGCTCTTTTAAGTTAGGACAGACGGACGGACGGACGGACAGTGTAGGGTTACTAGTAATAGGGTTCCGTTTGACACGTTTCTGGTACGGAACCCAAATCAAAAAACTTATTTGCAGTTACACAATGATCACAAAAAAAATTCGTGTGCGTGTAAGTAGAGAATCTCCATTATAAAAGTTGATTAAAAATTTCCGACGGTTTGTAATAAAGATATTACACCCTATTAATCCACCGACATCACTGCAAACAATATCTGCAAATTAATCAAAGTTTGAAATGATTCTAATATTGACTTAACTCCAGTAAGAGCGGGGGCGAGTCAATGTTGGCCGTGGACAAACAGCAATATAGTCGCGCCTCCCGGCGGCGCCCGCCGGTATGATAATGGCCGCCGATGTATGCCTGCGGCTTAGCGTCGATATTGGATTTTGCGTCTCACGATTAGTAACCGGGTTCGGTTCAGAGGCTCTACTTTGAAATCCGTAATTCGAACTTCGTCTATTGCTATCCATTTTGCTCTTGACGCGTCACTAATTCGCAAGAAAGTGACGGGGCGATCCGAAGTTCAAATTGCTGATTTCAAACTTCAAAGTAGAGCCCCAGGAGGACTTAAGGTTGAACCGCACTAGAGAGGCGCTGCAGCGGAGAGGCGCGGCGCGGCAAAATATTCTCGGGGAGTCAACTGTGTCGCGTCGCGCCGCGGCGCTTCACTGCAGTACGCTATAGTGCATTTTATTTCATAAGAAACAATGGCAAAAATATTTTTCTTGCCGCGCCGCTCCGCTGCCGCGACGCGCTTCTCCGCTGCAGCGCCGCTCTATTGCGGTTCAACCTTTAGTTGCATTTTGCTTTAAGGTGCGTGAATGTTACGCCCTCGCCGGAGTAAGAATGAAAATCCTCGGTTGTGGCTACCCAGAACTAAACGATTTCAAGGCACTGCCATTGCACTCTACTATCCGCTTTTTGGAAGGGGTGGCGCTTAAAGAGGTGTAATTACACAAAAGATACCATAGGGTCGAAGTGTATCCGTAAGGACCCCACAAATAAGATAAGATAAGGTAACCAAAAAATCTTAGGTGTATATTTTCTAGATAGTAAGATGTCTTATACCCTTACTTATATACGTGGAATAACCTTGTAGTAGCTATGCCATGTTTTGTCCTTACCCGTCGAATTCAAATGTCACAACGACAGGTAAGGACAAAACATTGCATAGCTACTCCAAATAAAACTAAAAAACGCTGCCTAGAATAGAGGCCCTGGGCCGGTATTCTAGGCGCTAAAAACAATATTGTGTTTGATTTATTATCGTATTGTCAACATTTTGATAGCTCTTATTTCCTTGATAATAATGGCGGCTGACGTCAAAACAATGCCGTAACAGGTCTAATACGATATGTTTTTTACCGCCGGGAATAGAGGCCCTAAGCCTCTTGTCTAGGCGGTAAAAACCATATCGTCTATGAACTGTTATGGTATTTTTTTAACTCGGTCGCCATTACAGTCATATAAATAAGAGCTATCAAAACGTTGACAATACAATAACAGATCAAACACGATATGGTTTTTAGCATCTAGAATACCGGCCCTGATCCTATGTCCACGTTTTGTTTTCGATCCACTGTGGCCCACCGCCGCCGAGCCGCTGATCACTCGCTCTAATCACTCCCGTAATGCTATCGCGTTGTCCCCTAACGACGTCACTTTTAATGAGACTTCGCTAATTTATTTTGTGATCAAATTTTAACTTTGCTTTTATCTCTACCGTGGATTATGGATGGGTACATAAACAAACAAATTGTGTTCATTTATGTTGATAATAGGGCTTACATTGATATGTTTTTTAGTCACTTGTTTGCATTTGTTTAATAAGATGTGACATCACTCGAATATGTTGAGTGAGGGAAATAACTGTGTCGGTTTGACGTAGCATTGTATTACAAGAATGAAATTACCTCAAATTGAATCATTATAGGCTAGTGGCACAGATTAAATAAGAGTTACTTCGTACCATACTAGCAATACCATACCTACTAGCGGTACTAATTATGGTCTTTGGATTGTTTTGAAATATTGCATGCTTATGCGATTCGGGTGACAATACAATAATATGGTATGTATGTACTATCAAGCTGGTATGATGATAGAGACTGCTCATAGGAAGTTTGGAATGGTTTAACTCGTCTTAATACCGTGTTTATAATTAGTGTTAAAGGTACAGGCTTCAACAATAGTACATTACTTAACACAAGGGCTGTAAAAGAAAGAAAGCCCGAAATCGCAGGTATTTGAGACCCGAGCCGTAGGCGAGGGTTGTAAATATGCGATAGAGGGCTTTCTTTTTTACTGCCCGTGATGAGTACACAATTTTACGTCTTCACCTGGCCACAATGCGAGTTTTACCGTGCGCGCAGCGTGCGATAAAACTCACATTATGGCCAGGTGTTACGTAAAACGGTTTTTTCTTTCTTTTTATACTACTTGCCACCGGTTGTCTATCGCTAACCGCTCAATCGCCAAATCGCTCCTGAATTTGTCACTCGTGTTTGTTTTTTAAGTACACGAAGAATGGCAATGAAATAATAAAAAAAAACTAATTTTAGTTTAGACACAACGGTAAAATTTTAAATTTTAGATCAAAAAAGTCTTGCACACACCTTGACGTTTGATCTATGCAGGACGAGTGTCATACGTGATGAACATAAGATATTCCTGAAAAGTAAATTGAAGAGGATATAAGTACTTAAGTGAAATAATTTTCGATATGTAAGTAGCATAGCTATTTTTGGAATGATTTCATCTTCTATATACTTATATACAAAAGGCAAACCTGACTGACTTATATATCAACGCACAGCCGAAACTACTGTATCTAGAAACTTGAAAGTTGGTACAGGGGTTCCTTTCATGATGTAAGTGAGCACTAAGAAAGGATTTTCCGAAAATCGACCCCCAACGGGAAGAAATGGGGGAGTAGCGGGAAACTAATTTTACGCGTACGAAGTCGCGGGCGTCCTCTAGTTTATAATATTTTAGTTCATCCAGAAAACTGATATTTCAATACAGAATCTGAGCACTTGCATTATAAAGTGTCTACGGGGGGGTAAGAAGGGGTGGGGGTGGGCATCGGCATCGTTACAAAGAGCTGAGCCGGCAGCTCGGCAAGTTTCGCGACACCAGCGGCTCGTAATGAAGACTTATGGGCCCGTCTGTCTGTCTCGTCATCTCACTTATTAGCGAGCGGGGGTGTCCCGGAGAGGTTGTTATAATTTTAATTGATCAGCAGTTAGTGGAGCCGGTTGATTTACACGGCTTTGTTACGAGTGTTTAGTATTTTAAATAATTTTCCTGCAAATTCTTTTAGAATAAGAAATAAATAGTTTTAAAGATTTAATTTAAAAATATAAGTCCAAGGCCTCTATTTTATTGGGTTAAAACCATAATTGTGTTTGACATGTTATGCTACATGTTAGCATTTAAATAATCATCATACATACATATCATTATACATATTTCATAAATTTTTCGATTTGAGGGACCGTTTAGGAAATATTGAACTTGAAAAGTGTAATTTTCGGTAGAGTCAGGTGTTCCCTATAGCCAAAATTACCAGTGATAACAATCTGAAAAATACCTTAAATGAGCACTGAGATACAGGTGATTAATGTGTTTATACCTACCTACTAAAAATCGTCAGACAGTGCCAAATAACTTTAAATAGAAAATTAGTCATACATGGTTTTTTGTGAGGAAGGTCACGCATTACACCTGACATCAATTTATGGTCTGTAATTCTATTCGGTACGTCGGTCCCACGAGAACTTCCCTGCAACTACCAAAAGTTCACGATAAGAATTTTAAAACCGTCATAACTTTTGTTGTTACAATGTTATCGTGACCTTACACTTTCAACTCAGTTCACTGACACCCAGAGCCGTTTTTTATAGATTTTGAAAAGTCCCAATGATGAAGCATGAAGCTTCGTTTCTCCTAAGTATCCGTGTAGTAACTCCTTAACGGCTTAAATGTTTTCATCGCGTATATCGCTCCGCGCGGTCGGGCGCGATTCATCAGGCCCCATTCACGGGGCGATCTCTGGATTCAGATGCGGTTTAAGTAGGGATGGGACGATGCTGGTTATAGTGAAATAAATTATTATCGAAAGGACAATGCAAATAGACAGGGTTACATGAAATTCGATACATTCCCTTGAATGGGTACAAGAAGAGCTCATTTGCGATAGATTTTGTTTCATGACATATCAATGCTCAGCCCAAACCGCTGGGTCTAGAGATTCCAAATTTGGCACGTAGTTTCCTTATGAGGTCTAGGGGTGAACTAAGAAAGGATTTTTCCAATATATTTTTGCAATAGGGGGTCCAGCGAGAAACTACAATTTCGCGTACGAAGTCGCAGGCGTTCTCTAGTCGCACACAAAATGATCCAGTAAACTAAGCTCTAGGATTGCACCATGAGTACTAGACAACGATAAACATAATATAGAGAAACATACTCTGAAAAAAAAACACTATTTTAACTATAATACAAAACGTTATCATTTTCTTTTCAACATCGCATCACTTCTAACTATTTTGTGCGGTTATCAAAGTAAAAAATAAATCGTGACATATAATCGATACTTCCCAGGACGTCCCCTCACTACGTTCGACAGAGATTTAGCAGACGCGTCGTCGACGCCGCGGATTACCGTGATTTCCCGGGGGACTCGGACCGAAAAGACACCTCGGTGCATCTACATTATTACTTCCCCATAATAATATACCGTTAAATCGATCGGTTAATCCCGGGATCTCGACCGTAGCTCTATGGGATAAGGGCGATGCGACGCGCAAAAAAAAATTGTATCGATATCCAGGGAAGCGCTAATAATTTTCAGGAAGTCGTAATTATTTGTCGGCAAGCAACTGATTATTATTTAGTGTAACCGGTCAAGTGTTAGTCGGACTAGAGCACCGAGGGTTCTGCATCAACCTCTTTACTTTTATCATATGGTAAAGTACCTACCTATAATAGCAGTAAGTCCTCCTGTTGAAGCTGTAAGTTCTATTTCTGTAATTTTTGCATCTTTGTCGATACACTTTTTTTACCAATATTACCTAATACAAAGTTTGCCTAGCAAGAATTTTAATCTGTTTGCTTTAGATTATAAGGGCCTGTTTCACAATCGACGAGTGAATTTATCTGCCACTTAAAGATAGCTCTCTCCTTGTCTATTTTAAGAGTAAGAAAGAGAAAGGGTTAAATTTATCTGTCAAATATGCTTTACTTGTCTATTGTGAAACAGGCGGTAAGTTTTACAAACCTTAGAAACCCTATATTTGGTAATCGTTCATTTTCCGCCAAAAATGTTAAGTAACTAAAAAGGCTCAATATGAGTCATTTTTTTTGGTTTTGGCTCCATGTCGAGTAAACACTGGCACTAACTGGTAAAACTTTGTTTTTGGTAGCTCTTTTTTTAATCCTTTTCTAAAACCCCTTGCCTGTATATTATGCTAAATACCCATCCCTTTGATAAACAGCGCCTTATTGCGAGTTATTACTTTCATTGGGAGTTTGTTTGCCCGCGGGCAAATTATTAATATGAGACGTATTCATTTTCATGGCATTCAGATCGAATGAATGCGAAAATAATCTCCATGGGGTTCGGCAGGCGCGCGCGGGCGGGCGCGGGCGGGGCGGGCGGAACAACGGGCTCGTTACGTCACTTCCGGCGGATGTCGCCTCGTGATGCATTGTCGCTGGCGGAGGGTGACCAGAGATATTTTTATTTTCCATCGCAAACAGTAATGATAAAATCGAGCAGTATTGACGGGTGAGTCAACAGATTATAAAAATGTGGAATTACCGAACTTGAAGAGCCTCTATTGGGTTACAATAAAGTCATTTATCTGATTTGTAATTCTTATACTAAGCGGGTAGTCACTTACCCCTTTATTCATATACATTCAATAAACCTATTTTAGCTAAACTATGCTTTGTCAATTTATGTCAAAATGTCACAATGTGAGACCTATGTCACATTTTACCCAACATTTTAAATTGTTAATAATTTTTTGGCCTTAGCCAAAGCATATTTTAAATATATTTAGCTTGCTTGTTTATGAATAAGAGGGTTTGTATTTTAAACTATACTGACTTATGCCTTCGCTTTTGTCTTCATCTGCGTGGACTTGGGACTTCAAGAACTCCTCGATGCTGCACGTGTAGTGTAAATCCATAAAAATTATTTGTTGTGTCATCCTATCTAATAACAACATGATAGATAAAAGGAATGAGTATGACAACGAATTTGGAATGGGGACCGGACTGTCAGGGCCAATAGCTTCTTGGTTGCTCTTAAAAAGCCTCCGGGTTTGTAACTAACATACTTTACTTCAAGCCGAAAAAATAGAATCATGCACTGTATGTACTGTCAGCCCACCGGAACCCTGACCCACAATACAACTGTGTCACACTGACGTTATGATTCTAGTCGTAAGAAATGTCAAACACTTTTTTTTTATTGTTAATGTGTTTCTTGACTAACTCTTGCTCTTGGAGGGCGAAGATAACACAAACAAAACAAAACACACACAACACAACAACTAATTTATTATTTGGTGGGTCAGGGATCGATTGGGCTGATAGTACTTTCTCTGAAGTTTCAAAACGATAGCTTGTATTGATATTTAGAAAAACTACTTACAGAACGTCAAAAGTAATTTAACGTTCCCTTTTGTAAAAAGTATTCCAAAGAGTTGACATACCGGCTTTATTATAATTTTCACTGACAGGTAATTAATGTAGGTATGCCGAGCATTTAGACTAATTATTTGAAAAGAGGTTTTGACGTTTCAGTCGTTTCAGTAAGATTTCTGCGGGGGCAGATGACTCCTAAATACTTTGTTATCGATTCGCTAGGCATCAGCTCCATTCTACAGCTTCTATGAAACGTAACAACACTGGCTACAAAGTTCTATCAGCCGCGCGCTGTTTCTGCACCAAAGCCAAACTAAAGCCTCTTACATTTAAGCGGCTCTAATTGCTACCTTTGACGAGTGGCCGGGAATCGCTAGTAATTGCCTCGTTAGCGATGCTTTGTGTATCAAAATATAAATCTGAGAATAACGACGGAGTAATATTTCGATATCCTCCTTCTTTAAGAGTGACAGGGTAAGTAGTCGATCAAAAAACTCCTTTATCAGTTGTCGACTCCGTTTGATGATAGTTCATTTGGTATTCTATCGCGAGGTACGAAGGTTTGTTTTCGAACTGTTTCATTTGTCCGACAATGCATAAAATATAAAATACTAGCGACCCGCCCTCACTTCTCTTCCGTTTATATAAGTTTTCTGTAATACCCGTACATTAACCAAAAATTATTATAAACCTTCTTCTTGAATCACTCTATCTATTGATGAAAACCGCATTAAAATCCGTTGCGTAGTTTGAAAGATCTAAGCGCACAGACAGCGGGAGCGACTTTGTTTATACTAAAGATATATTATTTGAACCTTTCAAAATGAAAAAATACCTATAGAACAATAACTTTTTAAACATATTTACGAATTATCTAGGTACATATGGAAAAGAAACAATATTCAAAACAATAACACACAAACAATAACTAATTCTACGCGGACGAAGTCACGGATGAAATCTCCCTAATCCAAACCTCACTGTAGGTTACTTTTTGCATTTCGTATGAACAAGTTTTGGTTGGTTTTGGTAAATATTTCTAAACTCAGCATGGGAGAAAGGGTTGTGGTCCTTGCTTAATTAAAATGAAAGGTCGTTTCTGTTTAATTTAAAAGTTTTCGGGACTGGTTGTAATCAGATTAAAATGAAATAAAATGTAGATTGGAGTTTGTCAACCACAGTACAATAGCATTACATGCCATTTAAATCTGATGCAGTCAACCAATTTGATTCCTAGGCCACTATGGACTTTGTCAACGTGACGTTGTAAACCAAATCATAGGAAGTCTCTTATGTCTCGGTTGACTACGTCACTTTAACATAGTCCAAATCCAAATCCAAATCCAATGGCCTGCAAATCCAATTTGTTGACTGTACCTAAGTTTTACAACTTTGTATGAACGCCAAATATTTATTTTTTCAAATCCTTATAAAATGAAAGATTCGTTTTCAACGGAGATTAATTGTACATACATTAAAACTTTAGTTTATTAGTTAACGACAAGTATAACTAAAAATAAAATTGGTAAAGAACTTTTTGATTGGTTGTCAAAATTTAAAAGTCATATTTCAGGCAATTGTATGCGAAAAAATCAAGTGTCCCTAATTACGTGACCACCACTGTATATTTTCCTATGAGGAATACTTGATATGACTAGGAGTCAAATAATGTCATAGACTGCAGTGAAAGCACTAAAATACTATTACAAAATCAATTGTATCTCACTGGAATTTCGGTTAAATTTATCAAGATTTTTCTGTTCGTACTCTACTTTCTTTTACATATATATTCATAATTGTTATTTTATTTTATCAATTCGGGAAGCGCCCCCCTGAATAGCTTCAGCACCCCCTATTTTTTTTCAGTGCCCTCTGGAGGGGGTATGGACTCCTTTGGGAACCTATGGTCGACGCCTACGTAACCCTAGAAAACAATGTTAACGATAATAATAGCCATAAATGTAGTAAACGAATGTTTAAAGATAAATGTAGATAGCGGCGGTCGTGCCTGACTAATGGACTTGCGCCATTAGCAGCGGTTGTCAACTGCGACTATTAGTCGCACGACATTATAATCGCACGTTCGATTGATAGCTGTAATTAGGAATTCTGTTATCCGCCTATTTTATTTACAATGCATGAGGTGTTATTCATTTATTGAAGGAAAACCAACACCTACAAAAATATAGTAGGAGTCTTATTTAGTAGGGATTAGTTTTAGGGAGAGAGCACCACTCGTGATCTAGTGAGTTGCTCTAACTGAAGTACATTACCCGATTCTTTTACGGTGAAGGAAGACATCGAGAGGAAATCTGCAAATTCGAACAACTGTGTGTTAGAGGGTAATTGCACAAAAGATCCTAAAGGGTTTAAGTGTATCCAAAAGGGCCCATCTGTAAGATAAGATAAGATAAGATAAGATAAGATAAGATAAGATAACATACTTAGAGTCAATTGCATCTCGTCGATAGTAAAAATCAAGTGTTTGGTACAGTCAACAAAGACATGTATCCACTTTTGGATGTTATTAAAATGCAATAAGTGAAAAAGTGAATACATCTCTTTGTAGTCGACTGTACTAAATAAGGAAAAGGAAGAAATCCATTATCAGTATTCATTTTAAAAGGCTAAAGAATAAACAAAAACGGGTTTAGGTCAAGTCTGTTAGGTTAGATTGATGAACTTCAACATAAACGGTATTTGAATGGTCTATTCCCACTAGGTCTATGATCACTGGTCGGTGTAATGGTCAGGGCCTTGATTCAACTCGGTAAGATAATATGGCTTTTGACGTATTTATTTACTTATTTAAACTTATTTGCCCAAAATATAATAAAATACAAATGATGGACTTAATGCCCAATGGCATTCTGTACCAGTCAACTAATAGGCGTAGACGTTTTTCCGTATTATCAACTTTATGACTGGTTTTATTTACTCGTACTTGACATTAAAGGCAGCCGAGTCAAAAACAATATCATAACACGTCAAAAACGATATGGTTTAACCGTGTTGAATTCCCATACTCATACTCATACAACAACTTTACGTATCATAATTACGAAATAAAATAGAGCGACGTTAGCGTTTTTGGCAAGTTCTTTGGAAGTTGTTCTTTTATAAACATTTTTTTCCATTACATTGCGTCAGGTAAGTAATGATAGTAGAAAATCGTAGGTATTTTAAAACACAAAAATTAAACATTTCTTTTCACCCTTTTCGGTCCCAAGAAGACAAGGTTTTTAGATTTTAGAAGGGTCGCGAATGAGCCGAAGTTCGTCGGATGTGCGGCTTCTCTCATGGCTGCGCCCCGCCCGGGCTCGCACTTGGCCAGCACGCTCACCAGGCGTTCGTTTGGCTCAGGCCTGAAATATGCGTTTTCCTTAAATGTATTTTTCCCAAAATGTCTGTTTTCCATAATGTTAGCACGTCTTTTGCATAATGTCAGCTTCTTATAATGTCTGTCTCCAAGAATGTCAGTTTTCATATAATGTTCGCTTTTCAGGAAGAGCTTATTCTCAAAATGTCTTCAACCTCAAAATATCTGCCTTCTTACAATTTTTGCATTCCAGAAATGTCTTATTCCCAAAATGTCTGCAATCATGAACGCCATATTTACACCTATAATAGGTATCTTTATTATTTTAAAGCGAAATTTTTATAATTTGCGTCGTTGGCGGGTAAAGGGTTAGGTACAGTCAGCGTCAAAAGTACCTAACTGATCACTTCAAGCTACTTTTGTACTTTATCGCATTAACAATCTTGTTTGACATTGCTTATGTGACAGTAAAGCGACAAGGTAATTAAGTGATCAGTTTCTTTTGACGCTGACTGTACGAAATAACTACGAATATAAAACGATATAATTACAATTGAGTCCTAAGTAGAACAGAATTTTTCAAACATTATATTTTTCGATTGCATTTACCATCTCAACCCAAAATTGACCAAAAGTTTGTATAATTATTCCTGTCAACATTTTACGTAATGCTGATGGTTGCTGCCTTGGAACATTTAGAACTTTAATTTGAAATAAAGCAGACATTATAGGAAAACAAACAACAAGACGGAAGCCTATATAAAGAAGTGAACATAACGGAAAAGCAAAACTTATGGTAATGCTAATATTATAGGAATGTAAACATTGTGAATAGACGACTTTCTGAGACTGTACACATTTTAAATAGCAGTCATTTTGAGAAAACTGACTAAATAGAAATGCTAACATTGTGAGAACGCAGACGTTTCGAGAATTGTACATTTTAGGAAAACGCATATTTCAGGCCTGAGCCGTTCGTTTTCTAAGGGAGTCTCTTTCACTTTGTAGGTCGTCTTGCTTCGTCATTGGGTTTTTTGGCACCTCCCTCTGACCATAAGATCAACTGTAACTTCAACAACTAAGAGCTAAAATTAGAATAAAGTCGAAGGTCTCCTTAACATCCTTAACATCTTAACGTCCATTGCAGCAGTAATTGAAACCTTAAAATGTTATTAGTATGGTAACAGCAAATATATTGATTATTAATAGTTAGCTCCTATCGTCAAAGGTTATCGCAATGATTATTGCCCTCTTGTTTACGATCCGTGACTCAGCTTAAGGCCAGGCGCTACGTTTTTTCTAATTCTGTTTTCGTAGACTGAACATTGGATATCTTGTAATTGGCCTGAAACTGATAAAGTTTAGCGGTAGAGCGGTTAATTCATTAAGACCAATTAGATGTAGAGCTGATATTGTCCAAAATCAGCTGATGCGTGGAGAGTGTCCATTTTAATTCAATGCTAATGCTAAGTACAGTCACGAGATTTAATTTGGTACCCACCTTAGGTCCAAAGTCAATCTGACATTCTACAACAATAAGGTTGAGTTTCCTAAAAGTTACAAATGACTTGACATCTCTAATGACATTGACGACTTCAAGCATATTTTTCTTGAAATGGGTCACAACTCACAAATTAACGCTCGTTTCGTACCTAAACCGTTAGTAGCGTTTGTATCTTAGCTAGGGCTTCTGAACGCATAATAGAAGACTTATGATATATGTGTAGATAAATCAGTTTAATTGATGATGGTTGTCAAATGTATACTAAGGATAAACATCTGTTTAATTATCGTTAAACTCCGCACTAATAACGAGGTAAATTTAAACACATCAATCAATAGGCTATTTGACTAATTTACGACAACCTTTTTAAATGATTCTTTATTACATAAGAAGCACACTACATTGATATTTCCGCGAGATTCTACTGTATTATCAATAAAAATCTATGTTAAAGTTTAAATTTTCAAAACCGCGCTAAAAACGCTGTTTCTATCATGGCGTTGGCTATATGACTAGGGTGACGTCACACGCAAGTAAACAATAAAAAATCATTTGAAGAGATACGCCCTTATGATCTGTGGCTACTTGCGTGTGACGTCACCAAGGAGTAACCACAGCTAAAAAGCAATCACATAGCGTTTCTGCCACAGATAAAATTTCAAAAAATATTACAACTTTTTTTGTGTAATTTCCAAAAAAATATACATAATTTAGTTTAAAATAAAGTGAAATATGCTGTTTTACGCTATTATCTAATAGGATGACCACAATTTGTAGTATATTTTCAATGTTGTCAAATAGCCTATTGTTTTTTATTAAATAAAATCGTTTGAATCTATAGTAGCTCGCCCCAAACACACACTTTACAATTTTCCCATCTTAACCCCATGACCATCCTGCTCATGTCTAAAATAAAAAAATATTTTTGCGTTAACTATTAGATAACTTAATACTAACTTTATTAAAAACCGGATGAAAAGTGTTTCCTCTGCTAGTTCTTGCACTTAAGTTGACATTGAGTATAAATGGTCTTACTAGTGAATTTAATAATCAATGTAATATTTTCTTCCGTTCGAAGTGTCTCGTCCATGAAGCACGAGTTCTCCGAAGTCTATATTGAGCGTTATCAACTTAACAAACTCGTCCGTCTTTGCTCGTGGCTTCCCTCCGGTCCTGCTTTGGTTGCTGTAAGTAATTACAACATATCATAGTTGGGTAGAAAATCAATTCTTTTTGGACCACTGCGTGTATTTTTCTCTGTATAATGTACCTATTCTTATACGTGTTTAAAACCGCTCAGGTTCACTTTGTCCATTTTCCCATCTCGTCCACATTCCCATCTCGTTTACTTTCCCATTTCGTTCTCATTCCCATTGCGTTTACATTCCCATCTCGTCCACATTCCCATGTCACTCACATTCTCAATAACTAGTGAACAACCGAGTGATCGAATTTATTCCCAACTGGTACCACTAACTAGGTACTGGGATTTTTTTCCCCAGTAGTTATCTACAAATATTTTAGTGGTAAAAAATGGGAAAAATATTCCCAGTTGTTATCACCGAGTACTTTAGTGGTGATAAGAAAAAAAATCCCAGCTGTTACCAGTGGTAACAAGTTGGTAGTAACAGGTAGGAATAACCCCATCATTGGTGCTGTCACCTTAGGTACAACATCCAAATTCAAAATGTGATTGGTTTTGTTAACTATAACTGCGGCCATAACATAACGTAGGTATTTAGTTCCGTTATTGTAATAACTCGCGTCCCCCCGGAATAAACGTTCACGGTGCAAAGCCGCTTATCTCTGCTTCCAGTCCGACTGGCATGTTGGTAGCGGGGATTCCCCGCCAGGCCCCGCTCTTCGCTCACTCACTGAAAACAGGAAAATACACTATCGGTTTTCGCAATGTAAACAATATCAAATTTAATTCCCATCATAAAACTGTCGGTCCTAACTATTGTTTGCTTTGCAGTCTTAGGATTGTAGTCATGAGAATGCAATATGGGTCACATATCCCATTTTACCATCAGTCAAGTGGGCTGCGGGCTTATTCATCAGAGATACACAAACCTCTTCATGGATATATTACGTTAGCAACGTATGGTAGGTATGTCAAACATTACTTAGGGTAAAAGAAAAGTGTTATGGCCTTGTTTAGGGTCAAATCACACCGAGACGCGACGCGACGCGACGCTGCGCGCACATTTTTAATAGAGCGACTCATAATATACTATATTTACTACACGAAAAGGTACACATTTCATTGTGAGAATTAAGAATACGGTATATCAAGCAGCGCTGCGCCTCGAGACGCATCGCGACGCAGCGGTGCATCGTCGGCACGCGCGGCGTGCGAGAGCGGCGCTGCGCCTCGCGGCTTCGCGCGCTTCGTGAGGCCGCCGACGCGACTTGTCTCTTCTCTCTCTTGCAAATGGTAAACTGCAGGGGACGCGGCGAGTAGACACGTTCCGCTGCACCGCGCGGCGTCTCGCTGCGCAGCGAGGCGTCGTGCTGCCGACGATTTTACGATGCGCCTCGCGGCGTCGCGCTGCGTCGCGCGGCGCCGCGCGAAGTCACTAGCCTCTTCCGGGACCGTGTCGTGTCGCGTCGCGTCGCGTCTCGGTGTGAACTGACCTTTAGGGTTCCGTAGCCAAAAAGGCAAAAAACGGAAGCCTTATAGTTCCGTCATGTCCGTCCGTATGTCAAAGGCATTTTACTCAAAAACCCACATGATGTGGGGTATTAGTTAGATAACAAAAATAAATATATCTAGTCTAGGATATACAACATACATGTAACAGAAGAAGAAAATATTTGTTTCAGCAAGCATCAACGTGCGGCACATATTTCGACAGTTCTTTTAACAACTTAAGATTCTTAAGCATTTTGTTTGATTAAGGGCCTATTTCACAATCGACCAGTAAATTTATCCGCCATTTAAAGTTGTTTCTCTCCTTGTCTATTTTCAAGTGTCAGAAAGAGAACGGGCTAAATTTATCTGTCAAATATGCTTTACTTGTCCGGTAAGTGAATGTTTTCGGAAATAATCGCTCCGAAAGTAGGTAGCATAAATTGTTCACGCCCCCCACACTTTACCCATCTTTACCTTTGAAACCGTAAGTCCAAAAAATATAAAACTAATTAGAATAGTATTTCAACATGATCGGCCATACAGCCGAAAAACTGCGCTTCTCGAGGCTTAAGAGGCTCTACTTTGAAAACCGTTATTCGAACTTCGTCTATTGCTATCCCTTTTGCTCTTGACGCATTTCTAATTCGCAAGAAAGTGACGGGGCGATCCGAAGTTCAAATTTCTGATTTCAAAGTAGAGCCCCAGAACTCTACACTGAGCATCACCGCGCTTTCACGAAAACCGGTTTAGCTGTTTAAAAGATATCAGCTGATCAGCTCTAAAAATAGGAGTCTCAATTACGTGTCGGGATGATTGATACGTATTAAATAGATTATTGTACAGTACCCCAACGAAAACGTTAAGCACTTTAGTGCGTTGTCATAGTAAACTTCAAGCAGAACATCAAATGACACACATATGACAATGACAATGACATTCACTATGACAAGGTTCTAAGTATGCTGTACATTGCTATAGTTTAAGGGTACTTAGTTTTATCCGCGCGAAGATTAAAAATGCGCGGTAAACGTTTGCATGGAGTTTTCCAGGGCGGGCGGGGATGCGGCGGGCGGGTGGGACGGGAAGGGGGATGTAAACATGAAAGTCGAGGACGGCCGCAGTCACGTGGTGCCCGCCGGGGGCATCACTCTTACGGCCGCCGCGCACGCCGCCGACACGACCTATATAACCTTAAGAGTGGTGCCCCCCGGCGCGAAACGAAACAGATCGGCATATCAACATTCGTATTGAATTTAGAGTACTTGTATATAATACAACCACCACTCTAAAGAATATCAATACTAAACATATCAAAATATCATATCTAGTATAAGTTAGTTACGACTTTTATAGATTGTATTTGTATATTCGGTGTCTGTGGTATCTACATATAAGCTGTACATATAAAAGAACATCACTAAAAGGTGAGTTGACAAGTAGTTAGATTACTTTTGACTTCTTTTTGTATTTAATTGCGTTTAATTTTTGAAGTAAGTAAGTACCTACATGGTATTAAGTGTTGTTGTCATATCCATTGTTTTTAATACATTAGGTATAAGAAAAAACTAAATCTGTGATTTGCTTTGTTATTTGTAGGTAATTAAATACAAAAATAATCATAGAGTTCCCGTTAAAAAGTTTTAGAATTTTGTTACTTGCACGTAAAAATAACAAGAATATCGATGGAGAGCACCGACAGGTCATAATGAAAGCTCTCGATTCCTATTTTTAGATATTTTTCTTTGATGAAAATGTTAATCAATTATACTTTTAATTACTTAAGTACAAATTTTATTGGGAATAAACCTAGTGTGATAGATAGCCATTTTCAAATCACACTCAAAACAATGTATAAAGTGATAAAAATATGTTCTCTAATTAATTAAATCGTAGGAAGCAAAAATAATAATAATGCTAATTTTATGCCTGTTTTTACACAAAACAAGTCTTCCTTCTTTAATTAGCATGTAAAATTAATCGAGGGTTTGTGACAAGTCATATCATGTCAACCATGCCATACTACTGTTGCATTCAGCATGTGCCAACCTCCGCGCTAATGGGCAACCTACTATCACGACTGAAGTGTGAAATGCAAAATTCATATAGCCGGAAGTGAAAACAATAGAATACAATAGAAACTTTTATTTCAGGCACGTAGGCCCAATTATTTTATTTTTTTATTAGAGAGGAATGCAAACGAGCATGCAGGTTACCTAATGGGAAGTAGGTAATCACCACCGCCCATAAATACCAGCAACACAAGAAAAATTGTCACTCCGTTGCCGGCCAATTAGGGAAATGTAACCTGTTTTTAACCGACTTCAAAAAAGGAGGAGGTTCTCAATTCAACTGTATGTTCTTTTTTTTTTTTATGTTTGTTACCTCAGAACTTTCGACTGGGTAAACTGATTTTGAAGATTATTTTTTTGTTTGAAAGCTGGTGCTTTCCATTTGGTCCCATTTTTATCATAATGAAGATTTGATGATGGAGTCTATGAGGAATCGACGGAACTCTTCAAAATTTATAGGCAAAATTTATTTTTCATTGTAACTCGTGTATTTGCTCTTGGAAAACACTATTTGGTAAAGTGGAACTGATGATGAAAACCACAGATGGCTACCGGAACTCCTAAACGGTATATATTTCAAGGGTGGCGACAAGAAATTTCGATTAAGATAGTTGAGCGACTATGACGAAGCATATGTATGTTTAAGTATTTGACTATGACTTTCCCACGGCGTTACTTGCGGCGAGATTGAATTTCAATGTTCTATAGTTTCTTATTAATTCTTATTAATTAAAGTGGGACTACATAACATAACAGTATAATTATGATCACTAAAAAGTATAAAATAAAATAAAAGTTTAAAAAAACAAAAAAACCGCCTTCAAAAAGCAAAAAATAAAGTCATTTAAAATGGTAGGTAATAGGTCACTCCAACTGAAGTCGGCGTCCAACAATATTTTAACCAAAAGCAGACTTCAGTTGGACTGACCTATTACCTACCATTTTAAATGACTTTATTTTTTGCTTTTTGAAGGCGGTTTTTTTGTTTTTTTATCTTGAAGAACTGTTCGATTTTCCGCGATAAAAGTATTCTAAGCCTGGAGCTTCAAGCTATATCTGCTCCGGCTTTTCAGTTGGTCAAGGGTTGTGAAAAGCAAACAAATATTCATTTTATCAGTAAGAAAGATAAGGATGCCACAAATTTATGTCCTGTTTATAATTGCAGCAAATTTCGCGGAAGTCGGATTATGTTACTAAGCAAAGCTTACGATATAGTGACAAGTTCACTCGGGCCTTTCCGGGCGTCGCCGCCCCTCGCCGTCTTCCCTTAGGGATTCAATCAGCCACAGTAAGCCAGGTTGCGCGAGTGACGTGTGCTGTGACGTCTTGCTAATTAATGCAGTTTACACGCAGTTCCCTTAAAGTTTTTTGGCGTTACCAGATGATAAATGGATAAATGATTAATGATACTTTATTGGTAACATAATGTTACAAGTCAAATGGTACCGATGACAATAGTGATAAATTATTGTTACAATAAACTCTTAAAATTATGATACTCATAAGCGTTACACCATTTTTAAAACAGCATTTAGCTATTATTTTTATAGAAGTATTTTTTTGTGCCGCGGAGAAGCAAAGATACGGGATGAAACAGATAAAATACCTAAAAAGTGGCTGATACGTGGTTTTGCTGCTAATATTTATTGTGCTTGTTTTTGTTTGATCTTTAGTTTTTAAGGGCTGCCACAGACGATCAGTCGGACTGACAGGCCAAGAGGGACGCAGTTATTTGTTATAATGAGAGACATGTATAACTTTCTCATTCTATCAAATAGCCGCCTGTCAGTTCGACTAATCGTCTGTGGCGGCCCTAAGGTTCCGTAGCCAAAGGGTAAAAACGGGACCCTATTAATAAGACTCCACTGTCCGTTTGTCTATCTGTCTGTCACAGTTGAAATTTTTACAGATGATGTATATCTCTTGCCGCTATAACAAAAAATACTAAAAACAGAATAAAATAAATATTTAAGAGGGGCTCGTATGGGAGCGGGAGAGAACGTGATTTTTTTGCCGTTTTTGTTCGATATTAATAACGGCAATAAGAAGTAAGTATAGTATCTAATGTTGTATAGATAATACGGAACCCTTTGTGCGCGAGTCCGACTCGCACTTGACCGGTTTTATATTTATTTAATATTGTTTCTGTAGTTCTAATTTGGTATCTTTTGCTCATAATTTGAAGCTGACAAAACTTTTTTCGTTTTATGTGGATATAATTTTACAGTAAAAGGCTGAATTAAAAGGAGGAGGTCCTCAATAAGTCTGTATTTTTTTATTGTTGTGTGTACGTTACTTTATTTCTCCGCCAGCTGTGGATCGTTTTTAACCGACTTCAAAAAAGGAGGAGGTTATACGTTCCACTATGTTTTTTTTTTTTTTTATGTACGTTCACCCATTTCTCCGTCAATTCTGGACTTTTTTTTGATTTGGTAGAGTATACTTTCGTGGTGGTCCCATTGTCACCAAATCTGAATCTAATCAGCGGATTAGTGAGGAATTGAGGGAACTCCTACAATATTGTAGGCAAATATATAGCGATTTTAGTATTTTTAGTAACAAATCTAGCATTTGAATTCAGAAAGTATCATTTGGTGACGTGGAACTGATGATGAAGACCACAGATAACCACCGGAACTTCTCAACAACTTCATGGGTGGCGATAAGATATCTCGATTAAGATAGACGAGCGACTACGAAAACGGAGAACATTTAATTGTTTAAATATGACTATGACTTTCCCGCGGCGTTGCTTGCGGCGAGCGTGAAATGTCTTAAAGTTTCATAGCAACTAAGAAGTGGGACTACATAAGCTTATTATGATCACGAAATAGTATAAAATAAAATAAATGTTCAAAACAACAAACAACCGCTTTCAAATACGCAAAAAAAAACTTCTTTTAAAATGGTAGGTAATTTTTGGATAGAATAGAATAGATTTGAAGGCGGTTTTTTGATTTTTATTTTAGTTTGTTTGTTAGGGTATATTTTTGAGGCGGCCCTTTTGGAACCTAGTAATGAATCTAATGCTTAATGGTTCCATAAGGAATTGAGGGATAGGTACTCCTTAAATATTAATATTATCTGCATACACATAGCATTTTAGTATTTTTATGCATGTTCTATCAAATTAATGATAATGCGAGTCGACTGAAGTCGGAGTCCCACAATATTTTTAACCTACAGCTATAGCCGACTTCAGTTGACCTATTATCATTTGATTTTTTTGAAGCGGTTAATTTTTTTTTAATATTTAATTTTAATCCAAAGGGTTTTCAAACGCAACTCGCCTAAACGTTCAACTACAAAGAAATTATTTAGAAAAATATCTTAAAGATTAAAATAACATAATTTTGACCGAGTATTCAGTGCGTATTTTCAAAGCCAATTTGATACAACGGGTTTAAAATCCTAATACTCGAAACAATGGTAGTTAATATGGTCGTAGATGATTTTTAAGCTCTTTCGATCCGTATTGGTTTCGATTTAATTTTAAGTTTAGTTTTATGGGTTTATTTATTAACATAACTTATACATATCCGTGTAGAAAATTGGACTGTAAATAGACTGTTCCATTGCTGGCGCGCGCCTGTCATTGTCACATTTAAATTGTACCCTATATGTATCGGTAGGAACAGATTGTCATTAGCAGAGCTGAGAGAAAAATAAACAAAGCTAGTAACGTATGAAGGTGTGTGCTGCACGGCTGCAGCTCACAGAATGGAAAGCAGAAGTGGATCCACCTTCTACAGTAAAATCTAGTTCAGAAGTAAAATAATTATGTTCGTTTTTATTAAATTTTAGAATGTTCACGGTTTAAGGTCTAAAGATCAGCCAATTTGGAATAAAAGCGGATGCTACAGTCATTGATACTTTTTGCTTTAGGTATAGACATTTTCTTAAAAACAATGAATCCTTTATGTTGCAAATCGATGATTATAAAACAGCTTATTTCTGCTGCGATTGTAAAACAAGAGGTGGGGTTTGTATTAAAAACATTAAATTATGTTAATTTGGAATGGATTGAAAAATGGGGCTTGCTACATGACAATGAAGGATCCCTTAGTAGTACTTATTAGATTTTGCTGTTTTTTTTCTTGATGTTTTTCATTTTAATTCAGGTAACCAAACCTTTTTTAATATTATTATTTCAGCGAAAATTACTTATGGGTAAAAATAATTACACGGAATATTACAATGCAAACAAAAACAATTTTGCGAAGCAAGGTGCAACCGTTGGTGTTTTAGCTTTAGCAACTAAATTGTTGGCAACCGCCGTCCTACCCTACAAGTCGGATGCCATATCAAATCACCGAATGCTTTTACCCTTGAAGCCAAATTCAATCATCCACCAAAACATCGTCCATTACTCGAGTTGTTTGTGAGCGGGTCCCTAATTGAGTTATTAAATAAATTTCGAGTTAATTTATTCAATTTTGGCGGAGGAGGAACAATGGCCGGGGGAGGGGCCGCGCCGGGCGCCGCCTGCTCACCTGAAAAGCCTTACCATGGGTTACAATTACCGTACCTACTCGCTAGGCGAATGCTCTGTCCCTCGCACTCTATAACAGGGCTGGCCAACCGGACAATCGCGACTATTAGTCCAGTTGATCGTGGCAAGGCAAAAAATATAAATATGAAGGGTCCACGGAAAGAACATGTCTAGTCACATTAGTAACTTTTTGAGATATCGCGATTTGAAAGTTAGGAACCATGACATTTTGTACGTAATTTTTGTGTAGAGGTTTTTTTAAGAGTGAAAAAATACAAGAAATATGAAGATTTATATCTAAAACTGAGTGGTAGGTAATGCTTCATTTCGTCCTCTACATTTTGAGACTCAAAACTCATTTTCAAAAAAAAGTGACTAGACATGTTCTTTCCGTGGACCCTTCATATGAACTATGCTGTTTCATTCAATTGGTACATCGCACATGGTCGTCAGTGAACAGTAGATCTTGGGTCTAATCAAGTTGGCCACCCCTGCTCTATAACAATCCTGTGTGTGAGAGACAGAGCATTCGACTCGCTAGCGAGTACGTAATTGGGATTGTTCATATTTTTACAATTACTCTAATTCGAAAACCACTTCGAGGAATAGGATTTTAAAGCCGTTCTGCATTGTTAAGTTTTTGAAACATTTATCTTTTTCGGATATTTAGACAAAAGTATATTTAACCTTTGTTTGACTTTCGTTTTCGGCTTGAAGCCCTCCTAGGTGTATCTTACGGGTTAGGCGAAAACCGCTTGAAATAATATGTTTTAATACACTATTACAATCACTTTTTATGATTAGATATCATTTAATTGTTGTAATTTATTAGAAAATGCCAACCCAATTTTAAAATAATCAGGTCATCCATAAAATGTCTGCTAAATAAATAAAGATATTAAAACAGAACTCTTGGGTCAAATACAAAATTAATGAAATTGGTCTCTTAAAATTACCTATTCTTTCGAATTGGAATGTAATAACCGTGAGTTATTTTTTTTGGTCTATCCCAATTGTAACTCATGGTAAGGGTACCTTCTGAAGCCGCTGAAATCGGGATCGTTACTGTTGGGACCGCTTAACGAACCCGACAGAGCGGGACAGAACATCGAAATGTCATTACGGAGTAATGAGATAGGGAAAAGGGAAATATGATTGTCTAACACACAATATTAAACATTTTTTCCCCGATTGCAGCGTAACCCAAAAAAAGCGGCGTTATGGTTCTGATTTAAATAAGTTTAATGGTTCGATTACATAAAGTTGTCGAAGTTTCTAAAGCTAGTCTTTTCTATACTCGAAAATCTAATTCAAGACCAAAATCCTCAACGGGCGCACATTCGCTGTGATTACTGCATGTTGGTTTAAGTGTAGGTATTTTTATCAATAAAACTTACCCTAATAATTATTACTGGTTACACGAGTTCTCATTCATGTTTTTATGAAATAATTTTAAAACTGTCCGATTTTGGTTTTGAATTAGATTTTCGAGTATAGAAATAAATATATAAGGTAGGTACTTATTTTTTTTTTCGAAACCCCTTTTATCAAACTTGTCATTATGCAGAATTTTCATTTCATCGTTGGGCATTTCTCGCCACATGAGTTAATTTTGTTTTGGTTGTCTGACTGCCGCACTCAGAGACGTCAATTAAATTTAATGCTTGATTAAAGTTGCTGCTGTCACTTTCTTTGCTATAGCAATAGAATAAGACAACACGTCACTTAACAAGCATTAAATTTAATTGACGTCTCTGAGTGCGGCAGTAACCTAACTCATGTAAATATGTTTAAGATATCCTGAAAACAACATGGTTTCAGCAAAAAATAGCGTTCGTTGAAATGTAATTCGATGAAATGATACAGTCAATGAAGTGATATTTGATCAAATGAAGGGATACCAAATATACAACGTGTTTCGAAAATACCCAAAAAGCTCTAGTAAGTTACCGTCTTGTCTGTCTAAGAAGTTATATGACTGAGATGACAGCTTACTACAAAATATATAAAAGCGAAAAAAAATCGTCGGTCTTAGGCAGGATTCGAACCTACATCTCCTCTGGCAATCCGGGCCGATGCAGGCGTCAGCATACCCTTCGAGTATGAAAAAGTAAGCGATCACTAATTTCGAGGATGTTAAGTATAGTCTTGGTGGCATAATTGGTAATTTGCCTAAGTAAGGTAAGTATAGGAAAAAAATCTGAAATCTGTACTATTTTTAGTTCAATCACAAAAAAAAACAGGGTTTTTATGAAAGCAACGGCGGCGGTGCAAATTTTGAATTGAGTAAGTTGATCGTGTCATGTCATGGAACCCTCGGTGGGCGAGTCCAACTCGACTTGTCCGGTTTTTTTTTATGTGTGAGTAAATTCACCGTAATAAAACATATTTTGAAAAATAACAACCCGCTATCTATTACGGCTCAAAAAATACAGCTCTTTAAAGTTAGGACGGATGGACCAACGGAATCCGTTCGGGCCCTAAAAAACTTATCCGGTTTTCGACGAGGACTTTTTAAAATCAACCATAAACCATTGCGAGAATCCCGTGGCATTTAGATATTTCAGTGAATCCCGATGTATTTCCTATAAACATCCCGGGCGGGCACTTCCGCGCCCGGCGCTCCCCCAGGAGCGATCGTGGGCAAACAGCGCCGGTACGCTGTATCTCGCGTTTTAAATTCCTTTTTATCGATATTTAAACAAATACCGGTTGTAGCGAGATATTTGATATTGAGTTTTCGATTGCGTGCTTGTTTTTGATGGTGGCCAGAATGGCCAGTCAGTGGTTTTTCAAGATACTAAAGCTAATGGGTTTTTCTTAACGAAGGTGTTGTCGTTTTTTTTGCATTTCACGTTTATTAGGTACTATCACGAACGTTAATTTGGGACCCATTTCAAGAAAAATATGCTTGAAGTCGTCAATGTCATTAGAGATGTCAAGTCATTTGTAACTTTTAGGAAACTCAAACTTATTGTTGTAGAATTTCAGATTGACTTTGGACCTAAGGTGGGTACCAAATTATAGTTCGCGACTGTACCTATACAAATATCATAAAAACCATCTATGAAAACAAAAATAGCTTTCCTATTTAACTATAACTGACGTATTGATCACATGATAGATTAAAATGTATCTTTTCTCGACGACTTAGTTTTTTTCTTTGTAGCTAAATAAATTGTTTCAAATTTTACATTTCTAATGATGAGAGAGTATGTATTGCTAAATAGGTAGGTACAACGAATATTCCAAATTCAACCCGGTAGCACTTCTTGTGTCCCACGCAGCGGCAGCTATAGTTGCCGGCCCAAGAAGGAAGAATCCCGCCGGCAGCTATAGCTGCCGGTACGTCATGATTCGATTTTATGTCCTTTGTCTGTCATATTAATACATAAAATCCCATGAATTGTATGTCAATCGATTCAGTGTGAAATTAGCTACAAATGGACATCAACTAATAATAACACTTAAACGGAAAAATCTAAATATGGTCAGGTGAGCTCATGGTGAACTTCAGTCTACTTTATCCAATTGTTGCGCGAGTGAATGTGCAGTGAGATATATTTTTAATTTATGTGATCTATTGTATTTTTCATATAGAATATAACAGAGAAACAGAAAATTTAAAAAAATAATGCTTTTCTGTAGTATATTTTTATATGTGAGTGTGTTTTTGGAAAACTGCCTCAGTTTAACTTTACTCTGAAACCAATTGGCTGCATAAACAAAATTATGCATTGTTCCGTTTGATTTTTGACATAATAGGGTAGATTATATTTTTAACTTTCTAAAAATGTACATTTTTATTTATAAAAAGTGTACGAGTAAGTGGATATAGATCGTGGAAAGCAAATCAAGTCGTTTGCGCGGTCGGGTTCTGAGAGACCCATGGGACACACCGCTTTTTGAGCGTGCGTAGCTCGGGACACCAGGGGTTAAATCGTTTTCGGTCAGACGGACGGACAGACAGACAGACAGACAAGTGACAACATTGCCATCAAGTATCTTAATAAGGTTAATTGGTGGGAAATTGTCCCCAGTTTTTTTTACTTACATTTAACGGTCAGATTACTGACAAATTATTTGTATGTATTGTTAAAAAATTCATTTGATTTTTAACTTTTGATGTAGAAAAGACATCTTCGCGTTTGAGCTTGACGAAGTTCTTATCATTTTAAGCAGACATCTAATCTTGTAAGTCTGACATTAAAAGGTAAATTTTTCAAGAATATATTTTTAACATTACTCATATAAAAGCTTATCGTTGGAAAGATATCCGTAGTGTTGGGGCGACACAGGATCACTTCATAGTTCTAACCTAACCTAACTTTCGTTATAGGAAATCAATTTTAAATAATGCAAAGTCGAAACATAACGTTGTAAGAACAAAGATTCGGAATTTTTAGGTGATTTGAGATCTCATTTCAACAACATATCAGGCCCTTTATTCTTGGCGGTATAAACCATAATATCGTCTTTGACTTGTTATAGTAGACTAGAGGACGCCCGCGACTTAATACGCGTAGAATTAGTTTCCCGCTACTCCCCCCATTTCTTCCCGTTGGGGGTCGATTTTCGGAAAATCCTTTCTTAGTGCTCACTTACATCATGAAAGGAATCCCTATACCAAATTTCAAATTTCTAGGTACCTACAGTAGTTTCGGTTGTGCGTTGATATATGTCAGTCAGGTTTGCCTTTTATATATATATAGATGTATTGTTTTTAATTCGGCCGCCTTTACTATCAAGTAAAGAAGAGGCAATACGATAACAGGTCAACGACGATAAGGTTTTTACCGCCTACAATCTCGGCTCTGGGCCTCTGCTCTAGGTAAAAACAGTATCGTGTTGATTGCTTATTTACTTGACACTGGACCCGATTCTACGTGCACATCGCTTAAATAGCCTCAAACTAAATTGTCTAATTTTTAGACATAGTTTAGACGGCAGATTTATCAAGTGCTATTCCAGAATGTCAAGCTGGTGACAATACTAATTCCCTAAAATAAGAAGCGTCAGATTCAAATTAGCGCTGTCATTTGATTATGATAGCTGCTCATAGAATTGGGATTGTTCATATTTTTACAATTAGGTACTCTAATTCGAAAACCATTTCGAGGAATAGGGTATTAAAGCCGTTCTGCATTATTAAGTTTTTGAAATATTTATCTATTTCGGATATTTCGGCAAAAGTATATTTAACCTTTGTTTGACTTTCGTTTTCGGCTTGAAGGCCTCCTTGGTGTATCATACGGGTTACGCGAAAACCGCTTGAAATAGTATGTTTTGTTACACTATTACAATCACTTTTTATCATTAGATATCATTTAATTGTTGTAATTTATTAGAAAATGACAACCCAAATTTAAAATAATCAGATCATCCATAAAATGTCTGCTAAATAAATAAAGATATTAAAACAAAACTATTGGGTCAAACACAAAATTAATGAAATTAGTATCTTAAAATTACCTATTCTTTCGAATTAGAATGTAAAAACCGTTTGTTATTTTTTTTGGTCTATCCCAATTGCAAAGTGTTTTAGCGACACATAAATAAAATTAGGAAGTTTAGAGGCCACTGTAGAATCGGGTTCAGTAATGGCGGCCGAGTTAAAAACAACCACAACAGATCAAAGATATATGTTTTTTACCACGTAGAATCTCGGCCCAGCTGCTAACCGCCGCCGTACGACGTGACACACTCGATTAATAGAGTCATTTGTGTCAAAAATCGCATCAGGCCGGCGACACCTCATCGCCTCCAAACGAACCTTTTTCCGCACGATTGCCTGTCACCTGGGGTGACAACACCCCTCTCATTCCAGCAAGAAGCCCCCGCCTCGCTCCATCCCCCTCGCCTATCTATTCATGACTTATTAACTTCTCTAAGGTATCATGGCAACCTCGCCCGACGATTTAATATCGAAAATTGTGAACTCAAACGGAAATAAGATCCATACAGTTTATTAAATTCTCCTCTCGTTTGATTAAGTACGTAATGTGGGACACGAGACCATGGAATATAGTTAATGAATGTTTATTAAATCTTAACAACGCGTATAATATAACAAATAAAGCTAAACATGGCAGAAGTAGTCAGGCTCAGGCGATGCCGTCGGTCCAGTGGCGTCCATATTATTGTAACTGAGTTGGATGACACCATTTACACCTAAAAGTATACCACAACGTTTTATGTTTCAATTTGAAAGCATAGGTAAACAGGTGGTTTAAAAATGCCATTTTTTTGACTGATCCAGTAGTTATTATTTATTTATTTATTTATTTATTTATATATTTATTGCACACATGTAAGTATAAAGCTTTTAAACTAATAAATACAGTTCAACATGAACCCTGTAAGGGCACAGCAATTTAATTAGTACTACTTAAATTATGATAGTTACAATTCATTTAGGTAGGTAGCAAGTATTATATTTACATACATTCACTTCGGATAAAGATAAAGACAATGATAAATAACAGCATTGTTCACAATATTTAATTATGTCCACTCCTCACTCATATCATTGAAAAACTCCTCCAATGAGTAATAAGCTTTCCTTATTAGGTATGTTTTTATTGTTTTTTTAAATAGTCTATAATCAACAATGTCTTTGATAATTTTGGGGATTTTATTATATATTTTTATTGACATACCAAATGGGCTCGAATGTATCATTTGTAGCGTTGAATTGGGAGTTGCAAGTTTATTTTTGGGCCGTAATTTTTCAGATCGAGAGTATTGAGGAAAAAGGTTGTAGTTATTCTTTACGAATAGGCACACCTCCAAAACATACATACATATTAAGGTCAAAAAAATTAGTTTTATAAAGTATGGTTTACAGCTTTCCATAGGATTTATATTTACCAGTATTCTCACACAACGCTTCTGCAATCTGAAGAGATGAATAGCATTGGGACTATTACCCCACATCACTATACCATACCGTAACCAGGCCGTACCGTAATTTAGGGTTTTGTTACCAAAGGGTGCCTAGTTAGAAGGTAAAATAATGGAGAGGTTTTATATATTACATCAAAAACCACAAAAAAGGTTGATATAGCGCAATTCGGACCGCATTTAGCGGTCGAATGAAGGTCATTTCTTAATTTGAACATAATTAATTCATTACATTTTTTTTTTAATAAATTAGAAAAAAAAATGTAATATTGATAAAACAATATTTGACTGCGTATTTGCAATCGCTGTTCGAACTGCTTGAAGAGCTGATAAAGTGAATAATATTATATAATTTTAAAAGCTAGCAAACCTAACAGTAAATTGCGTTGAACAGTTTCATATTTTTTAAATTTACTAACACTATAGGTATCCTTACCAAAGATGGTTGAAATAAACTATATTTGATTTGATTTGATTAATATTGTTCTCTTGCTACACGACCCCACAGACGAACAAACGGACAGTCAGATCAACAGACAAAGAAATCAAACTTTTGTATACATATTTGTAAATACTTTATTTTACTAAAAACAGAAACAATTCAAGAGATGAGTAAATAGGTTTTTAAAGGGTCGGCAACGCGCATGTGAACCTTCTGGTGTTGCAAGCGTGCATGGGCTACGGTAACCGCTTACCATCAGGGGCACATTTTATAAAGCTACAATTAACAATTTTACAGGTCTAAATTGGCAACACTGCTCAAATGGCTGGTCGTCATTGGTGGATGTTGTGTTAAATGGAAACTTGTAACCTGTAAATTGTAATTTGTAGCTTTATAAAACAGGCCACTACGCTACGCTACTTTGTCACCGTCGTGGTATAAAAAAAATATGAATAATCGATGAACAAACGTAAAATTATCCAATTTCCTTACCAAACAGACAAATAAACATAGAGACATAGAAACGAGGTAACACTGATACTGTAAATTGCAAAAAATATTGACAAACCTACTCTAAAAACGCCTTTTAGCGTTTTAGATGCACTACAAAGATGGCGGGAGGGTGTATTGTATTGTCCCGAGAGCGGTTACACTCTCAAGAGCCGATGGATGAGGGCTTGAGGGCTCGATAAGCCGAGTGCGCGCCGACGAGTGGTCGATCGCTGCAGAGTGCCCGAGCGTAAGGCGACACCGATCTACATTAACTAACATACGATAGGTACATCAATGTACAGTGCAAGAGGTCAGTTGATCATGATGAGGCATTAGGTAAGTTACGCTAGCATAGGACCGCATGAGAGTAAGAAAGAACAAATAGAGGGGTTGTTATTAAAAATAAATAATGTAATTTAGTTAATTTCGTGTAACAACAATTGGGATAGACCAAAAAAAATAACTCACGGTTTTTACATTCTAATTCGAAAGAATGGGTAATTTTAACAGACCAATTTCATTCATTCTGTATTTGGCCCAATAGTTTTGTTTTAATTTCTTTATTTATTTAGCAGACATTTTATGGATGACATGATTATTTCAAATTTAAAATCGCATTTTATAAAAAATAACAACAATTAAATGATATCTTAATTATGCAGAACGGCTTTAAAACCCTATTCCTCGAAATGGTTTTCGAATTATAGTAATTGTAAAAATATGAACAATGCCAATTATGGCACATAGTTTAGTTTATTTATTTCATGAAAGAAAAATACAATATGTATAAGTAAGTTTGCATTACATGTCAAAATTAGAATCCTCATCATGATTATCAAAATAAATAAATATAATTTAAAATGAATAAATCAAATTATTTCACCAATAAGGATTATGGTCGCCTATATTAATGGATAAAGCATCCGTCATTCTCGCACTTATATACTAGTTAGAAAGTGAGAGATATTTTAACACAGCACATCTAAGCGACGGCACCAAGGGTCATCATCGGTTATCGCTTGATTAGAGAATGCGAAATTGAGTTTTGCACATTTTTGATTTTGTCTAAAGTGATTGAAGAGTCATAATATAGGCTTGTTTTACTTTACGAAAATATTTTCATATAAAAAAGTCTATAACTAGGTTGAAATAGGTTAAAGTTATTTAGTTAGTTTTGCAGCGCGTCCAAAGGACCAAAGCACCCAGAAATAGATGCTCCGCGAAGGCAGAGCTCCGTCGAAATTATTTAATTGAATTCTGGACTTGGAAACAATGCGACTTTAAGCGCGTCAGGGATAAACAACGACTGGGAAAAAATTATTCGGGAAAAAAAGCGAATGGAAATTCTGCTACGAAGAAATTACGATTTTAGAAAATTTATCTAACTACCTATAACAAATCCGAGGGTTTTTTGTATCTCGAAATAGTGCACAACCTTGGCACATTTTGCAAGGATAAAATATCCGAGTGTATAAAGTAAATTTCCTATGAAACTTAGTTACTTTCCGCCTCGTCCCTGGCCATAAATTTGAATCCTCCCAAATCTCGACTCCCACCAAGTAGCCAAGCGAGACAAGCAAATTCAGCAAAATATGAAACCGCTCTTCATTACGATTTGCATGAGCGACGTCAGCGGTTTTCGATGCGTTTCACTGAATCGGGCGCCCCTGGCTGACGTTTCACATTATAAACGAATGCATTAATCACGGAGAGGGTAAAGGCAGTTTCTCAAGCAAGTGAAACGTATTTATGTTAAATGTTTCTAGCTATGTTTTAGAATAGTATTTAAACGTTTATAACAGTAACAGCTCGGGCTGGCAAGACAGTTATTTCTTTAATAATATGGATTTCAAGACAGTTTGTCTTTTTATATGTTATAGATAAATGAAACAAATAGCATACCTAAACAGCACAGCACATAGCACGAATGCATACATACAAACATACCTACCTTCAGGCCTGTCTCCCAATGGGGTAGGCAGAGACTATGGAACGCCAGGTGCACCGGTCTAAACATACAACTTTCGCTTCTTCTAAATCCATCATCCTTTTCATGCACGTACATCGGTTTCGGATGCTTTTGATTTGGCCCTTATTCAGTACATCGTAAATCTGAGCACTGTGTGTGCGTCTAGCTCGTCCCATACCAACATCTTGACTTGGCTCACGAGGTGACCGCCATGTGGGATCGGACTCAACGATCAATGTCCCGATAGTTGTTTCGTCGAACGGTCTCATAGCAAAGAGTCTCCACCAATACCTCGAGAGACTCTCGCTAGATGGCTGGATGAAGAGTCAGATACAGCTAGTAGTACTCCTCGAAACCGTCGGAACACGACACCTACTCGTATGATCGTAGAACGAAATGCGCCGGCAACTCCTCGTCCACTCGGCCAGAACATGAGAATATCTAACATTATATCATTAGTTTTCTAAGGTCAGTAAGTCTGGCAACCCATCTGTGATACTTGACAAAAATATTCTCTTTTTAGTCTTATCTGGCCGTTTATTCATCACTTGCTCCCATTGACCCAAACTATCGTATTCTAAGTATTAGTAGTATTTACACCTAATTTTGATCGTATTGTCCGCCTTATGATAGCTTTTAATTCATTGACAGTAATGACGGCTGAGATAAAAACAATACGATGACAGTAGGTGTAAAGACAAATGAGAATAAGGCCCCTGTAGTGCTTGGGACTGAATTGTTTGTAATATTTAGTCCTGTCGACAAATGTTGTTATCATCAAAAATCATGCTTCCGACAGTTTCTTCCAGGCTCTTCTCTGATCGGTCGCGATTTGAACCGGCAATAAACTTAGGTTACGTCGATACAATGACGTTTCAAAAGAGTTATTAGTATGTAAACCTACACGGATAAAGATTATTTTGATTTGATTGATTGAAAGCAATCGCCCCTTCTTGTTTCATATTTTCTGTTATTCATCTCTGGCACTTTTAATATTCAAGGCATATTGAAAAATATATTTAAAATCTGAGCTGAGTTCGGTAGGGCGGCACGCGTGGCCGGTGGAGCGCGGAAACTTCATTTGCGGGCGCCACTGCCCGTGAAATGAACGCGGCACTGCCGTATCGACGTCTATCCGATGAGCAGAGCTGCCTAATCGACTGCCTCTGAAGCGGAACTTCCATCTGAAATAACTTTTAATGGTGCTCCCACACAGCGGTTTCAAAATGTTACATATCGTTATGAAACATTTTGACAAAATTCTACTCAATCTAACAATGTTGTTGTGTTATGAAATGTTTTATAATGTTATTCAAAATTTTATAACTGCTGTGTGGGAGCACCATAAGTGAATATTTTGCAATAGATCAAGAGTACCGCAGTAACCTCTGACAGAATTCTTGGTGTTTAGAATCGTTTGTCATAAAGGGCGTAAACCTAAAAGACAAGATACGTGCTGCGTGCACACTTTCTTTCTTTCTTTCTTAATCTTGTTAGCCTTGCGGTTAAAGCCTAGGCTGTGTAAATCACAAAAATATCTCACTTTGATGTTATGATTTATTCTGCGTTCTAAAAACTTTGCTGTCTGTCCGATTTTCGATCCGTCTATAAAAACGGTTTTCACAAAGACAGGATGTCTGACATTTTGTTTAAGATTATACATAACCAGCAGTTGCCTGCGACTCCGTCCGCGCAGAAAAATAAAACATAGCCCATGTTACTCAGGAATAATGTAGCATTCTAATAATGAAATATTTTTTTGGAATCGGTCCTGTAGTTTTTGAGTTTATTCGTTATAACTATACAAAAATACAAATCTTTAGCTTAATTTTATTTACGGAGGTCTTTTGCACGGTAAACAAAGTTAAAAAATACTTAGTATTTAAAAAATGTGTTTATTTTAGTGGTGGCAGGGGTCCACCCGGATCGCTACCACAATCTTATCGTTTAACCTACCGCGAAGTTGCAGTGTTCGCATTGTTGTATTCCGGTGTAGGGATAAGACCACCGGTGAACTTACGTACTAGCGTGGAAGCATCCCATCTTAGCCCTTAGGGTTGGCAACGCTTTTGCAGTCTTAGGATTGCAGTTTGAAGATTGAGAATGCAAATGTCCATGGGTATTAGACCCAACATACCAACACCTGATGGCTTGTGAGCTCGTTTGATATAAAAAAAAGATGTTTTAAGTGGTTGCAAAACAATGTTTGCCAGCCTTTTACTGCACTCATGTGGAAACATTGTCGATGGTGACGGGGTTGAGTATGCTGAAAATTTCTGAAAGTTTTAAAGCCACGCCTCTTTTACAGCTTCATCTGTGATTGGTTGAAGCCTGTCTACGTACGTAGGCGCTGGGGCCAATGGCGGTCGGGGCTACGCGCAGCCGTAGAGCTACGACGTAGAGGCGCGCGGGGCGCTCCGCCATCGACTACGAGGAAGCTGCGACTGCCAGGGCTGGAAATAACATGTAAGTATTTTAAATATTACTGATTTTGATGTGAATTGTTTAATAACGGTTTCGTTTTACCAGTTGGAATAGCTATTGTTAGTTGTAAGCGTACGGATAGCGTGCTGGTAGGTGTAGGTACATGTGAAGGTTACATAAGGCCTCAGTGCTCAGGTAGTCTTATTATATACAAAAATATGTCTTCTTTTATATTTTACAATGTATAATTATTGTGTTTAAAAACCATTTCGAGGAATTAGTTTACTGACTAACATTCAACTGACAGTTTTCCAAGTTTTTTAAAGGTTGACCTGATTTTGAGCGTTAACTTCAGTGCATTTTTTTTTGGGTCTTCGCAAAATGTTCATTAGTAAGAAAAACAAATTGAAAAACAAGAGATTTTTAAATTTAAATTTAAACATCAAGGTTTGTCCCATGACGTGTATAGTACATTAAAAACTGTGTCCCGCGCCTTGTAGCCCGTATCTTATCTATGGTTGTATTAAAATCAATTTTAAAAACCATATTGCTGTATTGTAGTTTTGTGCCCTAAGATGATGTGACCTGATTAGGTACAGTCAGCAACTTTAATTGTTGAGTCACCATCAAAACGGATGTTAGCCTTTGTACATACCTTTTGTGTTTCTGTTTCGCACTGTTGTACAGTAGTACATACCCATACGAGGTCAAATCACTATAAACAAATGGTCTAATCGATTATTGATTTTTAGCAGGAGAGTTCTTCATTAGTTTTGAAAATACAGTTATTGACCGTATACTTGACAGTAATGGCGGCCGAGTTAAAAACAATACCATCACACGTCAAAAGCAATACTGTTTTAGCAAGTAGAATAGAGTCCTTCATCTCAAAATATTTCCTTGAAATTTGAGAGGATGACCGTCGTTGAAACATCGAAAAAGTCATATTTATAAAATCTGACGGTTAAGTGTGGGTCAGTAACCGTAATTTCTCGAAATGATTTTTAAATGACCATACATTGTAAAAATATGGTATTGGTTAGGGGTAGACGCCCGCGACCAAGAACGCGTAGAATTAGTTTTCCGCTACTCCCCCTCTTTCTTTCCGTAGGGGGTGATTTTCGGAAAATCCTTTCTTAATGCTCCCCTAGGGTACCCAAGGAATACTTTCTGAAAATTTCAAGTCCCTCGGTCTAGCGGTTTTGGCTGTGCGTTGATCGATCTAAATATTTTATTTTAATGCAATACAGTATCGAGAATTTTGTTTTAAATTGTATTTTCGCGTTTACTTAGTCTCAAGAAAATATAGCCAAGTTTAATATATAAAAAATAACAGTCACATACGCGTTTTGCTTATTGAGATCCAGATCACGTATCATTACTGACTATATTATATAGGTATGTGGCTTTAACTTAGTTTTTGAATTTGGCAGGTGTTAGTGTGAGTGCAGTTTGATGAGGGACAGCGGGCGCGCAGCATGCAGGGGCTCCAAGCCGCGAAGGAGAAGGCCTCAGGCCTCTTCGCCAACAAACCCCTTAAGTTCACGTAAGTGCTTCTAATTTAAAATCCCTAATTCAGGCACAACTACGGTAGGTGATCCTACCGTAGTTTGGTACAATAATGTTATAGATCGTCAAAACAATCGGCGATCACCGAAAATTACGGGCGATCACGATCATGTAGAGGGCATACTCGGCTGTAGTCACCGATTATCGTCTATGATCGCCAGGACCCGTCAGTTGTCGGTTTTCTGAGTACTCATCAAAGATAATTTTCACGTAGTTGCGTTGACGTGCCCACACGGTCGCAGATAATTCATTCAACGGTGGACAGCGAAGCGTTTTACACGTGCGTTCGTAAATAAAGTTTAAAAAACTGTGCGGAAATAACTGGGTGGTCAAATGAAGAGATGTTCAAGTTCATAGAAGAAGAAGAAGACACAAATATCACACCATGGTAGCAGCAGCAACACTCAACGTCCATCTTGTACGCTTGCCGTTTGACACAAACTACCTAGGTACTACTGGACGATCCTGTGGATGCTCGCACGATGATCGTGCCGATTATAGACGATCACACGATCAACGATCATTGCCAATTGTGCAGGGAGCCATTAGACCATGGGTAGGATGATCTCTGTGACAGCTGATTTAAACATAAATCAGATCCATAAAAACGATCATCGGGCTAGGGAATACAACTCGTTATATTAAGGCGTTTTGGCTGGGTTGCACCAGCCGTGGTCAGGGAAGGACTGGTGTCACCTTTGATGTCGGTATGCGTTTGGTAAAGCTGGGTCCACATTTGTCTTATTTTGGCGATTAATTATGCGCGTCGTAGCGAGCTTGCGTATCCTAATATGGATGCGTTGAAAATATGAGTCCATGCTAGCCGTAGCGTAGCAGTGTATATTGTATCATAACGCCGTATCCCTTTTGATGATCGGGGAAAAACTGACTTGAGGTGGATCGTGGCGTATCACGTATCAAATCGTAAATGCGTATTATGATAGAGTATCAAAACACATCCATACTTAACGATCTTGATACACGTATCCGATTGCGAGAGTGTAGGGTATTTACGGAGATAAGCACGGAAAATGATACAAAATGGACGCAGCTTAAAACAACTACCATATTTATTTTTTAAATTGTTAAGGGGCTGACACACTACCCGGACAGTATTGACCCGGCTCGGTAGCGAGTCGTGTTTTGTATTTGTTAATCACTGGATTCCATGTAGGAGACAGCCTAAATCCGTCTTCTCGAATAAAATTCTTATGCTTTCTGATCTTAATTATTTCACGAACCATTCTTGGGTGATAGTGGCGATTAGTAGACAAGACATTCTCTGGAAATAAATTAATTGACAAAATATCATAATAATAATTAAAATAAGAGCGGATACACATAGTCCATTTCACAAACAAAATAGAATGTATCGGTGTCATGCCGTGGCGTTAGTAGCTACAACGTACGACGCTGGTGCACTGGGCCTATTCGAGCGAAAATACACCTTTCGAGTTCAATATTTCCTAAACGATCCCCCAAATCTAAAAAAATATAATATTCAACGATACCTCACTCGCTGTTATATTTAAAAAAATACCTTTGCTTTAAATGTATTTACCCGTTCTTTTTGTAGATTTTATTGTACTCGTATATCTTTATCGGCGTAATATAAATATATAACTATGCCACATTACAGCTTTTAGCAAGAGCCTATGAGTTAATCCGCGGCCAGATGGACAGACGGACATGGCGAAACGAAAACGGAACCCTATAAGTTGAGGCATTCAAGTAGGTATATAAGTATTACAAGTGCAGCAGCTGATGACAAAATGCTTACTCATCAAAAATACACGATCTAGGTAAACTGCCCCTCAAAATATTTGTTTAATAATAAAATAGACGATCGAGACTAAATATCACTACAAAATATGCGATCGAGGTAAAATGCGACTAAATATATGGCGTTTAGTGCTATACCAAGCCCTCGTCAGACCACATTTAGAATATGCGTCGGTAGTTTGGAACCCACTTTATAACAAATATGTTAAATCTATAGAAATGGTTCAAAAAAAGTTTGTACGAGCTATGCATAGACGATTAACGGGTAAAAGAATATCATATTCTAATTTACTATTGCTCTATGGTATTACAACGTTGGAAAGTAGACGCAAGGTAGCTGACCAAATCACACTATTTAAAATCTGTAGGGATATGTACAATTGTAATGAACTGATCGAGCAAATTCGATTTAGAGTCCCCGCCCGCCTCGGATCGCGCTCCAGCGCCCTGTTCGCCGTGCCTACCTCGTCCGGCAACGCCGGGCTCCGCGCGCCCCTGCGCCGTATGTGTACACAGTACAACAAATCATTTTCCTCGGTGGACATGTTTAGTACAACGATAACAAAATTTAATCGCTTAATTCTACAGCAATCTAAATAAATTGTAAAATAGAAACGTTATATATTTATACCATGTTGGTGCGCAGCTGCGCACTTATTACTTTTAAGGAATGTCATGTCTCGTCATCTATTCGTGTTTAATTGTTTCTGTTCTTCTTTATTATTATTTCTTGTTGTTTTTTTTTTTTTTTTCACGACTGTCAATCGCAGTCTTAGTGCTAGTGCTGCTTAATTACGTTAAAACATGTTTAAGTGGGAGCTGTCTAGGTAATAAGTGCATGTTAGTTTATACCCCATTTGGTAAAATTTGTATCTTTGTACGCTTATTTCTGTTTGTTCTCCAATAAAGAAATAAATAAATAAATAAATAAACTCGGCCAATTACGTGACTCGCGTATTTCCCGTGATTCCGTCAGTTTCCGCGAGTCACGTTATAAGTCGAGTTGACCCTATAAGCGACGAGTAACAACATAGACGATCGAGAAAAAGCGAAAACAAACGTTAAAATGCGAATCGATGAATAGCTACAAGGAATTAATGCTTTAGAGGTAAACTACTAACAAATGACGCGTTCGCGTCTGAACCTAGTGAAATAAATACTAAAATCGAAAAAAAAAACACTAAAATGTAAATAAATAACATCAGTTTCTGGTCTTTTTTTGAATGATCAGTTATGACTTTGGATATTTTTTCCCAGACTGAATTAATATATTAACTTGTTTATTTTGTTTTCAATTGTAATGCAATGTCCTGAAGACTCGTAATAGGCCCTAGACAAGATGCATTCGGCTTTCGCTATCGTTATCTTAAATGTATAGGATTGACGTAAGTCGTCAGACGGTCGCGTCGAGCGCCTACGTCAAGTACATACATTTTGGCAGTTTTCGAAAATCGTTTACGTTAGCGTTAAGCAACTTGTCTAGCCTCACAGGTATCGAAAATCGGAAAATATTACTATCAATTAAATCGAAACCCACGCCGTATCGTACAGGCAACAAAGGCAACATGGAGAGAAATTATTTGTGTGAAGAAGACCGGGAGAGTAGCAATTTACCGATGATCGATTGCCGATAATATTGAGAGTATTTGAGAGGTGGATAGTACGCGTTGCCATCGAAACGGAAGGAGGAAAAAACCGGTCAGGTGCGAGTCGGACTCGCGCACCGATGGTTCCGCACCGCCGCACAGTAGATATTAATAAATTTCGATTTTGAATCGAATCAGCGCAAGCCCAGCTCACATTTGACAATTTTTCAGTATTTGTTGCTTTTCTTCAGGGTTTGTACAGTCGGCCTTATAAGCTGCACACTTTTGTACCTTGTCGCTTTAACGCCTTTGACAGATTAGTGCAGCAGTTCAAACATGACGTTAAAGTGACAAAACACTAAAGTGTACAGCTTCTTATAAGGCCGACCGTACTATTACGTACTTATACCAAATTTGACGCTCGTATGCACAGAACAGAAAAAACAGTAGAAGTGTCAAGTGGGCGTGTAACGTGTGCCATAGTTATGCGGAGTTCCGCATAACCTACCATACTTTTGCCGCGATCGCTCATTTCGATATTTCAATGTTTAAATATTTCTAAAATAGGAAATAAATAAAGAAGCATGCCTTATTATGCTATTTTGGAATGTAAAAACGATAGCCGCACCAAAAACATTTTCCATGGTGGCGTGTTGTTTTTATGATAGTTTGAGTATTGGCGACAACAGGTCTGATACTAAGCGAAGCTCATGCCACTTCCACTGTTTTTTCTATTCCGTGCTCGTATGTTATACCGTTTTAACGGCACAACAAAAATAAAAATACGTTTAAAAAAAGTCTCATGCATGGACACCCGCTTTATTATTTTACCTTCTTTAAAAAAATGCTAGTAAATCCGCCGTAAATAGTAACACATACCTATTTTGAAATTTGAAATTATTATGTCGCAAGAGAACATGCCCCCAAAGGTATTCCCTACCCGAAGAAATATACGTACAAAGAATATTATAAACAAAATCAACATATTATTATTTCCTGTGAAAAATGTAAAGAAAAAGTATTTCGACCACGAACTTTGTCTTTCTATCGAGTAAATAAACGAGGGAAAATGTGTAAAGCACGATCTACATTGGTGAAGGACAGTGGACAGTGGACAGCGATGGTGAAAAGTGGACAGTGCCAGTTGGCAATTCAGTAGTGTGTACCGATCGGACAGTACTGAGTTATGTTACCTTGCCAGTGGTTCTAAACAGAAACGCTTTCTATGTTTTCACTGCACTGTACTTGCCACTTCCTTGACCAATGTAAAAAGGGGTTAAGGCGACGGAAATCGTAGCGCCTCGTGTCCATATTAAGCACTCTTTGATACCATGTCGACATAATACGTAAAATAATGAATGGAGACAGAACACGTTATCGAATGGGTACCTATTATTTTATCGAAACACTTTTCAACGAAGGTATCATTACGCAGAATTTTCATTTCATCGAAAGGCATTTCTCACCGCATGCGTTATTTTATTTTTATTTTGTCAATTCTAACCTAACCTAACCTACGTAATTAATGTTTAATATACCCTGAAAACATCTTGGTTTCAGCAGAAACTACCGTTCGACAAAATAAAATTCGATGAAATGATACAATCGATGAAGTGAAATTCGATAAAATGATGGGTTACCTTATCGAATATTATAGGCGATTCGATAACTTGACTTATGATTGAAAATTCGTGGTAGAGCTACAGGCGTTCCTTAACGGCCAAACCCTATACCTATTCAAACCGCGGATAGATAAGGCTTACCTCGGGTTAAAATTTGACATTTGCCCATACAAAATGTGTCAAATTTTAACCAGAAGTAAGCCTGTCTATCCGCTGTTTGAATATAGGGTTCGACCATAATACGATAACAGCTTGTTAACCCTGGCATCTCTTCCAGCACAGTGCCGCTTTTCTGAGGTTGTCGCATTGTTCAATCAACCGTATCGTGTTTGCTCCTAGCTTCGGGAAGTAGCGCCCCTTCGGCCGAGAGTAGTCACTGATCGCACGCGGAGATGCCAACAGAGCCTAAAGTCTTATTTAATTTCATCATATTTAAGTAATTAATCAAATTAATTCAAATAATACTTATAAAAAGTAAAAGGTCAACTTGCATTTATAATCAGTACTATGTATTGACTTGTAATTTGACGCACTTAGCTGACTTGGCTTGACTGCCCTGGGCCAATATTTTATAGCCTGTCAGTGAGGATGAGTCGTCGGATTCAACTAGGTTTTTACTATTTTTTAAAACAAAGAAATGCAAATTTATTTACTCAACGAGCTCTAAATAACGATACCTCGGTGTGGCAGTAAGTGCGAGCGAGCCGCACGGTTGCTCTGCTCTAGACATTTGCAAAATAATTATAATTAAAATATATAGTAAAATGTGAGCTCCGGTGTATCATTCAATGGACGACCTGAAACAAAAACCGCCGAGGTTTGTTATATTAAATTGCACTTATTCGGACACACTGCCTAGATTTAGCCTGTTTGACTAGATTTTTGAAAAAAGTACAAATGGCGGCGGACTTAACATTCCTAAACACGGAATAGAAAAAACAGTGGAAGTGGCATGAGCTTCGCTTAGTATCAGACCTTTGTCGCCAATACTCAAACTATTATAAAAACAACACGCCACCATGGAAAATGTTTTTGATGCGGCTATCGTTTTCACACTCCAAAATAGCACAATAAGGCATGCTTCGGGATTTTTTTCCTATTTTAGAAATATCGAAATATCGAAATAAGCGATCGCGGCAAATGTATGGTAGGTTATGCGGAACTCCGGATAACTATGCCACACGTTACACGCCCACTTTACACTTCTACTGTTTTTTCTGTTCTGTGTTCCTAAATGTATACAACGTATGATAATTATAAACTTTTTATACTTGAACGTTTTGAGGTTTCGACTGTTATAATGTTTAACAAATGATGTACGGGACTATCTACATGGTGAACGAAATATAATTTGCGATCGCGTCTAATGGACGCGAGTCAAGCCGCACGGTTGCTGCAGACATTTAAAACATATAGCTGAAAGATATACATCTGAGCTTCTGTATATCATTCCATCGTAGTACAGTAGATAAACCGCCTCCACGACTATAAACATGTAAAGGTGGGGCCACACTATAGGGTTCCATCGTATCGGACTGCGTGTCAAATCTACAGGACTTGTTACTCTAAATGTGGACAATGCGTCGGGACAGCACGTCGTAACATGACAAGTGCCATTCTCATAACCGGTACTGACACGGTTATACCTACCTTAATGTGGGTCCGCATTTGTGACATTTCATGGTAACATGGTTCCGTGACCGTGTCACTAACCCATGTCGGTACCGGTTATGACGGTATTTTCCATATTTCGACGTACTGTCGCGATGTGACCCATCCCGTGCGCATGATTTACACTATACATATTTAGCGTAACAAACCTGGGGGCCTAATATGGCTGCGTTTATTGCGTGACAAAATGTGGATAAAACATCCGTCACTTTCTGACAGGTACATAAGTATGAGAGTGACGGATGTTTTATCCACATTTTGTCACGTGATAAACGCAACCATACTAGGCCCGCTGTAGATTTTCCACGTAGTGCGATCCAATGGAGCCGTACAGTGTGGACCCACCTTTAAGACCTCCGGTAGATTGTCTACAAATCAGGAACGTCGGCAGTCGGTCCGCATGGCGACGCAAATCCGGATGATGCCTGTTTCTTATCGGCGCGGCGCACTCGACTGCGCGCGCGCCCGCGGGGTGCGTCGCCGAGTAATCGCCTTATTTATAGACTCGACTATTTGCTGCGCTCGTAATTTCATAATACCGATCGTTCCGGATTATATGATAACAAGGGCTTATAAATATTAGAAGCTACGGTTTTTTGTAAGGGCATTTTGCTCGTTAGTGAATTTGTTTTTGGAACATGTTTTGCTTGTGTTATATTCAATACTTGTTATTCTGTTACTCTTTTGTTTTTAAATGCAGGCCTGAGTATGAAACAATGAATGAGAAAGAGTATAGATACAATATTTATGATAGTTTGACAATTTTGATTTAAATGTTTTATTCGCAACAAATAAGTAGTTTAACGGACACGATTAAGTAATAAACCTAAAAAAGCATTTTCAATATAAAACCAATAAATTTGTTTATTTTACAAATTCCAAACACAACGTGCAAGTGGTTGGAAGCCGATCCTGTTTACTAAACGACAACTGGCGCACGTTTTATAAAGCTACAAGTTACAATTTTACAGGTCTACTGGCAACACTGCTCAAATGGCTGGTCGTCATTGGTCGAGGTTGTGTCAAATGGAAACTTGTAACCTGAAAATTGTAATTTGTAGCTTTATAAAACAGGCCCCTGCAGGGCTCGAACTACTGGTAAATTTTTTTAACCAGCTCGTCATAAACGCCATATATTTCAAATAGAGCATTTCCATTTCGATTCCGCTCAAACAAAACTGATATTATTTCGGTTGTGATGGAAGAGCAAAATAAAACTGTTCCTGATCGAAATAACAATTAATTTCGCTCGCTGTACAGTCGTTGTGGCGTGATTGAGTAATCGAAAATTAACATGGTTTTTTTTTTCACTGCGTTCCGTCTCTATATTTACAGCCTTGTCTGCTGCCGAACTTATAGTTATAGATTAGTAATGTCTATTGATTTACATTGTCTATCAATCATTTGTCAATGGTATCATAGCTGGCTTCATGTCAAAGGGCTGCGTGCGGACGCGTTTTTGTATGCTCTAACTAGGTAGTATTCGTTGTAAAGGTTAAATCGATGTGATAATCTCAAGTCAGTATTCATATTTCGTCATACTTTTAAAACCTCAGGAGCCTCTAAACGACGCTTCGAACCCGCCGTCTAACGGCTCTTACACTGAAAAAAAAAAAGTGGTTGCTTCTAACAAGATTGTGATTGTTGTGCATAGGCGTCTTGAATCCATACGAGCCTGACAAGACGTTAGACGCATCAACTAAAATGTTAGTTCAATCGCTAAAGAACTTGCTGTTTTTACTATAAGTTTTGTTTGATATAACTAATATCATGAATAGTGTATTCATTTTATGTCAACTAAGAGAAAACCTCTCTTGGTTAGCTCACATTTTTTTGAGTGTAGGGAAGGTCAAAAGGTCAATCATCATCCACCGACTGCAGCAGTAATGCAGCCGGTCAGGAACTTGGCTAGCGATTATTACGCACTGTAACAAACATTCAAACATTCGCATTTATCATATGTAAGCTCATTTGATTATTATTGTTTTATAATTTAATCTTAAATTCGTTAATATAACTTGGAACTGTTATATATAAATGCCAGATACTAACGTATCTGCTTTATGATAATTTATAAAAAGTAATTTAATAAGGATCTATATTATGTTTCTGAACGAATATTATTTCTGGTGGGTTGGCAACATTAGAGATGACAGATTGAGAAAAAACGGATTTTCGAGTAGGATAAAGAGATATTGTTATTACGAATTACATTGAGTTAAATCTTGATTTGATATTGAGTTTATTTTTCGAATCCTTCACATAGTAGCAAGATATTCGATCTCAAATTATCCGTATAATACTTTTAACTACCGCACTCAGAGACGTCAATTCAATACTTGTTTAGTGACGTGTTGTCTTATTCTGTTACTGTAGCAAAGAAAGTGACAGCAGCAACTTTAATAAGCATTCAATTGAATTTACGTCTCTGAGTGCGGCAGTTAGAATGACTTTAGCAAGAACATCGTCTCCTACAAAGCACTAAGCATAATCTTTAAAACTCAACATGGGTTGTCAGCCGACTATCCCCATGGTTTTAAGCCCGTAAATTGTCAGACGAGTGGAAGGGTAGCGGTTCATTATTTAGTCCGTTTAAATCACTAAGTCCTTAAAGGACATTAGCGGGCTTTGTACCGTTATCAGAGCACACAAAAGAGATTTGCTCGAGCTGGGGGAGGCCGACAATTATATTATAACTCGTCCTAAGCTGGGTATCTTCTGTTGCGCTTTTGAGTTTGTGTGTACGTTAAAAATCACTGTCAATCAAATTTATGTTTTTATTACTAAAATATCTATTCATGTACGGGGTGACATCGAATTGGTAACAAATCAATGTTTAATATAGGTACCTATTATTTTATCGAAACACCTTTCATCGAACGTACCGTTACGCAGAATTTTCACTTCATCGAACGGCATTTCTCGCCGAAAGAGTTTTTTTTTTGGTAGACACAAGTAACCTGCCTGACCTAACCCACGTAATTAATGTTTAAGATATCCTGAAATATCGTGGTTTCAGCAGAAAATAGAGGTCGATGAAATGGAATTCGATGAAATGATACAATCGATGAAGTGAAATTCGATGAAATGATGGGTTACCCCTCTCCTAAGTAATTTCGCTCCGCTGCTAATTTAATTCAAAGTGTATTTTTTTCTAAGTTTTGATTTATCTATTTTTTTGCTTAATGCGGTTACTCTAACGCTGTTTAAATAATATTGATAAAATCTAGTGACGTGGTAGGTATGAGAGATACCGTATATTAAATGTAGGGTAACCACACTTTAGGACTTTAATTATTAGTTTTATTCAAAATTAACGATGATTAATTCAGGCTAATTTAAACAACTGAGTTAATGTAATAAACTATTCGTCATTAACTGAGCCACAATCAAGTTTTTTGTAAGTATTACCAATTTGAAGTCACCCTGTATATTTTCTAACTACAAGGTTTCTAAGGACAATATTTTACAATTAAATCAGTTTACTTGACAGTAGTGGCGACCGAGTTAAAAATAATGTCATAACAGGTCAAAGACAATTTGGTTTTTACCGCCAGGAATAGAGGCCCTGGGCCTCTATTCTGCGACGATCAACAACGTTGCTTTTGACGTGTTATCGTATTGTCAACGTTTTGATAGCTCTTATTTACTTGACAGTAATGGCGGCCGAGTTAATAACAATACAATACCTTAAACGTCAAAAGTAATACGGTTTTGCCGTGTTGAATAGAGGCTCAGTAAGGTTTCGTAAACTTTACAACATTTCAATATACAAAATATTTAAACTCTACCACCAAAAACCCACTTAATTAACTTTAGTAATATGAATAATCATACTAATTTCTAAAGTAGTTTTAAGCTAATGATTTAATCCGCGCTCATTTTTAAACAAAACAGATCATTTATTTTATGCCACATACCAGTATAGTAGTTAAAGTGTCCTTTAAAGCAAGCGATCTTAATGAATACTGGATGAACCATCGATCACGACAACCCTTGCTCTAAAGTAAATTTGCGCGTGCAGCTGCACATTTTCCATTGTCCTCGCGTCATTTTTCTCGTTTCCTCCCACCAGCTCAGCTAGCCGGCTAAATACACACAGCACTCACGCTAATTATTTCCGCCATTTGAATATTGCCGACGACAATTTGCACGATTGGTCCAGAGGCTACGGAACCCTAAATTAATTGCTCGCTATTTTGTTTCACTGTGCCCGAATAAAGCGGATATTGCAATAAAGCATTTGCATTAACAGCGGCTGAGGATTAAAAGTTGGACTATTAATTTGAAAGCTTTTCATTCTAAATAATACACCGTGTTTATTCAGTGAGATACAAATTATTAGGGACGCAATGATTGGGCCGTTACGATTTGTTTTTTTAATAACGACTGACAGCTAGGCTCTCGACGAGATGCATTCGGCGTTCGTTATCGTTTTCGAAAATGTATAGGAGTGACGTAAGCTGTCAGACGGTCGCGTCGAGCGCCTCCGTCAATTCCATACATTTTGTTAGTTTTCGAAAATCGTTTACGTAAGCGTTAAGCAAATTGTCTAGCCTTATTGTGAGTGAACCATATCCCGGATAAGAAAAAACTACTAAATGATAGAAGGAAGGTACGTAGCAGGTCCCTGTAGGAAAGTGAGATTTATTAACAGGGGTCGAACTTTTGGTGACGATGACGTCAAAATATCGAACTTTTACACACAGGGTGCTCTGCTCTCATTTAGTAGGTGTTTAGGTTTCAACTGGTACAAATAAAATAATATAAAATAAAAACATGTAAAATCATCAGAGTTCAATACAGCTGAATCGTAAATAAAAATAAAGATCACAGTAGCAACATTTTTTTCACAATTTATTACTAAATATGGCAAATTAAGTCAATTTTCTTTTTTAAATGGAAATGTCAGAATAGTATATTTATGACTAATTAATTATTTTTTTGAGCACCTGTTATTTTATCGAAAAACCTTTCAATGAACGAACCATTACGCAGTATTTTCATTACATCGAAAGGATGTCTCGCCGCATGACTTCATAATTTATTTAAGATATCATGAAAACATCATGGCTTCAGTTTTCACTAAGCGTGTTCGAAATAAAAAACATTTTAGTATTATGAAAATTTGTGTAAACATTTGTAAGGAGGGAAGACTTACTTTTAATTAATTATAGCTCATTCTAAAGACATCTCAAAAGGCGTTCCTCAATGACAACCTACGTCATTAGAGCCATTACTCCGCTTTGATTTATAAATGTAGCAAGTTTGCGGGCGGTCTGCGGTATTCAAAATCATCTGTCTCTCTTTCGCTATTGTACATCAATCTACGAGAGAATAGTACGGAAATATGTTCTGTATTTTCCTGAGCCCGGGTGTCAAATTACATGGGAAATTGGCCGTTTACGCCGCCGGCGTTTGTATGAAATTTTAATGAAGCTAAGCTTGCGGTGAGGGGCGACCAATTAGGCCTGATCTGATGTGTATGATGCGTCACGTCGAATGCGGTGATGTTGTGAATGGGAACAATGTGTTTTGTGTACAGGGTGTGCCAGAAATTAAGCGTCAAATTACAGGATACATTACTTAGGAAACCCCCTTTATAACAGATCGGCATATGGACCTGTTTTATGTATAGTTGCGGATTATAAAAAAATAATAACACCAAAAAAAAACCGTTGTTATTTATTGTATTGACATTTATTGATCCTTGTATACTATTGACATCCGACAAGGTCAACATCTATTAGATGCTGAATTGTTTTTGTTTTAATTATTTTGTATCTGATTATTAGCAGGTATTTTTGTTGACGATCTCAATGTAATATCGTACTTTTTGACATACAATGCAATTTATATTGTAATATTACATTTACAAATAAATAAACTAAACTATAAAAGTCAAACATGCGGCCCGCTACGTATTTCCATGCGACCCGATTCAATATTAAGAACAGCCTCCAGATGCGGCCCGCGAGATTGTCGCATGATTTAAGCATCAAGAAGACTAGTACATTGTTGCAGAGGATAGAAAGTACGCGATTTTTGGACGAGTCATATAGAGGGCCGAAACGTAGTTGAGGCCGTCTAGTGTACGAGTCCATAAATTGCACTTTCTAGCGAGGCAGACGCAGAGAGGCGAGAGATTAATAAACTAACATTCGAGATGAAGATGTCAACTCCATATAAAATTGTATTTGTTTCGTCATATCTCCCATGTAATTTCATCTCTAGTGGTTCGAGATTAGGGGCCAAGTTTGAATTACAATTATAATTGAAAAAAAGTAGTGACATAGTTTTTAGTCTGTGTATCTTTTCGCAAAAATACACCTAATATTTTACGACACAAAATGGGGTGTTCTGATTGGTCAATTTCAATTTTTCATTTTAGGATCTATGACACGAAAAATGATTGATTGATTTTCATTGGTTCTTAAAGTTGGACAACAATGTTCTCGACCAATCAACAAACATACCGACAAAAACATTCTTGGTGTGTCCTTATAAGAGACGTTTTGTGACCCCAAACAAGACCATCTATGGCCATATTTCCCAGCAGTGTTGTGAAAAAGTTATTTTTCTTTACGGGTCTTTTCTCTATTGGTATCGATAAAGTTCCCACTTAACTGCAGATCGATGTCATTGAAATTCAATGTCAGACTCATTCGAAACAAAAATTTGACAGTGTTGGTGATAGGGGCTGGTGCACTACAAGGGGTGCAGGGTGCGGGGTGCGGGGTGCTGGTTTTACAAGTACTTTCCTGTTTAGTGCCTCCCCCGCGAGTTTGCGATTATCGCAATTGACCGACGCGCACTTAGATGCAGTTTTAAAATTAATTTCTGCTGATAGAATCGTCCCTAAATTTGATAATTTAGATAAACACAAAAGATGTCACTGGGAAATTATTGTATAGTTGACGAAATATAATGTGCACCGACCCCTCTTAGAAAAACTACGTCGAATCGGTGCAAATTATATTTCGTCAACTTATACAGGGTGTTCGGCAGAAGGTTGGACAAACTTCAGGGACTCTGTAGGTCAAACTCCGAGTTTATTCAAGGCTAGCGTCGGCATTATTCCAAATTAAATAATTTTTAAGGTTTCGTACGTACAATTTAAAAAGGAGATATATATTTCAATAAGTATCCCTTTGAAACACACAAAAATGTTTGCATGATATTCATATCAAACTTAAAGTACCTTATTGGTGGGCCTAATACATTAATTATACAGGGTGTTCGGCAGAAGGTTGGACAAACTTCAGGGACTAACTCTGTAGGTCAAACTCATCAACTTTTATTATGGGACCAACATCCAAATCGCGAAAAAAAAACAGCTGTTTCATACAAACTTTGAGAGCTAAACAGCCGAAATGTATGGAACAGCTGTTTTTTTTTCGCGATTTGGATGTTGGTCCCATAATAAAAGTTGATGAGTTTGACCTACAGAGTTAGTCCCTGAAGTTTGTCCAACCTTCTGCCGAACACCCTGTATAATTAATGTATTAGGCCCACCAATAAGGTACTTTAAGTTTGATATGAATATCATGCAAACATTTTTGTGTGTTTCAAAGGGATACTTATTGAAATAAATATCTCCTTTTTTAAATTGTACGTACGAAACCATAAAAAATATTTAATTTGGAATAATGCCGACGCTAGCCTTGAATAAACCCGGGTGTCAACTGTCAATGAATCCGTTCAGGAATTTCATGCGGTATGATGCACTTGTTTTCGTGGTGTGGCCCAGGTAGCGCTCCCACGGGATCGATGGGCGCCGCGGGGTCTGCCGGCGGGACGGCGCCTTCAGCCCAGACTACCCGAGGCCCGTTTCACGAAGCTACAAGTTACAAATTACAAGCGGAAGTCTCTTTCTAACTCCTTTTGCTAGAAAGAGAATCCGCTTGTAATTTGTAACTTGTAGCTTCGTGAAACAGGCCACCGGAGTTTCCATAAACATACAGAGAGCGGAGGCGGCACAAGGCGTACATCCTATTAATATTATAAATGCGAGATTTTGTGGGTGTGTGTTATTTTGTTACTCCTTCACACTGCAACGGCTGGACGGATTTGGATGAAATTTGAAATAGAGATAGCTTAAGTATACTCTGGATTAACACATTGGCTACATTTCATCCCGGAAAATTTAAAAGTTCCCAGCGGAAAAACGATAATCGAAATCTACGCGGACGAAATCGCGGGCAGAAGCTAGTTTTGTTCATAAAATAACTAATGGAAAGCAACCTTTAAAAAAACCCGTCTGCATTTTTTGATATTGTCGTCAACATAATGTTATTTTATTTATCTCGGTTACACGTTACGAGAGCTATTTATTTTTCATAAATAAACTAACAAATCGTGTGGTAATTAACAAAATACACCTAATAAAAGATCAAAACCATAAACCGTCAAACAACTTTGACAGATAAAGGGTTACCAAGGCTAACTTCACAGCAATTAAATTACTAGTAATTTACTAACGTGAAGTGAGGAATGAGTTCTCAAAGTTGTCTCACGGATTATGGTTTAGACTTTTATCTCTCCTTCTGCCTCTGCGTAAAAGTACAGACATACAGACATACAGACACGATAGACGGAAGAGGTATTTAACTGTCGTAGAATCCAACTTGTCCGTACTGTCCGTATGGCTGCGTTTATCGCGTGATAAAATGTGGACAAAGCATCCGTCACTCTCGTACCTTACGTGTCAAAAAGTGACGGACGTTTTATCCACATTTTGTCACGCGATAAACGCAGCCATGTTAGACCCCCGCTGGTTCCTATGTGCACATTGTCGACTATGGATGGACAGCTTGGCTAAAGGAAAAAGATATCATTGCCTGTGCCGGTAGGCACGTTTCGTAATTGTTATCGATTCACGTATTGATGAATTGCATTTAGATTAGACATTATCTGTACGTGTATCTAGCGCGCATTAGTTAGTACTGTAGTAAGTTAACATTGTATATATACGCATGTGTAATTGTAATTAAATTAGACATGCGTATATATACAATGTTAACTTACTACAGTACTAACTAATGCGCGCTAGATACACGTACAGATAATGTCTAATCTAAATGCAATTCATCAATACGTGAATCGATAACAATTACGAAACGTGCCTACCGGCACATTGCCTTTTATTCGTCACGGTCTAGTCAATGATACTACATTTCTTTTGTGTTTTCCGTTGAAAGAGAAAGCTTAAATAGTGATATTGGAACCGATTTTTTTTTGTTGAGGCAGCGTCGGCTGCATGCCTAGATAGCTGAGCAACTTGCATTCTACAAAAGTTAATGACTTTCGAAAACTGTCAATGGATGGAGTTGTTAGAAGCGACCGACGCGTACGGCAGCTTACGTCAACCCTATTTATTTGTTTGATTTCGGCAGTCGTTAACGTTCGCAGAGTGCTTCTTGTCTGGTCGTCATCCCGCTGATCGGCGACGCCGGATCGATCGGGCGCGCCGCGGAGTCTGCCGCGGGGCCGGCGCCAGGGGGCCGCCGAATCTCAGCCAAACCGTCGCCACGTCATATTTATTACTTATTAGCCACAAAGTAGCGTCACGACGGATTTATTAGAAGCTATTTATTTATTTATTAGGTAGCCCCGAAGCGTCGCACTCACCCATACTTTGTCATCAGATGAATTGGAAACTCATTTAGAGCCCTAGCACTAACAGCTTACCATGGGTATGTGTGCTCTCTACTCAGTTACGGCCTGATTATCTGGGGAACTCCGTGGATGTCCATAGTGTATATTTGGTACAAACATTTTTTAACACTCACTACTTGGAACCATGTGGGCCCTTATTGAAAGCGATAAAAGTATTAACCCTTCCGTGCTTGAACATTAGCCAGATGTGCATGTTTTTGAGAGAACATCCTGAACTTTTTGAAAAGCATAATAACCTACTATCCGAGATCAACTAGGAAAAAAAAAATTGCTCTAGAGTCAAGCTTCACTTAAGCAACTCATACTGTATGGCCACAACCAGTTACCCAATTTCATTGTGGAATGCCAGAATGGCTACTGGATAATTGTTTTTACTCCGTTAATGACTATTTTGCCAAGAATTTGTACGCCTGCGGGATGTTTACAGTGTGGGACATAAGTATTTGTATCATGTACTATTGACCTATTTTAAATTACCTGTAAACACAAATAAATTGATTTGATTTGATTAGATTTCGTCTCTCATTTTTAGTGATGTTTGGAACTTATGCAGCATCCGTCTGGATAGCTAGCAACTTCACACGTTTAGCAAAAAAACAACAGTAAATTGGCCACATGAGGGTTCTTTTGCACGTCGGTAATATTATTTATTTTTTATTTATTTATTTATTTTATTAATATGGAGTAAATTTACTAGCCTCAATGTGGTCTTCCGGTGTAAGGGCAAGAAAGCCGGTGAAATAATTAGCAAAGAGGCATTCCATCTTAGTCTTGAGATTGCAGTCTTAAGATTGTAGTCTTAGGATTGCTGTCTTGAGATTTCGGTCGTTATGTTTAAGTTTTGTGATTGTAAATGTTTATGGGCCATGGGCCGTTTACCATCAGGAGGTATGTATGCTGGTTTGCCTACTACATTTAGGCAAGGTCCGGCGGGAATATCACTTAGATATTCCTTAACAGTCGTCTACGTACCTACCTACCAACATAGGTATTCGGTCGGTACAATAGTCGCCAGTACGCTCTCGTCGACTTGTCGCTCTTCAGTAGGTAGGGTACAAACATACATGAACTGACGACTTCGTTCCCAGAGTGGGGTAGGCAGAGATACAGAATTAGCTACAACTCTAAAAACTTGTTAACAACCTCATTTTGCACAATCGGCTAAGATGTTTACCAGTGACATAGGTTGCAAGCCCGTCGCCTAACAGTACTACAAGCCTTTATTCCCTTAGTCGCCTCGGATGACATCCACGGGACATGGAGTATGGCACTATTCTAACCCGGCAACCACTCGAGTGGCACACGGTACTAATATACCTAGTTAATAAAAAATAAAATAAAAATAAACACCTGAGGGCAATTTCATACAAATTGACCTAGTCCCAAATTAAGCTCTAGGCTTGTGCTATGGGTATTATATAAATACTAACCAAGAGCCATCTTATACATACCATCCAATACTCAGAATAAAATACTTGCACTCATCACAAAAATATTTGCCCTTACCGGGATTTGAACCCGGGACCGCTAGCTTCGTAGGCCGGGTCACATCAACTAGGCCAACGCGTCGTCGGCGTAATAAACAGGGTTTGGGTGAAAGTTTTCTCATTTGTAAAACACGTATTTTATTAGATAAGCAAGCGGCCATTGGGTATAGAGCGGCCGTAGATCTATACAAAATAAACACATTTTATAAATGAATGAATAAAATAATGTAACGCATGATATAGATTTCATACCAAACAATTAAACAAAAATAAACCGATTACCACGGTTAAAATTTTAAATAACAGTTTAAGAAAAACGTGATTAAGTACCTATTTAAACAAAAATATATCAAGTCTTTCAGACGAATAACTTAATTTCTTTACTTGTATTACTTAAATAAGAATTACCTACATACTTTCAAACATTAAAAAAAAACAAATATAAAACTTCGCTTTCATAAAAATAAATAAACCAACGAAAAATACCTCTTAATTATAAAGTCCGTCAATAATGTTGACCGGCGACTTTTCAATGTTTCAAACATTAAACCACCCTTCACATCGCGGACCTCATTAAGTGCACCAAGTTCTAATAATGAACGTCCTCTGCGAGACGCGGATTTAATTCGCGGAGGGCCGGCGCTAATCTCACTTCAAAGGACACGTCGAAATTGCAATACGTAGGTACTCCATGAAGAAACATTGTATTCAAATGAAGCTTCAATCGACGAAATTAATTATTTCTGCCGTTTTAGGAAGCCATGTTTAATTAACGTAACGATTTTTTAAACACTGGCAGGTTTTCAGAGTTCCGTAGTCAACACGGAACCCTTATAGGTACGCTGGAGTGTAATTTGGCAAAGATATTTTCTGCAACAACTGTATTTATTTGTATGTATGTGTGTAAACTCTTTATTGCATAAAAATATAAATATTACAATATTAATATTAAACTAATACATACTGGTAAACATCTTAGCCCAATTGTGAAAATGTGGTTACAGGATTATCCACAAATTTTTAGAGTTGTTGGTAATTCTGTAGCTCTGCCTACCCCACTCTGAGAATGAAGGCATGAAGGTATGTACCTATGTACCTATGTAATATTAAACTAATGTACAAAGGCCAACTTATTCCTAAATCCAGGAGTGGAAACTGTTTGGAAATTGATATTTTATTCCCTAGATGAATAGATGAATAAAATAAATAAAAATCATAAAATATCTTAAAAGCAAATAAAAAATTTAAAAAAGGAAAACTATCACGACTAAGTAGACTTAATTGCTTCCTGCGATACAGGCGATTAAAGTGTTTATACCTGCTAAAAATCATCTAGGATAGAATTAACTTTAAATTGAAAATTAGTTTATAAAATACATGTCGTTTATTGTTTTTTTTTTGTGTTCATAGTAACGGCTTCAGAACCCTACACTGAGCATAGTCTGACATGCTCTTGCCCGGTTTTTTTTATATTGCTTATTCTAATGATAAGGAGGTAGTCATATCTCTGAGCTAGTAATTTTATCCGTTGTCTTATAAAGATCTAACTGCCGCACTCAGAGTTCTCAATTTAATTTAATGGTTGATTAATGTTTTTGCTGTCACTTTCTTTGCTACAGCAATAGAATAAAACAACACGTCACTAAACAAGCATAAAATTTAATTGACGTCTTTACGAAAATCGAGTATTGAAATAAATTTAAAGAAAATAGTATGCTTTTAAGGCAAACTATAAACATTTTTTTTTTCAGAAAGCCTTTAAAAAAGTTCCTGCGATGTCAATTGACCTAGTCCCAAACTAAGCTCTAGGCTTGTACATACTATGGGCATTAAGAAAAGATAATCATACTTCTATAGATAAGTAAATAGGTACTAGGTAGGTGTTTTCTATGTATGTAACATAGAAAACACCCAATAATCAGAAACAATTACTCGTTCTCATCACACAAATATTTACCCTGACTAAGATTCGACCCCGGGACCGCTGGCTTCGTAGGCAGGGCCACTAGCAACTAGGTTAACAACGCTAAGGAAGATAAGTCAAAGAAAGAATACAAAACGCTACGTAAAACTGTATTAGCTGGTGCTTTATCAAGCTGGGCAGACTCGGCGGCGCCGCCGCGCGGGCGCCCACGAACCACTATGTGAAATACACAGAGTATCCTCGCACGGACACTCTGATTTATATTTTTTTATTGCCTGTAAAAATATGAAATAATACAATCACATAGAAAAACTAATCTGGACTTAAGTAATTACGAGTATATTGGTGTAAATTAATGTGGGTAATGGTTTGTAATTAAATTATACTAAAAATAAATTAAAATATATAATATGTTTTCATCACCAATTTGATTAAGTCGTTTTACTCGTTAAGAATGCTAATTATATATTTTTTGTTTAAATATACTAGGTTAAGCTGTTCACAGCGAGTGCACTTCTAAGACATATACATTAGGGCCCAACAACCAGAACAATATTACTCCGTATAACTGACCTTACAAAATACAATAATACAACTATAGGATAGGCATATGGTCTCCAACCCAAGTTATACAGACACCTTATATGTATAGATAGATCTAAAAAAGTTGAATAAACAATGGCGGGAGATAAGGACTTCTTGTCGTGGCAAAATTTAACGGCTCTCTTTTTTATTTCTGTCATTAATACGTACTAAAGGTTAAGTCTCTACTTGTCTCTGTTTGGCCCATTGGTCAAGACATTAAGTTCTCCATTTGTACTTAATTTGTGTATTGTGCAATAAAGTTTCAATGAGTAAATAAATACAAATGAACGTCAAAAATTCCTATCAACTTATCAGAAACTCATCAATAGATTTAACAAAATTGTTTGCGTGTTAAATAAATAACAAAAAAAAGTCAGAGAAATTTAAAATAATCTCGTAAAAAGTACATAATTACAGTAGTTTTTTTTCAAAATCGTTTCCGCCCTAGAGATGAAAATACCATTTCTACCCCGCTGAGATATGAAAATACATATTCTGAACCTTACATGTGCTTACAGAGCAGAAGGGGTAAAAATGTACTTTTTATATCGAATAGCAAAGTGATTAACACAGGCTCCGCTCAATCCATGTCGTATACAAAAATCCTGGTATTCAATTTTGCTATCTCGCTTATTATTGAATATGTATGTATGTATGTAAACACTTATTGTACAAAACAAAAACAAAATAAAAAAATAAAATATTTTTGTTCTTCAATCAATTTATATAATAGTTTTGTGTTACAACCGAAAATATCAAGGAAATGTTGCAAATTAACAATAATATTTAAATTTTAATTAATACCGATATCGATTCCTAGCTCAATCTGCGTTCTCACGTTACTCTTCGTTTAATAAAGGCGTCACATCCGCGCTATTGCGCGCGCTGCCCACTAATGTTCGTCGAGTGCAAATATTTGAGTTGGCAAGACTTATCGATCACCGAGAGCGGGATCGGGCGCTTCCGGCGCGTCGCGAGCCTGTAATCCCGCACGTGCTTCCCGCCTAAATACCAGCCAAATGTGTTTGCCGAGTGTTTTACAGCCGTCCTCGAAGCGGCCGAGGGCACAGGTGGATTTGAAATCTGTCTATCTTCTTAAGCCGGGTAGTCTCTAGTAACTAAAATCTTGGGTTGTGTAATGTTTAGTATAAAAACGAATGGTCTAATTTTCATTTTACATAACACAAATTGCATAATTTCGATCTGTATAATAAATCACTCCATATAACACTCCTTTTTTTTCGCCGTAGTGGGGTAAAAACAACGGTCCCCACCGCGTCTGTCTGTCTATATCTGTAATGTTATGTTCGCGATGATCTCAAAAACTACTGAACGGATTTTCATACGGTTTTTACCATCAGTTATAAAAATATGTACGGCTGTTACAAAAAACTCACTTAAAAGTTTTAAGTTAAAACCGAAGCGAAGCGAGGGCGGGTTGCTAATCCCTTACTAAGACAGAGCTAACACCGCAGCAAAATGTCTTTGTTTTATGCCATGTTAATAAGTTCATTGGCATCGTACGATCACAATTATTATGATAATGAAACTGCACCGAGGGTAGTCGCGAGACGTCCCAAAACTCGATTGAATTTCCGGTCCGTAACGACGGCGCGGGAGTGACGCCGGAAACGCCGCTAATGCATGACAATTGTCGAGCCCTCGACGCTTTCGCGCCCTTTTGGGACAGCGTCAACAATAAAGTATTTAGAGTTAGTACCAAATATGCAACAATCGTTAGAGGATCTTCTTACGATAAGATTAATTTAGACTAGATGGAACGGGCAGGGTTCTATTTTAAAGGGTAAAACTATGTTACCTTTGACGTGTTATCGAATGTATTACTGTCAAGTAAATAAGAGTTATCAACACGTTGACAATATAAAGCAATAAGGTTTTACCGCGTAGAATCTTAGAATCACAATATAGGTTATGTAGGTAAAATCTTAAAAAAACCGGTAAGAGCATGTCGGACGATGCTCAGTGTAGGGTTCCGTAGCCGTTATTACAAACAAAAATCTATATCAATAATAATTATGATGTGGAAAAGTGCACCAGCCAAAGAGCGTATCTTCATAGCACTTGCGTTCTTTTGTTGAGAAGCGCAGTTTTTCGGCAATTACTCAAAAACGGTATGTCCGATCATGTTGAAAATAATTTTCATTGAAAGTATTATTGAGCGCTATTTTTGTTTTTTTTTAAATATATATTTTGAACGTATTTAAATAGTAACAAAAACAACAGTTCCCTATGCTGATGTAAGTGCCTCAGTGCATCCTTCAGCATAGGAAAGCGCATTTCATGATGCGCTTACAACGCTGAGGGTTACTACACACTTGTTTATATATTTCCGATGACAATCCATTTAAAATATTTGTAAGTAAATATGTACGCCTTCCGTAAAAAATACTCATTTTTGGTAAAACATACGTCATTTTGTGTTAAATATTCTACATTTTGTATTATGTTGTGGCCTGGAGCTATTCTGAACATTAGTAACTGAGATCAGTTACTAATTTCTTCACTAGCAATTAACATTTTACTTTTATTATAAAAACGAATTATCGATAAGATCGATATTTTGGTCGCCCCTCCATTTTCACCTAGGTACTCATTATTAGGGATCGAAATTTTGATGTCGATGACGACAAAATGACGAAATTTTGCACACGAAGTGCTCTCATTTAGCGACTGTTTAGAAATTATGTAAATTAAAAAACTTTAAAATTCAGTTTTCTTTTACGAATGACAGCTCGGTAAGTATTGATATTACACAAATCGTAATTACAATATAAGAACAGTTTTTTTTAATGATAAGGTTACTCGATGATTTTTGCTACTGTCCATCAGTGTCAGTCAATGTCAGTATCGATGAACTCAGAAAATTAATACGGGTTTAGAACCGGTTATACTTTGACCAAGTTACAACCTTTCATTACGAGTTTTTCATTTTGAAACATCCTATATGTAAATTGACGTCATCAAACCAAACCGCACCAAAAGTTCGACCCCTGCTCATTAGTGTCAAAATTGAGAGAAAGAGATGGTGTTAACGCAATATGTTGAGTGCTTGAGGCTAGACGCCGACTAAAGGGAAGAGACGAGCCGCGCGGCGCTCGGCGCCCGCGTCGTCACAGTGTTGCCAGACGTCCCGATTTCTGCGGGACGTCCCGATTTTCAGGGGTCTATGGACACTTCTCGATTTACCTTTGATCGGGTCGCCAATATGGAATATTCACAACTTTTTTCACACCTTCAATAAAAGCTGATTCATGTAACAAACAGTTGAGAATATAAAAATAACCAAGATAATTTTATAAGCCAACAAAGATAATAAGTTCCTATCTCTTTCTAGCAAAACAGAATTTAACCTGGAGTTTATATGGCCGACCTGGCCTGTTACATGACGTTACAGTGCATATCGGATCTCCCTGTCTAATTGCTGTCTAATTAGCAGTTTAAAATGCTTGTATCATCCGTATTTCTTGGCCGATTTTAATTTTAATTGCATTTTTGGTGATCTCTTTTACGGTATTTTCATATTTTGTTGAGAAATGCGATTAAAAATATCGTCCAGCTTAATACGAAATATTGTCCCGATTTTCAGCACATCGCGAGTGTTCACAAGATACTAATTTATAACAACTGAGACAGCCAAAAACGGCTTGTCTCAATTGGCATTGCAAGAGCTGATTTTTTTGTACTAGCCCGATTTAAAAACTCAAGTCTGGATATTTTTCTAGCAGAGTCCCGATTTATGACAGACTAGACCTGGCAACACTAGTCGTCACCCGCGCGACAAAGGGTTGCTCTTCCGCATTGCTTAATGGACAGTGAAGGCTGAGATAGCGGTGATAAATCACCGCGCTGATTACACACCCATTATCTAAAATACAATCTCAGGGCGGCCGTAATTGACGGAGACGGACGGCTCACTCTGGATGCGAGTTGAAAGTACCTAACTACCTACCCTATTTGTTTTTAAACAGCCTTAAGCAGTTGCTGGATTCAAGAAACTTTTTAATCTTTTCTAACCTTCTTAAATTTAATTTTGGTAAGATTATTTGACCTTATCTGTGTACAATTTGTTTATCGCCGTTTTCCGTAATGTCAACAACTTTAAGTGTTGAGCAGCTATAGAACCCGGTCGCAGAAAGACAATCGTTAATTTTGACGTAATTTATGTCTTTAGACTTGACGCTGTCATTTTGACAGGGTTCTATAGGTGGTCAACTATTAAAGTTGTTGACTATACCTATTCGCGTGGTGGCATGAATCTACCCAACTACGTAACTTATGTAATTATAATGAAATGAGCTCTTGGCTACATAACGTTGAAATAATAGAACCTGAAAATAGACAAGCTGGGCTCTATTATGCTCAATAAAACCAAATAGTTTATGTAATTTTATTGTATTGTTAACTTCATGATAACTCTAATTTACTTGACAGTAATGAAGGCCGAATTAAATCAATTTGATAAAATTACAAAAGCAATATGGTAGCACCAATAGAATACAGCCTCTGTAAAGGCTATGAACAGAAGATTGGTTATTTAATTTTATGCGTGGACTAGAAAGGAATCCGTCTGATTTCCAGTCTCCGGGCACTGCATGCATATTAATGAATGCCTCAAGTTCCGCCTGACCTAGCTAAATAATAAAGAGGTGGAAAATAGTTTTACTTGTCGTCAATCACAAAAGGATTGCACGAAGTTCTCGAAGTTTTGTTCTTCGCTGCTAAGATTATAAGCATTCATATAATATAGCATTTTTTACAAACTTTTATTTACCTAACTTTACGAGTATGTTAAGTTTTAAATTTAGGTCAAATCTTGCAAGTCAATTTTGGACAACTTTCCGCTATTAAAATCCGAAACTAATTAAAATATTCAAAAGTTGAAACTATATATTCAAGACCAGTTAGAAAAGTGTTTTATTATGTCTTAATACTTATTTACGTCAAGTTCTAAGACATCCTGTATGTAGCCTCACATGGTATTATAATTGGTATTTAAGAGGTGATCTTATGATGGAGATGGATTTGGTGGTAACAGGCTAACCGGTGGTTGTCCGTGGTAGCATACTTCTATAGTGTGAACTCAAGAACAATCGCCGGTTGGTGTCCCATCACTATACTAAACTAAAGAAGTCTAAACGCCCTCTGCGTGTAGGCTTCAGTTTCAAGAACGCCTTCTAAAGGTCCAGGGCTCCCATAGTACCACTATTGGTAAAGACGTACCTACACATAATAAAAAAGATTATTGAGAAATAAATTGTAGGTATATGCGCCATAAATGACCTATCTTTTACACTATTTTAAAGCTTCGGGAATCTTGATATTAGTAACAAATTGATACCTTCGCGTACTCCAAAGAAAAAGGCCCTTGACAAACACGCGACGGATAACTAAGTGAACCTATTAGGTTTATTTCGTTTTGAGAAACGACGAAACCCTAAAAATTAACCAATACGCATCTTATTTTATTGTATCGCCTCGTCCCCTAAAGCACTCGTTTCGCACGTCCCTCAATATCGGAAAACAAGTTAGTTGCTTACAATCGGGTTCCATTACGCAAACCCTCAACTGCGTCAAAGAGAAGCCAGCGCGATGCGTCGCAAAGGGCTTTGCATCCGACTTGTAAAGGCGATAAGCATTCTCTTCACGTACGGACGGCGCAAAGCGAAATGTAATCAAGCCCTCCTACTGTTTCTAAGTAAGTTATTTATTAACTTCGGTTTTTTTTAACGCTCATTGTTTGTGAGCTAGGCGCATCTTAGGGTTTATATTTAGTTTCAGGTTTCCAAAAAAAAAAGTAACTAGCAACCCACCCTCGCGTCGCTTCGGGTTATTTCTGTGAGATTTATTTTACACCCGTGCATAAACTAGAATCGATTAGACTTAAAAACCTTCCGTGAATAATTATCTAACTATGTAGTGATAATGATATTATGACGCCTTAACGCGCGCATTGTTGATACAGGTAAAATAAGACTAAATACGACAGTTAGGCGGCAAATTATACATATACCTACGAGTATGTACCTAGATGAATGTAACTTTGTTTATAACTTTATCTTGGCACTAGAAATGAGTGATCTGCCGAGTCCTATCAAAATTTGGGTCCTACCCCCATCGGAGGGGGGGTATCGGCAGCTGGGAAATTTTACTAGGCGAGTGAAGTGTCATTTTTCATGTAATGACTCCCAGTGATATTTTGTAGTTAAACACTGGTTAAACAGGCCTTAACTGCGTAAAATAATCATGATCCCTGTACTTTCAATGCGTATGTGCGTTTACAAAATACGAGAGCTTTGTACAAATCAAAAGATGCAGCACCTTGGGAAATGTTAACGCGTTAATTAATGTTAATTTGAAAGCATCTTTTGCTTTAGAAGTTTGAATCCTTATCATTTTCGAACTTGTAATATTTTTAACTGTCTCTGCCCCGCACGTGATAGCTACAAAGAAGTAGATATAGCTGTAGCTACTAAATTGATTTGGCAAGCAAGGATATATCGTTTGATGGCTCCGCAATCCCCGAAACACTTTACATGGCGTATTGAAATGTTGGCTTAGTATTTAAATGGATTCCCATTTGTACCCACGGAACATGAAAATAGCGTGGCTCCAGCGAGAGGGGGCTGCGTAGAGCTAGCAACGCGGACGAGGCGACATTTGAGGGGATAATGTCTTTGGTCTATGGAAACGATCAAAGATATTCACACTACTACTATTTGATACGACACCCCACATTATACAAGTAGTTCCTTTAATGGCGGTTTTCTTTTTCTTTTAAGAAAGTATGTTTACTTTAAAAGTTATATGCATTATGAATTAAGGTTAAGGTAAAAAAAACTGTTCAGCTCAGTCATGACTCGCATGTAATATCTACCTTAAATTCAGCTGAGATCTTGCTGTAATTTTCCGGCTCGATCTTACGAGCGTCTTTTAGAAACCATTGTGAAAAGATTAACCTACCTATATGAGAGCAAATTCCAAATATCTGCCGATTTAAATAAAGGCAGCTGGCTCTCTATTCTACTGGGTAAAACCATATTGACTTGGCATGTCGCTTTTAACTTGCCTGCCATTTTTTTATTACTGCCAATTACATTAGAGCTACCGTAACGTTGACTATATGATAAAATTTCAAAAGTAATATCGTTTTACCGAGTAGAAAAGATGCTCTTGTGGTTTAAAATTGACTTGCAAGATTGGAATTTAACGTAGGTATTTACTGTCAAAGAAACGGATGCGTGTCGTCAGGAATAAGCGAAGAGTTCTACTCCTTCTTAGCTCTACAATGGGCTTTTTAAGTATATTGCGGTTCCTCCTCCGCTCGCATGTAGAGGGTTATTGTTGTTTCTCAAAGCTAGGCCAGAATGGTTGCAGAAAGGGGCTCCCGCGGCTGCTGGCCTCGCCACACACTCGGCGGTTTGATCGCGGGGTTTATAGCCGCGGTTTGTGTTTAGGAACCATAAAAATGCAAATTTGAAGACGTAATAAAATCTTGTTAACTCTGATGAAATGTTATGGGTTATGGAAGCTGTACGTTGAACCTTTTGAATTTTAAAATCAATCCTTTGAACTGGTGATTCTATCATAACAAATGATGTTTCAATGATGTCAAAGGAGAAACAGACTTACATTTCTGAGCAGTCTACTTCATTTTCTTGTAAGGCCAAGCGGGGCTATTCCGACAGAGGGGTAAATGCGTTAATTAATTTTTTCAAGGGGATTTGACGTTTTAAAACTATTTATACTTCCTTTTATAGAAATAAGGGTACCTAAACTACCATAAAAGGATGCAAAAATAGTTTTAAAGCGTTGAATTCCCTTGAAAAAATTCAAGTGACGCATTTCCCCTCTGTCGGAATAGCCCCGCTTGGCCTTAGTTAAAACAGATATTTCACTCATGTATGATTTCTAAAATTAAAAACAAGAATGCTCAAATTCTCGTCATACTCTTTAAGACATCTTCCGCTTATAACTTCTAACTTCTATATCTGTGATGCGTTAAATATTCTTCCTTCTGTGGCTCTACAAACTAACTAAAAGACAGTACAAGACTGTCAAGTTTGTTCGCATCTTGTGCCGTTGTGTGTTGCGACAGATGTACTGTTGACGCTGTCGTGTCGTCTAAGAGGCCCTAGGCAAGATGCATTCGGCGTTCTTTATCGTTATCCAAATGTATAGGACTGACGTAAGGTGTCAGACGGTCGCGTCGAGCGCCTACGTCGATTCCATACATTTTGTCATTTTCGAAAGTCGTTTACGTTAGCGTCAAGCAACTTGTCTAGCCTCACTATTTAGCCAGAAAGCCAGATGATCAATATCATAATCCGTTTATTATGGTGAAGCGATGATCAAAGCTGACTCACTTACGAGTCGCCAGTTGTAAAACGACTTATAAAAAAAACCGTTCGTTCCATTTGTGGCCAGTGTCGCACGCAGCGTAGATGTTTATGCGACGCCTCGTTATAATCGGCCATGGTTTTATTAAGTTCGAAGAAATTATATAATAGTAGAGATTTAAAAGGTTATCGAATTTTTATAATATTTAATAACAGTTTTCTTCTAAATGTGGAAATCGGATTAAAAATATAAGTTACAAAGTACTACTCTTTTTATAAACCAAATCTGCTTACGTGTTAGTCACGAAAATATAACGAACTACCCGGGCGAGTAGCTTCTTTCGGATTTATAACAATTTATTGCTGAAACGCGAACGCTTTGGAAGTTATCAGCCGGCTAAAGTAGATTAATCAAGTCTAGACAACCTAAAGTCTTTCTTTTACCTTTTTCATCTCAATAAGAAAGTTTTTGGCGCGTACCATAAGAATTTGGACTGAATTTCCTCAAGAGATTTTCCCTATGCGCTACAATATGGGGCTTATTAAAAAGTGTCTCATTAAAACCGCCAACGCATCGGTGATGCCTCTGGCGTTGCAAAACTTGCAAAGGTTCATAGGCGGTGACCACTTCCCATTAGGTGGGCCGACTGTATGTTCATAGATGGCAACAAAATATATATTTATATAGGTAGTTACCGAGGGTTAGACAAAATTAAGGCTAACGATTTTTTTAAGGAACTTCGTTTAGATATAAACAACAGTTCTATTTATCCGTAACCAAGCGACCTTCGAAAATGGACCCGTTACGCACTTTTCATTTTTCAATAATATATACCTGCTCGTATTCCGTATTTTTTTCACTAAGATCCAGGAAGTCTTATTACGCGATAGCATCAAATAAAAGCTACTTAAATAAGCATTAAGAAACATTTTGGCGACCTCCCGAGATAAGTTCCTCTGATCCCTGCTATTGTGATAGCCATCAGAAAACTCCGTGAAAAGCCCCTCCGCTTTTCCATTCATGGGGCGATTTGATTTACTTAAGATCCTCGGGTTGATACTGTTTATAAAGCGAGTGGTCGCCCAAGACGACGCTCGTCTATGTAGAGTTATGTTGCTAAGATACGTCTTGAGAGCCGATCGCACAAGCGCGAGGACTTATCTGGTTTGAAATAACTTGAACCGTCATTAGGTTAGTACTGCATTGTATTATTTGCGTTTGCCTTTTAGATATGGTTATGAAAGTCGTTAACGTTAGGGAAAGAACTAATAAATTTTTATTTATTAGTTGTTTCCCTAACGTAAGAGTGGTATTTGCTGTTGAACTAAATTTATATTAAAAAACCCGATTGGACTATGTGCTGGATTCACAAAAAATTTTAATGATCCCAATAAACACGAAAAACAATTCACAGAAAAGGTAAAGTCTAAACGATTGTATAAACGGGTATATCATATTATTCAATAAATATTGCAAGAAGTATTTACTTTCTTCAACTTTCATCATTTTCGTTTTGACTCTAAAAGGGCCTGTTGTTTGATCAGTACTTAAACTAACTAATCCTTAAAAACCGTTACTAATGGTTAAATCTCAAGGAAATGCGTCAAATTTTCGATTCCTTTTTCGAATTTTAACAATTAGTTGAATTAAGAACAGGCCCTATTAACTATCGAATTAATATCATACGTGAATTAAGAAGTTTTACTACTTTTAGCTACCAAAACTTAAAATATCGATAAAAAAAAGAAAGCTCTTTTCTCTTTTTTTAACAGATTGCGTTCTTTGAAAGTGTAAGGGTAGTGCATTAGAGGAAGGGTGGGTAACGCGTGGTTCCGGCCGAGTGGACGGACGATTTATAAAATGAGTTTGCGGTGCAACCAAGCCGTGATACCCCATTGGGTACGTCTCACTTCTTTACCCTAGGGATACCTGTGCACACTGGCTTGTTTGTTATCGATAGATATTAATCGGCACAAATAAATACATAAAAAAAAATGTTTTATCAATAGTTTAATAAACTATACTGACATACTGAATAGGGCAAGGTGCATCCTTAATAATTTTCTGTCATAAGTTTACTTTTGAGACGACCTTTTTTGCAAACAAGCGACTGTAATTTTTTTGGACCTATAGTCTGCTTATCGGACCAAACTATTAATAATCCCAATTTGGTGAGTCTATATTAATTACAGCGGAGATCCGATTGCCACCTTCCGACTACATTATCTGATCAGCTCGGTAATACCATGAAACTGCGTTGCCTTCAGGTTTACTTATGTATTCCAAATTTCAGCACGTTACAATAACTTAAAGTGGTTCAAGATTTAGTTGCAAGATTAGAACCGGATTGACAGACATACGAACGAAACAAGCTAAATAAAAGATTTCAATAAAACTAATTGACAAGAAATGTTTATTACAGTGTTAGGTGTAGGTACCTTCTAACTGTTTTATATAACTGCCAGTTGAAAAATAAATCATTTTAGAATCTCGACGTTGATTCAAATATTATTACAATGCAAATTCATAATTACGTGTGCATTTGGAAATTTTCAAATTTTATGGACTATACAAATTTGTAAGGTCTAAAGTATCATAAAAATGGACAATCTTAAGTGAAAAAAAAACCACAACAAGGAAATAAATGTCTTTAGTGCAAAATATCGTACCTGGAAATAAATGTTAACAGTCAAATATCAACTTTTTTTAATTCGTCTCCTATGTCTTACTAAGAATAAAAAATCAAACTGTGTACTAGAAACTACATAAACATATTTTTTGTCAAATATAAATACTAGTATCGATATCGCGTTGCGTCCCAGCCCTGCGTCACGGGCATTTGCCGCGCGACGTCACCATTTCCCTCGTCGCCATCAGCGGAAAGTTAAAAGCATTGAAAGACATATCGCGGGTGGCTCGCAGGCTCCATTGTTCTCGCGCCCTTTGTCCCGAATGTTTTAATGTAATTGGCTTTGTGCCGCGTTTTCCTACGTTTTATCATGTCGACGCGATTTAATAACGATAGTGGTTTAACAATGTTTAAAAAGGTTGGGTGACTCGATAATGTTACTCAATCGTTGATTAATGTTGTGATAGCTAAGTAAAAATAGGAGAAACGCGCTAATGCGCTATTAAAAGTAGCTATAGTATGGCTGTAAACTAAAAAAGGTAGCTAAATTTAGTAAAAAAAATATGTATGAATGTAATGGAAAAAATATAAGTTTTTGCCAGTGGCTGAGGTCGCGTTTATAGCCGTCTGTCTAACTAAATATTTACGACGACGCAGAAACAAACATTGTAGACGTAGGTACATACAGTTTTTTTGTCAGCAAGCAATAAGTTGTCTCGTTCTTAAACTATAACAAATCCTGTGGCCCTAGTGAAAAAAGCACAAATCGACCTAGCTCTTAATAAAACATGTCCAGAGTATACTTATATTTTCATCTCAGATTATCAAATATAGCAAATGTTTTGTAGAAGTACTACTTTTACTAGCCTTTGCCTAGGACTTTGTACGAGAAAGAACTCATTACTGTTTTTAGTTTTCTCTACTAGAAAAATTTCCGGGACGAAAAGTAATATAACTCAAACAAACATCCTCATTTAAATTTCATTTATTATTATTAGAAGGATATCTTCAGTAAGCTTTACTTTTCAGTGACAAATTTAATTTCGAATCTAGAATTCAAAAAATAATATGAAAAAAAGGCTTTGATATGGAAAAACTACTCGCGCTCCTGGTCACGCATTTAACGCCGTACTCCAAATATCCAAGCGAGATGGCCCCGAGTGTGTTGAAGAAGGACTTTCGCGAGTAATGAGACGGACACCCCGGCCTCCACCCCCGGGGCAGCGGGGCTATTCCCGACCCCTACAGTAGCAGAGGCAAGTTCATCGACAACCTTTCCAATATCAACGTTTTTTGTTAGAGAAATGCATTTACGAATATCACTCAGGTCTAGGGGGACCCGGGATGGTAATGGGACTGAGCTGTTTTAAATCCCAGCGTTACCCGCTTCCTCTTCAGTGAGGTGCCACGCGACCACAAGCAAACGTATTTGGCTGTGGCACGCGGACGCCCACAATTCTGGGACGTGCACTCTAACCATACCTAACTCAGCCCGTGAATTCGCGCTCCGCGCGCGGGTGACCCCCTAGATAATCTTGTCTTAGTGAGCCCTGTCGGATCCACTTCGACCCTGATGGATATTTTATGCAAATTCTTGCACATTATAGTTAACTTATCTGTAAGAGCATTAGCATTGCCAACCCTGAGAACCAAGATGAAATGCCCACACCACAACACAACAGTGCGAACCCTGCTCCGTGGCGGTACGTAGGGTAAGATGGTGGTAGCTATCCGGACGTACCCTGCACTAGGTCCTTCCACCACTAAAGAGTAGTTCCTCAGATTATGCCTAATACCTATACAAAGAAACAAACACACGATTTTTTTAAATTAATTTTAAAATATTAATATACATATAAGAGTCGCTTCGAAATTATGTAGTGCTGAAGAATAATCCAATGTCTGTCGATCTAGAACGTTCGCAAAACATACCAAACCAACTCGTAAAAAAATTATCTAAGTCAACAATTGAAATACCATCCAAATTTGTTGATCGGTCGGCACGAATCCTCTAGAAATACTCTCCCTGTAAGGCTGCTGGTTCTGAATGAATTGCCTTCTCTCTCTGTCCGAGTTTCCGTTTCACTCCGACGCGAGGGGTTTCTACTACACCTTCCTGTCACCCGAATACGGGATCAATCCGCAGAGCGATTCCCCGCGCTCCGGCTGACTTGCTGACAATATGAGGCAAGATATTGTACAAGACAAATTGCTCAGACGTACCCTCTCTTTTTGCCTGACACTCATACTACAAGCCTTGGCCAAAAGTTTTGAGCATCCCACGTTTTCCTTTGTAACTTATAAATAAAGCATTATTTTTAGTATAAAAAACAAACAGAGACGTAAAGAATAAAAAATGTGTTTTAACATGTGCTAATCATTAGTAGATATCGTTATGAAGTAGCTATTTGCGTGAGAAAACTGAAGCTAGAAACAGTCGGGTTTTACATTAAAATGATTAATTGTATTTTTTTAACGGAATTTCCCTTACCGTCTTTAAATATGAATATTCTTTCGCATAGATTATACAACTTTCTGTACTAAAAGATATGAATGCACCTTTTAGAGTTTGACTTTTATATGAAAAACGCATGGGTGTGAGCACCCACACCTTTGGCCAAGGCTGTATTTAAATTTTACTCTCTTCATTGCAAGAAAGCCAAGTGGCAATTTTTTCATATATCTGAGCCACAAGCGCTCTAAATGGGATGTTGCTGAGAAAAATCATCATCATCACCTCAACATTTTCAACCCACTTCCACCAACTGCAGGGTAAAGGACTATTCATTTTCACGCCGCTTTCACGCTTGAAAAATAAAAAAGTAATATTTATCACTATTAAAAGGACAAGATATTGATACACACTAACATCCCAATAATATTTTTAATGCGAGTTCGTGTGTATTAGATTGTTGCACCTTGACGCTGCACCGGCTGGACAGATTTGGATAAAAATTGGAATGGATAGTTTTATAACACAAAGGCATTCTTTCCGTCTCAGAAAATTTCAAAGTTCGTCGAAGTCGAGGGCAGAAGCTATTATTACATAAAATTATTATAAAAATTAAAGGGAAGCTACAGCGAAGACATACTACTTATAACAAAAGTTATGAATCGTCATTACTTAAAAGCATTATTTTTTTATTACGTTATCAAATAATATGTTATTATATTTATTTATATTATGTGACATTTTATTTTATATACTTATGTGGAACAAATTGATTTATTCTTGTTTTGAGAGATTAACTCCAGACATTGTAGTGCCCTAACAGGGTTTGTGGTGGATATTATATTGTTAGTTAATAAGACCTACTGTAAACCCACAAAAACAATGAATAAATGAATTGAATTGAATAACAAGTACAGTTTTTGCATTATTAAATACTTTATCATATCACTCTAGTAATCGTAACTCAAAATTAAAAGCAAAATAGCTCTTAAAAAGTCTTTCAGGGACATTATTCTACTCTGTAAAACCATATTAATTTGACATGTTATTGCATAGTTTTTAAATTAGCTGCCATTACTGTCAAGTAAATAAGACCTATCATAACGATGACAATACGGTAACACGTCGAATGCAACATGGTTTTACCAACCAGAACCAGACAACAACCAGAACGTTGGTGTAGAACCTACCAGAAGCACAAATAAACCCATACATACTAAATGTAAACAATTGTAGAGACGAAACAAACGCTACAAATATTACGGTTTTTATGATATTGTATTAAATAAAAGATTAACACGTAGTTAGATGCGTAGCAACCATTTCATTTCAAAGTTTAATGCCTTCGTAATCTTTAGTTTTTAATCAAAAAAGATTCGTCGAGAATTATTTAGCAAACGGTTGCGGAATCGCTCTTTGAGTAAGGACAGAGGGAGCGTGGCACGCATCTGGGTAGTTTGATATCAGCTCCCGTGACGTCACCATCGCGCTCCGCTTGCGCGTCTTCCAGTCGAGACAATACCAATACCACAAATAGGTGCTAAAACCGTGCTACATCGAGTACAAAAGTTACAATAACTTCGTCCGTGTTAGAAGTGAACACCCTTCGAGAATTCCCTGATACTTGTTTCATTTTCTGCGAAATCCACAGGTTGTTACTGAGATTTTATCCGCGTTGTGTTGGTGTTGTATTTTGGGCTTTAAAGGAAGGGCGTAAAGTGAGAGTTTGTGCAAAGTTTAGACGTAACGTTTACCGTGTTCAGTCACCTGTTGATTGTGAAGAAGGCCCCAGGGACCATGTCCTGGCGCTGGCTGTGAGTATTGCTGTATTCAGGGACTTGTTGTGTCCAGTAGTTTAGTATTTTTAGATACCTTGAATTTATTACCTAAAATAATGAGTTTGAGCTGGGCCTCTACGACGATAAACAATATTGCTTTTGCTGTGATATTACTGTCAAGTAAATAAGAGCAATCAAAAAGTTGACAATGCCATAACATGTCAAAAGCAACATTGTTTAACGTCGTAGAATAGAGGCGCTGTAGAATTATGCTACGAGAACGCTACGAAAGCGTAGCGATTCGTTCTAAAAAAGATATGATCAACTGGTTATCAAAAGTATAGAAACTCTTTTATAGTTATGCTTCTCTACTCGTACTCCTAAATAAACCTATCATATTCGTTCAAAAATCAGCAAAGTACGAGATTTAATAACTCATTAAGATTAAAGTACTGCAGCGTAGGTTATGGCAAAAAAATACGAACGACAGATTTATATTATTATTTTATTATCTCTTTTCTGTCCCCTGTCACGGTACAGTTAGTCATAGTTAAGTTTTATGTCTTCACATGTCATTCCGTCCCCGTCCCCTGGGACAGTATTACGATGTCTCAGGTATGCCGATATTTTTTATGATTGAACTAGTGAGGGTGGAACTACCATTCTCGTTAGTTTGGCTGGCATGGTATTTGGATTACCTTGAAAATTGCCTTCTTTATATTTTGTAGGCTTATAAAGGTTCTTGAGTGAACAGCTTAGATTAGTCTACAAAAAGAAATTGTAAGTCAACTGTTCAATAATATTTCAAGAATTTTTGGATACCTAGTTGTTGTTGTTATTTCGTTATAGATTGTATTTGTTAGGCAAAAATCGGCTTGCAGTTTGATTAGGTGTTTAAATTATAGAATTCATTACATTGTATCGATAATATTCATAATATTGTATCGTTCGCCATATTCATTTCTCGTGGAGGTCCGATGGATGTTGTCCTGAATCCCTTGTTCATTTAAACCAGTGACTGGAGTTGTTAGAAGGCCGGCCTTTTTGGTAGCGTGTTGACATTACTGTATAATTTCACCCCAAACAATTTTAAAGTCCGATTGGTTTCTACTAAAAATGATAATGAAGTCGTAAACTCTAATCCCATGTTCTGAGTTTAGGATTCCTCAATTAATTAAGACCGTGACCTATAATCGGCGCGCGGACGCGAGGCCGCGGGAGCTCCTGAGGCCGCCAATATTGAAATTATGTTCTTTTGCCTCCGGAAAAATTGCCCGAGGGACTCTTTTCAATTGACTGACTGTATTACTGTCTTTCAGTCTTTGATTGCTTTATAATATTAGGGAAATCGGTTTTGCGGTCCTCAAAAGATTTAAATGGCCATTAAACGTCTTTGTATCTTGACCGGTTCAAAGTGAAACTAGAAACTGATGAAAAACACGTTAAAATTCCGAATTGTTGTGTACAACATAAAAAAAATTGTTTCTAAACAAAGTCGTTATGTCGTGTTCACTTTTTTTCCAATAATCGTTACTTTTATAAGACACTTTTGAAGTATTTAATGAAGCGAATTGCCGGCCAGAGTCATCGTTTTTACTGCTCTCGAAATTTCTCGCCGCCGAGCTGATCTACAAATTGAAACAATTGTGTTACTGCTTTCGTTGGCTTTAATCATGTGCGTTATCTATGAAAAGGTACCTAATTGTCGAAGGCGCTTCCGCCATTGTTAACGATGCTCCGATGTAAATACAACGTCGCGTGACGCAGTGCGGCGTAAGCGCCATCGACAATAAGGTCCGTTTTCATAGATAACGCCACATATATGCCAAGTTTAACCCAACTGGTTCACGGAAACTAGAGCAAAATTTACTCACTTGATTGTAGTAGCTATAGCTAAGGTAAAGTAAATCGAAAATAACCATTAGTATTTCATTAAAAATACAATCTTAAAAAAGTCAAAAAAATCTTAAAACTATCAATATTACAAACACTCAGTTGCTTACGTACTGTGTTTTTTTATTTCCCGACTCATCTTCTCATAAATACATACTAATTGTAAGTGGGTACGAATTATTTAATCGAAACACCTTTCAGCGAATGTATCATTAGATCATTACGCAGAATTTTCATTTCGTCGAAAGGCATTTCTCGCCGCATGAATTATTTTTTTTGGTAGTTACAAGTCTATTATAACCCACGTAGTTCAAATTATGGGTTATAATATTAAGTACGTGGATGACGTCGCGAGTAAAAGTGAATGGGGAGCCAATCATAAGTTATGACCAGTGATCGGAATAGGTATAGTATATTTACCTAAAATTCGCAAAAGGGCATAATATAGAGTGGTTACAACCGGGTGAAATATTAATTTACTTTTATTGAAATTCGGATTTCCGGTATTTATCTAGTACTAGTTGTAATGCTAAATATACGTAATATTTACTTACGGTACGGGATATTTCATATGTTAGTTTGTCATAAAAGGAGCCTATAACTCATTTGTTATATCTAATTAATAGGTGAAGCATATTTACCTAAACTTCGTAGAACAGACACCCCAAACTGGAGACTTAAGTAAAGTTCCGGGTACTGGTACGAGCCGTACCAGAAAAATACCGGTAATCCGGAACACAATAAAAATAAATTAATATTTCACCCGGTTGTAACCACTCTATATTATGTCCTTTTGCGAACTTTAGGTAAATATACTCTACCTATTCTGATCACTGGTCATGACGATCAAACGATTCTTACACCCACACCAAACAAACAAACAATAAGTTTTCGGTACTGACTTTAATGCATGAACGTTGTATCCGTACGCTGCACGACAAGAACTAAGAGCCATTTACATTTCTCTGAGAGAAAATAACTCCACTACTAGAGCTGTCCGCAGCCACCCTTTCTCTAATTCACTTTCTCCGCGTCTATCCGTCTGCACTTAAGCTGGGATATTTACGTAATTGATATTTACTACTAACCTGTTCCCGACTCTTCCCGGGATTAACTAGGGATTTTCCGGGATCTTCCCTTTTCACGAATTCACTTCAATTTATTTACAGCGGCAATAACGTTTACAGTTTGGGTTGAAGATGTCCCGGGCTTAAGGCGGCGCGATTCGGATTTACATTACACCAGGGAGTTGAATAGATACGAATTAGAAAGAACAATGTTTGATTAACAAATTTGTTTTATAATAATATTAGATTGAACAATTTTAGAGATAAGATAAGATAAGATAAGATGAAGTCTTACACCCGTATTTATAGACAAGAAAAGTATTTACTTACTTGAGTAATAGTAATGTCAAAAGTCACATAAAAATCTTTACTTAAGTCATTACTTTTACTCAAGTAATTACTTTTCTTGACTATAAAGACGGGTGTTAGGATTGCAGTCTTGAGATGTAATCTTAAGAATGTCTGTGGATCTCAGATCCCACTTTCCATCAGGTGGCCTGAGTACTCGTGTGCCTTCTCCTTGCCATAAGAAAGCAATCGTTTTAGGATAAAGAAGTTGCAAGTGTTTCAGTGCATAATGCTCAATCAAAAGTGAAAAGCTTTGTAACCCTTCTGAAGCATGTTAATGAAATGCAACAAGTACCGACGCAAGTGGCATGTTGCTGGGCGCTATACTCTATTGTTGCGGTAAGTTCCGATAGGAATCTCCACAATTGTATATGGTTTGTTTATGAAACGTAAATTGTAGCAGAAACCCTCGAGAGCATTTCTGACAAATAAAATAAAATCGTTATTGAATTGAAAACAAAAATCAAGTTGCAAAATATCGCGCGTGAGGTTTGCACCTCCCGACAGATTACGCGGAGAGCAAGAACCTACAAAACTAATATCTTCGCAAATACAAAGCCCGCACTGTTTGCCTTCCATTTTTATTATGTTTGTGAAACTCCGCGAAACAGTATTTGGAATAGAAATATCGCAACCGGCACGTCCGTTGCAACTGAAACAGCTTTGAGTGGAAAATCGATGTGAGTGCCTGTTTTCTACAGAAATTCTTCCCCATTGATTCAGTTGATACCGGCCATAAAATAAATCTGGCCATAAATAAAGGCGCGACGCTAACAAGCGTCTCGGGTTCGCAAGCGATATTTCTTGGGCTTCGCCATTTTTGTCATAACTCTATTACGCTTGCGAGTGTCGAAACGCGAGGTCGTTCCGCTGATTTATTTATGGGCTTGCTTTATTCATTTATACGCACGATCTGAGATGCACTTTTGTACCCGGCATGGAGTTAGCTAATCAAATCGGGATTTCAGAGGTGTGGTGTCATGCGGGAATACATTGTAATCAATCTTATCTTGTCTTGTTGTTTCTGTACCACTCCCGGGCAAAAGCCTCCCCCCAGGCCACTCCATGATTTCCTCACGCAGTGATTTTTTAAGCCCAGTCTTGACAGAACTGCTCCAGTTCGTCTTGCCGAGTTTGTCTGTCTTGTGTTATTAAACTTTTTAAACCGTCAGTTGTACACAACAAAACCGTTTCGTAATTTCTACTTAACTTGAAAACATAATACTGAATGATTGCAGGTGCTTTGACTCATGGTTTAATCTTTAGAGTTGTAAATAGAGGTAGATTGTTCTTAATTTCAGCGTGGACCAGTGGAGCCGTTTTTGTATATTGCATGTTTTATTCAATGTCTGCGCGTTTGGGGGGAATCGGCCAGCTCCATCGCGGTCCTGAATAAACTGCAATTAGGTCAATCAACGTGACTCTAGCCTGTCTTTGTTTCGCAAAACGAATTTCAGGTAATTACGCGGTGTCATTAATCAAGGCCCAGTTTCATTGGTTGGTATTCTTAATGATTGTAGAAATCCATTGACGAGTAGTTTTTTAGCAGCAACGCAATGTACCTACCTCTAAAATCATGCGGGCAATTGACCAATTAAAGTGAGCCTTAAGGGAGTTCCAGTGGGAGATTTTGACGGACTTCACCGTCGGTGATTCAAAATTCTTCTACTCGATTGGGAATTAAAGGTTGTTTTAAATTGTTTGGTGAAATCCAACAAGCGTTTTTAGGAAAATAAGAAAAACCACATGCGTACTTTTACTAGTGTTACTTCATAATTTTTAACCGACTTCAAAATGTTTTGATAATTAGTATAGAACTGTTATTACCATGGCAACGCTCATTATAGAATTGTTCTCACGCTTCAATAACGCTATCGCTGGTGTTCTGATACCGTTCACGATAGCAATATAAGTTTGGTGTTCCTTCACAATAAAGTCACAAGTTCACAACTCTTCTAGATTGTTTATCGATTCCAATGACAAGTCGATCAGGGAAGACTGGCACGTGACGGAGCCTCCGCCAATAAGATTATAAGCTTGCTCAGCGGGTGACGTGTGCGAGCGCCCACAACAACGCTCCGCGGGAACATCCGGCTCATTACTTGTTCGGAGTTATGGGAGCTAGTTAACAAGCCCCAACTATGCGGTAAAGTAAACTACATACACCAATACTTACTAGTGTTGGAGCTAAAATGAAAGCCAGTCTACTGGGCCGGTATTGAAGGCGGTAAAAACCATATTATTATCGTCTTTGATCTGTAATGGTATTGTTTTTAACTCGGCCGCCGGGACGGACATGGCGAAACTATAGGGGTTCCGAGTTTGACTACCGAATCCTAAATACTCGTAGTTTTTGTTAAATCTTTCATTTTATGGAGGCTTAGTACACAATACGTGACTATGTCAGCTCTCTTTTTAGGGTTTCGAGGTCAAAAGTGGAACCCTTATAGCTTCGCCATGTCCGTCTGTCCGCCTGCCGTCTGTCCCCGGTCTAATTCAGAGACTCTTTGTACTACAATTTGGCATTGTTATACATTTACATTATGCTGACAAAGTAGTAAAGAAAATGTTGAAAAAAACAATATATACAGAAAAAAATTATCTTAGTCTAGAAAACTGGACCTTACTGCGTAGAAAATAAAGTTCATAACAAAATGAGTATTTTCTTTTGCGTTTTCCAAGCATATCGCACTTGACCGTTTTTTTGAGATATTTTTCGTCGTTGTAGTAACGGCTTAGGAACCCTACCCTAAGCATAGTCCGACATGCTCTCGCTCGGTCTTTAGCTTTAGCCTTAGCTTATCTTTCTGGTCACGACGGGACACTTGCACGAAAAGGGTAAATCTAGATTTAGGCTACAGGTCACTTTTAATTGTGTCAAAATGTATGGGACTGTCAGCCTTAAATCTAGTATTGTATTTATATCGTATTGCTTTTCTGACGAGAGATCGAAGGTCAGTTTTCTCTTGTGAAAAATAAATACACAATTTGCACAAAAAAAAACCGGTCAAGTGCGAGTCGGACTCGCGCACCGAGGGTTCCGTATTGAAGATAATATGCTTGGTAACCGCAAAAGAAAATACTCATTTTGTTATAAGCTTTATTTTCCAGGCAATAAGGTCGATTTTGACTAGCCTAAATTGTAATACAGATTTTCTTAGTTTTTTTGTTATTTCTCAAAAACTGTAAATAATGAACACTTTATTTTATTTTTCCCAGAAAATATAAGTAATTATCTATACGTCAGGATTTTTTTCAGAATTTTTGATTTATAAACTTCGGAGATAAAGGGGGGGAACGGTCATTTTTTGTACATTTTTGGCTATAAATCAAAAAGTACATCACAGAAAATTTTTAAAAAAATTGTGTTGAAATGTGCAGATTAAGACCTTTCATATGACACCCCATTTGCTATAATCGAACCACTTTCATTTTTGAACCCCCCATTCTAGACCCCTTTTCAATTATTAATAAAATTAATTTCATATTTTTTTTACTACAAATAGATGCGGGCAAGCAAGTTGTACAACTATGCCAAATTTCAAGTTGATAGCATTTGTAGTTGCTGAGAAAACCTGCTCTGACATACAGACAGACAGACAGACAGACAGACAGACAACGAAGTCTCACCATAAGGGTTCCTTTTGTACCATTTTGGTACGGAACCCTAAAAACCATGCTTCGATTGCAAGAATTTAGTTTATTAGAAAACACAAATAATATTAATGAGCGCGCCACTGGACGCCGCGCCCGACGTAGTCTTAAATAAATGAAACGACACGTCGACTATGTTGATCACTAATAAATAGATAAATAAATAAATATCAGTCGACAATGTCACACCAATTTGACCTAGTCCCAAACTACACTCTAGGTTTGTGCTATGGGTACAAGACAACGATATAAATACTTATAGCTATAGAGAAATATATATGTACTTACATAGAAAATAACCATAGGGCTTATTGTCTAACGCACCCGCAATCACGATCGTTTTCATTTTGAAAATCGAAGGCTTGCCTGCATACAAAATGAAAACAATTGCTCCACTTTGAAGCCGGTTGTCATTGCGAGTGCGTTAGACAATAGTCCCTCATGACTCAGGAACCAATATTCGCACTCATCACACAAATATCTGCCCTTATCGCGATTTGGACCCAGGGACTGCTAGCTTGGCCAGCGCGAAAAGAAAAGGTTTCATTTAAACGTTTTCATCTGGGCATCCTCGCTTCGTTTAAATATCTGGTGCATTCGCGACCGATCGCAGCAGGGAGGGGAACAAATTTACCAACAATTGTAAATCAATTAGAGAGGGTGGTTTTATGGGGTGTAATGGCTACCCCCGGCGGCAGGGCCGGATCCGAATACAAATAATAATTATTATTCACGTAAACACGTAAACACCTACACTTTATTTTTTCTTGGCGTGAATAATAAAATTAATAAATTACACTTAATTTTACTGTCTTTATTTCTGTGCATGTACCTACCTTCATTATTCTTAGATATATACCTCTTCATAATCAGTTCTAAATTACTTGCCTAACATCAAACTACTTAGAATTCACACTACCCTCTTGATCTATTGTTTAATTAATGACTGAAGAAGTCGCGTCCCTCCCTGCCCTCCGTAGGTAGTCGTGGCGGGGCGTTCAAGTGCATATTGTGATCCACGCAATGCCTCCTGGCTCTTCACGTCTCTCCCAGGAGTTCTGTCTTTAAAAAGTCGGAACCGACTCGAGGAAAGCTTTATTTAGTCGAGTTAACACCGCAATTAAACGTGCTTTAATACATGCCACTAACATTTACATTTAGTGCGTTATGTCGATTGAAATAAGCTAAGATTTAAACACAATCAGTTATCATTAGTCGCGCTAATGATAACTGATACTAAAAATGATAGTGATTTGATTATAGCAAACGGGGTGACATATGAAAGCGACGCGAAGCTTTAACCACCAAAAAGAAATAGAAAAATAAATGTGCCGACTAAACAACATACAACACAATTGATAACTTTTGGAGAAGCTTTAAATCTTAGAAGTGATAAATCAAATAGGTAAGTAAGTATATCAGTTCTGGAAAAACACTTGTTTTGTTGGTTACGTGTTCTATTTATAAAGGAGTTCCCGACATATTTAGTGCGGGTAGAGGGGATGTGAAGGAGACAGTTACTTCGACGCGTGTTGGGACGAGGAACTTTGAAACCTACTTTACGTCAAAGACATAAGGAGTCAATGTTATTTGAAATTAATTTACACAAAAAAGTTCATTATTAAACGTGCCGCGGCTCTCGAGTGAAATAACTTTACTAATATTAACATGTGACTTTTGGCAATTTTTGGAGGCTTTGTACTTTAAGTGCTTAATTTATTTATTTATTCTCTCAATAACGTCTACATTATTATTAGGTCCTTACCTATGAAATTGGACTTTTTTATGGAGAATTTTATGAAAACGGTGGTTTTCATACATTTAATTTTGCGGATTATTTAGTAACGTCAAATGCAAACCAAACAAAATTCTGTCAGGAATATTAGACACTTCTAAGCTATATTATACATATCTTAATTACTTAAAAATAGTTAGCTTCATAAAACTCTCCGTAATTGAAACACTTGAACTCACAGCACATGAAAAGAGTTAAGTTCACACTTTAATTTTAAACACTAAGTAAGAAATTGAACCATATTATTTGTATCTAAAACCTTTGTAACATACAGTATTAATGAAATTTAAAAATAATTTGGAAGTTAAAATTGAAATGAATAAATTCCGTACCAAATAAAACACGTAAAAATAACGCCAATTTCATAGGTAAGGACCCAATATATTGAGGGTTCCTTACGCTAGAAGCATAATTCTAAAGTTGACCGATGGCCCGATTTTGACAAGTGAGGTGTCGTCTTAGAGTCGCGGGTTTCATTGGGTACTTAACTTTCTTTTAAATGTGAAATTGGCGAATGTAAATATGAACATGATAATTAACAATACATTGACGACATTATCCAAACAGCAGTTGGGTCTTTTCTATTGCTTGCTTTTTGTTATTCCTTATACTAGAATACAAGCGGTAAATTCGTATCCGTTGCGCTGTAAAACAATAACATTTGCACATACTCTTAGCGAGTCTCCGCCCTCCATATCTGCTACTTTATCCCTGAGTACAGCAAATTGCCTCCCAAGAACGGGAGCTCAAGTGGCTGCTTGGAACTGTGGGAAACGGGCCGGGAGTGGGTCCATTAACGAAGTTTAGCCGCGGCTAACTACGAGTTAGGCGTGGGCATTACCCAATAACTATACTGTGGACGGAGTCGCCGAGGCGCTGGGCGGAAGTAAGAGTAGGAAGTTAAACGGGCAACGTCATAACACAATCATATATGTCGTTTTAAATATGGTTAATCAAATGTTAGAAGGAATTAAAAGCTTTTTAGGGTCTCGAGGTCAAACTATAAACCCCCCTAATAGTTTCGCCATGTCCGTCTGTCCGTCTGTCCGCGGTTTAAATCAGAGACTATTGGAACTACAAAGCTGTAATTTGGCATAGTTATACATTTAAATTACGCCGATAAAAATTAAGAGATAGATTAGATTTGGGTCGCCGTGTGGGAAACATTGAACATACAAGTAATAAAAAATTTAATGTAAGCTCATAATAACGAATTTAAAACAAATACTAACACGACTAAGAAGCCTTGACTGGATGTTGAGATACGGCGACTCAAGTGTTTATAATCGTACTCACCAAAAATCATCTAATACCAAATTAACTTTAAATAGAAAATGCGTTCATACTTGTTATTTTTGGAGATAGTCTTAGTGTATGTAGTACGGTGTTGGAACTAGTTTTTTAGGTAGACAATAAAATTATGTTTGTGAATGTGGTGTGGTGTAAGGGGACTGATATAATAAGTGTAGAGATTTGGGAAGTCTCTCATTAGGCACGATTCTTGCCTTCCTTTGAACATTTTTTTATTCTGTTATCTTGGTAATTGTCCACTTTTGCGATATTACTACAACTAAGAACTACAATCCGTACATTGTTCCGAAAATCTTTTATTAATACGCAAAACAATCAATCCGATTCTGAAGGTGATAATGATGAGGTGAAGGAAGAACAAGAAAACCACATTAGCATTTAGACGTACATAGACGTGTGCTCGTTTTCCTTCTCCTTTTACCTATAAAGTCAGATGGGGCAAGTGCATCAACGGGGGAAGTGCGACAAACCGGGATCCAATTGAAATATCGACAAACATTTCATCGAATGTGACATTTCACCGAATTTCATTTCATCGAAAGCTAATTTCTGCTGAAACCTTATAGTTTTAAGGTTATCTTAAGCATTCGTTACGTAGGTTAGGTTAGGTTAGACGTGTGACCACAAAAAAAATAAAGCTCTTGCACGTGGAAATGCCTGTCGATGAAATGAAAATTCGGTGAAGTGAAACGTTCTATGAAATGAGTTTCGATATTTCAAGGGTAAACCGCGACAAACCATATAATTTTTAGAAGATATTGTTGGTTAGACGCACATACCCCATAGACGCATTTGCCCCACCTGACCTGTATGCATTTGCATATTCGCACGCTTTAAAGCATTAAGAAAGTTTTTAGCTGGGCAGCGTAAAGCAAATAAAACATTTCTGAACTAAACGTAGAAATTAACTTTTAATTGAAGTAATCACATAAAGCTGTAACAAGGGTGCGTCGCGGCGGGGGATCGCTCGGCGTCGCTGACGCGCATTTGTCGGCGAAACTAAACGAATTAGCGGCGGCACGGATGACGCGCCGTCAGCGCCGTCAGTGCCGTCACGGCGAGTTACGATTGTTAGCGTCATTTCTAACGTACAAAAAGGTTTGACAAATAATCACGCATTACATTACTCCCCCACTTTTTAGGGTTCCGAAGACAAAGTAGGAACCGCCGTATCCGTTTGTCTGTCTGTTTGTATGCAGGTATGCAACACTCACTTTTTCTCAGAAAGTATCAAAGTTGAAATTTTGTACACATATATGTAGATAAATATTTATACCGCGCTCTGAGAGCAATTATAAAATAAGTAAAAAAAAATGGTAAAAACTTTTCTTACTTTACATCTCTTGATATATTGTTGGATGGTTATTAAAAAAACAATACCTAATAAGGAAATATTGAACTCTATAGAGTGCCATTTTTGGTAGAGTTACGTGTCCCCACCACCTGCAGCCAAAACAAATACTAAAAATCTGTAAAATATCTTTACACATTAAACGAATTTAAAAGTTAAACAATCACGACTAAGTAGAGTTGATTGGTTCTTGAGAGACAGGCGACTAAAGTGTTTGCACCTGCTAATAATCATAAAAGACAGCATCAAATAACTTTAAATAGAAAATTCGTTCTTCGTCGGAATCCTACACTGAGCATGGTCCGACATGATCTCGCCCGGCTTTCTCAACGTTTTTCCCGCAAGAACAATTCTGGGGTCCTAGTGAAAAACAGTGTAAATTTCCTGAAGATCAAGTGAAAAAGGGTTTAAATCTAGTACTCTCGGTTTACGTATATACCCTTTTGTAAAACAAGTTAAGTCGAGTTATACCCTTTTTCACTAGGTTCCCAGAATATAGCTTGTCTTCATCTATTGTATGGATGCCCACACCAACCCAAAATTTTAATTGGCCAATAAGCTACCTAGTTAATAAAAGTGAAGTTTGTGAAGATGTTTGGATGTTAAAAATTCAAAACCTAAACCACTTTTTTTGTCAATCGGGAAAAATATTTAAGTAATTAATAATAAGTGATTAACTGCTGCACTCAGAGACGTAAATTAAATTTAATGCTTGATTAAAGTTGCTGCTGTCACTATCTTTGCTATAGCGATAGAATAAGACAACACGCCACTAAACAAGCATTAAATTTAATCGACGTCTCTGAGTGCGGCAGTAGGTAGTTAAAAAATTCATGATGAATATGATTTGGGGGAGTCCTATTCCTTCAAATGGACTTTCACAATAGATTGTATTCGGTAATCGTTGCCGCGTAGCGCTGCGTCGCGCCGCGGTAAACGAATTAGTGGCGGCGCTCGCTGGCGCGCAATGGACACCGCCTGCGCGCTGATTGTCGCTGGTCCCGCCTCGTCCAGTCATGCCTCTATTTGCATTGGCTGCAGGTGTTTAGCTACATTCCGACTAAAGTTCGCTTGTATTTGTTTACTATTATTTTACATCAAGCTACGCATTGCTGGCGTGATATTTTTTTCGCAGAAATTGGCAACAGTTTTTTTTGAATTATTCAGAAAAAAATCAAGGTTATAGAAGTTTGTCTTAAAAGGATATTACTATATTTTCCATTTTTTTATTATTATTAACTAAGAACAAAAAGGATATTAGGTATCAGTGGTGGCTACGCCCGCTTTGGACTAGTAGTGGGCGGAATGATGTCAATTTGTTTATTACCATGTTTTTTTTTTAAGTCTAGTAGTGGCATTTGCTCTTTAGACATTAGCAAAAAGTTTACTTATTTTCTCAGTAAATAATGATCAAAACAAATCTAACGAAAAGCAAGCTTTAAAAAAACCCAACTACTGTTAGGATAATGTCGTCCAAGTAATGTTACTTATCATGTACCTACACATTTTTCATTTCGCCAATTTCACATTTAAATAATTTTAATATAGCCTATGACACTCTAGTAGTTGTGACGAATCTAACCACGTATAATTGATTAAAATCGGTTTGGCCGTTTAGTAGTTACGAGCGTACATTGAGTCGGACACATATACAAATCAAACATATAACCCTCCTTTTGGGGTTTGCCACAGTCGGGTAAAAAATAAGTCAGGTTTTGAGACAAACCTCTATTAGCATGTTTTTTTTTCAGAACTCCTTATAAAAAACTTGTTGTCAATTGTGAGACAAGAAAAGTAATAATAAAGGGAAACGGTAATATAATCTAACCGTTTCACAACAACCGTTTGCTTTGGTGAGATTTAATTTTCGGAGACCTATAAGTTAAATTTGAGAGTGCGGCAAATATCATGAAGACGGTACATTTTGTCAAATTATATCATTAGATAAGTTTAAATAAAACGCGCATTTAATTCATGTCCGTTTATTTAGATGCGCATGGAATCAGAGCGCATTGTCCCGCGCGCGCCGCTCCGGCAGGGTGGGCGCCGGCTCCCGCCGGTTTCCACTTGGTTATGCCTTTTATATGCCGATTCATTACCGCCCGGGGGACGGACAGATAGCCACATTTATTACTTTTGTCAGCGGAAAAATGAATTCACACGTCGATGATCCGGCAACGAAGAGCTGCAGTCTTAATTGGATTTTTATTAAAATTTCGGCTTTGTTTGTGACTTAGGGGTATTTAAATCTTTTATCTTACGAGTATGATAGTAGCTTAAATATTATCGCTGTCTAATATCTGTACGAATTAATATCTCATATTCTTAATTTTAGTATCAATTTGTACTTTGTAATTAACAATGCTTACGCGTATTTTCGAGAATTATCGTAGTATTTTCCTAATTCCCAATTTGGAAATGTCGTCTAGTTCTTACTTCAAACCGCGTGAGCAATAATTTTCCGCATTAGTAAATAAGGTTTTGGTTCAAAATCCTCCCGTGCTCTTTCCGTAAATACGAACGATAAAAAAGATTCGTTCAATTCTATTTGTTCCAATAGTGTCACGCACTTTTATAACGCAGTTTCAACCACAGATAAGATAATTAAAAAACATATTACCTCGATAGAAAACCATAAACGAATTCAAAAACTGAAAGTGACTTTTAAAAGCAAAACTCACCCAATTTAGCGTGAACGCCCCTCGCGTGTTGTGCCGGTTCATGTCGCTCTAACGAAATTACTGCTCCGCCGCGCGGCGCCGGCGTTGCACCTATTAGTTTGCAAACAATGAATCGCGACGTGCGATGGCACTGCTAATTCAATCTCGGAGCTTAATGGCCCTCGGATGTGTCCTATACACGTATTGCTAAGTGTTCTCGTGTGCGAATTACTCCGGATGTCGTGTTTAGCGTTGGCGCAAGCGAACAATAGCTTTTCTATCTTTATTTTACTTATAAAATAAAGTACAAAACACTTTATTGTATTTGTACCAATAAAAAAGCAATACAACAAACATTAAATAAATTATAAATTTGTTTGGGAAATTTACACATAGATATTCTGTAAAAACAGATCAACTTGCTATACAGTTCAAGAAATACAGCCCGGACGGACGGACGGACGAACGAACAACAAAAACTTAGTAACTTTGGCACCCTCTGGGTATGGAACTTTAAAAAAGGACTTATTACCCGCCGGGATTGATGCAAATCGAATGTAGAATTATGACTCAAAATAATAATTAAAAAAAACAATGAAATCAACACAATGTTTTAGCATGGAACCCAATCCAGAGGCCCTAGAGAAGACGCATTTGGCGTTCGATATCGTTATCCAAAATGTATAGAATCGCTGTCAGACGGTCGCGTCGAGCGCCTACGTCAATTCCATACATTTTGTCAGTTCTCGAAAGTCGTTTACGTTAGCGTCAAGCGACTTGTCTAGCCACACTGTTTCGTCAGGCCTTGTGGTTACTTAGAGGCTCACACTTTACTGGTTTAAAGTTATATTATAAGTTACTTGAGTCTGATTAGGCCTCAGCACAAATCGTTATCTTCCGCTTCCCATTTAAAAAAAACAAACAGTGTTAGATACATACATGATACAAAATTCGCACTGATTTAAACCACGTTAACAGCATGGGCTCTGCAGCTGATCTCAAGCGCTCTTTGTTGAGAGCGCGTCTCCGACACCCTCTTTAATTTTATTCCACCTGCGCTTGCGATCGCTTTTAATTATCGATAACTACCTTTTGATCGTGTTTTACAAATAGGTACAGCTATTTCGTAAGATTCTTGAAATTTATTTTCGTTTGGTATTGCTAAGAATAAAAGTTATGAAACGGCAACGTAAAACTGTACAACTAAAGTCCTAGCCTGCAACAATAATACAATTTTCCTCATTACATTATTCTAAAAATATCATAGCTAAGTATAGCTAAAGTTTAAACCAAATTATTTTAGGTCAAACCATATATATATACTTACCCAGCAATAATAGCAGTAAGCTATCATACTCGTATGTTAAGGATAATATAATAACGAAAATTGGACTATTGATAAAGCTCGGATCATAGTTGTGTGAGTTTACGGCATATTACAGACTGAGTTTTTGTGAAAAAAAAAGGAACTATCCCTATTAGTTACGTCGGAAACCGTTCAAATAAAAAAAGAACACTATCGAGCCCGTAGAGTGGTTACAGTTTCTGTGAAATAAAATCATTTGGCGTTAATACATAACTAATAAAAGATAACCCTCGGGATAATGGGGATCCGTTCTTTCAGAGCTGATTGATTGAAATTACCTAGCTGATTAATTAAACCTAGCTAAGAACCATGCACGGATACACACCGTCTTTTTTTGTCGGGGTTTACTTACGACGACAAATTCCGCAAAATAATCCGTGTTACTTATTTTTTTTAGGTACAGTCGAGTTGATGAATGTATATACACTTTAGTACCTTGTCTATTTAATGTCATGTTTAAACTGCCATTTAGTATATACATATTTATGAACTCGACTGTACCTAGATGCAATATGCATTTTCATATGTTATGATGATATTACCGTGCCGTGCCGTAGTTGCCGTGTGGTGCCGGGTTTAGAATCTTGCCACTCCATGTCTTCCCGTGGATGTCGTAAGAGACGACTAAGGGACTAAAGCCTGTGTAGTGCTGTTAGGCGATGGGTTTGCAACCTGTCACACACACTGGATAACATCTTACGCTGGTTGTGCAAAATGTGGTCACAGAATTATCAACAAGTTTTTGGAGTTGTTGGTGAGTCTGTGGCTCTGCTTACCCCACTCTCGGAATGAAGGCGTGAGTTTATGATGATGATGATGATGATATTGATGATGATACGATACCCTAATTTATATTTTATACCTATATGTTATTAGGTACAGTGTAAAACCAGAAACCTTATCATTACTTACTAAGCCTTGGAGCCAGATCAGCTTTTAAGACTGACATTTACATGCATCAAACCTAACTTTTACTTTACGAATTTGTCGTCTTTTCGTCTGTAGTCCACGTAGGTTTAGGTTATAATAATGTTGTTTTAACTTTATAATGTTTTGTTTTAGGAACACCCAGTATGAGAGCTTTCATGTGGACCAGAAGGGGTACGGGCAGATGTACGACGGCGAAGACCTGGAGACCCCGCCGTCCCCCGACCGGCCTCCGCCGCGGCAGATCGGTAAAAACCCACGTTTATTATATACACTACCTTATTACAAAGTAATAGTAAATAAGAATAACCTAACCAACAAAAAGTTGGAAAACCCCCGACACTGACATTTCAAAGTTCAATACTTCAAAAACGGCTGATCCGATTTCGATATAAAATGTCTAAGAACCACCGCTAGAAAACCTGCTTTCAAATAAAAAAAACCCGCATCCAAATCGGTTCATCCGTTTAAGAGCTACGGTTCCACAGACAGACAGACACACACACACACACACACACACACACACTTACACGTCAAACTTATAACACCCCTCTTTTTTGCGTCGGGGGTTAAAAATGGCTGCGAACGCAGCATGTCGCACCTGTGACGCCAACGGGGTCTTCCGTCGGAACCGCTCGGATTGATAAAGTATGTGTAATTGTTTATGAACTTAATTTACTTAAGTAGTTATAAGGTCTGTGTGAATATTTTTTAACCTTTGTGCGTTTATTACATAATGGTACCCTTGGACATTTTACGAACTTTTATTTGTAAGCCACGATAAAACCCTGACGCAGAAAGCTAATTAGAAGCTAATACTTAATACTTTGACGACGCGCTGGCCTAGTTGGTAGTGACCCTGCCTACGAAGCTAGCGGTCCTGGGTTCAAATCCCGGTAAGGGCAGATATTTGTGTGATGAGCGCGAATATTTGTTCCTGAGTCATGGATGTTTTCTATGTATTTAAGTATATATTTCTCTATATAAGTATTTACATCGTTGTCTAGTACCCATAGTACAAGCCTAGAGCTTAGTTTGGGACTAGGTCAATTGGTGTGACATTGTCCCCTGATGTTTATTTGTTTAATAATTTTGACTTCAGACATGTCGTCGTCGTCATTTGATCACTCGCATTACACCCGTCGTCCAGGGCCTCTATTCTACGAGGGCAAACGATATTTCTTTTAACTTTTTATCGTACTTTCACCGCTTTGATAGCTCTTATTTCGCCGGCCGAGTTAGGAACAATATACCACTAAATGACCACTAAGGTCAAAGACGATAATTATGGTTTTTACAGCCTTGAATAGACGCCCAGGGGCACTAATATGGCTGCGTTTATCGCGTGACAAAGTTTGGATAAGGCATCCGTCACCTTCTGACACGTAAATAAGTACGAGAGTGACGGATGCTTTATCGACATTTGACACGCTATATAGACGCAGCCATACTAGGCCCGCAGGGCTCTATGGTTGCAGTGACATTATACAGAGTTCTATGGTAGCTCTACAATTTAAGCTAGTGATGTACATTCGCGCGATGAAAATGTTCTTCACTTTTTAACTCTAGCATTGTCCTAATGCATCGTTTGTCCGAATTATCGTTAATCCTAAATGCCTGAATTTTAAAACTTTTTGTTGTTGTTATAATACAACCCTAACCTAACCTAACCGCAAGTATTTTTGGGAACCTTAAAAAGTTGACTCACTCATCTGAAAGACAGTTTAAGACAAATAATTCGGACAAACTAAGCTTTAGAACAAACTTTATTAATAGGGAATGCAAATATCCGGTTATAACCGGTTTAAACAAGTTATTTTCATACAAAAACGTCTAATAACCGGTTAAATTGCATTCCCTAGTTATTAGGAATTCAGAACGTACATGTAATTGTCTTCGCAGACAAGTACCTGCGCGCGGAGCTGCCATGCCTGAGCGCGCGCTACACCGTGGCGCTGCTGGCCTGCTTCGGCTTCAGCATCATGTTCGGCATGCGCTGCAACATGAGCATGGCCAAGCTGAAGATGGCCGAGAAGCACGCCGTGAGTTCCGCATGCTCTACCAGGCCCTTTTCCAACCAGATGCTTCATTCCAATTTGATTGAGGATTGTGAAGCGACGCTGAAATAGCGTAGCTGTCAAATATTTTCTGTACAAATTTTACTACGGGGGATAACGATATTAAATATATTGTAGTTATTAAGAAAAACTAGGTCTGTACGTTTCTGTTTTTTGTTTTTTGAATTTGTTTCGTACTAAGAAATATATTCTTGGAAAGGAAAACATACAGACATAGTTTTTCATAATATCTACGACATAGTCAAAAATCGTAAAAATCGGACCTGATTTAGAGTGTTAGAAACTTTATCGCCCGGAGTAAAATTTTTATAGAAAATATTTGACAGCTACGCTATTTCAGCGTCGCTTCACAATCCTCTTAAAGTTTAGAAGTTATGGTAGAATAAAGAATCGTACATGCATAAATACAAGAATCCTGAAAACATTACACTTTTTGAGCAGTCGTGTAAAAAGAGCCAAATCGGTCGAGCCATAGATATCGATTCTGATTTAGGTACAGTCAACCAATTTGATTCCTAGGCCACTATTGACTTTGTCAATGTGACGTTGTAAACCAAATCATAAGAAGTCTGTAACGTTTGGTTGTCAACGTCACTTTAACATAGTCCAAAGTGGCCTAGAAATCAAATTGGTTGACTGTACATAGGTACCGAACTTAAAAAATAACCAAACCTTTCAGCCTCTTTTTAGCATTCTGTCTATCATAGCATAGCAGATTTTATCTCCGAAGTTTTTGGGCCAAAAATTCTGAAATAATCTCTACTTTTCTGGGAAAATTAAATAAAGTACCTAATCGAAATGAATATAATAATATAGTTTTCGATCAATGAGCAAAAAGCTTTAAAAATTCTAGTTTACATACGAAATAAATTTCATACAAACTTTCCCGAACGTTATTCTAGTTTTCTATCATAAAAACGGAACCCTCGGTGCGCGAGTCCGACTTACACTTGACCGGCCAGGGCGACCAGTCAGTGTCTGTTTATTATTTTACTAGAGTACGCCCGCGACTTCGTACGCGTCTAATTAGTTTCACGCTACATAGGGGGCTATGTCTTACCGTTGGGGGTCGATTTTCGGAAAATCCTTTCTTAGTGCACTCCTAGACCTCATAAGGAACCTACGTGCCAAATTTGGAATCTCTAGACCCAGCGGTTTGGGCTGGGCGTTGATAGAACAGTCAGTTTCTTCTTTTATAAATATAGATTGTAACGTCAATTGATCTGGCAAGGCAAACAGTCGTGATTGGAAAATTATACTCGTATAAAAATGTATGTACATGATTATTTTTGGAAAAACATACCAGCGTCTTTCTCGTCAACAGACAGCAAAAGGCTTCACCGAGGACACGCCATTCAAGTGGACCGTGGAAGTCGAGTCGTCGATAGACTCCTCTTACTTCTTCGGGTACCTGATCACGCAGGTGCCCGGGGGCTTCCTGGCCTCCATGTACCCGGCCAACAGGATCTTCGGGATAGCCATCGTGGCGTCCTCCCTCTTCAACATCGCCATCCCGGGCGCCATGTCCATGGGGCCCACCGCCGTCGTGCTGCTGAAGGTGGCGCAAGGATTCGTCGAGGTAAGTATCACCATGACAACCGTCGATTGTCTGAGTGCCTCCGCTATCTTGTGCGGGTGCACGGAGCGAGTGCACGCCTGCGGATACAAATCCACACAAATCAAAGTCTCACGCGTCCGGCGGAGTTAGAGCTGTTTATAATAGATCTTATAATAGATTATTATTATTATCGCCATACGATTAAATAAAGAGCTGCTTATTTTCAATAGCCCCGCTCCATGCAAACCGCGCAAGTAAGCGGAAGCACTTACTGAGAAATATATTATGTTTATTTATCTACGAGTACACACATATCATAAGTCCTCTATAATGCTTTCAAAATACGAGGGCAATGACCAGCATTACCTGTGGTAGTAGGTGACAGCGATGACAGCTGTTAATTTTGGGAGATGTTCCAAATTTGGATCTCATTACCTTACAATATTCGATAACGAAGCAAAGCAAAGAACACACGCAGCGTAGGGATTCAAGCGATACCGCCTAAGACCCAATAGTAGATGGCTAACAAACTAAGGGATGAAAGTGCTCTAGTTCGAGGGTTCAATTGATGTTAACACTCCACTTCTCATTTCGACTGAGAGAAAACTAAACATGAATGGTGTATGTAATTGTTATACGAATTATTATCTCCTGAGTTGAGCTATGGAAACCATTACTCAACAGGGATGAGAAATTATAAGCATACCTACTTATTTCCAAAAAAGAATCTACAGTAAAGCAAAGCACACACAGCGTAGAGATTGAAGCAACACCGCCCAAGATCAAAATAACTTTGGCACCGAGTACCTTTCACTCAAACTAAAACAACATTTATGGGAAACTCTCCCACCGACACCGCCCGTCGAATTATCTATATTAAATACTTTATTGTACAAACGGGGAAGTAATAAACAAAAAAATATACAGAAACACACAAGGTATGTACAAAGGCAAAGGGATCTCTTCCAGTTAAAGCCAAACGTACAACAGTGAAAGGGACTAGCTAGATGGTTCATAATTACGTTCATATTAAATAACCTATTTAAAGTACGGTACTAAGATTAAATAAATAAATGTAAGCTAGATATTACTGATGGAAATATGTTATAATAAGTATATTACTTTGATTGCCCTTTTTAGATTTAAATCCTGTTTTCCAAATAGAGACGACTACGTATATTGTGACGTAGAGATAATTAGGAATTTCTGAAAAAATGTACTTCCTAGATAAATGATTTTCCAATGTGTCTCCAAAACGTTCTGTGGTGATTGCACTGTGTGCGGTGCTGTGTGTTACCAACTACCGACCATTTGACTAAATTGTAACCGTTATTTTTTTATCTAGAGTTGTGCGTGAATGTTAGAACGTGAATGAGGAATCATAGGAATAGTTATCACGGCCGGTTTTACATGTACTACTTAAACTTTGTAAAATATCAATTACGTGATCGGATAGAGGTACCTCAAAAAAGTAAGTAAATCAAATAAAACAACCGGTTCTACTGGCTGGGACGCATCGAACGTAAACAACATAATATTTCAATATCATAAGCACAAAGGTTCTGTTCACTTTTAAACACGATTACGGTAATCTCACATAGGGTGGAGATGAACATGTTATAACAAGTGAAATGTCATACGTTTAAAATTTGTAACATTTGGCATTCGGCCGGGTCGTGACGCTGCATGATGAGGCCTATTATCCAACTCGGAATTCGGCCGGCGCGGCGCCCGCGCGCGCGCTCGTCACGTCTCGATCTGGCTCCCCTTCCCTTTGTACCATTGGCAAACAACATTTTGCATATTACTGCTTTTCAATAACTAAGTAGCGTGAGCTCTGAATATTCAGTGGCAGTTTTTAAATGCATGTTAACTAATCCGTATCCAAATAAGGATGAATGTTAGAGTAGGTAGTTACATCGGCTGATATTATTAATTCCTAACCTCAAAGGACGGGCTTTTGTGTCCGTTGGCATCACTGTCACAGCCATATTAGGCTGAACTACTTATTTTGCAAAAAATAGAAAAATGGATTTATAAATAAAGTATAAATTGGGCCATAATTTTATTTCATGCCTAAGTAAACGTCCCTTAATGTAAACGTTTATATTTAAAAGCATAATTTTGATTAAAAACTGGGAAATTATGTTTTAGACCATATTAAACATGTAAAACTGGGCATAGAATCAGCTTTTATGGTAACGCAGTGGACATTGTTGTAAGGAGACGTGGGGACTGCAAACGCAGTGGTATTTAAGAGCAACAAATGCGTATTTTAAATACAGAACAACAAAAATTATGGTCAAATTTATAATGAAAAGAGAGAATCAACATGAGAATGCTGCATAATTATTTAAGAATCTGTAAAATTGATCTTTCATCTTGATACTCCTGCCCTTAAAATTCCAAAGTCGCAAAGGTCTTCTGTAGATAACTTTCTGTGTAAGTAACATTCTGAAATTAAATGAAACGAATTCTTTATTGAGCGATTAATTTAGATTAATATTGTTGTTTGCAGTATCTAATAGTTGCTTAGTAAATAGGTTAGTTAGTCGCATTAAATCCTACCTTAACAGGTGTGCACACATTTATTTTTAAATCCAAAATTATACTTATCAGTAGGTAAGAAAAACAAAAATTGTAAACAACAAACGTGCATGATATAATGAACTGGATTCACGCTAAACCGCTCTCAAGTACAGTCAACATCGATTCCGTATGTACAAAGGTTCTTGGGGATTATGGGACCCTGTGTCGCCATAGCGACGTTTTTTCTCCCGTGTGTCCCGCTCAGCCGGCTCAATGCCGCGCTATCCTCTTAAATCTAATCATTGATAACTGCAGAAATACTGACAAAGGAATCCGATTTTATGAGGCTCTTTTGTTAACACTGGATTTCATTCTATTTTTCCAGAGTCTAGAGATTATCCGACGAAATAGGGATAGAATAAAAATATTAAATTGTATGAGCCTATACAAAATAAATGCTTACAACATTGCTGCAGCATATAACATATTGCACTCGGTTGGAAATGAGCTAGTTCAACTGTCTATTTGCTCCTATGACTGTGAACTTTGAACACTATGCATTCAAAATACAGTGACTTTGATTTATTGCATTTTTTCTATATATGCAATGTGCCTACTTCAAATAAGGCTGTAAATAAGTATTGTATCCATATTCAAAGCGCTGTACTTTGGGAAGAAGCTCTCAACCGATTGGCCTAGTATCTTACACAGGTGGTTAGTAGGTATTTGCTTGACTATTATTATTATTTTATCGAAACACCTTTCAATGAACGTATCATTAAACAAAATTATTATTTCATAGAAAGGTATTCCTCGCCGTCTGAGTTAATTTTTTTGATTGTGATAAGACTAACCTGACCTAACCTACGTGTTGAAGTTTAATTCCGCCGGAACAGCGTGCTTCCAGCGTAACCAAGTTACTTACTCGTGATAATTGTGTAACAGGGCGTGACGTACCCCTCCTGCCACGGCATCTGGCGCATGTGGGCGCCGCCGATGGAGCGGTCGCGGCTGGCCACCCTGGCCTTCTGCGGCACCTACGCCGGCATCGTGGTCGGGATGCCGCTCTCCGGCCTGCTGACGGACTACATCGGGTGGCAAGCTCCCTTCTATTTCTACGGGGCCTTTGGGGTCATCTGGTGAGTATACTCGTACTAAGGCGCAACATGTTTGTGACAAGGCTATTTCTTATTTCTTGTAAAAATCCTGCAGGTTTATTATCTTTACATATTTATTTATGTAGTATAAAATAAAGTCGATTCCCATCGCTGTGTGTACGCTTAGATCTTTTAAACTACGCAACGGAATTTAGTGTGGTTTTCACAATCAGTTTTTCATTGGTTTTTATGCATAATATATTCTGGTTTATGTATGTAGTACGGTTGTTACAGAAAACTCACATAAACCGAAGCTTATAATACTTATTAAAGACTGCGTTGTATAAAAATTTGTTGTTTTTGTTATTTATTTTAAATCTATCAGCAATGGTGGAATATTTTAATAGATCTGTATTACCCCATCACATGATGCGACAGAATATCCAAATGAACACCAGCCAGGTGCCCTTGATGCACTTAACTAGCTGACATTGACGCTGCGCACGGGGTTTGAATTTGCATGCTTGTTGGGCGCAATATTGTCAGTGGTAATGCAATAACTTGGTTTATACGCTATTGTGCGGTACGTGTCCCGTGTGTGAAGTGGATTCAAACAAATGCACGCAGCACGACCCGTTCGATATCTGTCAAGCTAGGTCAAAAAATTCACTAAATATTATCATGTATTTTATACAATCACTAGGGGACGCCCGCGACTTCGTACGCGTAGAATTAGTTTCCCGCTACTCCCCCCATTTTTTCCCGTTGGTGGTCGATTTTCGGAAAATCCTTTCTTAGTGCTCACTTACATCATGAAAGGAACCCCTGTACCAAATTTCAAGTTTCTAGGTACAGTAGTTTCGGCTGTGCGTTGATACATCAGTCAGTCAGTTTAGCCTTTTATATATATATATATATATATATATATATATAGATTAACAAGTTTTTGTTAGTGTCGATACGACTGCGAGTGAATCCCGCGTTGCAATGCACTTCAACATATCCTTCCAGAAAAAAGTTTAGGCACACATTTCCATTTGACCCGATATTTTTCAAGCGCAGCCAGATCGCGGATAACGTTTTTAGAGACCAAAGACAGTTTATGACGTAAGAGTTTGAATCGATTAAATAAATGAAGTAACCCTTACTTGTTGTTTATATATTATAATTAGTGTATATTTTGTGACGATCTCGAAATTGACATGACCAGAAAGCCGATCACCGATAAAAACATGCTAAGTATTTTACAAAATAAGAAGAAGAAGAAGAAATACATTTACTCAATACGCAATAAACACAAATATAGACATAAATAAAAAAACAATGTGACATGAACAGCACGAAGTGTGCATCCTCGCGGTAGTGAATCGGACACTGGCTCAGCATTAAGCTGAAGTTTCAAACACCTGCTGCGCTGATTTGCGGCCAGTACTGCCTCGGTGACTCACGGAGCGCTGTGCAAACATACTATATTATACTTTTTGTACATCAGGAATAACAACGCATAACATTTGATTCGAAGGTACACGATGTGGCTGTGGCTGGTGTTCGAGCGGCCCAGCAAGCACCCGCACATCTCGGGCAAGGAGCTGGTCTACATCGAGCAGTCGCTGGGCACGGCCTCGCACGCCGCCATGCCCAGCTTCTGGGCCACACCCTGGAAGGAGTTCGCCACCTCCCCCCCTGTAAGCCTCACCAACACTATTTAGCGCTAGTATCTAAAACTTTTTCGCAGCTATGATTACATCTTGTAAGTTTAGCTCAAAAGAAAAACATAAGGTCAGGTGGAGCAAAACCAACTTTGTCTCCTGTGGTCATATTATATAAATAGCCGTCTTTATCGATATGGGTAAGCGAAAACATCTGTCACTCTCTGACCACAGTGCAAGTGCGAGAGTAACGAATGCTTTATCCACCGCGATAAAGGCGATCATACGAGTAATAATGTCTCGTATGATCGCCTTTACCTGCACCGTTGACGTACCTGACATTAGTGCTTTAAGGTGGAAATAAACTATTACTCGTACCTCTTTCTCCATGTATCTAATTATCACCCGCAATCAGAATAGGAATAAAAAGTATCGCAACATTTTTTCGTTTATTATGAAAGTGCCTACTTATCTTATAAATGTTGTTCCAGGTGTACGCTATTATTGTAGCCAACTTTTGCAGGACGTGGAACTTCTGCTTGCTCGTCATATTCCAGTCCTCATATTTCAACTCGAGATTTAACATGCAAATCACCGAGGTAAAGTATTCTTCGTGATATTCTCTGACGCTGTGGCCACATCGACGGCATCTCTTATTTTAAAATTAAAAAGAAAGAGATTTCAACACGAATGTTCTTCGAATCTCCCAGATGTGGGCGCAGCGTACCTAAATCAACTAAATTTTCAATTCGACGACGAAGTATTTAGGTACCGGCAAACTAAGTTGAAGTAAAGTAGACACATAAGGCGGGGATTGGTTCCTACTTCCTAGCGCAAGTACCTAATAAAAACACTAAAATTTGAGTATTGTTCTGACGGGAAAACTAGGCTCAGGCTCGCTGTTTATTCATTCATCGTCGAATTGAAAAGTGGGTTGTTTAATCGTCTACCTGACATCAAACTACAACATTATCATTTACTAAATAACTGAACCGTTTCCCTCAGACTGGGTTCGTGGGTGCTATCCCTCACTTGATCATGACGTCGCTGGTGCCGATCGGCGGCATCCTGGCCGACTACCTGCGCAAGAACGGCATCATGACCACCACCAACGTGCGCAAGCTGTTCAACTGCGGGGGATTCGGGCTCGAGGCGTTCTTCTTCGTTCTCATCGCTTATGCCGATAATAAGGTACACTTTGATTACGCAGACCTACTAAATGCAACTTAACATTATGTTATCCTTCTGTATCTATGTCAAAGTACTTAGGTAATGAATAAGAAGTTTTTATTTACATTCTGTTTAAGAAGTATTAAATGTTTAATTTGACTGAGTTTTATTTCATTAAATTTATTTGCAACTGGTAACACTAATGCACAAGTATGTATACTACATACACATGATAAACCTTCACATATCAAAAAGTATAAAGATGTTATATTTAAATTGTGTAAACTCCATCTCTTCGCTACGCAGCTGTAATCGTATCTAGACCGCAGCACCTGCGGACCTATATGGTCGCGATTATCGATGATAAAACATCTGTCACTTTCTGACCAGTACCTAAGTGCGAGAGTGACAATTCACGAGTGATGCTTTATGCACCTTAGTACGAGCCCTAGTTGCGGAGAGCATTGACAAGCAATTGATATATAATGGTCACGTTTCGAAATACTTGATGGACACTTTGGTGTTACAGTATGTAGCGACCATAGAGCTGACTCTGGGAGTAGCGTGCAGCGGCTTCGCCATCTCGGGGTACAACGTGAACCACCTAGATATCGCGCCGCGCTACGCCTCCATCCTGATGGGGCTGTCCAACGGGATCGGCACCATCGCTGGCTTCATCGTGCCCATCGTCATCAACTACATAACGCAGGAGAAGGTACATACAATCACGCCTCTTTCCCGTAGGGTTGGGTAGAGAACACTTCCTTCTACTTCCACAGGAGAAGGTACCCTTTTACCTAATGCTGTTCTCCATAGATTCATTGTTAGTGCGATGCCACACTTGCGTTGCCGGTGGGTTGCATCGTCGCAACGCTGTGATTTCAACTTAGAGCGATGCAAGTGTTTCAACGCATCGTGTGGCTTGTCGCTCTAATTTATATGTAGAACAACGCAGTGAAGACGAAATAACGCACAGGCAACTCTTATGTGGCATGGCATCCTTATTAGGTGATTCAGAGGTGTAGAAAAACACACGCAGAACCTGTAGAAAGAGACGCGGCGTCTTGGTTACTACAAACTCCACTAGAAACCGCCGACTCATCGGTTATATCGTGTTCGTTGTACGTGTCGTTGTTCGTACTCGTTTACCTCTCTTATAAAAAAATCTCTATCGGGATCGGGAATCACATGCACACTTTACGGTGTCTTACACGTCGATGATTGACTAATAAGCTACATTATAATATTGACATCCGGATACAACTGGTATTTGTCACCTTATGTCCGTCCCGAATATTAAAATCACGGATACTATTAGAAAGTTAAGAAAAAAGTTAGAAATTTGATTTTTTCCACACACATAATATGTCAAATTTTAATTTGTGGTTCCTTATCTATCCAAGGTTTGAATATAGATGTAGGGGGCACAACATAAGTTATATTGAAGCTCATTTTATCAAACCATGTCAGCTTTAACTAAATTTGTTCAATGTCATAATTTAGTTCCGCGGGGTCTCCTTACTCGAGATCGCGATTGTATTGAGCCGTTTGAAGTGACACTCCCCAAACGTATCGCAAGCGCAACAGAAAGGACATTCGTCCGTGGCTAATTTTAAAAAGGAAATCGAGCTCGGAGCGAGTTGCTCGCGGAATATCAAATGAATCGCTTTGTGGGAGAGCGCCGGTGCGTTACCAAAGTGCAGAACAGTATTACCAAGTTAGTAAATTCTTCAGCTTTAAATTCAAACCTTGTGAGACTCCACTCTAGGTTGGTTTTGTTGTAACATAGTTGAGTGAGATACGCGTTTGAGGAAGTAAGCATTCGATTTATGAGTTAGCACTTTATCGCGGTACCCTGGATCGGTAATACGCACTGATGCCTCTGTTTCTGTGGGGAACATCGACGATAAACATTCGCATCTATTCATGTTTATTAAAATAGTAATTCTTTGTTAATAAATGTTTGTTATCAGGTTTCAATAGAGTGTCGACTTTTGCGCCACTCGATAAGCAGAGAGGCGAGTCGAACTCGGAACTAAAAATCGAACGAATTACGACTACGATATAAGATAAAGTTCGTAAACGAGCAATAGACACACATATATGTATTTTTTGTTTTTAGTCATCTGTTTTTTTTTCAAATGTGTGTATGCGTTGAATAAATGATTTCTATTATATTCTATAACACAAATTGCACAAAGAACTAAGAGCTCTTACGCGAATACCTACAACTCAGCAGGCCAACCCTCCCGCCAACTGGCTCATGATAGACGAAATCCATAACTTCTAGGGTCGCCGTCATTTCTCGGCCACTGTTGCCAGCTTCACGTACGGTCAAATAAATAAATAATGGCTAAATTATACTTAAGATGAAAAAAAAGTTTACTCACACTGACTGGAATAAGATTTGATTATATTGTATTGTACTATATTACTAGTACAATAAGCCTTCGACTATATTGATCGAAATAAAACATTCTTTTACATTCTGCTAAAATCGATGAAGATGACGACGAGTAGTAGCATATACTGGCACTATACGAAGACGCCTAGCCGAGCCGAGTTGATAGTTCGATTTTGATAGGGCTCGATTCGCAGCAAGAGCAAATATTTATGTGATGAGCACGAGTATTTGTCCCTGAGTCTCAGATGATTTCCATGTATTTATTTAATAATATTTTTTTGTATGTAAGTCTCGTTATCATTGTCTAGTACCTACCAGTAGTAGAAGCTAAAGCTGAGTAGTTGGGCAAGCCAATTTGTGTGAGATTTTCCTCTGATATTAATAGTTTATACTATTACTATTTATTTAACGAAAACATTATCGACGAAATATTTCTGTTGTTCATATTAAAAATATATCGCGCATAACAAGTTTTGTTATTCGTTTGCATAAAATCGCCGTTTTTATCAAAATATTTTAGGGTTAGGTAGGTCGGTCCAAAGTTGGCCAGTTTTTAACTTGAATTGTTTAATGCAGGATGACCTGAAGCAGGCGATCACGGAGTGGCGCGAGGTGTTCCTGATGGGCGCCACGGTGCACTTCGTAGGCATCACCATCTACGGCATCTTCGCGTCCGGCGAGTTGCAGCCCTGGGCGGAGCCTGAGCAGCCCGGCGACTCGCCACTCAACAAACAACTTGAGACCACCTTCGTAAGTCTACTTCATTTATTTAGTTACTTGTTATAATCGTACATGCACAGTTTATCTGTGAAATACCGTCTCCTGCTTGCTTGTGCCTTAGATCTATATCATAGCGTAATAATTACGGGTACACTACACAATTCCGAAAAGTCACAGTTCCCAATTCAAAATTCCGAATTTTCATAATTCCAATGTTTTGAAAGCCTTTTTTTTGATATCGCTTATAAATCCAATGTAACTTAGGTTAGGGTTCTTGGATTACAACAACACAAAAAAAACAAAATTCATGCGAAAAGTTTAGGATAAACGAAAATCAGAACAAACGATGCATTGGGACAAATTACGATTGGGGATTCCAATTTAGACTCCAGATTCGTAGCTTTTTTATTCAATAGTTATCTTAATCAGTGTTTAAACTTAGACACATCGCAGTGAGTACAGTAAATTGATAGAAACTGTCGCGTTTTAAAGTTTGTTATGATATGCAGATGGGGAGCCCGTCGGCTCCGCTGAAAGGCGAGGATCCGCCGGCGTACGGGGCCGTGGTCCCGGCGCGGCCGCCGCCGCCCGCGCCCGGCGCGCCGCCCGCGCAGGCGCACGTGCCCAACAACCCGTTCGTGTCCGGCGCGCTCTACCAGGCCGAGCCCGTGCAGCCGCCCGCGCAACACTACCCCGACCTACCCAAAGATAGCACGTACTAAATTTACCTACGATTACAGATTAGACAGCTGTCATCTCGGTTCAATTATTTGATTGCATTTCGCTGGGTTACAGATTGAACTGCGAGTGTTTTCAGCTGTCAAATCGGATGTTTTAAATGCAGGTTCTTTGTATCCAGCCGTCGCGCGATAGGTAAAATTTATTAGGAATTTTTAAATATCTCGAGTGCGCGTTGGTTTAGTTGATGTGATATTTTGCTTTTAATTTGTGTAGGTGCACGAATTTTGCGAACTTGTATGACTGTTACGAATTTGAGAAATCAACCTTTCACTTTTTAAATCGCCAATCCTTTTACGAGCGTGCCTATATTGTATAGCTCGAGCACAAACCTTTCAATCATACGTTGATATATTCTAAAAGCATGTACTATTCAAAAAGGTGTTTTAAACGTATCCTTATAGCATGAATTCCATAAAACAGACCTTAAGTAATCGATGACGATACGATAGTTAACGTCAATGTAACACTTGCATTTGCGTTATCATTACATTTTAGTACTAAATACGGACACGGTACACTGATACCAACCAGCATACATTTTTTCTCGATTACGACACCTTAACGTATCTTACTCAATGGAAGCTAAAAGTTTGTGCTCAAGTACCTAACTGTACTAAGACCGCATCATTAATTTATCATATTTTTCTGTTGGTTCTTCCTTCTGTTTTTGCTACCGACCCCCGCAGTTTTACACCTCCTAGTTATTTAGTTAGACCCTTTGAGGTCCTTAATTGCACTCGTCTACGGTATCCGTTGCTCTGGCAGCAATTACAATACAATGCCGTCGTCAATGTATATAGTTGTGAAGCTTCAAAATAGGAAATATTTGGCTTTTAACATTTCTTCTTCATTGGTACGCTGGCGGCTCTGAGGGGCTAGACAAGGTGCATTACGCTAGCTAGCGTTTCTATTCGTTACGTTTTTAAACCAATCGCGTCACTTGTAGATGACGTGATACGAAAAGTCACGTGATCTACCAGTGACGTGGTTTACAAACGAAGCGAATAGAAACGCTGGTTAGCGTAATGCATCTTGTCTAACCCCTCTGTACCTATTACCAAAGATTTAATGCATGTGTTGTTTTCCCGCCATGATTAGTTTGAATCACTTAACCTATGTCATATTATTTAATTAATTAAAGATACATACGTCTGTTATTTAATTCTCGATATTTAAAAAAACTGTTTAAATTGTTTTTACTTTTGCTGGGTAACACTGGTGCGCACATTTAGATATGAAAAACGAATATTCAACTAACGTAATAAATGATTAAACTACTATACAGGATGTGTCAGAACTTACTTAAAATATTTATTTCAAGTTCTGAGCCCTGTATATCAAAGTAAGAAACTGTAGTCAGGGACTGAAAACGTAGCTTTGTTATAGGTATAATAAGTTAAAGATTAGGTAAGCTTAGATGGGGTAAGTGCGTTTACGGGGTAAGTGCGTCAAACCAACAATATCTCTTAACAAATATATGGTTGGTCGCACTTGCCCCGTTAGCGCACTTACCCCACCTGACCTTACTGGTATTATCTTCTTCTTCTTCTTCTATTCTTATTTTAGATTAGATAAAATGTTCTGGTTATTTAATTATTATATCCTAATACCGCCATTCAATCCCTGATTGCAGCAGTTTGAGTCTTAGCTAAGGTAAGGTAGGTAACGTTATTTAAATATTATTTTTCTATTTATAATTAACCCCCGTGTTATATGGAATATATTTTAGCTTTATTATCGCACATTGACATATCATCGATTATTAAAGAACAAGGTGTCGAAAGAGTTCCATTCATTTCTATTCGATGTGACCTGCCGGTTCCCTTCATCTGGCATAAAATTGATTGTCATAATTCATCATTTGGCATATTCATCACTTGGCATACAGTATTTTTTCTGAAATCGTATTCTTTTCAGGATTATTTAAAATATCATTGCATAGAATCCATTAGGCTAGGTTAGGTTTATTTTATAACAATCCTGATGTGACGTTTAGCGTCGTGATAGATTTAGAGTAGTAGGTAAAAACAAGATTACAGTCAGAACAATTTATTAGGAAAAGTAGGAAATATTATTTACAAAAGATAAAGATCGACTAGGTCGCGGGTTTTTACCGAAAAGAGCTTAATAGAATATATCCCTAAAGAAAAGGTTCCACTCCCCTGTCCACGACGATTCTTCAGTCGCAGTCCGGGATTCCCGGGATTGGGAATTTTAGCGGAGCAGCTTGGAATTTTAGCGGAGCAGCTTCAGTCCAAGATTCCCGGGATCGGGAATTTCTTTATCAGCGTGGAAACCTCTAGATCAGGAATCCCGGGATTGGGGATTTCATACAGCAAGAAAACCTCGATTTCTTCTGGCGGCAGGCTGTAGAGTCTAATCTCGCCCAGACTTGTTCCCTGAGAATCCCGGGTAAAAAAAACCCATTCACTATTTTGTTAGAGAACTATGTGTTTGTGACTGCGACATTAATAAAAGAAATAGGTAGCGAATCACGTAGCGTAAGACAGGTTAAGTAGAAACCCAAACACCAGTTAATATGGAAGGATGAGGCAGTCACAAACGAAAGGTTAAACATAACAAAAAGATAGAAAACAAAGGTACGCAACACTCACCCGATTCCGGGGAAAAGTAAACAACAAAATTAAAATAGAACTCGTAGGAGTTTTACAACAAATATTAAAATACTACATTTTAATCTTCTCCGTAATTATAATTTTCCGTCGTCCTTCAGTTTTTTTCACCATAACGTCAAAGTCCTTGCGCGAGCCGGGAAACCAGCCAGTATTAAAACTCAAAGCCGCGCTAAAGGCTAGATAGCGACCAAAGAGGTTTCAAAAATCACAACCGTTACACTGAAAAGAACCTGAAGACTGTAAGTATGCCAAATGATGATTATGCCAAATGATGAATAATGACAATCAATTTTATGCCACATGAATGTAAACCGTGACCTGCTTGTTCTCATAAATCGTTTTTCTTGTTACTAAGTGTTGTAAAATGTTACAATTATTATCTCTACATTAAGCATGTAATTAAACTGTTCAAATTTAGAATTACCTGTACCTATTTAAAATATAAACATAGTTTAGACGTAGTGATTTAAATAAATGTACTTGGAAATGTTATTACTAAGGGAAGTAATGCAATCACTGTTTTCGTATAACTATTTATTGATTTTTTTTTTCTATTTACCTATAAGTTAGTGTTAAAATTTGTTGCATTTAGTGTTAATTACTGGAAATTTTACACCTTTAAAAATGTTTAATGTTTCAGGATTGTTTTAAGCTTATTACGATGACGCGAGTGTTACAGCTTGACATGTGTATGCATCGGTGTGACTGACACTCTGACGTACAGTCTAAGTCATAAATACATAGGTATATACGTTCCCAAGGCGTCAAAAATATCTACACGCCCCTATACCACTGATAATAAGGTCTATGTTTACATATTTATGGCGCGATGGCCGTATATTAGTGTTTTTGACTGTACCTAACTGTATATAAAAACAAGACGATATTTAATCGTGACAATATCATCGAAGACACATTTCCCCGTCTGCAGTTATGTTGAGTGTTTAAGGACAGTAAAATTAGGCTAAGTCATTAATGTAATATAACTTAAGAGTAGAAACTATTCTTTAATTTGAAAGTAAACACGTATTTGCTTATGTTTCCATAGTTATGTAAGTAATAAATATTGGCCGCACATGAATCAACACTAGAAGAAAATAAGTGATTAATTGATTATAATACAAATGGTAGTACCTAAGTATAGTAGTTTACGAATTTCGCAGACTATTCATAAATCTGGCTGTAAATAAAACAATTCACTTATTTACCTACTACCTTTTTATTTTATGAGAATAACAGCAGCTATTCTAGCAATGTTCTTAACTCAAATTTACATTTTTTGGAGTTCTAGATTGATTTAAATATGTTATAGTAAACAAATTTCCACAAATGACTTCTGTAACTTTGCACTCAATAACATAGGCAATAATGTGATGATAGGTAGACATTTAGATATTATCGTAAAAAAAAGTATAAATATAAAAGCTTAACCTTTGCGACATCATAAGGATATATTATAGTGACAGTGTTAAGTACGTAAATATAACTATTATCTATGCACTTATGTAGTGATTGTTTACTCATTCGTGAAGCACTTGCACAATGCACTGTAGGTATGTAAAGCACAGCAGTAGCTGCATAGTTGCAGACAAGTATGTAATGTAACTAAAACGAGATTTTCAATGTAATGTAACGAATGCGTAGCGATCCTTTGGCATAATTTAATTTTCTCTGAAACTAGAAACTTTTACATAATAATAATTATTTTATCTTACCCACGCCATAGCTTCTCGTAGGTTCAATTCGAAACTGTTGTCTCTAAATTTAGATATGGCAGATAACGATTGACATTAATTGCCTACGTCGGTGTCGATTCTCTGACAATTATACTCTTTTTTTTTAATACTTTGATGTTTTATTTTAGTGGACGTGCGGTCTTGAATGGGCCTAATATTTATGAAAATAATTTTAAAAAGTTCATAGTTTCACCAAAAAATAAATTATGCAAGAAACTGCCTAGCACATTATCATGAACTTACTGACTTGGATGTAGTAGACTAGTAGTACAGCTACATAAAATCAATACACTCTACTTCGTCAAGAAAATTACTCTAAATACCTATTACTTAAGTTACTGCGTTAATACGTGTTGCACTTGGTCCATGAAGAAGATAAATATGTCCCTTCTCGAGGGCAAGTTTATAAATAAGTGACTACTTAAATGAAGTAGGTCGTAGTTGAGGCAGTAGGTACGCCTCTTGGCTTTGCTTATTGCTTCTTTAAGTACTTCATTCACTATAGTTTTTAGGTTTGAACCACGGCATGTTAGGCTGCACGCGCACTCTCACGCCTTAATACCCTTACTGAAGGGAAAAACACTTCTTTTAATTTTACGTAAATAGCATATCTGTTTAGATTGAGTGTTAAACGATCTATATTTATAAACTCTGCTGAACAAAAGATCTGATCATACAAAACTTCTCTGAATGAAACACCTTCTTAATGTAAATAATCTGAATTTTAGATGATTGCACGATATAGCACCACAGCACTTTACATTTAAGACCTAAGTAATATAGAGCCCGTATAACCTTTACGCTGTTACCGTAATACAAATAGTGCCTGATTTCGCCGGTACGCCTATGTGGCCTTAAGTTCTTCCTTGTGTTTGGTCTTCGGATCTTCCTTCATCTCTTGGATGCTCTGTAGCGTAGGAACACTACACTGCAGAGGATCCTATGCCCAAAATATGGCTCCGGTGTTTGATGAAAGGTCAGTTTAGGCCAAAATTCTTTGATTTTTTAATTCCCACCTTGTATAAGAGGTGGGAATGGGAAGGTTTACAGGATCTCATATATATAACCATCTCCAGCATCTCCCTTCAGGTTTTACTTTTTTCATTACTGTATCTGCTCTATCTGCCCCGGCACAGACATTTTGTTTTAACTTCGTTTCGGTTTTAAGCGGGTGCTATTATTACAGGTGGGTGATAAATTTGACAATACTTCACAACGATTTCGGAACAGCAGGTTCGTGACAATAATGAACGACTGATCGACGTTAGTCGTTAGTTTCGGCACTTGTTGAGGGCGCACGCTACGAGTAAAAGATGCTATTTAGCAAATCGTGTAAATACTTATACAGTTATTTTAACCCAGGTGATTTATCCATATTTTTATATAGAGAGGATTGTGTATGTAGTAAAAATAAATAGTTAAGAAATTTACCAAATAGATTTTGGAAACAATGAAGATTGCTGATTTCATCAGTCTGGACTTGTTAGGTTCTGCTTTAAATATTATATCTGGTGGCAATAACCTTGTTATGTTATACACATTTTACAGGTTTGCTAATCTTTCAAAAACCAATGATAAGCAGAATTTCCGTTGCAATGCAAAGTCTATGCTTACTTATACACCTATGATGTTTGGCCTGACCTACGAGTAAGTAATAAGCGAAAGCAAAATTGAGATTATTAATAGGAATTATTCAAGGTGTTTAGATGGTTTGGTTCCTTGGACATGAGTGAGAATTATCATAAATATTTTAGGACGTCCCAAACGGCAATGTGCTATATCAGTATTTATAATAGGTACCTACATATCTAGAATTTACCATATGATCCAAAATAAAATTTCATTGGACATTTTCATAACATCAAACTTAATTTATTTTCGTGTCATTAAATTCATATCTTGAATTATAATATAGATCATGTCGTTGATTTAAAAAAATCTCTACGCCGTCAATTTCTGTGTTGTAAAATAATTTGAGTAACTTTAAAAATATGAATTGAGTGTGTAGTATTTTGTATCATGACCTAGAACGTTAATAATTTAGCAGTAACACAGTACTTCAAATAATGTTAAAAATTGTTGTTGAAAACCACGTACCTAAGACACGGGAATATTAACAGTATCATAGATCAACACCGTACCTCCTAGAACGCAGCACAGGCCAATGTACTCCTCCGCACCGCACCGATCTAAACTACGACGTTGGTATGGATTCGCATATTCTACAACTCTCGGCATAATCGGAATGTATAACAATGCCAAATTACAACAAATTACAATTAAAGTCTCTAAGTAAAACCGCGGACATACAGACAGATGGACAGACGGACATGGCGAAACTGTAAGGGCCCCTTGTTTGACTTTGTAACCCTAAAAATGGCGAAAGATAGGTAGGGAAACGTGCAATTGGAACTAAAACACTTATGGGCCCTGCAGAACTACAGTCCCTGGCCAATGTTAGCCTGTCAGTTCATCGTAACAGAGACGTATACAAATTTCTCATTCAACTGGATAGCTGCGTCCCTTTCGGCTTGTCAGTCCGACTGTTAGTCTGGCGCGCTCGTTAGGGTCTTATTAACGGAAGAGCAAGAGAGCACGAGATTATATTTATATTATATTTTCTAACATAATGAATAATTGATAAAGGTCTGTTCTTATTTTTTCAAGTTTAAATTCTGGATAAACTGTCTTTTATAACGATTATTTTCTCTGATCCTAATCATAAATGTAGCTTACAAAATAAGAATTAAATGTCTCTGTAGGTAATCTTATTATTAAAGAAAATCAAGATTGTTTCATTACATATTCTTTACCTCAATTGCAGTCTTAGGATTGCAGTCTTGTGAATGCGAATATCTATGGGTCACAGTTTCCACTTGCCATCAGGTGGCCTGTGTGCTAGTTTGCCTTCTCTATGCAATAAAAAAAAAACAACATTTCAAGTATTTATATTTACTTGTAAAATGCTTAGTCTGAAAATGGCCGAACATCTGCTTCCTCTTCGGTTCGGAGATCGCTCGGTCGGATCGATCGGACGTGGTCGGCGCGGTTCGAATGATAATTTTCACGATGTCCAATAAATATGGCGGCAAGGGTATCGATCACCCGCACTCGTTGACGCGCACGTTACTGAAGTAAGGTACGTTAGGACAATAACTTTACTGTAAGAATAATAGTTATAATGTCATTATTATATTACCCATTTTTTACTTTATTAAAATATATACCTAAGTATGCATCTTCTTCAGTCTGCTCTCTAAGACTGCGGCTCCACTGAGGTGGAGATGAGCGGAGCGGAGCAGAGCGCACGTCGAGCGGCCCTTCCGCACGTTAGTTTAGATTCTATTGGTTAATATTGGCACAGCTCCGCTCCACTCCACTCATCTCCGCCTCAGTGGAGCCGCAGCCTAAGGGGAAATGCGGGTAGGCGTTGATTCCAAATCGATCAATCTGTATTATAGCTATGCACCCGAATTTCCTCTCAACTGATAATCATGTATTTAATTTAAAATAATTATTGTCGAAGAACCTTACGAACGCATTTCAAAACAATAGCAAGATACACACGTGACCAACAATGAAAGTAATCAATATAAATTACTAAAGAAGGATATGACAAGAGGCCGTAGCCACAGATGCAAACGCTATTAACATCTTTCTTTTTTATCATTTAAAAAAGTATGGGATGACATTCCTCTGCGTTGCGATAAACCACGTGGTCAACTGTCATCGCATACATTTTGAGTGATAGAAAAGAAAAAACGTAAAGTAGCGTTTGCGTCTTGGCTACGGCCCATTATTTTTTTTGGTAATTAATCGTACGTTGCTTTTATTTATAAATTAGATCATAAGCAAAAATTGTATTTTTTATTGTTATGAGGTTAGGTGGGGCAAGTGCGTCAACGGGGTAAGTGCGGCAATGTTGGTTTGACGCACTTGCCCCGTAGGCGCACTTACCCCCTTTACCTTGGTTATAATTTGATCTAATGTATATAAAATAATAATACGGTTCGTTTACTGTAGCATAAGTTAAATATACGACAATAATTATATTTATAATGGGTGATCTCACTCTATAAGGCTGTGTCGACAATAAAGCTCCCTTGGGGAGCGACAATTAGCTATATATATAATAAGTTAGAGGTACGAGGGCGATAGAGAAGAGTCTAGCAGAATGTATTCAACTGCGATATATATTTGTACATAGGAATAATATAAGTACCTAAATCTGAAAATTTCAAATTGTGTATTTAAAGTTTACTTTGGATTTTCATAGTGACCGGCAGTTCGGATTTTCTAGAGCAAAAAACCACACGTTTAAATACTTTCTTACATCATATAAAAGAGTTAGTTAGATGTAAAAAAATATAAAAAAAATATTAAATAGTATTTTAAATTTTAATAAACTCTTTTAAGAAGTCTTTGGGGTTTAATGATCTAGGACCTAGGTTAAAGTTTTGGTTTTGTAATTATTTAGGGAAGAGATTTTGTACATACAAAAAACAAAAATAATACCTACTAAATCAAAATTTTGACTGTAGCCATGCGGAAAATATCTCGTTCATTGACTCAAAAACGCTGTGCGTTGAATGAATTAGATGCTGGCCGTTCTGACTTAATACCAGAGGTGACTAACTGCAATGTAGTAGTCGAAGCATTCTACTCTATGGATAACGAAATTAAATTCAAAATGCTTATACTATTACTTTGCAGTTAGCGCCTTCTTTGGTATTAGCAGCTGTACCAAGTGCGATGTTGAAAACACGTGGATCGAGTTAAGTGACAATATTCTACTACAGCACCATAAGTTACATTTACCGTAATCACTATAGTAGCCCTCAACCAAAGTGACGACCGGGGCCATAAAAGTACACAAAGCAACACAATGGATAACTGATAACGCGAGCTCAAGGGTTTTATGGCCCCGGCCGTCACTTTGGTTGAGGGCTACTATAGAGAGTCGAATGCTTTGTCCCTCGTACTCTATACACGGTGATTTTTATCGGTAATCACGATTACCACCTCTGTGTTCTACCCACGAATATGAAGAACATTCACTATCGGACCAACTCCGAAATCACGAAAAAAAAAAACAGCTGTTTCATAGAAAAGTTCAATAGGTAGGTACTCGACCAAAATGTATGAAGCTGCTGAATTTCTTTTCGTGATTTCGGAGTTGGTCCGATAGTGAATGTTGTTCATATTCGTGGGTAGAACACAGAGGTGATAATGGTGATTGCCGATAAAAAACCACCGTGTATAACAATACTGTCAGGGACATAGCATTCGACTCGCTAACGAGTACGGTAATTATAACTCACGGTAATGGTACATATTTGAGGAGTTTTGGTCAGAACCGTCAAAGTTAACCCTTTTAAAATATTTACTGAGCTGTCACATACCACCACTTGACTTGTACCACTCTCCATGGTCGCAGTTAAAATTAATTAACATAAGCATTTAATTAGGTAATAATTGTACAAAGGCCTGATTTGTCAATTACTGATTAGAATCATGTTGAAGGATTTGCTTTCAAGTCCCGATATATTGACATTGACAACTGCTGTAAATATTTCGCGTCGATCATGCCTTACTCGGTCTATGTATCATTTTGGATAAAACGTGCGCAAAACAATAACTCCCTTTCGTAAATTTAAATTACCTGTTATTAAGGATTATCTATTGTTTGCCCGAAATTCATATGCTATAATTTTCACTTGCCCGAATTTCTTTTGCCCGAATTTTATATGCCCAAATGGTTCATTTCCCAGAAAAGTTATCTTACATACTCTTGTTTTCCCGAAAGTTAGATGCCATAATGATACTGATGCCATACGTAATGTTTTTCATATTATAAAGTGCAATAATTTTATTTAATAGAATATTTAAACGCCATACTAAAAAGTTTATTTCCGAATCCGCTTGGTTAATTTGTAGTAAATATATTGATTGAATAACATTTTTTTAAATATTATATTACTAATGTAATTAAACCTAACATATTTGTGATTTACGACTGATATGGACATAAATGATCGAAACTAATGTCGACGGAGCTCCGCTGCGCGGAGCTCCTATTCCGCGTAGTTGAGGCGCTTCGCGCCTTGTTGCAACTCTAACCTAACCTAACCTATGTAGGTAAATTTTGCCTAGTTCAAACATCACCATTCACCATTTACATGGACAAATGACATTATGGCATGTGACAAATATGGATTAAAATGATTATGAAAAATGAAATTATTGAAATTAATATTATGGGAAACAAAGATTCTGTTATTTGACTACTATGATAAACAATCAGTATATCATGTGAAATTATAAGATGTAACATTATGCCATTTGTAAATTATGGCAGGTGAAATTCGGGCATATGAAATTCTGGGAAGTAAAGGTATACCGTTATTAAGATATAATTAGAACACATACAACACATTTTTATTTGAAAACTTTTTGGTGAAATAGGCAAAATTAAAATAACCCTAATAATAGTACATGAAGGATAGAATATGGGCTTAAATAAAGGTTTAACTTGTGATATCAACAGCGAGCTAGGGCCTCTGAAGTCACGCTGGAGCCGAATCTCTTTATGTAATATATCTAAGTATAATAGTGTCTGCACGAGTGTATAGTGAGGGATTATTTCATAAAGAAAATAATAAAATTATACATCATTTGAATAACGTTATTTATAACATAACCGTAGCATTCGTAACGATTGATAAAGTAAGCTTTAGTCAACTTTGTGCAATTTTTTTATTTTATTTAAATAAGTTTTGGCCCGTTTTTTTAATCATATTTAATTTATAAAACTTATTTTAGTTTTCATAACCTAACTAAGAAACATTAACTTCAATTACGGACTGACATGTCTGTTATAAAAGAAATGTCAGTCTGAGGTGTTATTCTCTTAATAATTCGTCCGTCGAATTGTGTAGCGAGTTGTTTAAGATAATTACCAGGACAGCACTGCATTGAGTTTCAATTTGGCCTACGACTTAGGTATTAATTAAATATGGTAGGCATTGGTAGGGATAAATAAAATCTCCTTTGTTTATTTTATAATTTTTTTAACATATATTGTAACGCCACATAAGATTAGTTTAGCATTGAAAAACTAAGTAAGAATGAACGTAGTTTAAAGTTTAAATAAAATAAACATAACGTACTTAAGAATAAAATGAATAAATTTGATTTCATAAATAAAATCCAGATGTTTTAAAAGCCGTACACGCACTTCGCTTGATTTGCGACTATTCTATTGTTTAACAATAGCATAGTCGCGAAACAACCAAATATTAATGTATGTCAGCAAAGAAGTGTTATTTGTAAAAAATGTGATACGACTTTTGTAAAAAAAATGTTATAAATTTAAAAAATGTTTAACCGTATTTAATAAAGAAAATGGTTAATTGTTGCTATTTTTTTTAGGTATTCGACGGGGAAATGTGTCACACGACATGGAGCGCTTTTACACTTCATCTTTGGCCATATTGTTATCATAGTGTTAACGAGATGGCAACTCTCATTAACTAAGCAGTAAGTAAAGGCGGCCGTGTCGTAAACGATGGAAGACCACACGGAGGAATCATGTTGTGAATTAAAAAAATAAATGAAATTCAAATTCACATTATCATGCGAATTGAATGTCCCCGTGGGGCGATATCTTCATTATTTTGGTATACAGAAAACTTATGTAATAAGTGCCTACATGACGAATGTTTTTCATTTACGAAATTTTAATGATTTATTTTCAACGCACGGAAAAGGTTTGTGTTGTGAGTATTGTGACTTACAATTTACACCTCTTTACTCGTTATAGGTACTGATGAGTTACAAAACTCTTTCACTGTATAATTTTTTCTTGTGTCCTAATAATATTGCCTAACTTACATTTTGAGCAGATTATTTTGGCAAGTAAGGAACATTGATTAGTACAGAATGGCTCAAGGCACTAAGTCGCCATGTACCTACTTGTTTATTGTGCAAAAAAGTTTAAATAATAACATGGGATTTGCATTGAAATTACTTACATTAAAAAGTCAATTTGAACAACATCATTTCAGAATGGTCTTCATGTGATAGCAATTATTGTTTAAGACAGTGGAATCGAGGCATTGTTAGACATCTATCTAGTATTACTTTTATCGTGCACCTGGTGGATAAGAAACGGGTACACAAGCATTTATACTTTGAATGTGTATTTGTCGGTAAACGGCACTTAAGTGTGTAAATTGAACATTTTACGAACAACTAAACGTTTAAGACACTTCACCTTGTTTGTAGTTTGTTAGAACTGATATTCTGTTGAGAACTAGTTAGGATGTAAATATAAAACTGCATGCTTGAGAATTAAATGACGTACAGGGTGAGCCATCCAAGTTTTATTCTAAAATTGACGACGTGACTTCCTCACACTAACCTATTTGGATTGCTCACCCTGTATAATTGAACGCACAAGTGTTGTGCGTGGTATTAATTCAATTGAATATAATCAAAATCCTGTTAAACATAATAAATTAAGGTTGGTTTTATAGTTTCTTTTTCTAGAAAGTAAGCATTTATAATTTATCTAGGTAGGTACTAGTACTACTAGTGTATTTCTTCTAAAATAAAATACGACTGTAATCGAAATTGATCTCTATATAGTGAATGTTGTTGACTTGTTCTCGGTGTTAGCCCTCCCTGTTATCTATTCTATAAAATGCATTATCGATGGATTTTGTTTTGAGTTGGTAGAGCTTTACTTATGCTGCTTTATAAAATGGTGACATTATCTTCCCTAATAAAATAATAAATGTATAAAATTAACAGCCGCATTTTCATTTAAATAAAAATAAGTCAGTTTTTTTTAATGTTTTTATTTTAATAAATTTGAGGACATACCTTAACTCAATTAATTTTGTCAACTAATGACCGTTCTCAATTATTAAACCGGGATAGGTTAGTTTAGGTTAGGTAACTTTGAGTTGAAACATGACATTTACTACATGCAAACATGCATGCATGCGTGGACGGGGCACATTGCTCGTAGAACCGATGGCCGTTTGGGCGGGAAGGTTCTAGAGTGGCGACCGCGCGGGAGACGAAGTGTCGGCAGGCCTTCCACAAGGCGGACCGATGATCTGATAAAGGTCGCGGGAAACCGCTGGATGACAGCAGCAGAGGACCGATCGTTGTGGAAAACCTTGGGGAAGGCCTTTGTCCAGCAGTGGACGTCTTGCGGCTGATGATGATGATGATGATGACATGCAAATGTGTCAGCTATTAGCTCCACCATCATCATCATCATTCAACCGAAAGACGTCCACTGCTGGACATAGGCCTTCCCCAAGGTTTTCCACGACGATCGGTCCTCTGCTGCTGTCATCCAGCGGTTTCCCGCGACCTTTATCAGATCGTCGGTCCACCTTGTGGAAGGCCTGCCCACGCTACGTCTTCCATTATGTAGATTGAGATGTAATTTTAATTCACTGCAGTAACTAAAATGACAGAGCCAAATGTCATTCTGTGAAACAATGAAACCACATTTAATTTAATAGTGTTTCACACGTTCACCGAATGATTTGATCAAAGAACGAACTAAATATTTTATGAATATTATACACTTAGGTAAGTATATCATTATATTTAGCTCATCATTTTGTTTGCAACAGAATGTTTAAAAATATTAAAATGAGACACGAGTTGTAAGCCACAGACTAAGCAGACAATTCATTTTTTCATTCATTTAGTAAGGAACGTCACTATTTTTCATACACCAAAAACTGACAACACCAAAGCTGTCATCTTACTACGGTGAATTAAAAATTCGACCTTAGAACTTTTCGCCCCCATCGGGCATCGGTTCCGCGAGCTATGTACCCAGCCTACCAAAGTTTTATGAATTAGCAATTTTAACTTGAGAACGGACATAAGTTTATACTCGTAAATTACAGTGGGTACCTATTTACAATCACCTTCAAAAATTATAGAAACTGTCTTATTGAACAAGGCCTCACTATAGCTCTGACTTCATTCCACAGAGCGAACCGACGGTGAGTTATTCTACATAGGGTTGTCACAAAGGGTTTACAAAGCGCAGTTTCTGTCAGAGTTCTTGTTCTGTATGCAATAATGGCACAGGACAGCATTTTTACTTTTTTTGGACACTTGAACGCACCGTGTCGATCACCGCGAGCGACTACCTTATATATAAAACCCGCCCTTATCAACCTAAATCTGGCAACCCTAATTCTACGCGACGTTGCTTCTTTAAATATTATATTGGCGTTATGATTATATCGATCGTAATTTAAGTGACGAGTCGTATCAATTTAGACAGTCTCTACGGGCCTATAGGAAAATATCACAAACCCTATAAATTAAATCAATAAATTATCTAAATTACTTATTCAATTGACAAGAACATAAGAATACCTCTAATCTAATCTCTCTAATCTTCCTAATCTAAAACTTATTTTACATTCATTAAGACAGGCTAAGAAATAAGTTTTGTTTACAATTAGACTACTTACCTATTAAGTATTACAAATGAGATAAGTGAACGGTAAAACTGACAAGCGATCGAGGCAGTGATTACTACATCGATACCTTTGTACCAAGAGCAAGAAACCCGACACGAGAAACAACTTAAAAAATAGGAGGAGGTTCTCAATTCGATATTTATGATAATCTAGTTATTTTACTTTACATCCGACGCAATTTCGAATCCAAAGGAATGCAGGATTGGAGCAAAATGTGGGTAAAGAAAAAGTATTTTAAAATGTATTTTCTAATTTCACCAGATCCTTACAGATTAAAAAATACAGGTTTCATCAAGGAAACCCAGACTATCGAATTGAGAAGCCGCACGTCACATCCATTAGACTTTGAATTGTTAAGCTAAGGTCAAATTAAGCATTAAATTTTATCAGGATTTTCATAACTTCAAGTAATTAAAACTATATTAACTTTAGACCTTAACATAATTTGCAAAAAAATCCCACGGTGTAATTACTGTGATTTTTCCAAACATCCGTAAAATTCCTAGACTATAGTTTGAGCTCTCTATTATCTTCATGTATTAAAAATAACCTTTAAATAAATTTCCGAGGTACCTAGGCAATCCACAAAACATGATATGTTCAATAGACAAGTTTACTTCCTATTTGAATATCCATATTTACGTTAAAACAGGCCGTCATATAATAATAATAAATATAACGATGCTGCTCTTGGTTACTCGTATTCATTGCCTATTTCTCTGATTTAACTAAATGGGCCCAACAATCTATCAGTTTCCTAAAAAAAAAAAACCCCCTCGAACGAAGCGAAGCGAAGGTGCGAATAAAGTCCACGCGATAGCTGTATCTAACTACATTCTATTGCCTGGATAAAAAACGATTAAACTTAGAACTATAGAAATTGAGCGGTTACTGTATGCGGTATCTTTAGACTTAGACCAGGTAGATGATTTTTAACTAACATTCAACAATTTGGAAATATTGTACAGATAAAATGTACGTCGGACTGTTCGTTTTTTTTGTTTGTTGATTTATTGAAGAATTGAGTTAAAGTTAGTAGGAAACATTAAAAGGAGATTTTTAGAGTTGTTAGTAAATCTGTATCTCTGCCTACCCCCTTGGGAACAAAAGCGTGAGTTTATGTAGGTAGGTACAATACGTATTAAAAGAAGATCGACAAGGTTTGGACCAAAACCTAGCCAGGAGTGAAAATCATCTAATGAGTTCCTTACATTACTATCAATTAGAAAAAACTTTGGCTTTCCAAGGTTTTTCCTCCCGGTATAGATCTTGAAGCGCTTCATTGGTACAATCTAGTGTTAACCTAACGAACATAATGCACTAGGTACGTGTTCATTCTGGGCAGCACTTGGTCCAACTCCCGTGCAAAAATGGTCAATCTCCTTTAAAATCACTATCGAGATACAAGTAGAAAAAAACACCATCGATAATAGTGTGTAATAACATATTATTATAGAGATGACACGTCACCTAGGGCATTATATTGAGATATCACTCCTGTCTGGTTTTCTTTATTAGCCAATCAATTAAAAAAGATCCTGTACCTACAGCTAGCACAAGTTGTATTTTCTCGCTTGTCGCTCAGTGAGGTTACGAGCTACGAAAGGGAGATACGAGCGACAAACAAGTCGCGGACAATTTGTGCTAGCCCTCCTGGTCTATAAGTCGAGTTTTAATATGATTCTCAGACTAAGCGAGGTGATCGGCATCAGCTGTAGGGGCCCACGGACCGCAGGCGGCGAGTCTTCCCGGGGAAGCCCCGCGCGTAAGGAGGCTGGGCGTTCGTCGTCACGTAGTACACTCCTCGGGCCCTGCAACCGGATGATCGAAATTCAATAGGCAGCTCGCAGACACTCAACCTCGGTCACGATCAGAGGGCCCTGCCAAGATGCATTGCGCTAACTAACGTTTCTATTCGTTTCATTTTTAAACCAATCGCGTCACTGATAGATCACGTGACATTTCGTATCACGTCATCTACCGGTGACGCGATTGGTTTAAAAACGAATCGAATAGAAACGCTAGTTAGCGCATTGCATCTTGGCAGGGCCCTCAGTGATCAAAATCGATGATCGCGCACTAATTGATTTAACCTTGATTGTATTGGAAAGTTGTAGGTTGCATTAGCACTGGACCAGCGAGTTCATCAAAGACTCAGGGGAGCGACGTGTGACTTACTTGTGACTGAGGTTCTCGCCCATCAGCACGTACTCCGAGTCCTTGGGCTCGCACCAGCCCACCAGGTAGGACAGCAGGCTGGGGCACGGGCCCGCCCAGAAGCCCTCGCGCGACGTGATGGACTCGATGAAGTACGGAGTCACCTTCGTGTGGTCGCACGACAAGGTTTCTGGAACATCAATTTAATCAACACTATGGGGATGGCTAATATTATTGTAGGATGACTATCTGGTTGGGGTCACCAATGAAGGAAGAGAGAACAATAGAGAGATCTCTCTCCAGGTTGTTATTCCCGGGGAATATAATGTCAACTGACTGGAGAAACGCACGAGAATTTCATCCCATACATTTTGAGTGATAGAAAAGAAAAACGTTCGTTTGCATCTTGCCTAAGGCCTCTGATTCAGAGTACTTATTAACGATTTATAATTGAGTATAACCGATTCATTATTATTATTACTTTTGTACACATTATTGGATTTTTACTTTTTATTTTTACACTGACGATCTTATTCGGAAAACGTACACGAAAAACGTATGTATGCGGCCGGCCGTGGATGTCCGAATGCGGAAAACGTATTCAGAAACCGTATAGGTACGGAAAACGAATGTATGCGGCCGCCGGCTTAATAATGTAATTTCCAATATGAAATAAATCACTACTAATAACTACTATCATTCTCTTTCTTTTTATCATAATTTCTAATGTTAGAATGATTAATAACTTTGTACCCTTGATTCCTTTTTCGCGCCAACTTTTTAGCTAAATCATGTTTTCGAGTAAGAGGAAGGACGAGGATATCGATTTTATTTGACATATTTGTATAATTTATTATGGTGGTACTGGCCATCTTACGTTATAATACAAAACTACAGCAAGATCTGCGTTTAGCGCAATACAAAAAGATGGCGCTATTGCCAACATAACAAAATAAAACGCCATCTGTCTTTTATAGAGCGAACTTGCTGTAGTGATCATGTTCGTTCAAAACCGTTAAGGAGTAAAAAGAGGGCACTTCGCGGCACATTTTCTTACATTCGGTAGCTTTTTGTCAATTTTTTGCCTGTAAATTTAGTATATATAGTGCATAATCATAATCATTTAATCATCCAATATCTTTTTGAAAAGAGATTATATTTTTTTACGAACATTTCCAAAAAAAATTGTTAAAAATTTGTTAAAAACCATTTTGACTACAGAAAACAAAGAGGTGAACATAATGCAAAGTGGCGTTCTTCACCAGTTGACCTTTAGGCAAAGCAGAAATTGTATGTTAGTTCAATAACAATAGGTAACAATTGTTTTCTTTTTGAATGATTGGCAAGTAAGTGCGTTACCCGCCCGACGAGTATTAAGGTAGCAAGCAAGCAAGTACCACAACAAACACCGCTGATTGGCCAGGTAGTTTGAAGGTAATGTTGGTAGGGATCCAGACTGACCCTGGACCACGTCCTGAAACCAGGAAGGAAGGGAGGAAGGAGGTACTCACGGAAGATGGTGTCGTGCGCACAGCCTGGCTGGCTGGAGCCCCCGTTGACGTAGAAGTCGGCGTGGCCGTTGGGCCCCCACTGGCCCAGGATGCCAGCCCCCGTGTGGACGATGTCCACGAACAGTGCGTCCGTGTGGTCCAGGTCGCGCGAGCGGTTGTTGCCCATGTAGAAGAAGATGGTCGGGTCCAGACCTGCAAATATCAATAGCTTATTTCATTTAGACGAACTATAATATCATCATAGTTAATCACCATCATCATCATATCAGCCGAACGAAGTCCACTCGCATCCATCGGCTTTCCGCTATCTTCATCAGACCTACTATAGCTAGAGTGTAACTTTTACGGAACCATTATAAGACTGTTATTCATCTATCCGTCCGTCCGTCTGTCCGTGGAGACCATTTTTCTCTGAATCGGTTTAAAACCAGGATTTTGAGGCGACGTTTAAATGGCGTAGCTATAAAAAAACCATACAAATTTAGCTCCGGGCGGTAACATTTCTCACCCCCTAAATCATGTCTGATTTCTAGTATTTTTCAATATGTTTTTCATAATATCTACAACATATTCAAAAATCGTAACAATCAGTGAGGCTTGATGAAGATGCGCTATCATAAACGGTTTTCGAAAACTGATATAGGTAATGTATGGAATTGACGTAGGCGTTCGAAGCGACCGTCTGACAACTTACGTTAATCCTATACATTTTGAATAACGATAACAAATGCCGAATGCATCTTGCCGAAGGCTCTGATTAGATTTAAGAGGAGAGAAACTTAACCTCAATTTGTATGGGAATTTTTAACCTCACATTCCTCTTAAAGCTACCAGGCTGAAACTTGAGCTACGTGCCTGTGATGCGGCCCAGCTTCCCGGTGGGCAGGTGGTTGGCGACGAGCCCCAGGATGTGCGCGCCCACGCTGTACCCGATGGAGTGCACGCGCTCGGCCGGCACGCTCTTCGTCGGGTGCTTGCGCAGGTACTCCAGCAGCTGGGCGATGCACATGCCCGCGAAGCGCGGGGCCCACTCAATCTGGAATGTACAAATATGTAAATAAATATCAGAGGACAATCTCATGAAAATTGAGCTAGTCCCAAACTAAGCTCTATAGTCTTGTACAATGGGTACTAGACAACGATATGTAGAGAAATAAATACTTACATAGAATATAATAAATACATAGAAAACATCACTCAGAAACCAATACTCGCGTTCATCACAGAAATATTTGCATATACCGGAAATCGAATCCGGGACGGCTAACTTCGTAGGCTGGCTTCGTAGGTACGGGGGTCAGATGACGCTTACTTATATACTTACTTTCTATTTTACTCTCCAAGGGAGTTATGTCTAAAATAATGTAAGCAGAAATATGTACCATATTTTATAAGCTCAATAAAAAGTATTTCATTCATTAATTCAATCACAGACATATTTTTTTGATATTTTACAGCTATTATATTATGGTACTTTGAGTGAGACTTTACAAATATGTTTTTTTCCGAAATTAAAATCATGCTCATTGTATACAGACGATAAACTAAGTTTTTGCGCTAAAATTATGCTCTTAACAAAAAAATAAACGACTTGGACGTTCCTCAGCAACTGGCCAGAAGACGGCACCAAATAGGGACTCATGGAGATCAAGGGGAGATACCTTTGCCCAGCAGTGGGACATTAGGCTAGTAAAAAAATTAAGTATATCTAAGTATCTACTTCTCGCAAAAATAGATTTATCAATGACTGAATCGGTAACTCCAACTCTCTACAATATGTCCGCCACGTACCTAGAGATCATAGACAATTTGAAAGAAAAACGATAAGTAAAGTTGTAGGTACCTTCTATTGTTAGCGTAACGTGTGAAACTTAACGTAAGACGTATTGACTTATTGAGTACCTACGTGTACTCGTAGGTACTAACACATTTGTAGCGATACTCGTTAAAATCTAGTCGCGCGACTTTAAACTGGCGAAGGTAACACAGCGAGAGCCAGAAAATTACACGTATAAGTACATATAATAAAAAAAAATAACAGCTATCCATTGATAACTCATTTGATGTTATAATGTAAGAAAAAAAAAATACCTTTGCTTTACATGTATAAATCGGGAGATTCGGGAGTAACCGGAAAAAAAAAATTTTTTTTAGATTTTATTATACTACTTTAAGCGTAATTTAATTGTAAAACATTATCACAAATTACAGCTTTGTACTATGAAAGTCTCTGAACTAGACCGCGGACAGACATTCAGACGGACATTGCAAAACTATAAGTAAATAAGTTACATAACATTTTTACTTCAAACACCCACACAATGTTTGAGCAGTGACAATGTCCAGGCTACTGACCTGGCTAAGACAAGGCTCCCGCACCAGGCCCCCGTAGTCCACTATGATGATGTTGTAGTCCCCGCGGGTGAAGTAGGCGCGCCGCATGTCGGTGCTGGGGGAGCGGTCGCGGCCGCCGCCGAACCCGTGCACCACCACCTTCGTGGGGTGGTTCACGTTGAACCGGGACCTGCTCAGGGACCGGTTGTCCAGCGTGTTTATCAGCTCGCCCTTTTCTTGCGTCGTTCTGAAAATGTTCAATTCTTTAATATATGGCTATCAGTGTGCCTACGCAGCTAGCAGTCCTGGGTTCAAATCCCGGTAAATGTTTAGTATAAAAACAAATGGTCTAATTTTCATTTTACATAACAAAAATTGCATAATTTCGATCGCTATAATAAACCAACGATATAATAATCATGATGCATAAAACAAAATGCATATAATTTCAAAAACTATGATATTCATAAATAAAAAATATATATTTCTAACAGCTTTCATTACTATTAATGTGGTCACAGTTCTAACCTAACCTAACCTAGTTAGAAGAAATTGACTAAAAATGCATAATAACAAGAAAATTATAGTTATACTAAATGAGTGTTATGTAGTTATGTTATTCGATCATCGTATGCCTGATGAAATTATACAAAATGTTTTTAGACTGATTGAAGCGCAGCGCACCTCAAATATTTTTGTGATGAGCGCGAATTTTTGTTCCTAAGTGTTGGATGTATTCTATGTATTTGAGTATATATTTCTCTATGTAAGTATTTATATCGTTGTCTAGTAACCATAGTACAAGCCTAGAGCTTAGTTTGGAACTAGGTCAATTGGTGTGACTTTTTCCCCGAGCCTCATCCCCTGATATTTTTATTTCTTTAATTCTGCTAGTGTCAAGTTTGGAAGGTACAGTCAAGGTTAAAAATAATTATCCGTATAAAGTTGCAAAAATATGTACACATAACTAGACCTTATTGCTTATTTTTGAGACTTTGTGGTGTATACATATTGGTGACCTGGACAGGTGATCGGTGAAAATGTTTTTCCAAATACAGACGCTGATTCATCAGTTAATACTCGTAGTTAGCACAAATTATTCTGACAACGCAATTAACCTGGCTAATGATTCATGATGTTCCATAGTCCATTGATTACATGAATAACTTGGCGAAAAGGAGTTTGAACTAGTGACAGGGGAATTATATTTTCAAGTGACAACCACCGCATTCAGCATCAGATGTTGCCGTGAAATTAAATTGTGTTGTCGATTTCTTAAAATTTATCCAAACTCTTTTTGCCATTCTACATATTAATATAATATACTTTATATATATTCATCCAAATACTGCTCTTTAAAGTTGGGACGGACAGACGGACAACGTAGGCATATTAATAGGGTCCCATAGGGCTCCCCTTGGATACGGAACCCTAAAAAAAATTGAATTGAATTTCGTCCATTTTAATTGTCGCTCCCTATTTTACTGTTCACTCCAAAGTGCCACCAGAAAATTATTTGCTGTTACAGGCGTTAACAAGCTTTGCCTGTTTTATAAAACTACAAATTACAATATACAGGTTACAAGTTTCCATTTGACACAACTTCGACCAATGACGACCAGCCATTTGAGCAGTGTTGCCAGTTTAGACCTGTAAAATTGTAACTTGTAGCTTTATAAAACGTGCCCCAGCCATTTGAGCAGTGTTGCCAGTTTAGACCTGTAAAATTGTAACTTGTAGCTTTATAAAACGTGCCCCTGCCGTGATTGGTGACCATCGTGTGACCTGACATTAGTTAACGCCTTCTAACATGAAAATACCCTCGACCAATGAGGCACGCGGCCCTAGGTCACCATTCAGTAAAAACGAATGACACTAATGACGGTGATTGTCGGCCAGGCCGGTGTCATAATGATCGTGTTTATGACGAACATTGACCCCACCAACCACTGCATTTCTGCAACTGAGTTGTTAACCGCAAATAACTACTTTGGATTAGGCGTGCTACGAGCATTCAGATTCGCATTCATTGATGCGAATGATTCCCATCATTTTAAACGGTATCGATGCGAATGTAGCTAATGCGAAAAGCTCGAAAAATGGGTATATTATGGGTATATTATGATATATAAAACGCCAATTTCATATGTAAGGATATAATACTTATAATATAACAATTCTTTTTTTCCGTCGGTGGTTACACAGAGCTAAATTCCTTAGCATTACTGGGTAAGTCAAGCTAATTGTACGCGTCGTCGGAATCCAATGAGTTTATGCTAATCTCTAGATTAACTAGGTAACGAAAATGTTAAATCAAGACGGCAGCCTTGTCTTCGCAGAGGTCGGGTCAAAGGCTGCCGATTACCATGCGACTTTGACAATAATGTAATAAGCCATTAGTTCTTGAATCATTGTCATTGTTGTTTAAAGTCAGGCGGGATTATACGCTAAGTTATGCAGATACACGTAGTTTTTGTAAAGTAATCCTACACTTATTATAAATGTTTTTTTTTGTGTTTTCCTTTGGTACTATACCCTGGATTAACACAGGCTACTTTTTATCCCGGATAATATTAAAGTTTCCGAGGGAATAAGATAATCGAAATCTAAGCGGACGAAGTTATTATTTATTATATAACTAGCTTCTGCCTGCGACTTCGCCGCGTAAAATTCGTTAATCAATATTACCTCAGAAAGTTTATACATTTCTGTTAGTGTGACCTAAGGTACAGTCGACTAAGATGTATTCACTTTTTCACCTTATTGCATGCATTGTAATAAGTTCCAAAAGTCGATACATCTCTTTGTAGTCGAATGTACCTATTTCTGTATCAATTTAATAAAACTAATAAGAACGCCTTCAACAGCGGCACGCCGTTTGCTGTGCCAGAATGCTGACTATAGCCGATGTGGAAATGCGGTGCGGTTATTGTAGAAAGGTTGCTACATACCTACCTAATGCGATCACTGATTCAGGATCTACAATTAGTTCGCAAAGAAAATAGCAAATAGCTGTGGGAAGTGAGTCGAGCTCTATGTCGTATAAAGCTGCCTAATTGAGAATGCACACACTAAAATGTGTTTTGTACGCTCTGACGGGACCACTTAAACTCGCCGGTTAGTAATAAAATTGTCGGTTAAAAATTGATACTTACGAAGTAACCAGTATATGCATAAACTGTGATGTGATGATACACTTAAGGGAATCACATCCCAGCGCTTCTATTCTAGGCGGTAGAATCCAAATCGTATTTGACCTGTTATGGTATTGTTTTTAACTCCACCAAGGGCCAAGTAAACAAGAGCTATCAAAACATTGATAATATAACAGATCAAAAACGATATGGATTGCAAAGTAAATAAGGAGGAATGTATTTAGTTTTCATGAGTAAGGGCCTATTGTTTGATCAATAGTTAACTCAACTAATTGTTAAAATTCGAAAAAGGAATCGAAAATTTGACACATTTCCTTGAGAATTTAACTATTAGTAACCATTTTTGACCATTAGTTAGTTTAACTACTGATCAAACAACAGGCCCTAAGTATTACACAGCAGTTTAACTTCAGCTCCTGTAACCTACGTTCCATTGGTTTGTTGTTGTTTTTTTTTGTGTGTTATGTTTGTCACTTTCCCAGAGGCGGCGCTAACCTATGTAGCGCCCGTGTCCAATATATACACTATGGCGCCTTCTAGGTTCTTTGAGAGCGCTGGCGCTGCGAGCGACGTATGCTCTATGCAGGTGTCGCGAGCAGCGCTCGGCGCCCCCTAGGACCCTGCGCCCGTGTGCCCTGCACACCCTGCACTGGTAAAGCCGGCTCTGCACTTTCCGTCACTTCACCAAGCGGTTCCAACGGAAGACCAGTGCTGGCTTTACGGCTAGCGAATGCTGAGTTGGGACCGTTTCGCAACAATTTCTCTGTGTCTTGTTCTTTTTGTATCTATTTAATGTAATTTTGTGTTGCTGTGAATAAATGTCTCTTTATCTTTATCATAAAGTTTCTGAACTTCTTAAAAGCGGTTCCTGTACTGCTGGCAGAGCGTGGTTTACCTGGTGTACAGGTAGAACTCCATGTTGGGGTGCGGGCAGCGGTAGGGCGGCGGGATGCACGAGGTGGTGTTGAAGATGTCCTGCAGCGACTGCGGCTTCTTCACCTGGGGCCGCTTGGCGTTGCGCTGGCTTTCCGATACTGGAATGCAACATACAAATATACATTAAATAACGCCTGTTTCCCAAAGGGGCAAGCAGAGACTACTTCTTCCCACCTGCTACGATCTTGACAATATTTTTTGCTTCTTCCACATTCATACAAAGAGTCATGCACGCGCGTCGGTTTCAGGTACTTAAGGGTGGTATTCCACCTATCCAATTCTTTGTCCCATTTCTATATCCAATATTTGATCAAATTTTCCTTTATGGAAACCAATTCCACTTATCCAATATCTTGGTCCAAGTTTTTATACTATTTGCATTGTAATTTTAAGTTAAATGTCATTCGTAACATTTGATCAAATGTAGGCGTTTTATGAAGTTATCCAATTTCTTTGAGTAAATGCACATTGGACAAAGAATTGGATAGGGGAATACCACCCGGGTGGTATTCCACCTATCCAATTCTTTGTCCAATTTCTATATCCAATATTTGAACAAATTTCTTTGATGGAAGCCCATTCCTTTTATCCAATATCTTGGTCCAAGTTTTTATACTATTTGCGTAGCCATTTTGAATTAAATGTCATTCGTAACATTTGATCAAATGTATGCGTTTCTAGAAAATTTGATGAAGTCATCCAATTTATTTGATCAAATGCACATTGGACAAAGAATTGGATAGGTGGAATACCACCCTAATATTCGGCCCTTTTCCAATATTTCCCCAATTTGATTCGGAAAAGTACGCCTAGGGCGGCCCCTTCCGACCCTTCCACTGAATGTTAAAAATAATATTAAGGCAAGTGAGTACGACTATAACTGATGGTTAGTAGATTTCAGAGCCGAAGACAATGCGATACAAATTATACTCTTTATTGAACAACAAAAAAAGAAAACACACAACAGTACATTTAAATTATAGGTAGCGATCTCTTTCAGACAACCTTGGACAGAAAAAATATTTTTTGCCATCCAGTTTCCCTCCATACCTGTCTCCAAGGTGCCTGGTTAATTAATTGTTAATCAGCGCGTGAACGAACTAGAACAACACTCAACAAAGGTTACGTGATTACTTTCCTATGTAGATACAACACAGCATAACGTCGCAAGTAATTTATTCAATGCATACAATGTTTTTTCCATGGTTATGTGAAGATGAAATAACACTTGCATATGCCTAAGAATGCAGCCTATGCTACATGTTAGGTCTAACAGCCCATGCAGGAGACGGACGAACCGACCGGACAGCAAGGTACAGTGTGATATAGCTCTCAGAAGGTGCTTCGGGTTTGTACCTACTTGTCTCTCACTCGCATTCATACTCTCTTTAAGAGGCCACATATGGTGCCACGCCCACACAAGAATGAAAAGGGATGGCTTTATGTGCTTCCGCGCGAAGAATGCGAGATGGAGATAGTTCGCGCGCTCTTTGATGGCAGCGTCAAATTGAATTAATTGCTGTTTAATATAAAACCATTTTTTTTGAAATGGTTTACCAGGATTAAGAAAATACATTTACCCAACTATTGAATTAAAAATCATCGTAAAAGATCATAGGGTTTCGTAGATGCAACCAAAAACAAGCATAAAAGGTGTCATGTTTGAAAAATAAAACTATCTAGGATTTTATTTCTAATAGTGTTTTCACGTTTACCAGTCTCAAAGAAATATGACCTAGTTTAATATGTCCAAGGAACAGACACATAGGCGTTTTGGTTACAGAGATCCAGATCGCGGAACAATACCGACTTTATCATATGTGGCCTCTTGATTGAGAAGTACCAACCCGAAGTACCTTCTAAGAGCTCACAGACTACGGGTTGCAAGGACATCCAGTCGGGTTTGCCCCGTTCTTGGCCGTCCTTCAACGCAGCTCAACCGAGGTCGTAGCCACCTAACGCGGTACTTATGCCTACGAGCGCGCGGGTCGGGTTATGATGGTTGGGTAAGATTAGATATAACCGCACGGGAGTCCAGTTACAGTGGTGCAACAAAGATTTCATATAAATTTCCTGGGCCACATAATTCCAACAAACCAAGAAAATCTTTAAAGTATATTTTAAGCCCCAGTTTTGTTTTGAAAAGATTTCGCTGTACTTGTGCAACTACTGCACTACTGCACTTAGCTGATGCAAAACCGTAATATAAATACTATAAATTATGGCAATTTTCTTAACTTATGGTTACAGAAATAAGTAAACCAATTTTCTTGAACATTCGAGTACTTAACAAGAATCATTTTGCAACACTATAACTATACTATTATTACTACTATTCTGTTTAAACTTAGGTAAGTACGTTTTTCCTAAAATTATATTTCTAAAAAAAGAAGATATATTTCTACTGAAAAAGCCCTGCAAAAAATACCATGGTAGCATTGACAAAGCAACTTCACGCAAGCAAAACCGAGGATAAAAGCTATTGAGTATTTTGTAGTATATTAAACTTATTTTCACAAAACTATTCGAGAATATCGGGAAAGATGGTCCAGTTCACAAAACAGCACACCTAATATGAAACAGGCCATGAATTGTTGTCCAATCCTGAGGACCAATGAAAAGGTATCTTATAATGAAATTTACCAAACAAAACACACCATAAATTTCGTTACGTAAATCATTATGGTTTATTTTTGGTTCAAGATAAGATAATTTTGATACTGTCGACCTACTTCAGCTGCTGACTGTAAATAACTTGAAAATAACGTCACTGGTTTTATTTAAGCCTTTCACACTTGGTTCCAATAAACAGCAGAAGTTACACAAGATAACAAATATGTCAAAATAAACAGGTCCAATTTTACACATACTGGCACTTTGATCACGAACGAAAATTCGTCTCAAGACATGTGCAACAAATATAAGGCCGAAATAATAAAAAAATATTTTTAAAACACAAAACACCAACCTAATTCGGCCTTCCACATGAATCGTCCATTTATTACCTACTTACCACTGTTGGCAACAATACTGTGCCTCTATTCTAGACGGAAAAATCCAAATCGTATTCGAGTTGTTATGGTCGGTGCCCCTGGTTTTATAGACACTCATTTCATAGAACTTCGCAGAATTTTCATTTCATAGAAAACTATTTTCTGCTGAACCCGTGTTGATTTCAGGTTATCTTAAATATGATTTACGTAGGTTAGGTTAGGTTAGACTAGTAACCATCACAAGATAAACTAAAATCAACACGGGTTCAGCAGGAAATAATTTTCTATGAAATGAAAATTCTGTGAAGTGATACGTGCTATGAAATGAGTGTCTATAAAACAAGGGTAAACCTGGTATTGTTTTTAACTCGGCCGCTATTACTGTCAAGTAAATAAGAACTATCTAAACCGTGTTGAATAGAGGCGCCAATCGGTAAAATAACATTGCTTTTGTTGTTATCGTGTTGTTTTTGATCCGGCCAGTTACTGTAAAGTAAATAAGAGCTCTCAAATCGTTGACAATATGGAAACCAGGGTTTAATGCCAGTACCTATATATCTTCCTTTTATTTGCAAAATTTCCGCATTTTACGTTCATTTTTTTCTCATTTTACTATTTAAGTTTTGTGTATATAATTGTGTATGTAACCTTCCGTGGTTTCACCTGATGATTCAAACGGAAGACCAGCGCTGACTTTAATGGCTACTTTCTTCTTGTACATTTTAATCTGTTCTTTGTTATGTATGTCACGAATAAATGATTTTCATTCTTCTTTCTTTTTCTTTGAAGAATCCCAACCCAGTTGTAGTTTTTAACGGAGTTTGTATAATTATTGTTTTAATGAAATCGAAGAGCAATTTTAAACTGCACACATAATCAAGGAACGGGTTCCCGTAACGAAACCACCTTTGCATCATAATTATCGCTGTTTCTCACCGTCGATTACCACCTTACGTTGAGCTATTATTTACAAGAACGGGGTAACTTTCAAAGATCAGCTTTAATTGGCTATACACTAGTGAGTCATAATCATAATGTACTTTCACTGTTGTTTAATTCACTGGGTTCACATGCGCCTGCGCACGCGCTGGTAGGTACTATATGGTCATGGATTTCTTAACGCGGTTGTTAACAACTGCAAATGCAATTATATAAATACTTGGGTTCAAGTGCAAGACAACTTAAAATAATCTTTCGGGTACTGGTAGAGTCGGTTCGACTCACATAAGAGTATGTGAGAGGGAATGAGAGAGAGTTATAAACCCAAAGGCCTTTTGATTACCTGTAACTTTAACACTAAAAAACGCAACATAAATGGTAGCATAGTAAATACCTAAGTACAGTCGACTACAACGAGATGTATCCACATTTTAACCTTATCCAAAAGTGTATACATTAGTCGACTGTACTAGTGACTATTCTGATCAATTTTGTACGTAGGTAAATTTATAACTGATTGGAATACCACAAAGTGTTCCGAACTCCTACTCGAACCGGGCTCAACGGAAGACCAGCGCTGGCTTAACAGCGGCACAATATGCTGAGTTGGGACCGTTTCACAACAACTGTCCAACCATGTATAATTTTATTTACTTGTTTTTTTGTAACTTATTTGTGCTTTTGTTGTGAATAAACAATTACTGAGAATTTGAACTTTACAGAAGATATGTCTATTGAGCGGCCATAACGGAGCATTCGTGTACAAACAAAATTACCTATACAACTCTGGCACTCATACCGCAACCGCACGCCGACCGCAACGAAGCTCGTTTCCTACGACTTCCCGTATATTTCCACATGGTTAAAATTCACATCCGTCAAATGTCTTTTCCTGGTGGACATTGCATCGCCAGCACATAATAACAGACTGTAATATAATATAAGCCTATGATAGCGGTTATGACAACACCAAGGGATCACGAGAGTTGCGAAATATCCACCACGTCCAAGGGCACTGGTGTCACCATAACTTGTTCTGTGGGTGGGGGACTTGTGCAGGGTCCGCCGGTTCGCTTTCATCGTTTTATCTTGCCGCTAGTGTAACCACTACTGTTTCAGTGCCGGGAGTAAGAGCGCTGGTGGTGTTTCTAGCACAGCATTTAAGCCCTCGATGAATAAGTACATTTCGTTGGCCTCGCCACGTTAACAACTTAAAGAGTTAATGATGAAATTCGAGATACATGTAACAAATTATTAAACAATAAGTTATGATCAGTTAACTTGTCAATGCGTGCTAAAACTAACTGTGAGAAAAAGCAAGATAAATATAAGATAAGTAGATAAATATGAACTTTTCTGGCAAAACTCGATGTCGTTTGATTTATTTACACACATTCCTACCAATTAGTAATTACCTAATACCTGCAAAATGTCAAGACCATTGGGAAATTCCAAATGTATCAATCACTGAACAACAAATTCTAATTAATAATTAAATTATTACCGGATTTTACTCTAATGATACTATTTCTGTGTATTAGTAGGCATCCGTGTCTGACTTTGTAAAGCTAATACTTTAGTTTAATAAAAATTACCATATTTGCAGAGAATGGAATCATTATTTGCGCTGTTATTTGTAGCACTAAGCTTACGAGGCCAAAAGAAGTCACCCCAGTTACACATACTTCTAAAAACAACTTTTAACGTTTAATTACAGACTCCAAGGCATATTAAACATACTATAATTTAAAATCTTGTTGTTACAAAACAGCTCTTCTTGTTTATAATGAAAAATATATCGTCGTTTTACTGAGTAGGTAGGTACTAAAGCACAACTTTGGCTGAATAAGCAAAACGAGGCAGTTCGTCATCACCTCGTAGTACACCGCTCAAAAAACGAACTAACAATGCGATAATGCCATATGCATGCATAGAAAGTTACCGAGTCAGACTTATTATAAGAAATTATGTTTATGTTGACGACCCGCTCTTCTGACACGGATCCAGTGTTGCATAAGAAAGACGCCATGCTCTGCCTCATCGAGCCACCGCGCAAAAACCCGGTGCACCCCGCCGCAACAACAACGTAAAGGAGGTTAGTCGGTATTGGAATGAGCCGCGTTATTCTAGACTTCGAGAGGTTTAGATCCGGGGCTTACACAAGTCGGATACTAGGAAGTTATATTTTGGTAAATGTAGGTGATATTTGTGACAGCTGTATTACATAATTTCACTTGCTGTAGAATGTTGTCAAAATGTTGAGGAAGGTTAAAATAAAATACGACGTGTTTATACGAGCTGCCACAGGGGTCATCCTAGACGGACCAAACTATACAATGTGTTACAAAAATAACCAACGAAAATAAATTATTTATTAAAGCCAAAAATAATGTCATTCCTAGTAAGCTGTCATCTTAGTCGTTGACACAGGGTGTAGGGTGTAAAACTATTTTTAGTTTTGAGGTTTTTTTTGCAACACGTTGTAGCATAGTTTTCGTTGAATACGAGTATATAAAGCCCCTCGTTTTCCCCTTATCTTTTTTTATAACCCCTTGTTAGTCTGCGTGGCCGTTTACATATTTGTCCAAAAGCTAGTTAGCCCTGTGTTTATTTCTTAAGCCTGAATATTAACGGTGTTTTTTCATAAATGTGTGGATTTTTTATACCTATAAAAACCACTCATTGCACCCAATTGCTCCAAGTACTTATCGTGTAATTTAGAACAAAACATAACATAACAACAAAATTCCAAATACCTGTCTGCCCGCATTACCTAATACCATTCTGACGGACACTAACAAGATACTATCTCGAGAAATAACAATAAAGAATCAGAGAACTCGTAAAAAACGGTCCCAAATCAGGCAGTCACGTTGACAATGTAATGTATCGAGTTGTTAGGTAATGGCTCAACCGGAGCGGCGTGAGAGCAGAGCACGCGTTATGCAACGCGAGTGTGAGCCGCGGTCGGACGTGCGCGCGCGCCGGGGACGCGTTACATGACGCGCCGAGAATGTTCTCTTACTTTAGCCGTTATATCTTTGCAAATAGAACCATTTGATCTTGACCGACGGTTTAATTTACCGTGAATGGAAAGTTGATGAATAGCACATGAGTGCGTGTTTAAGTCTACCGAACTTAACCCAAACCGGAAAAACTTTTTAAGAGCACTTGTTATTATTGTCACGAACATATAGGTACTTTGTCTTAGTTATTATCACACGACAATTCTGAGTGTCATCGTATTTAAAGCTTCAGAAAGTCTACCGAGGAAGACCATGAGTTTATAAGGTTGAGGCAGGGTTCATATCGGAGCACAAATCAACCACCGTGGCGTGAATACTTCCCGCAGATTAAGCTTGTGTCGGTCAGGAACTAAGAACTAAAAGGAATGAATTCCCGTCACGGACCGAAAGGAACTAGTTCCTCGTAAACGATCTTAATCGGTCTTCGGTCCTTTAGGTCAGTAGTAATTGTTGAATGTATGAGCGAAACAGAGCGAACAAGTAACGAGCACACGGCACGGCACTCGATGAGAACAAGACAAATTGTACCTATTTCAAAGCGTGTCCTGCTCAGATCTCAAAATTTGCTCCGGAGCTAAAGGACTTAAAGGAACTAAAAGACCGAACCAGTTCCTTTGACCCATTGACTGAGATCGGAGCGCTCCCTTCAAAGACCGAGCGCGGGCGGGCACAACTCTACCGCAGATCCCGCATGCTGATTTGCCTCCTTTTCATATCATCTAATCTTATAAATGCGAAAGTATGTGTGTTTGTTTATTAGTCCTTCACGCTGCAACAGCTGGACAGATTGGATGGAATTTGAAAATTGAAATGGAGGTTTATACCCTGGATTAACACATAGGCTATTATAATCCCGTTTTTTTTTATAAATCCGTTTAGGAGGAACGATGTTTGTCTGGTAGCTAAATCCCTATTTTATTAGGGTTCCGTACCCAAAGGGTAAAAACGGGACCCTATTAGAATTTTACTTCTAAGCACTGGAGTTAAGTTCTTTAATCGCTCTCTCCCCTGTCGCGAAGTTCATATTACCTACCAGTAGGCATTTTGGGCTGTTTGACTTGTATACTCGTAGCACTCATGCCAATTAGCAATGTGCAAATCTTAAGTGTAACACTTTAAGCAGTAGCTTTAACCCTCTTACTTATAAACGTGGACTAACCTTGGAGTAGCTATGGCATGTTTTGTCCTTATCCGTCGAATTCAACAGTCACAACGACAGGTAAGGACAAAACATGGCATAACTACTCCAAGGTTATTCCACGTTTATAAGTAAGGGGGTAAAAGTATACCCAAAAGATAACGGGCTGTATTAATTTTACCAAACGATGTTAAATGTAATCAAAATGTTAATCGACTGTTAGTTCATTTTGACAGCTGTTAACACTCTAATCGCCTGATAAGTGGTTGGCGAAATTCGACATAAATATTTTATTTTATTTTAGAGGAGGCAAACAAGTGAGCGGGTCACCTGACCTGAAGTGATCACCATCGCCCTGCTGCGTTGCCTATTCAGTCTTATTTATTTATTAAAAAGATACACTAATAGTACCTATTTACACAATTACTTTATTACTTTTTATTACTTTTACTTACTTATTTACCCCTCGAATTTCTGTTTGTATTGCTGTTTACAAATATACGCCACTTTGTTGGAAAATTAATGAGCTGTAATGTCTACGTTTTTTATTTTTCTAGAAAGCATACGAGTTATTTACAAAAACAAAAAAAATGCCACTTTATCCTCTCTCTTGCTGCGAGCTTGCAGCCCTAGGCTAGGGACTTTTATTATGTTATAACTGGGAGTCACCTATGCCACAACAAGATATTACCCGACCACAAGTTTTGCATTTATTTTTGAAAGATACAAAAGATAGAAAAAGCATTTATTCAGCGAAACACATACAGCAAGTGCAAACAGTAAGTAGGTACAAAAGATGATAAAACAGAAAAAAACAATGGTGATTTTTACTTCTTGGATGGGTTAAATTATATGCAGTGCAACGTGGCCCAACACTGCGAGCGCCGCGCCGCGCCACACTTGTAGCACAGGAGCTCGCAGGCTTTATAACCAACTCTATATTAGAGAATAAGTCCTTTTAGTACGTCGTCAGTATCTTTCCATACTACAGTGATAAGCATTTAGGAAGTCAATTCTGAAAGCTCCCAAGGAATTCATAACTAGATTTTTTTGCGTTTGACGAGTGAATAAATAAGTCTGTGACGTTTTTGGTTAAATTTAATTTGTTAGGTACTATTTAATGTAAATGTGATCTTCTACACTCGCGAGCAAAACAATTGCATCACTTTGCATTTTGCCATGTCCAGTCCACCCATTATCTTTATAAACCGGCTTTTGTTTTTGAAATATTTAAATGATTTTCATGTAATTTAAGCTTTACAACATAAGCGTTATATGGATATGACTATGACCAGCGGGCCTAGTACCTACAGCTGCGTCTATATCGCGTGTCAAATGTGGATACAGCATCCGTCACTCTCGTACTTATATTACGTGTCAGAAGGTGACGGATGCCTTATGCAAACTTTGTCACGCGATAATCGCAGCCATATTAGAGCCCCAGGATTATAAATTGTACAGAAATGACAGCTGTCAGGATTGTCTTCCTCACGGCTTATTATTCTTCCTAACCGGTATAGTTATTTGTTATTCTTACCCTCAACTTGTTAGATTTGTTTTTTTTTTTTCATTGTTAGTTTTATAATATCAATTTTAGACTTTATTAATAAGTTATTCAGCAACACAGGATCACTAAACATGTACTTATAAGAGTTCAAGACAATTATTAAACAACAATAGGATGACGGATCTTACTCCACCGTGATACAGTTTACAACTAGTACGGGAGTAAGGAACATTATTACACTCTTTTTATATATAATACACAATGATAAGTAAAGTTTCAAGCAATGTTATAATTATGTTATACATGTCCCTGTATGTAATAATATTAAAAATATTAAAAATATTAAAAATATTATTATTACTGCAATATTATAAATGCGAAAGTAACTCTGTTTATTTGTTTGTTACGTTCTCACAGTTGAACTGCTACTGAACCGCTTTTAATGAAACTTGGAGACAGCTTGAACCCAGGGGAAGGACGATAGGATACATTTAATTTAGGAAAATAGGGAATGGGACATGATTTCTTCACGGCTGGAGTCGTGGGCAACAACGAAAAGAAGGACTAAATAGGTAGCATAGGATAACACCGCTTAAAGTAAAGGCCTTTTAAAGAAAAAAAAATATATGTCATTAAACTTTTTACTTTTTACTTCATCGATACTTGTTGAGATGTGATGAAGAATAGATTTAAAGTTTTTCTATTTTCCCTCTTTATAATAACACACAATAGTCAGAATATGCAATACGCTCCGTCCTTATCTATCATTGTGACATTTCCATTTGGCAGAAAGTGACAACGCATACTTTATCTAAAATATGTTATGAATAAGGGGATAATGCTGTAAGAATTACTTATACAAAATAATAAACCTTACCCGAAAATTGTAAAATGGTCATTCCAATCAACAACCAATTCCCACGTGCCACCATTTTCAAATAAATATTTATCACAAATTATAAATATTACGAAAATATTGGCTAACTCTTAAACATCACAGTTATTTCCCTTCTACTATTCCTATCTCTTTTCATAAATTATTATTTGATATCACAGATAAAATAAAACTATTGCGAGTGGTTTATTTTTCCCGCGTTTTCATCGCTGCGCCGGCGCAGGGTGCGAGTCTGACGTGTGGCGCGTGCGTTTTCCGCGCGGATACTGGCTGGCTGGTGGACGGCGAAAGTGATGGCTGAACAGTGTTGACCCTCGCCTGCCGGCTTCCTCTTGCTCGGCGATTAAAAACAATACGTGTTCGATCCAAAATTATGCCTTTAACGAGAACCTTTTAAAAGTGTATATGTGATGTGTATGACGATGCGTTTAACGTAGTTGGTAGTGACCCAGCCTACGAAGCTAGCGGTCCCGGGTTTGATTCCCGGTATGGGCAAATATTTGTGTGATGAACGCGTGTAGTTTTTCATGAGTATTCAGAGGTTTTCTATATATTTAAGTATGTGTTTCTCTATTTAGTACAAACCTAGAGGTTAGTTTGGGACTAGGTCAAATTTATGTGAGATTGTCCCCTGATATTTATTTATTCTCTTGCATGTAATTGTGTACAGTTTACAAAAACGTTTATAATAAATTAAATAATATTTTTTATTTGTCACGAACTATTACAATGTTATTATAATAATGACCTAAATCATTTGCTTTTTTTTTTTTAATAACTTATCTAGAATATGATTGAGACGCAGATAATGCGAAAACAACTTACTTGACTTAGCAATTGTTTATGCTTAGTCTTATCACTACAATTAAACCTAGTTTTAGAGAGCGGCCTTATAGAGAGTACCTACGGCCCGGCCCTGATGCCTAATTGAGAATGCACGCGCTAAAATGTGTTTTGTACGCTCTGACGGGACTACTTAAACTCGCCGGTTTATATAAGCTGCGCCGCGTTCACTCGTTCACTCGTTCGACCGACCGAACGCCGTTTTTATTACAATAACACCCCTGCTGAGAGCTCCCTCACATCACATCACATCGTCTCATTACCGCCTGCGCAGCGTTGACGCCGCCTTCGAGCAGAACTCGGCGTACGACTTTCGATGAAATGAAAATCGATAAAATGATGCCACTCAGAAAAACAATATTTTTATACAATAATCCAACTTACGTGACAATAATTGTAATGGCGGACGACTTAAAAACAATACAATAAGATGTCAAAAGCAATATTGTTTATCGAGTAGAATAGAGCCCAAAAAAACTGACTGAATTTGGAAAATACGTAAACTAAGCTCTAGGTTTGTACTTGTATCATGGATAACAAGATAATAATATACATAAAAAACATCCAAGACTCAAGAAAAAACACTCGCGCTCATAACTCAAATATTTGCCTATACCGGGAATCGAACCCAGGCCAGAACCAATTAGGCTAAACGCCTCGTCAAGCTTTATTCTACATTTTATAATTACTTATTTGATGAAAATGATAATTAGTAATAACAGTGGCCCTAGACAAGGTGCACTGCAAAAACGTTGTCGTTATCGATAATTTATAGGATTGACGTAAACTGCCGAGCGATCGCTTCGTGCGCTATTCCATATATTTTGACAGTTTTCGACAATCGTTAACGTAAGCGGTAAGCATCTTGTCTGTCCTAGGAGACTGGGCCCGTGTTATGTTCGGCTGTATCGCGGTGGATAAAGTACCCGTCACTATCACCCTTACATATTAGTCAGAAAGTGACAGATGTTTTGTCTTATCCAGGTTTATCCAAACCGTTAAACACGACCATCATTGGTCCGCTGGTTTGTCTATTCGACAAAAAAGGAATTAATCATAGTTTTAAGTTTGAAAGTAATATCTTATTAAAAGGGTCTTGCATTCTCCAACAATTCAAAATGAAACAATTGCGGCATGAACTATAAACACGCTACGAGATTAGTAATAAAAAGTTACAAATCTGTTGGACTGTAAGTAATGTTACGAATATTTTTTTGCAATCATAAGTCTAGGCTCTAGATACTGGGCTGACGTCACAAAAGTCCTCATTTCAAGTCCGGTTTTGTTCACAAAAGTTCCCCGAATGCTCACGGCTTTTTTTTCCTCGATCGAGGTCCGTGAAAGTTCTCCGCGTACCCTGATTACGATAGGAACAGACTTGTCTTAAATTGTCCATTACTTAACCAAGTAATTAAACTGACCAGTTTCGTCCACCATTCGAATTTATGTGTAGGTATACTCTGAACATTAAAAACACGCAAACATGCAATTTCATTTCCCTGTTTTTGAATCCATTCAACAAACAGAAGTCATTCAAAGACGATTTTAAGCAATAGGCTTACTCACCTTCAACTGTCACATTTTTTTACTATAACTTGTTCAACAAGGTTATTGGTATTTTTGTTTATACAAAAGAAACCAGCGCATCCTAAGCTTGCGAAATACGCACTAAAAAATAAAAGTTGATATATAAAGTTAGTCGAGGTTGTTCCTTAAATTGTTTTTTTTTTTAATAAAAACTGGATAAAATATTTCAAGGTGAAACTTAATTAAAGAAAGGGATTGAAAATGTACTAGCAGAGCTGTTGTTCATGCGGCAGTAAAATACCAGTTCACTAATGAACGATATTACACGTTAGGTTCCGTTTGCCGAACGCTTAATGACAATAATGAGTGTTGTATAACCGGTGCTTAATAGCCGCACAATAGTGGACAGTAGTTAGTGGAAGGCGTTGCAACATGGCAATCTCGGATGTGCGACGTTCTTGGCGGTGCCGCGGCCGCCACACGTGTGGCGCAACCAGCCAGTCGAGGCTGGTCGTGGCATACACGGCAAGGCCAGGCCCACATAAAAAATGAGATTTTTTTTAAACATTTGTCATGGACACCAATCACCTGAATTATTATTATTATTAGAATAGGGATAGCTACCCAGAGAGGTTGATAGCTTGGTTTCCTTTCTATTTACGTTAAAGTTTCAATTTTTTCATGATTTTTTTTATTATACAGGGTGTTAGGCAGAAGGTTGGATAAACTTCAGAGACTAATCTGTAGGTCATACTCATCAACTTTTATTATGGGATCAACATCAAAATCGCGAAAAAAAAAACATCTGTTCTATACAAACTTCGAGAGCTAAACAGCCGAAATGTATGGAACAGCTTTTTTTTTTCGCGATTTGTATGTTGGTCCTATAGTAAATGTTGATGAATATGACCTACAGAGTTAGTCCCTGAAGTTCGTTCAACATTCTGCCTAACACCCTGTATAAATGGATATAAAAAAATATAATAAACAGCGGTCGAAATTTTTGTGCCGATGTCGTTTCAACCTTTTATTACCTTTTCTTACCATATATAGTGTTTCATTTTTAATCACCCTATAAGCAAATCGACGTCATTCGGCCCTGAAGTTCGACCTCTGCTAATAATTAATAAGTCTTCATATAAATTTGTAGAAATTTGATACCGCTAATTCTTAATTTAATAAATTAAAATCCGCTATCGTAACACGGAACAAAAACTACACTGACTTCCTGAATAAATGTCTTTTAACTTTTTATCTTTTTTTTTACAACAAGGAACTTTTAGTAACTACCTGCATAAATTAGCTCCCGATGGTCCGAGCTCAGCATAAACATAATCTTTTATAAAGCAAACTTATTGAAAACGAACAAGTAAATATAAGGTGAACCGCTTTACTCGCAAGGAAATTAATATTATATTTTCAAGCTTTTTTGGCCTTCGATTGTCGCTTTTCGTGATACATTGCGTCGCTGCAATAGCTCGGCTGAAAAAGTTTAAACAACCCGTCATGTAGGTATATTTATTATAACTTCAAACCATACAAAAAAAACATTTACTTACTAAACTTATGAATATGTGTAGCTACGGCAAATCAATATATATATGATTGGAATTATTAGTGGATTCCGGCTCCATCTTCGCATTCGAATGCTCTGAGGGGCTAGACAAGATGCATTACGCTAACCAGCGTTTCTATTCGTTTCGTTTGTAAACCAATCGCGTCACTGGTAGATCACGTGACTTTTCGTATCACGTCATCTACAAGTGACGCGATTGGTTTAAAAACGTAACGAATAGAAACGCTAGCTAGCGTAATGCATCTTGTCTAGCCCCTCTGATGTGTCTTCTCGTTCCCCTTACCCTGCACTGATGGAAACTGCTCTTATTACTGAAATTTGCAGTCCTTTACTTTAAGCCAGTAGATTATTTGTGAATATGATTTTTGCCATTTTTCATTTAATTTCGAGGCGGTTTTTTTTAAAAAGCTGTTATATTAAATTCCAAGGGCTCCATCACATATTGTATTGGTACAAACATGCAGGCTATTGAACAATTAAACTGAGCCTTTACTCGTTTAAAAGCAATACCTAATACTTGGCAGCAAGAAACTTCTTGCACAATCTTGAAAACACGTCGTACAGTTAAGGAAAATTTACTGACACTTAACAATTAAATTTATTTATAAAGCTACAAGTAACAATTTTACAGGTTTAAACTGGCAACACTGCTCAAATGGCTGGTCGTCATTGGTCGAGGTTGTGTCAAATCGAAACTTGTAACCTGTAAATTGTAATTTGTAGTTTTATAAAACACGCCCCAGAGGTTGAAACTAAAAGCCATATATTTTTTCTTGTTTATTTTGAATTCCAATTACTTGTATTGTCTGAAACGCTTTTGATTTAGTTCTAAAATGTACTTCTGGAGTGTTTTTTGTTTCTGCCACGGGCGAAGGGCGATTCGGAGTTGGTGGCGAAGAAGAAGGGTCCCGACGTTCTGAAAGCGCACAAGGTAAAGTGATTAGAACATTTGATTAAGTTTCATATATTTGAGCATTCACACACACACACGCAGCACTCTCACACAGACACACGCACATACACACACGCACGCATGCACGCGCACACGCACATCTGTTATTTATAGTAATATCACGCCATTGTTAAAGAAGAGCGGGGTCTCCTGGCACTGGATGATAATTCTGTTACCACATTTTGCACAAACAGGCAAAGATACCAGAAGACCAGTGTATATTAGTGACTGGTTGCAAGCCCATCGCCTAACAATACAACAAGCCCTTATTCCCTTAGTGCCTCTTACGCCTTCCACGGGAAGACATGGAGCGGCACTAAACCGGCAACAACAACTTTACCATGATAAGTACCTACTTTAAGTACCAGTCTCAGATAAACCAGCGGACAGACGGACATGGCGAAACCTTAAGCTTTGCCATCCAACATTAGTCATTTTAACAATAGTCTCAAATGAACGGAACTCGTTAAAAAATAAGCGACAAAAATAGATTTATCGTCACGATAAAGTTTAGAGCCACTGAATATAATTACGAGTAGGTATCTAGTTTTATCTTAAAATATAGATTTATCTAAGACTATATTTATTTTGACTCTTATTGTATCCTCTAGGACACTTTATCTGAGATACGTGTGTGTTGGTTATTACTTTAAGAATTTGTGACAGATTAAAATAATTAAAAACAAAATTAATAATTTTATGTGACTTTTTGCCCTCAAATTAAGCTCGGCGCAAACGGGTCATTCATGTCATCTATATATATAAAACGCAAAACTTATATATCAACGCACAGCCGAAACCACTGTACTTACCTAGAAACTTGAAATTTGGTACAGGGGTTCCTTTCATGATGTAAGTGAGCACTAAGAAAGGATTTTCCGAAAATCGACCCCCAACGGGAAGAAGTAGGGGGAGTAGCGAGAAACTAATTCTACGCGTACGAAGTCGCGGGCGTCCTCTAGTTATTCATATTGTATGCGTAGGCCACTCCTCTCTTTCAAAGTTTGTGAACCTCCGAAAGCATCCGTCGCTCTCGCACTAACATACTGGTCAGAAAGTGACAGGTGCGTTATCCACGTTTATCCACATCGATAAACACGACCATAATATTTAGGCCCTCTGATTGTGTCTCTATTGTCGGTAACCTATCATTTTATAGAATTTTCACTTCATCAATTGTACCATCTCATCGAAAGCTATTTTCTGCTGAAACCAAGACTTTTACAGGATGTCTGAAACATTAATTACGAAGGTTAGGTTAGGTAAGTTTAAATTTGTCGCTACCAAAAAAATTGCTCATGCGGCGAGAAATGCCTTTTAGGCTTGTGTCGGTCAGGAACTAAGAACTAAAAGGAATGAATTCCCGTCACAGACCGAAAGGAACTAGTTCTTCGTAAACGATCTTAATCGGTCTTCGGTCCTTTAGGTCAGTAGCAATTTGTTGAACGTATCAGCGAAACAGAGCGAACGAGTAAACGCACGGCATGGCCCTCGATGTGAACGAGACAAATAGTACCTATATTTTTAAACTCATTCCCAGATCTCACAATTTGCTCCGGACCTAAAGGACCTAAAGGAACTAAAAGACCGAACTAATAGTTCCTTTGATAGATTGACCGAGATCGGAGCGCCTTTAAAGACCGAGCAGGCACAACTCTACATCGATGAAATGAAAATCCTGCGTAATGATACTTCGTTGAAAGGTGTTTTGATAACATAATAGGTTACGGAAACACGAGCTCCAGGAAGCGGGGTCAAATTAAAGAGGAAGCGGTCGGCGAGAGAAAGTGCAGCTGCACATGACATTATGCAGGTGGACACTTAGAAACAATGCACGTGGAATCCTTTTGTATACAGCCTGTAATTATTGTCACTGAAGAACACACTGCCGCAAATGGATGAGAGTCATCAACAAATCTAATCCAATATTTCTGGATAGTGATGGAAAAATATCAAATACCTCTAAAAAACTGATTATTAATATCATCCATTAAAAAAAAAACAAATTTGAATTGCCCTTCTCTATTCTCGGATAAATTGAGTGGAGTTCTTGTTTTTCATTCCTTTTTTAAAGAAACATACCTATAGGCTTATAATTTAAACCGTGTAGAAAGTAGCGTTATTAATGTTATTATTAATCCTGCTACGTATTGATCGTATTCATTTTGTCAATATGTGAAAGCGCACCTTATTAAGATATACTTACATTAAGACTTAATTTGCTACAGTCCAAAATCACTATGAACCATGTCGAAATACCGAAATGCCTAATATTTTTTCTAAAATTACCGGAGTTTTAATATGACAAGAATCTATGACCTTTATCTCAAAACGCCTTAAATCCAAAATTACCTTATCCCAAAACGCCCGCTATTACCCTTAACGCTTAGTGCTTCCATATCCCGTCAATATTTATCTATTTGTCATTTTTAACCCCCGACGCAAAAAGAGGGGTGTTATAAGTTTGATCGCTATGTGTGTCTGTGGCACCGTAGCTCTTTTACGGGTGAATCGATTTGAATGTGTTTTTTTTAATTTGAAAGCAGGTTTTCTAGCGGTGGTTCTTAGCTAGGTTCCATGAAAATTGGCTGGGCCGTTTAAAGAGATATCAGCTCTAACAGAACGGGTCACCATATTTTGCCTTTCAGGTGATTAAGATTTAAATAATGCTAACTGCCGCACTCAGGGACGTCAGTTTAATTTAATGCTTCATTAAAGTTGCTGCTGTCACTTTCTTTGCTACAGCAATAGAATAATACAACTCGTCACTAAACAAGCATTAAACTTAATTGACGTCTCTGAGTGCGGCAGTCAGATTCAGTCGTATCAGTATTTAGGATTTTTGGGAATAACACATTTCTGGTCAAAGTCAAGTCGATTTTAAATTTAGGTGTTAGTGCAATTAAAAATTAATACATGATGAAATTCGTTCGTAATCGAATCTACTCAAAAAAATACTAATTTACGAACTGTTAGTAAATAGGTTTCATAGTTACTCTTGCGGCATATATTCTCCGTACAGGACCTCTTCGTCGGAAGACACGGGCTCACACCAGCCGATCATGTACGTGATCCAGGAGTAGCATCTAGTCGCGTAGAACCCGACGTCGGTCGTTATGGACTCCGCGTAGTACGCCGGGGCTCTCGCGTGGTCGCACCCTGATTTCGCTGGAATTTACATATAAAATAAATTAGAACAATATTTTTTGCCACATCTTTGCTTGGCATTGATATGTTCTACGGGTGCCTAATATTCTATCGAAACACCTTTCAATGAACGTAGGTATTATCGCACCGCGATTAGAATACACTTCGGAAGTACCGTTAGCACAAAAGTACATATAATGAATAAATATAATTAACTGTAATTCAATTTATGATTTCTTCATAGTTTAACTGCAGACACTTACAAATAAAAGATTTACGAAGAATGCTTCATCATAATCATTCAGTACGTATAACAACTACACCTATTCTTGGTAAATGCTGTGTCATTTGTTTCATAGAAAAATATTAAAGTCATAAAAGTATGACAAATCAATGTCATTATTTTTCACATAATTTTCATGTTACCGAATCGCTGTACCTGTCGAAAATAAATTTGTATAGTATACAATATGAAGGTAAAGTATTAAACGGTCGGTGCCGAGAAATCATCTTCAATGTATTAATATACCATATATATATATACATTACGCAGAATTTTAATTTCATCGAATGGCATTTCTCGCTGCATGAGTTAATCTATAGGGTCCCGTACCCGAAGGGAGCCCAAGGGAACCCTATTAACATGCCTACGCTGTCCATCCGTCCGTCCGCCTTACTTTAAAGAGCTCTATCTTTTGAACCGTAATAGGTACCTACCTATATAACGGGTTAAAAAAAATTGATATTTTAAGATGTACTAACAAATAAAAAAAGGAAAGTGAAATAATAAAGGGGGTATAGGAAAAAAGAAAGAAAAGAGTACCTATCTGAGTTAAACCGCGGACAGACGGACATGGTAAAACTAGTAGGGTTCCTTGTTGACTACGGAACCCTAAAAACACAAGGTTAAATAATGCGCAAATTAGTATTTAAAAAATAGATGGTCTAGTTTGACCTCGGCCTGATTTTTTTTTAGGCGGCCTTAGGAAATTTATATTATTAAGTATACGTCCAAGTTATAAATTCCACCTTGATAAAATAACCAGTATTTCTTTAGAAGTTATTTGAATTTGTTCGAGGTAGTAGAATCATATGACGGTTATAATCATGAATACTCATAAATGTCGTAATTTTCTTTCGATACCATGTTTACATTGATTCGCACTTGACCGGTTTGGTCAAGTGCGAATCGGACTCGAGCACCAAGAGTTCCGCCCCTAGATCTTATTTTTATAAAATAATAGCTTCTTCCCGCGACTTCGTCCGCGTAGAGTTCAGTTATGATTTTTCCCTCGGGAACTTTTTAATTTTCCGGGATAAAAGTAGCCTATGTGTTAATGAAGGGTATAATCCATCTCCACTTTAAATCCGTCCAGCCGTTGCAGCGTGAAAGAGTAACACACACACAGTGAGTCAAACTCGTACTTTACCAGTTTTGTATAACAAGTATATTGTATCGATGTTGTTTAATTTAATTTAAGTTGTATTTGTATTATGTCTCACTCTGGTGTTTCGAGGGATAGCAGCCAGGCTGCGACATGCCTCCGTTGGCGTAGAAGTCGGAGGTGCCACAGGCCTCCAGCTTGCCCTTCTCCAGGGCGTTGGTGTGCAGCACGTCCACCCGCCGCGCGTCGCCGGCGTCCAGCTTCCTCCGGTTGTCCTGGCTCACAAACAAGGGCATCGCTGGGTCCAGGCCTGCAGCAAAAAAAAACAAATTCCAAATATTTATCCAGTAAACTTACCTGCGGCCTAGTATGGCTGTGTCTATTATATCGCGTGTCAAATGTGGATAAAGCATCCGTCACTCTCGTACTTATTTACGTGCCAGAAGGTGACGGATGCCTTATCCATACTATGTCACGCGATAAACGCAGCCATATTAGGCCCCCTGCTCTCTGGACGGTGTATCTTGAGGTTCCTGTACATACACCCTCGTCATACAGCTCGCGTAGTGTCACTGTGGGCACCTGAGCCCCCCTGTTAAAAAGTCCTGTTTCTAACTCTTTGATGATGGTAAACGACCTTGCAGCAGAACTGCTGGCTGGGTGTAATCATCAGGACGGAACGGTATTCAAAATATTTATTCAGTAAATTGGCCACATGAGAGCTGCGCCAGCGCTTCGAAAAAGACCATCATTGCGGAGAAGCGTCAACGTTAACTCTTATTTACTTACTTGACGTAGTGGCGCGGCCGAGTTAAATACGATAACATGTGAAAGGCAATATGGTTTTACCCAGTAGAACAGAGGCCCAGATTAGTAGTTTCAGTATAATTTAGCATTCTGCTCGCGATAACGCATCTAAAAATAAAATATCATTGATTTGTCCAGGGAAGACAAGACAACTAAAGAACAATACCCGAAATCCTTTCCAGCTGTCCGCTGGTGATGTAGCTGCCCATGAAGCCAGCGGTCTGGCCCCCGAGGCTGAACCCGATGACGTGGAAGCGGGGCAGCGCGAAGCCGTGGTGCTGCACGAGCCGGTCCACGAGCTGCGCGGCGCACTGGCCCACCAGCTCGGTGTTGCGGGCCGCCTGCAGGTAGCACGGCTCGCGGGCGATCGGGTTGTAGTCCACGGAGATTATGTTGTAGTCGCAACACTTCATATACGCTGGAAAGTAAAAAAAACGGTGAGCTCACTTTCCGATTGTATTTTATCAGGTATCCTGCCTTTTGGCCGAAATGTTTTTGGAAAAATGTATCGTTTCCCAACCTTTTCATTTGCCAACCCTTTTATTCTGACCATCGTGTAGACCCTAGGTGTAGGTTAGGTTAGGTTAGTTTCTGTAAAAATCCTAAAATATTAAAAGTTACAGAAAAAAAAGCGGAATAGCAAATGAAACGGTTGGGAAACGTTACATTTTGTCAATCATATTTCGGCCAAAAGGCAGAGAACCATTTTATCAATATTTATGAATGCTTAATTATAACCAAAACAGAGACCGACCATTGCCAGTTTATGTAAAGTTTAGAATTTAAAAAATAAGGTAATCTTTCAAATTGATTGAGTGGTTCCTCTCTGTCTAGTCGTGAACGTCGTCTGTTGCAACGCCCTCTGGTGGATGGAGGCTGAAACTCCGGCCATTACAGTGGTTTTTCGTTAAAATAAATAATCGGAGGTCTCAGGAAAACAATAAAACCAAGTTTCTCGACTAATTCGGAAACCTCAGTCCGAAACCTATTTTCGCAAACTTCAAAAGAAGAGGAGATTCTCAACACGTCTTTTTTGTATATGTAATTCGATTTCTCCGCCGATCTTGAATCGATTTCAATTAATGATTCTTTTTTCATTAGTAGGGTTTATCTCAGGGATGGTCCCATCTGCTCGAAGTCATAATTTAGTAGGTACTGCTTTTTAATCAAACATTTATATCTTGTTTTTATTTGCAACACAATATTTTGACGCTTAGTGTGGATTATCATCTTTACGATGAAACAAAAACATTTTCATATTGTATAGAAACCGGTTTCGTTTTTCTATTATCGTCGAGATAGACAGAGCGCAACTAACCACAAGACAACTTTGTAAACAAGTGAAAGATAAGACGCCGTGATGAGTTGAGATGTTATAATCATAAACATGCAAATGTAATTACGTCCCTACAAAACTTTCACCTCGCGGATGGGTTTTCCTCCGGTTATACAATGTTTTCTCTGGTTAGATGTAGACAAAGTTACTCTTCAAAGAAGAACTAAGTACATGATTTTACGTCTTTTGAGATGCAATTATGTAAACCATCGTCATAGGTGTCGATGACGTTTTTGATTTAACCACTTACGCCACAGAAGAGGATACTGTGTTTATTATTACTAAGCAAAGAAATGATTGATTGAGTTTAATTAAGCTTTTAGTCGTGGTAGAGCCTTGTACAAGGTCTATCCGGATGGCTACCACCGTTATGCTTTAACCTACCGCCAAACATCAGTGTTCGCACTGTCGTGTTCCGGTGTAGAAAAAGCCAACCAGTGAAATTAATAACAAGCCATTCCACCTGTGTGCTCGGTCGCCTTCTCTTCACTAAAAGAGGCTGTAGCACAACTTTTAATCATTTTGCTCTAAAATGCTCTCTATCTCACAATTAAGGGATGAAAAGGTACCTTAAAAATGGCTGTGACGTACAGAAAGATAGATACCGTAAACTTGGGTTACTTTAGCCGCTATCTAGCCCTAGAGGGGTAATATGGCCCACCCCAAAAACTATGTTTAATATTTAATTATTCTATTAAATGTTGCATCAGGATTAAGCCATATATATTTACAGTTACCAAAATATTTAAGCAATTGAAGATGATTACAAGTAACATAACTATAGTTTTAAGGGTGGACAATATAACTCCCTAGGGCTAAAGTAACCCGAGTTTACGGTACTGAAATTTAAAGGGTCTGAGATTGACCACCGACGCCTTCAAAGCTATCACTGCAAAACCGCTTAACGAACAAATTGAATAAGGTGCGAAATACACGAGTCAGTACAGAGTTCACGTATGCTTACCCTGCTGTATTATTTCCATACTCGTTTTAAACCCCCTACGCAAAAATAGGGGTGTTTTAATTTTGAACGTTTTGAAAGCAAAATTACTTTAACAAAGTTAACTTAATCAGGATGGTTCTAACCCATTATAGGCTGAATTGTTTGATGAAATAGATACATTGATTTTGAATTTTAATGTATAGAGCAATAAAGCACAAATTCTAACTACGACATACGGTGCAAAACGGCACCGCTAGCCTATAATGGGTCTAGATTTCATGAAAATCGGTTAAGCCGTTTAAGAGATATCGTGTCTGAAAGTAGCTGGTTGCCGTTATGTCGGGAGTTCTTATCTACTAAACTAGCTTCTGCCCGCGTCTTCGTCCGCGTAGAATTTATAATTTTGCCATCCCACGAGAAGAGTGATTTATTTCGGGATTCAAGTTAGCCTAATATGTGTTAATCCAATTTATAAGCAAACTCTATTCCAAATTGTATCCAACCAGAGCCCCTAGACAAGATGCATAATGCCAACTAGCGTTTCTATTCGTTTCGTTTTTAAAGCAATCGCTTCACTGCTCGATCACGTGACTTTTCGTATCACGTCATCTACAAGTGGCGCGATTGGTTTAAAAACGAAACGAATAGAAACGCTAGTTAGCGTAATGCATCTTGCCTAGGGCCTCAGGTGGTTGTAGGTTTACGTACCCGGGCGTATTTCCGTGTTGGGCGAGAAGTCCTTGTGCCCCGTGTACCCGTGGATGAGGACCTTGACGGGCGCGTCCGGGACCCACGGCGCCGACTCGATGGACTCGGGCTCCATGGCCAGCAGTTGGTGGGGGTTGTCTTGGTTTGCCCTGTATAAAATTAGGCAAGAGTGTATTAATAGCAGTTGTAAAAAAAATGCCTTAGTGTAAATTAACTCCTTTTTAGTCCAGTCTCATTTCGGCGTAGCGTCACTAATCTGTGAGGCTAGACAAGTTATTTAACGCTAACGTAAACTACTTTCCAAAACTGACCAAATGTAAGTACGGAATTGACGTAGGCGCTCGACCCGACCGTCAGACGGCTTAGGTCAATCCTATACATTTTTGATAACGTCGAATGCATCTTGTCTAAGGCCTCAGAGGCCTTATGTCGACCACGCCCACCACGTTAGCCCTACAATTCGTACCCTCACTTTCTTAAATCTTTTCTTTCACATGTCTCATGGTCTATAAACCAGTTTTTGATTTTGTTACATACTCCCAAACGTCTTCACCAACCCTGACATTTTCTATAAGAGTAATCTAATTAGTGAATGTAATGATTACCTCGTGTACAGCCAAAAGGTGATATTTTCATTCGGGCACTCCATCGGAGGGGACACGCAGCCTTGTTGAGCGGAAGCGTACAAAGTTATAACTAAACAAAGGAAATATGTCATAAAATATATCTCTTGTTTGTAAACAAGAGATAACAATCAAAAATAGGTATATAGAGGAAAACTTATCATTAACACAAGTGTAAGAACCATGGAACCCGCTTTACTATTCTACAGTTCTCTAACTTGAGCGCTAGGCGTCGTTGGGATAGGTTCCCTATTTGGATCGCATATTTTTTTACGCATAACGTATCTTTACGCATAAAATCTTTTGACCTAAAACGGTTTTTACAATAGAAATGGTTTTATTTTAATTATTATAAAAAACTAACTTAACGTAATCTACAGCACAATAGACGTTTATTAAATTCTGAAATATCAACCTAAAGAGTGTTATGCGAAAAGATATATTATGCGTAAAAAGTTTATGCGTTTCAAAGGGATCCCGTTGGGATCTTGCGCGAATGGCCATGTGGTTTGCATAAATAAATGTCTATGCTGCCCCGCTAAGCCAATAAGTAAACTTCCGAATCGATTGCCAAAGTAGATTCAATTCTCTCCTGTTAGTAATTTAGATATGATTGCTACAACAGGAGTTTTATTTGAGATGCTGCTATTGCCGAGGGCAGTATGGTGCTAGAGATTGTCAGGTTCACCGAGGGAAGCCAAAACCAAGCAAGGAGCCACGAGCACTGCACCCCGCAACTAGTGGTAGAGTTGTAGAGCAGAGGCCCTTACCAAGATGCACTACGCTAACTAGCGTTTCTATTTGTTTCATTTTTAAACCAATTGCGTCACTGGTAGATCACTGATACGAAAAGTCACAATCTACCTATGACGCGATTGGTTTCAAAACGAAACGAATAGAAACGCTAGTTGGCGTAATGCATCTAGACAAGGGCTTCTGGAGTACGCCTCACAGTGGTTCAGATTACCGACATATTTAAATCCCTATCACTGCCTTTTTCTTTTTAGAAGCTATTTTTTCCGGACAAAATTAAAAAATAAACTTAGGAAAGTAGTTAGTGGTTGGAATGTTGCGCCGGGATCTCCATTGTTCTTAATGTAGACTTAAGAACAACCGGTTTGGTTGTTAGATTTCTATAAACAGTTGGGAACTGTGCAAAAAAAGTTACATTCATAAACTGAACAAAAGCTTGTCCTAAAAATGAAATGTTCGACAGAAAGTTATGTAGAGCGGAGTCAATGAAGTTCCGTTTGCAAAAATTGCGAACCGCATTCTGACTTCTGATATATGTTGTACTTATAGATCCCAAATATCCAATCAACAGACGTCGCCATAGCTGTCATTTGTTTTCAGTACTCACGAAAAAATCTTTACCGTTTTGGGCGGTGGTGGGGGGGGCTGAATGACAAAGGACCGTGCGCGCGCGCGGCAACATGGCTTTTATAAAGTCGAGGGTCTCAGGTAGAGCCTGCTCTACGGAGGGTTTCCTCAAAGACAAGCATAATGATTATTAAACTAAGCTCAAATGCTTAGGTTATGTATCGAACGTAAATGAATACATACATAAATTTGTTAAATATTCTAGCCATGAAAAGATGTAAAACATGCCTGCAAAGCTATAGTTTTGCAGGCGGTTGAACTATCACTGTTTAGAGCCAGTCAAAATTAATTGAAAAATACTCTTTTTAAATACCTCGTGCAGGGTACTATCTCATAATTAAAATGGTAATTGATTAGCTGTTCTTGTCAGCTTGATGTCACACGGAAAGCGTTACCGATAAGACGAGTCGTTCTAGTGACTGTTACGACTGCGCGGCTCGACGCTGTCGCCATTCATTATATGGTTTTGACTAATATCGGCAAATAGGACAAAGGAAATAACTATGGGAAAAAATAATCTTAGTGTTTTTATTTCAACTGGGATCGAAGGGAATAAATATTGTGAGAAGCACAGACAGGAAACATTGAAGTTACATCTCCTAGCAAAGAAGACTGGCATTTACGATTTTTCGAGTAGATTCAATATAGTGTAAGGAAATAAACATTTTGGGTATATTTTTAGTAATACTAACCATTATACTCTATCTATTGTTTATTTATTTATTAGATACCGTAATATTGTATTATTTGACTGCATCCAATCTTCCGTATTTTCAGTATGTTTTTTATCCTACTCTTAAAAATGGTGTCTGTCAAGGCTGTACTTCCAACCGCGATAATAATTATGATTTTTAAATTGAACAGAAACGTCTGTTTACGAAATTATAAACTATATTAAAGGAGATGTAGGTTCGAATCCTGCCTAAGACCGACGAAATATTTTCGCTTTAATATAGTTCGTATCATAATATTTAAAGTTCAAAATACTTTTATAAATAGGTCATAAAACACAATGGTCATAGAATACAATATAATGGTTTTATTTCTAACATTTCAGGGTTTGTTAAAAGGCCTATGTAAGGTTAGGTTGGGTTTGTTTTATAACAATCATGAAAAGTTTACGGGTTCAGAAAAAAAACTATTATATAAAATGACCATTATGTATTATGACTCATTATGGAAATGGAATTTTATACATGATGATACGTATCGCGAATCATTAAAAACTGTGTAAAAATAAGAAAAGCGTATAAATTCACAAATAATTGAGACTAGCCTATTTCAATTTGTTGATGGAATTTGCCCGGACTCCAACCGAGAGGGAAGGAATACTTGTACAACTCATTTTTAAAATTTGATCGTTATTGGATTGTTTCAATCAATTTTGACAGAACCAACATCAGACGCTGCGAAGTTAGTTAGTTTTTAAACAAGAAATCCTACCTCGTCCCTTTTTTTCAGTATTGTTTCTTTATGACGACGCCTTGGCCTAGTTGGTAATGACCCTGCCTACAAAGCTAGCGGTCCCGGGTTCAATTCCCGATCGGAGCAAATATCTGTGTGATGACCCCGATTATTTGTTTCTGAGTCTGGATGTTTTGTATATATTTAACTATGTATTTCTCTATATAAGTATTTATATCATGTCTAGTACCCATAGTACAAGCCTAGTTAGAACTTAATTTGGGACTCGGCCAATTGATGTGACATTGTCCCCTGATATTATTCAATTATTTATCTATTCCAGCATAGCTACCTAACGTGGCTGACATGATAAGGCTATGATCAAAGCCCGTAAAATATGGCAGAATTTAATTAAATAAAAAAATAAACTAGTCTTAGTTGACTCCATGTAGTGCGACTTTCATAACCTAACTAAAGAACGATAGGACCAAGTTTCAGCACTGTTTTGTGGATGATGTATTTGAATTTTGTTTTGTTCTACCAAAAAAAATTATTATAAAATAACTGTACTTACACAAAAAATAACTGATGACTATGACAACCATGTTATCCATAACTATTAAGATACCGATTTGTTTTTTAGTTGAAGTAACTGTAAACTGTCGCCTATATAGAAGCTGGGGACACGCCTCACTGCTGCGGAGGTGCCAAGACTTGCGAGTGCATTGCATCTGGAAAAATTTGGAACAGCAACTGTCGTAGAGTCGTTTTATAGTATAACACATGTTCACCTGAATTGACTGCAGGTAAATAGGATTGTAATTTACCTGGTATTTATAATAACTGTGAGGTTTAAAATATTTTAACAATAGACTAGGTTTTGCCCACGTCTTTGTCCGCGTGGATAGAACTTTCCAGTCAGTCCTGTGAAAGTGTGAAATGCAATGCAAACCCATTCAAGTCTAACAAAAAGCAAGCTTTAAGAACCCGATATATAGATAGTGCCTTTATACATATTAATAATTATGTAAGTAGGTATCTATTTCTAAATTCTAATTTTTTATACTAAAGTAAATGTAACTCACGATGCTAAGAGAAATGTTGGAACACTTAATCGTGTGTTTGACACACGGAGGAACAAAGAAACATACCGACGACGACGACGACGTTGACGCAGTTAACCTAATTGTATAATAAAACTAGGGGTCTCGACTCTCGGGCTCGATTCCCAGTGTGTGCAAATACCTATTTGTGTGATGAGCGCGAGTATCTGTGCCTACGTCTTGTATATACTTTATTATGTATTTAAATATGTATTTCTCGATATTGTAAGTAAGTGCACAATTGCACATAGTACAGGTCCTTATTAGAGTGCAAAAAGGAGAAAAAGTGGGATACACCTCTTTGTAGTTGACTGTACTAGCCTAGAGCTTAGTTTTGGTCTAGGTCAATTTGTGTGTGATGGTCCCCTGTCCCGCGTGCTATGTGTATTACTATTTATAGTAAATAAATTTAAAAAAGATATTAAATTCTATTTAAATTAGACTAATAAGAAATAATCTTTTTATTGTAGGTTTTAAATATCACACAATATATTTCATAAACCTATAAGCAAATATACTTTCATACTCTACCGCACTCCTGTTCCCAATTATGTAAATTATTCCAAATTAACGCGAAGAACAAGCGTGTATTAGCGCGTTATCTTCATTGCGTATGTTTTGGCATTTTACGGTTCTTATAATTACAGGCGAATCCTTATCGTGCATAGTCAAACTAGTTCCTAAATTACTATTTCTGAAACGAATACTTCTTTAGTGTCTTCTAGTGTGTCGTTAAAGTGCTGACTACGCTGAAAATAAACTATGAACCATTTGCGATCTAGGAAAAATAACCGCAAAGAAGCGTTCCGGGCACAGGTCTGTTCAAAATAATAGATTGATCAAACAAGGGATAAAAATGGGCCAAAATGAAAAAAAAAGATAAAAGATGTTTATTCAGTAAGTAGGCCGCACGGGCACGTTTACACGTCAAAAATCTACCAGCGCTTCGCATTGAGACCACTGCTGAGAAGAAACGCCGCCAGAAACTCAACAGTCAGTCGTTTTAAGAATATTGCTTATGATAATATACAATTAATTGTAACACTTAACCTAGCACTAGAAATATATAACTGCTATAGCTCTGTCCTTTACGCTCGCCGTAAAATGAACTGCATAGCCATGTCATAATAACCCCCCTGATCATGTAATGACTGTTCGTTGCCATAATAAAATAAAGATTAAAAAAAAACTCATATAATATGTATGTAGGTATGTATTGTATGTACATAAACTCTTTATTGTACAAAAATATAACTATTACAATACTTAACTTAATAAACGCACAATATTAATGATAGGTACTGGTTTTAAGATACGACTACCTATACTAAATATTAAGTCATAAAAAGCCCTTTTTAAACCTGTCCAGAATAATAGTTTTACCTTTTCCATAATAATAATTACTTTAGGAGTTATTAAAGTTTTACCTTGCTGTACACCTTGGTACCCCTTGGCTAAAAGCTGTTTGTGATTCTGAAACTTGATATCCAATCCTTAATAACAATTATGTAATTCATTGAATTACCATCATCAACGCATTCAAAATAAATTCATACTTTTTAAGCCACTAAAGCATTTTTCTCGTTTTTCGTTCAATTTTTTTTCGTTCCGAAAAATCTTTACCTTAGACTAAGGTAATGGCACTGAATGACCTCTATTTACATCGATCTGGGGGGTTATTATGACATAGCAATGCAGTTCTGTTTACGCTGAGAGAAAAGGACAGAGCTATACATATAATTGCTATAGCTTCTGTCCTTTACGCTCAACGTAAAATGAACTGCATAGCTATGTCATAATAACCCCTCTGAGCTGTCTAGTTCAAACTCTGACCATTTTGGGGTGGGTGCGAAAATTAACCGAAATTAGGTCGCTTGGAAGCTGTGCTTGGAAGAAATTCACCTGAAACTTCTTTTAGCCCATATTAAAACACGCACTGAGTTGCACGATTTCAAAAACTGCGCCAACTTTCGAGACTCGATTCCACCTTGGTTTGAACTTTTTTTTCAGACAAAATTGTTGAATGAAACACAAGAAATGCTTTAGTGGTTCAGAAATGTTTTTTTTTCAAACTCCTTAATATTTTGGAATTTAGGTGTACCTAATTCAATACATTGCTACCTGTTATTGCAGATTAGATATCAAGTTGTGGTATTGTAATCGTCGCTATTTTAAGCCAAAGGAGTCAGAGGTGTACCGTAAGGAAGTGTTCTTTACCAGTATCATTAAAATCTTAATACCTCCTAAATTAATTACCATATTAGAAAGGTAAAAAACTATATTCTGGACCGGTATGCAAGGGGCTGTTATCTCTTAATATTTACATCAAGTTCTGGCACACCTTGTATGAATAATGGGAGCTAAACGAGATTGGCTTCTTCATTGGTCGCTTCATTTTTCAGCTGTTCTCTTGCTTGAATCGGTGCAGCGCCAGGTTTTGCTGATGGAAACAACACTTACGTTAAAAAATATACAAAACGAATAGCGGAATGAAAGTATACATAAAACATAGCCCACAGAAAATGTTTATCCACTTTAGGACGTTGTCATAATGAACATTAAACTGATAATAATTGTAGAGCTTTGATCTGATCATATCGGTGCATTAAGGCGGCTCTACATGACATTTATAATGACCAAGGGTTAAACACGCTATGCTTTACATTTTGTTGGCCGACTATACTGACTATGACGGCCAAATAATTGGTGTACTTCCTATGGCATTATTTCTGCAAGAAAACGTCTGCGAGAAATGTCTGACAGTAACTTGCACTAAACTTGCAAGTGTTAACTACCACTAGGCACTGGTAGACAGCTCTATCGGACATTTCTTTCAGTAGGTATTATTAAGCCAACGAAATGAAAATGTCGCTAATGTACATCTTTCAAATTGACAAGGTCATCTAATCGACGTTATAAATTGTTTTAAATATGACGTGGTAACGGAGTGCAACCTTCGGGTGACAAACAAACATCTTCCTAGTTGGAAACTTTTATTTAGTTATGTTAACTCAAATTCACTTTAAAATAACCGCTTCTATAACGTCAACATTATTTTGAGTAAAGTCCTTGGGGCTCAATTCTACCTGGGCACTGTCAAGTAAATAAGAGCTATCATAGCGTTGACATTACGGTATATCAAAAGAAACATGGTTTTACAGAGTAGAATACAGCCTCTGAGCTGCGTTCTATGACGATATGATACTGCTGTATTTCACACTTTTCCTTTCCTATCTCGGCCATAACTACCACCAGTAATATTGTAACCAACACAAAAAGTTGATCAACCCGGTTAGAGCTCACCGTGAGGCGCGCGCGTGCGCTGGAGCAGCGCGGCGCAGGGCGCGTCGACGAGCGCGGTGGCCGCCGCCGCCGCCGCGCCCGCGCACGCCAGCACGCCCGCGAACTGCACGAACTGCGGACAAACTCCTGCTATAATCTACACTACGTAAAGCTGTATCCACATGCTTGGTGTTTGTGGCAAACACCAAACATGTAGAGCCGGCATCACATGAACCAATATGGCGCTTTCCGCGCAGGTAACAATGCGGTCACTATGGTAAAGCGCGCTCCCCTGACAACGCGCAGCTTACCGCCTACCTGTGATACCTAAAAGTCGACTTTCGCGCAGGTTCATGTTACGAGGCGCGCATTATTGCCTCTACTGTTCACACGGGTACCGGTTGGGACTCGCCGACGGGCACATGCCCCAGCATCTGAAGGGACATCTGCCCGCTTTACGTGTATAGACTTTATTATGTGCCGTCTTCTTCAGAACTGTTCATTCCCAGTCGCAGAATCCTACCATCGAACTACCGGTCGAAAGTCTAAATTCTATCAACATAACCTTGATAAATGGTGTTCTGGTAGTAAAGTAGGTAAAACCGTGGAACCAACCCCACTGTTCGATGTTTCCGACCATGACATGACATGAGTTATTAGGTTTATGACATATATATTATAAACATTAGGGACTTCTTAGCAGGGGTCACCAAAAACTGCATTTTAGTTACTATATACACCTTTATACATGGACGGTGATTACTTTCCACCAGCCAAGGTCAATATTTGTTTACTCAACTTCAATTAATTCAATTGGGTTGTCCAACATGACGCGATGTCTGCACGGTCAATTTTAATTTGGATCAACAAGATTTATTTGACCTTGGTTGAATGTCGCGGTTATTTCAACCGAGTAAAATAGTTTTAGCAACCTAGAAGTGTGCACAGGTACTTACAAAGTTCTTAACGCTGAAATAGAACGATGTGACCCTCGAGCTGCCGATGATCAGGATCACGGGGTAGTGGAACAGGAACAGCGCGTAGGAGATGCGAGCTATGAACTTCCATATACTCAGCGACAGGAACCAGTTGATCGGACCTGGCAAGACAGGAAATGTTGAAAGTAATCATTTTCTACGAAACTGAATTAGATACTTATGTGAAACACATAACCCTACCTATACGCATCAAGTGAGTTTCAAATTCTAATTATACTCCATCTGTTTAGGTACTTAAATAAATATATACAAACCAAACCACGTGGCTCTGTTCAACAGCCAACCAATACTGTTTGGTCGAGCTTTGACGTATCAGTGTTCTGCTCCTATTGGCTGACCAACTATGTCACGCGGTTTTTTTGTTTACGTTTAGTTATGTACCTAACCAAATGGAGTATTAGGTTCTTGCCAATTTTATCGACGAAAATAAGCATTTTAATATAGCTCTATCCCTTTCTGCCTATATCAACCGAACGCTCACAGTTAGTGCGTGCGATCTAGTTTATGATGTTTGCAAGCTTCAAGAAAGAGACAACATAGAAATGTGATTTAGAGTAAAACACCTAACCAGAGCTGTGCGAAGCACCTAGCGGTGCGGAAGGAGCGATAAATCAATGGGATTGCTTAATTTTCGTTGCCTTAAACAATGCTGACAGCGTAGGTAATCCTCTGTGTGGCCAGCTCTTGTATTTTTTCGCTTATCGCTGAGTGGGGTCTCTTTCGTTATAGACTAGATAGAGCCAAACTACCAAGCGACAAACTTGTCGCGAGCAACCCGTGCAAGCCGCTCTTAGGCTCTCACGGCTCTACCGTTACAGACTAGGTAGATAGAAAGGGAGATCCGTGCGAGAATCAAATCGCGGACCACAGAACTTGTGCTAGCACGGTGGATATTGTTTTTGTGCACCGCGTAGCTGGATTTGTTAGATGACTTTCCCGAACGCACTTTTTCTTTGAAGTTAATTTTCTTTTCGTGTTTTTTCCCGAACGCGGTATTACCAGTCGCCTTTTCCCGGCAGTTTATTTTCACAGTCGGGTTTTTCCCTTTGCGATTTTTGTCCGGTCGCTTCTTTTCCTGGCACCATATTTTCACTGTCGTGTTTTTCTAATTCCAAAAATCTAATTTGACTCAGTCGAGGGCTTCTACCTATTTCTGGGTTATTTGGCTCTCAGGGTCTGCTGCAAGACTAGTTAACACCTAAACTTACCTACATTACGATATAATTACTTTTGGGAATAAGTGCAACTGGGATAAAAGACGAACGAGAACAAAAGCGACGGTAATAAAACCGAACGGGGAAAAATTACATTGGGAAAAAATGCTTATAGAAATATTGCTTCACGAAAATAATGGTTTTATGAAAATTATATAAAAAACCCGTTCTATGGTGGTTCATGGTTCCATTGGGCTGATAGTACAAAACACGTTATGTTTATGGGTAGTTATTGTTCAAAAATATATTGATTATCCACACTTTACCTCCATACCCATGTGCACATGCAAATATAACCCAGCACACGCACAGGCCCCAGCACGGCCGCACCAGGAACTGGCAGAGGTGGACCAGCAGCTGGCTCTCCTGGGCCGAGTACAGGAACGTGATGCAGCACCACGCTGCGCCGGCCGCCGCGATGTACCCAACACTCACAAACCACTGAAAAGTAATTCCTTTTTAGATTAATGTAAATGAAGCCCGGTTCAATTACCGAGCGTTTCTTGGAATGTATAGGTACCTACTTATCATTTCCCGAAAGTAACTTTTTTGCTAGTCTTCTTTTCAACAAATTTTAAACATTTCTACGCAATTTAGGTTAGGTTAGAATTATGAATGCATGACTACCACAACATTTTTAATCCCGCCGTGGGAAATGGAAAATTTAACAAGTTGATTAATTCCATGAAGGGAGTGTCGATGTAGCAAGAGCAAACCCATCGAACTTGCACATTTTCTAAAGTAATACTTGTCTTGTTAACTAAAGTATGTAATTGTACTTGTATTATACGTGCACACCTAAATTATTAGCGAGTTTATGATTAGATACTTACCACTGGCAGGTTGAGATGGTCTTCTCTAAAAATATGCAGGATGTATCCAAACATCATTCCAACTATAAATGCCGGAGCTCTCATCATAGGATTTTGATAAAAATATACTTCGATATTATACCTAGAAACAAAAAAATCTTGTAAATAAATTAAACTTTCGGAACTTCCAAGCGTGTACGCAATACGCGTTCGCATATAAAATGAAAAAATCAGTTTGGTTAATATGCTAATTTGTATAAGTAGAGTGAATAGGAATCGATCAATGGAAGCTAGACCACATGCGAATAACAGTAGGTATAGTTCAGGAAATATGTTTTTTCTATAAATTTGTTAAATAAAAACTAATAAGTAACCATTAAGTCGCGGGAAACCGCTGGATGGCAGCAGCAGAGGACCGATCGCTGTGGGAAACATTGAGGAAGGTCTTTGTCCAGCAGTGGACGTCTTGTGGCTGGTGATGATGATGATGAACCATTAAGGTAAACTAAATTTAATCCAAATGCATCCTGAAAACGTGGCGTAGTGCCAAATATGCTGGCAGCTTTTTTTGCTGATTAGCAATGCTAACACGTTGAGCAAGGAAGCTAAAATGCGAGTCAGACCCGCCGCCCGGTAGGTATATTATTATTCCGATTTGATTTCGATTTCGAATGGAATCAGCGCGCGCCCAACTCACACTTGACCATTTTTGAGTACATATTTGTTGTTTTTCTTTAGGGGTTGTACATAATCGATTTGACGCTTCTACGTTTCACCATTTTTACGATACAAACCAAAATAAAAATACGTTGAAAAAATGTTTCTTGTATGGGGACCCACCCTTCATAAACTTTTATAGTAAATCTGACGTAATAACACATAAACAACCCGCTATCTATAACGGCTCAAAAGATACAGTGACCTGTATCTCAGCTCCGCTCTACTAGGCATATTAATAGGGCCCGTTAGGTTCTCTTCGGGTACGTAGCTCTAAATCACTACTTTAAAATGATTACCCCGTAGTCAGATCCACAGAGCAGAGGGTTATGATGCCCGCGGCGATGACGGCGGCGAGGCCGGCGGCGAGCGCGGCGCAGGCGGCGCGGCGCCCGCGCAGCAGCCAGCCCAGCAGCAGCGGCGCCAGCGCGTACAGCTGCATGTCCACCGCCAGGTACCACGTCGGCGGCAGGCACTGGAGGGACACACACGATATCGCGATTACTACAGTCATATTCATTCTATTAGGGATCCGTACCAAAATGTTGAAAAAGGTGTCTGTCTGTACGTAAGTCACAGCAGTGTTTCTCTGAAACTATGGAAGCTATCATCCTAGCATCATATTATCACAAATGTTAAAATTAAGAATGAGAAAAAACACGTCTTCTCGGAAATAATGATTCCGTCAAAAAAAACTTACCACTTAGTTCTACAGATATACCTTCACGAAAATTACGTACGAAACATCATGGTTCCTAACTTTCAAATTAGGATATCTCAGAGAGTTACTTGTTCTTTCCTTTAGTAAATGTATACACGTGACTTACCAAGTCCACCGGGTTGGTTATGTTCTGAACGTGCAACAGGGCGGTGTGCCAATAGCGGCGGCATGCCATCACAAAGCCGGACATGTACTGCCAGTCCACACCGTCGGCGACGCGGTTCAGCAGCGAGGCCTGCAGCAGCACCGCGCACGCCAGCAGCGGCACCGTGCGGACCAGTCGCCGCAAGTACAGCAGAGGGACATGCTGCAGGAACTTGGCTACGGAAAAGCCATACAATTTAAAATTAAAAGTCTGTCGACATTTCAGTAACTTACGATTACGTCGAAAACCTAGAGACTTTTACTGAACCCATGTCACGCTGCTTAGATATTGCAAAGGCTCGTCTATTTACAGTCAACAGCATAAATACGTGGTCATTTATGTACTTTGTCGCTTTCAATCGTTCCACAATTTTGTATAACATTTCAAACACGACGTTAAAGTGACAAGGTACATAAATGATCACTTATTTATGCTGTTGACTGTGCAAGTTGATCTTGGACCTCTAAATACAGAACACCCTGTAGAATGTCGAACGATTTACGGGAAACGAATTGTTGCGTGATCTACCAATAAAGCGATTGGTTTAAAAACGAAACGAATAGAAACGCTAGTTAGCGTAATGCATCTTAGCTAGGGAGGGCCTCAGATGTGTTACAACTACATGCAAGAGCGCTTAACTTAAGTGTTTTACCTATTATCAAGTATAGTGGTAAGTGCAATACCCACATGGCTTCATTTTCCCGACGCACGTGTACACCAGCAGCAGACCACTTAGAACAAAGAATGTATCGACACTGAGCTCCGCAGATGATGTGATCCACGTGTTTTCTGATGCTCCAGCCCACTGCGAAAATATGTACCTATGTAGGCTATAGGAATTCGTTGAAATTGGTCCATTGTCTTGAGGTTTTAAAACTATTTAAGATCGATTATTTTTACAAAATAGAGCTGTAGACAAGGTGCACAACGCTAACGTAAACGATTATCGAAAACTGCCAGAATGTATGAATTGACGCGCTCGACAAGACCATCGGGCAGCTTACGTCAATCCTATACATTTTCGATAACGATAACGTTTGACGAATGCCCCTTGTCTAGGGCCACTGATGTCGTATTTATACGTAATGTTCAGTAGTTCAGTAAGCGACAGCAAGATTCACGATTTCCGCACACTTTTGAGACGTTTTAATTAACTAGCAGCGAAACTTATAGTGGTGTTTTGGTATCAGTTTTAATAAGTCTCTTTTATAAACTTACGTTCACAAGGTCGACGATGTTGGCCGTGTATTTAGAGAAGTTGTAAATTAGCGTGTGGCCCATGACGACCCATATCATGGCGATGGCGCGGACGCCATCCACGCAGTCTACCGCGCCGGGGCTGCTGCGGAAGGTGAGCAGTTCCTTAGCGTTGGTGTACAACGAACAGCATCGGAGCAACTCGTTCGCTTCCGTCGGTTCTGTGCGAGCAATGGAGACTTTAATATAATATATCGGAGGACAATCTCACACAAATTAACCTAGTCTCAAAATAAGCTCTAGGCTTGTACCTATGGGTACTAGACAACGATAAACTTACTTATATAGAGAAATGTATACTTAAATACATAGAAAACATCCAAGACTCAGGAACAAATACTCGCGCTCATCACACAAATATTTGCCCTAGCCGGGGATTGAACCCGGGACCGCTAGCTTCGTAGGCAGGGTCACTATCAACTAGACTAACGTGTCGTCTATTTAAATTTTCCAAAGAATTTCATAAAAATTGTAACCTATTGCATAAAGTGCAATCCGATGGCAATGTGTCATGGAATTTAATCTTAAGGGAGACTCGCATTGACTATTTCCTCAACTTTTATTTCATAAATTGAATTATTTAAATAAATAAGATTTATACATAGGTACCTTGTTTCAATAAAAATCTATGTCTTATGTCCCACGTTGTGCTCAAAATTGTAAGTATTCCAATGAAGGAAAAGATAGCTCTGGAAAAAAGCGTTGCAATTAATTAGTTCACATAAACCCAATTGTCATACATAAAATGTAGCGTTACTTCTTTCAAAGAAACCGACAAAGGGTTGTCGGAGCATGTAGTGAAGGGCAAGGTGTTCCCGTTTGTAATCTTAACCCTAAAATGGTAGATTTGAGCGCTTACTGACATGGCGACGTAGTCTGCAGCCACCACGGGCTTGTCGCCGGGCAGCCTGCAGAACTCCTCGTCGTAGTCGAACTCCACGTCGGGGCTGAGGGAGTCGTTGATGGCGGGCGCCAGCGCCTCCCCCAGGGTGCACGTCTTCGGGATGCACATTGCCAGCGAAAACTCAAGGTCATTGAAAATCGTTATGCCATCGACCCTGGAACATAATACATGTGAGGCATAATATGGACCAGCAGTTATGAGTGCCAGTAAATGGGACAGGTTTCATTCGCTCGCTCCTATTATGAATGCAATTAAAATAGGATATTTAAGATAACAAGGTCTGAATAAATTGCGAACAAAATAACCTTACATTATAATTATGTACGGTGTGGATAAGGCAAACGAGCAGTTCATTTGATGGTAAATCGGCTCTAAAGCCCATAAACATTTGTGATCTCAAGACTGCAATCCCAAGACTAAGTATTCGTTAATGTCTACACGGGAAAGTTAATTGTATTTGTAAATCGGCGAACAAAAAATGAGGATGGGTTTTCAATTTTAATTAACTATCAGTAGTTAAGGTACTTTTAGTATCGCAATAGAATCGACAATCTTCGTTTTCTGTGACACACAAGTGACGAATATACTATCATTTGTAAGAGCAAACGTGAAGTTGAACGCGATATAGAAGCCTGGGGTTAGGTACAGTCACCAGCAATAATATACTATCCAACATTGGGCTCAAAAAAAATTGACCCGCTCTTATGCCTCTAGTGCCTAATAGAGACGTGTCAGACATTTATAAGCCCAATGTTGGATAGTATAATATTAGTGGTGACTGTACATGATGTGTATAATCTAAATTTTAAATTTACAATAAATATTAAAGTACAATAAACATTCAAATTAGGTACCATTTTCTCTGTCGTCCAATTCGGTTTCCGATGCCCATGGACTCATTAAAATTATTCAAAGATTTGACTGTTGCGTTGATATCTAGGTACGTCCACTTTACGTCTTCGAGCCAGGAGGTCCCGCTGAGGGTGGGAAAGGCCATCTGGTCGTAGGGGGTGACGACCATCATGCAATATTTCCCCTGGATCACGTCGCTTCCCGAGCCCTGGCTGATCCCCAGGCACTGGTGGTAGTTGCCCATGCTCGCAAAGTTCCCCTTGAGAATGCCTTGGGGAATGCGGAAGCTGGCGTCGTAAACTGAAAAATAGATCAACGGTGAGGAATTTTGTGAAACAATTAACAATATTATAAAGTAGCTACTGCTGGTGAATTCGTCCGCGTTGATTTCGATTATCATTATTTTCCTTGGAAACGTTTCAATTATCCTGGATGAAAAGTCTGTGTTGATCCAGGGTATACCTTAGCCACGTCCATTCCAAATTTCATCAGTCATTAATAACCTTCAAAGTTATATACTTCTCATCGTCGATAAACTTTCTTCGGTATTTATTTTAGATATGAGTTTTAGAGTAACAAAACACGCGCTCATTATTTTTTCATTTTCTTAAACGTATAATCAAAAAATAGAAGGAAAATTGCAATATTTTATTTTAAATTCTCTATAGAATAGAGGGTTTAGTCACTTTTCAGTACTTTGGAGGTCAATTTCTCCCAAAAGGATGAGATGGGGCCGCTAAAAAAAATACGTGTCTGTTATTTTAGACTACTCCCTAACATATATCAAAATAAACCAAATCGAAGCCAGACAGTTGGGTACACCTTTCCTTGTTAGTTATTTTAAAGTAGGTACTATCAGCCCAATGGAACCCTGACCCACCATAGAACGGTGTCACAGTGACATTATAAAATAATTTGTTTGACACTTTTTACGACTTGAATCATCATAACGTTACTATGACACAGTTCTATGGTGGGTCAGGGTTCCATTATTGGGCTGATAGTACAGTCACCAGCAATAATTAAGTGCCATAAACACAAATTTTATTTAATGTAAAATACTTCTGAAATTGTGTTATTGTAATGTTATGTTATGAATAAGTATTATTGAATAGATTATATTATTCATAAGTACTGATGTTTAGCTTTTAAGAAGATTGCCACGCCCTTACAGGGTTTTACTTATGTATTGCAATAAATAAATAAATAAATAAATAATAGTTATATATTCCAACATTGGGCGCAAAAACATCTGACACGCTCTTATACCTCTAGTAATAAAGACGTGTCAGATATTTTTGCACCCAGTTTGGATATAATATAATTACTGGTGACTGTACCTACATTTAGATTCAAAAAACAAAACACTTATCAGTGGAAAAATAATATATATATTTTGTGCTTTCTTAAGTGCACATTATTAAACTAAAGGATGTCCTACAAAACTGTACCTACAATTTAAAATTTGCCAAATGTTACCCTACTGATACTTACACTCAAAAGTTTTCATTTCACTCAAATGCTTTTTACATTTTTCGGAGTCCAGCGCATTTTCATACAAATCCTGATCGAACACGTTGTTTTGGAGTTCCCCGCCGTCTTCCGCGCTGAGGGAAAATACGTTTATAGCGCAGATGGCCAATATGACGCACTTTCGATTCATTTATGTAGTGATGTAAACAAGGATTCGCGATAAACACGCTCGGTCTGTCGGCACGCATCGCACCTCACCAAGGAGCGACGCTGGGGGACTGGCGAATGCCGTTATCTGCCAGATTCGTTCTATATTTAGCATGACGTCACGCTTTTGAGCCAGTACTACATTTGTCTCTGTCGAACCACCGAGACTGCGATTTAATGACGCCTGTTGTATGCTCTCTCTCTTACTTACTTGAAAACTGGGAATGCCCGCGTCGGGTCCGATCGATTCGCTTATTAGTGTGTATTTTAGTTTAGTAATGGTCACATTCAATAACAGGGATAAAATACACTTTAACTAATTATGTGTAAAGTATAGTGTTAAAATTACCTTCGTTACCCTTTTATCTATGGTAGAATCCATAATAAAACACAGATAAATAAAATATTACCAGATATGTGTGAAATATATCTACCAGGGGCTCTACTTGGACTAAACCTAATCGCTGTTAACATGTTACATGTTATGTGTATGTATTTTTATCTCGGGCGCATTACTGTCAAGTAAATAAGAGCTATCATAAGGCACTGGTCCCACCGCCGGGCAGTAAGCGATGAACTATCGGAGATTTTCTCGCCAAAGAAACGAACAAAAGATAATATGTTTTATAGTTCATCGCTGGCTGTTCACACTGCCGTCAAGGACTCTCTCTACTAGTTTAGATAAACAAAAGTAAGATCCCGTGTCAATAAAAGAGACATATATATTAATAGTTGATCGCTGGCTGTACTCGTTTCCCGCTCATCGCTCGTGGTGGGACCAGTGCCTAACGTTCACAAGATGATAACATGTCGAAAGCAATGGGGCCTAGCCTGAACAGAATAGAGCCCCAGTGATGAGAAAATGTCAACTCTATTCAATATTGATACGAATAACACTACATCTGTAACACACCACATATATACACAGGTGTCCCAGAAATCGACGTCAATCCGCCTAGGGCTGATAGAGCAGCTAAAAAACTATCGATTTGAACCCTATGTATGTTCAGCGATTTTTACTAGTTTCGGAGATATTGATCATTTTTATATGAATTTTTGTTATTTTCCCTTATGTCCATGTCACGAAAAATCATTAATTTTATGTTTTATTTCAAAGTTTTACAGTGATATCTTAGTTAGTTATCGTAGTACATACCTAGTGCCTGCAGTAGTCGTGAACAGGACTAGGTACATTACCCACTCATACTTACCCATTAGGTATTCGTACTAATAAGCGCCTAAAGCGATCGTTAAACTAAACCCATTTGCAATAAAATAAGAATAAAACCTCTCGACTGGATTTTATTCTGCGAATTTAATGAGCGAAGTACGACAACGTTTGCGTTTTGATGATATCCATAATTTTGGTTTAAGGAATAAATAAACTTAAATACGATATTTTTTTGCCAGCCGGCAGCCACTTTTGACGGACTCGAAGAGAGTTCTGCCACAGTGTAGTTTTATTAGGCTTAAACCAGGCTAAGGATACCATAACGAAGGATGAGCCTGTGACTGCCTCAGCTGACGACACAGCTCCAGTGAAAGAAATGGCAGCACGACTCCAGGTAAGTCGTCGCGCATGCAACACTAAGGGCATACATTTCAAATTAGACTCTTATTTATTTTCTTTTGTAATTTAAATCTTTAAGACTTTTTCTTTTTTTAAGATATCATTTGCATTTCAAAACAAATCTTACGACTCCAAACTCGGTGGTATACATTATATATTATTAAACAAGCAATATTTGTATACTTATACTATAATATATCTGTAATCACGTTCTCGAAAACGGCTTTAGATTTCGATGAAATTTGCGATACAGGGTTTCACGAGGGCGAAAAATCGATCTGAAACTTATCAACTTCGGGAAAATTCGTTTTCGACGCAAGCGACGCTCGGTCTTACATTTTATTATATACACTAGCTTCTGCACGCGACCTCGTCCTAAGGAGTGTGACCTAAGGTATTTTCGTATCAAATTTTAACGAATTAGATTTGACCGTCTACAGAAGCCTCACGCGGTATGAGTTCATCTTTATGAGTCTAAACCTAGCAGCGCACTGTCAAATTTAGTTCCGTTAACGGTGTAAACCTATCTCAGGTACCAAGAATGCTAGTGGTGTAACATGGTAATAGTCCCGCTTGGTCGTGACCACAGCAGGAGCCCCCAGCGGCTGGCGGCGGGGGCGCGCGTCCCATCCCGCCCCTGGACTGGTCTCAGGAAGACACGCAGGGAGACCAGCAGGAGCGGTGCTGGCTCCCTACGGCGGTGCTCACGCGGCTAGGCTTCCTGGTGGCCTGGCTGGTTGGCTGCCTCGGCCAGCTGTCTCGCAGAGCACCCGTCGAGAGGAACAGAAAGGTATCTTAAAGCATCAGATTTATAAGTAATGTAATGTATTGGTACTTGCTACGTAGATTTATGTTTAATTTAATATTAAGACCCCTATCAAATCTAATAAATAAACCCACGGCACGGAAACGCATCTCCCCACTACAACTAGAGACAGTAATTTCCAAAACGGTTTCAATTCAAATCTCACGGCAACTGCGACTTCTACAAGTAGTCAATATTTTTACAATGTAAATCTAGATGTACGAAGCAAGAGTAAATGGGAATGTTGGAAGGGGAAGGCCAAGACGAACGTTCCACGATCAGATCAGGGACGTATTAAGAAAGGGCCGTCAGGAGTGCCCTAAACCGACGCACGCACAAGAGACTTATCGTATCGAGAAAGCGAGGGAAGTTTATCTGGATCGTAGCAAGTGGAAGGAAGTGGTCTCTGCCTACGGGAAAGAGGCGTTATTGTATGAATGTAAATATAAAAAACCAAAACATACGAGTATGCTCGTATGTATTCCAGGGTTACGCGCCATTGTTCGGGTGGCGCGATCTGTTCTTGCGGGACATGCACCGGCGCGCGCGCCGCAGCTTCGACTGGCCCGTCTGCTCCGCGCCAGGCGGGGCCGAGATCTCCATCAAAGAACGTGCCTCGGACGACAACAACTGGACATTGAGGTAATAAAAAAATAGTTTATGTCTTGCACATAACTTAAAGTAGGAACATAATATTAGGAGCCTGCTGTTTGGGCGAAATATTTTTGGTCAAATATATTTCCAAAAAAAAAATTGCGAACTGTATTTTTGGCAACTGAACCTTTGGAATATATTTATTTAGAATATATTACTTTGGTCAATTTATCACTTTGCAGAATATTACTTGTTGCCAAATGTTTTACTTAGGCTTATACTTATTAGTCAGAAAAAATAGTCGAAATGAACCCAAAAAAAACTTAAGTGTGTGACGTGTGTCCGCACGATAGTGAAACGGACACTGTCTCAGCATTATGCTGAGGTGTCAGACACCTGCGGCGCTGATCTCAGTCAGTACTGTCTTCACTCCGGGAACGCCATGCAATAATAGTGATTTTCTTTCTTTCCATACAACTAGTAAATTACTTGTATAAACACTTACCCCCTTCCTAATAAACGTTGAGTAACGGTGGTAATCTATACAATGTTTTCATGTCATTGTGACATTTGAATTTGACAGATAAGGACAAAACATTTTATAGATATACCACAGTTACTCAACGTTTATTAGTAAGGGGGAATGTGATTACTGTATAGGTTCACAGGGCGCACGGTGCAGTGCGTTAACCTGGGCTCGTACAGCTACCTGGGCTACCGCAGCGGCGCGGCGGCGGCGGCGGCGGCGCGGTACGGGCTGGCGCTGGCGTCCGCGCGCGCCGAGCTCGGGCACTGCGCGCTGCACGCGCGGCTCGAGGAACAGCTGGCGGACTTCCTCGGCGTCGAGGTTCGAGCAACACCGTGTTAATTGGCCGCTATATGGTGGAGGCGCAGCACAGGCTGGCCTAGCGATCGCGCGCATGCAAAACTTTAGCACTGCGATTCTCTGCGGCCGAAACTTGTGGACTGGCACTTGGGGGTTATAGATCGGGGGATCTGTCACCCTCTTTCGTCCACTGGTCTGTAAGCGCCCTGAATTCTCCCGGGGCGCTCTATCGATGTCGGAGAGTGCGCTACGCGGGTCTGCCGGTGAGGGTAGTGGAATGCGCAAGCAGAACCTGCGGCTTTCGTCAACAACGGAGCGAAGGGAGAATCACTGGGTTTTTAGTGGGTATTCTGGCCATTCTTGGTTGGTGAGTCCCACATAACCACCTTAGGCAGCCCTGGGCTAAAGTGGTAGGTATGCGTAAAAGAAAAATCCCAGATAGAAAAAAAAGGGTGTAAGCTATCTTTATTTCAAATTTCATCCAAATCCGTCCAGACTTTGCAACGTGAAGGAGTAACAAACAAACACACAAACTTTCGCATTTAGTTAGTAGGATATCTAGGATATTTATTAGTAGTGTTAGTAGGATATCCGGTACGGAACATGTTACCGTGTTACGGCGTGTGTTGCAGGCCGCGCTCGTTTTCGGCATGGGGTTCGCGAGCAACGCTCTGGCGCTGCCGGCGCTGTTGCCGCCGGGTGCGCTGGCGCTCAGTGACGAGCTGTGCCACGCCAGCCTGGCGCTCGCGCTGCGCCTGTCACGCGCCACCGTGCGCGTGTTCCGACACAACGACGCGCGCCACCTCGAGCGACTGGCGCGAGCCGCCCGCGCTGAAGGCTGCTGGACACACATCGTCATCGTAATACCCATAATTGACCTATTATTAGCTGGTTACATTGTCTTTGAATTTTGCTTGTGTCTCCAAGCAGTTGCAGTTCCAGTTTGAAGGGACGTAGTCACTATGAGATAAAATAATTATTATGGTTACTACATAGATGAGAATTATTTTTTTCTTTCTTGTATTTTTAGTTTTTCCACAGGTACATATTGTACATCAATGCTTTATACCAGCTGAGCATTCCTCACTATATAAGTATGTATTTTCAACGAGCGAGACGAGCAATCTCCACTACATAATGCTCGGTACACATAGATATATTTAGTGCAAAAACGAAACATCGTATTTTGTCAAATAAGTTAACAATTAACTTTTCCGACCAAATACGATGTCGTATGTTCATTCTGTACGTGTTTTCACTCTGACCGTCTCAGCCTTCTCTTCTTATTCTTCTCAGCATTCTTATACTTATCCACTGCTGAACATGGGCCTCTACCATTTTCATATCAGCCCAGCGAACTGTTGAAGCTAAATATTACTATTCCAGGTGATGGAGGGCGTGTACAGCATGCAGGGTTCGATAGCTGTGCTGCCAGCTGCCGTTGCCCTCAAAAAGCAGTTAGGGCTGCAACTGTACTTGGATGAGGCGCACTCCATGGGAGTGCTAGGCGCGCGCGGCCGCGGCGTCTGCGAGCTGCTAGGGGTGGACCCGCTCGACGTAGACGTGCTGATGGGCACCTTCAGTAAAAGCTTCTCGGCCGCCGGCGGGTACGTCGCGGGCCCGGCGCGGCTGGTGCGCTGGCTGCGCCGGCACGGCCACGCGCACACCTATGCGCAAGCGCTGGCGCCGCCTTTGGCGCAGCACGTGCTGAGTGCGCTTGAGGACCTGCGCGCGCCCTCCGGCTTGGCAAGGTTGGACGCGCTGCGTCGCAACACTCATTATTTCCGAACTCGGTTAGCATTTCACTTCTATTTACGATTACTTGGTACAAGTATAATCGGTTTTCTGTTACGCTAGTGTAAAACATTCAGTCTGGGAGCACTTAGAGGATGCTTCGGGTTAGTACTCCTCTTTCACTCGCTCTTAATAAGATCGTATGAGAGCGAGTGAGAGACAAGTAGAAACCCGAAGCACCTTCTAAAAGCTCTCGCACTGTATGCTAAGTATTGTTGTAGAGGTATATTTCTAAAAGACTGACTGTTGATTTTTTTGCCGGGCTCTTCTCAGTGGTGATTTCCTCTTGGTAAGCGCTGGTAGAGTTAGACATGAATAATATCTAGGTATATTAGAATAGAATAACTTTATTTCAGACAACAAGACCCTTATGTATATAAATACCTTACAGACTAAAATACATAACAATATATTGTAATAAACCGCTAGAAAATATGCTTTCAAAATTAAAAAAAACTGCATTCGAGATGATTATGGCAACTGCATGTAAAATTGTATGTTTTGACAAATCTCTCTTCTTATTTTATCTCGAGCAGCTCGAGAAGAGTGAACAACGTTTAAAAAAAGTTTTGGCTTATTATTTTAACTACATTATTACGCGTACAATAGGTACAAATCTCAGCCAAGATTAGTTTATTAACTAATACGGCCCTTTAGTGTCTCATAATTTATTTATTATTTTACCGAAAATACACTAATATTTTACGAAATAAAATAACTTTTTCTGAGTGACTGATTTTTTTATTTCATTATAATGGAGTAAATACAAAAAAAATGTTGGTTATCGATCTGTCAGCAAACATTAAAAATTGGTCAAGGGTGACTTGGGATCGCTCTGATTCTATTCGAAATTAAGTTAAAATTGTTAAAGATAAGATAAAAGATAAAAGTCATTTATTCAGTAAGTAGGCCGCACGGGCACCTTTACACGTCAGGAGTCTACCAGCGCTTCCCAAGAGGAGACCACTGCCGAGAAGAAACGCCGCAAGAAACTCAGCAGTCAGTCATTTTTTAACCATATTTCTTACTACAATGATACTACTTAGTCTAGTATTATTATAAAGCTATAAATATTAAATTAAATATAATATCAAATATCATGCGTAGTTCAGCAGGAAAACATGACAAAACATTAGGAGAGAGAGATAGAGGGAGAAAAACGAAAAAAAAAAAAACAAGATAACCACATAAAAGTTTCGACATGTTTTCCTGCATCAACGGTGTCCCCTAGACAAGATACAACTTTTGCATTTGCACAAATTATTAATGAATGACTAAGTTTCGGGTTTAGGCCAAGCATTTTTGTCTGTTAGGTAGTCCTCGACCCTATAGTACGCTTTTGACATTAACGACTTTTTTAAGTATTTTTTAAGTGCTGGAAACGATAGCTTTAAAACTACGTCAGGTAGTTTATTATAGAAATGAATGCATTGACCAACAAATGATTTATATACTTTACGTACGCGGAATTTTCGAATGCAATATAATTATGCAATAATATCTACTGCGCGGCGGTAAAGGCACCCTCGGTGCGCGAGTCCGACTCGCGCTTGACCCGTTTTTCTTAGACCCTGCGCTTAGCAAACTCGGTCGCGTGGCTTGTACCCACAGCCTGCGGGGGCTGGGCGTGGTGACGTGCGGGCACCCCTCGTCGCCGCTGGTGCCCATGTTGGTGTACGGCAGCACCAAGGCGGCGGTGTGCGCGGAGCGGCTGCAGGCGCGCGGCGTGGCCGCCGTCTGCGCAGCGTTCCTCTCCGTGCCGCCCTTCATGTCGCGGATAAGGTCAGCGACCGTACAAGGAGCTCGTAGAATGTGTCGAGGCCGAGTGGTTGGAGCCCCTCCACAATTTAATTATAATTTTAAACCGTGTCATAGTAACTTTATGATTCAAGTCGTAAAAAATGTCAAACCAATTGTTTTAAGGGGCTTCTAAACGGGCCATATTTCCACTGCAATATGTTGCCGGCAACTATTGGTGGCTTTCTCTAACAGACGAGTAAGAGAGGGACACCAATAGTTGTCGGCCACATATTGCAGTGAAAATATGGCCCGTTTAGAAGCCCCTTTATAATGTCGCTATGACACCGTTCTATGGTGGGTCAGGGTTCCATTGGGCGGGTAATTTTTTTAATATTATTTTTTAATTTTTGGATTTGTTGGTAGTTTTGTGGCTCTACCTACCCTACTCTGGGAATGAAGGCGTGAGTTTATGTATGTGTTTGTATCTTAACGTCGCTATGACGCAGTTCTGTGGTGGGTCAGGGTTCCATTGGGCTGATAGTACTTATTAAAGTTTGTATGCATACATATTTATAATTGTATGTTTATCGTTGCCTAGATTGGGAGTAGGTAGGTCAATTCGTTTGAGATTATCCCTGATATTAATTTTATTTATTTATTTTATGCCTTTGTTTGCCAAAAAGTTATGGAGTTTAGTACTTTAGGCGAGAAATTGACCGATCGCATTAGAAATACTGTACTTATACGCTTCAAAACACAAATAGCTAACGTGACGCGCGAATAGAATGTTTTAGAATCTAACCTGGGGTTAACCTAGGGTTAAATTTACGGCAAGCGGGCCTTAAAGTTCATTGGTGGTCATCACACGTCTAACCCACGTAACCCATGCTTAAGATAACCTAAAAAAATAAGGTTTCAACACAAATTAGCTTTCGATGAAATAATACATTCGATCAAATAAGTGTTGATGATTCAAGGGGATACCGAAAATCGATTCATAGTTACTCAGAAAGAAGAAGAAAAAAACACAATAAATAACCACACCGCGTCCGTTGTGTTTAAGGTTCTGCGTGTCGGCGGCGCACTCCCGCGCACAGCTGGACCACTGCCTGGACGCCATCGAGGCGGTGGCCGACGAGCTGGGGCTGCGCTACTCGCGTTGTCCGCCGCCCTCGCCTACCCACGCTACCACATAGGTATAAAGACACACAATGATGATGATGAAGATGGGTGGGGACGCCCGGCGGGAGCAGGCAGACGGTCGATCGGTCATTCGGTCATTCCGCCCTGTTCCCCTTGATTGAGCCATATGTTACTGGCCCAATGACGCTCCAATCCAGCATGGATCCCATCGTCAGGTTTTTCTGCAGAATAGAAGTGCGTCCTGTAGGTTAATGCTTTTGAGCGCTTCTATCAATAACTCGTCCTCCCCGAATGCGCGGCATCGCAGTGATGCGTATACATAACACACTCGGCTAGGACGTGTTGGCTTGTCTCCTCTTTGCCACAGTGCGGGGTTTAATCTTCTATATATATAAAAGGCAATGTCCCGGGTGACATATCAACGCCCAGCCCAAACCGATAAAGATAAAAAGTTGGAATTTTGACGGGTAGTTGGTTTTGTAATGGAGGCGTCGTTTAAGAAGGGATTTTTCGAAATTCAACCCCTAAAGGTATGAAAGGGGGTTGCAAAGTTTGTATGGGAAAAAGCATTTTTATGGTCTAATTTACTTGAAACTTGGTAGAAATGCTTTTCAATGCAAATAATGAGACACGTATTTCAGCGATTACTAAAATTCAACCCCTAGAGGGATGAAAGGGGGTTGCAAAGTTTGTATGGGAAAATGTACTTTTATGGTCAAATTTACTTGAAACTCGGTAGAAATGCTCTTCAATGTAAATAATGACACACGTATTTCAGCGATTACTAAAATTCAACCCCTAGAAGGATGAAAGGGGGTTGCAAAGTGTGTATAAATAAAATATTTTTATGATCAAATTTACTTGAAACTTGGTAGGAATACTCCTAAATGCAAATAATGAGACACGTAATTCGGCGATTACTAAAATTCAACCCCTAGAGGGATGAAAGGAGGTTGCAAAGTGTTTACAGATAAAATATTTTTAAGATCAAATTTACTTGAAACTTAGTAGAAATACTCTCCAATGCAAATAATGAAACACGTATTTCAACCCCTAGAGGGTTTCTACCCCCGTTTTACCTCCTCAGAGGTAATTTTTCCTGAATCGAGCATTTCTACCAAATTTCAAGTTAATCAGAACATAAAAGTATTCGTTCCTATAGAAACTTTGCAACCCCCTTTCATCCCCCAAGGGTTTGAATTTTAGTTATCACGTGACTCATTGTTTAAAGTAAATTTAAGCATACCAAATATTTTTTCCTTAACAAACTTTGCAACCCAAGTTTGTTTAGGAAAAAATATTTGGTATGCTCAAATTTACTTGAAACTTGGTAAAAATACTCTTTAATGCAAATAATGAGACACGTATTTCAGTGATTACTAAAAGTCACCCCCCTGAGGAATGAAAGGGGGTTGCAGTTTGAATGGAAAAAAATACTTTTATAGACAAATTTACTTGAAACTTGGTAGAAACGCTCTTCAATGTAAATAATGAGATACGTATTTCAGCGATTACTAAAATTTAACCCCTAGAGGGATGAAAAGGGGTTGCAAAGTGTGTATAGATAAAATATTTTTATGATCAAATTTACTTGAAACTTAGTAGAAATACTCTCCAATGCAAATAATGAAACACGTATTTCAACCCCTAGAGGGTTTCTACCCCCGTTTTACCTCCTCAGAGGTATTTTTTCCTGAATCGAGCATTTCTACCAAAGTTCAAGTTAATCAGAACATAAAAGTATTCGTTCCTATAGAAACTTTGCAACCCCCTTTCATCCCCCAAGGGTTTGAATTTTAATGACTCTCCGCAGACGAAGTCGCGGGCGGAAAGCTAGTACCTAATACCATTAGGTCTCTGTTGCGCGGACATTGTCCAGTGCACTACTGTTAGTATACTCGTAGTAGATTATACTTACCAAGATTTACTTAGTAGGTTCTTGTTCTGTTTTTGTTTACCCTTCCTATCATTAGCTTGGATTGTCTGCACCCCTGAGTTGTGGTGCACAACTCAGGGGTCATGCCTCATTCATCTTTGTTTCTATTCTCTTGGAGATGATCCCCTTCGTTACGATTACGGATATTGAGAGTACCGGCTCCGGGCCTGAGTACTGTTGCTCAGCCCCTGCTCTAGCACATCATACAACATAAATAACCCACAATACAACACACACATCAAACAATAGAACACACCAAACACTGCCACCGTGGTGCCTTCATAATGCAGTTGCAGGTCCTGACTCCTGAGTGTTAGCGCTGCCCTCGCGCTCTCACCTGGATCGCGCTGCCTGGCTGTCATTTGAGGCTCCCTAAGATGCGGGCGAAACCTAGTTTTAACATAATTAAAAGATTTGTTACCGAAAATTCCGGATTGTTTTTTTTACGCTATGAATACATACATAAATCACTACTTGATATATGTACAGGGTTTCGCAGAACTTGAGGTAAGTATTAGGGTTCGAAAGGCCCTTATAATAACTTTCCAAAGAGTTAATTACTTTTTGAGTTATTAAGGTTTTAATGACACTAGTCAAGATCGCCACCTTGCGGTACACCTACGGCTGCCTTTCTAAAAATAGCAATAGGTATTTTTTATTTTCTAGTACTTGATCTCCCCTCAATAACGTAGCAAGAGCAACGTATCAACATATTGGAAAGGTGAAACTATATTGCGACGACTTGCTCGGCCTAGTTTTTAGCGACCCTGCCTACGAAGCTAGTGGACTCGGATTTGATGACCCCTCTATGTCCCTCTAATCAATCCCGTAAATATAGTATCCAATTATGTAAAGCAACCATTTACATGAATATGAAACCTTTGTATACATGTTTGATTGGATTAGTGATTAAGTGTCCATCTTGATAAAAGTGTTTTCTTAAAAATGATATGTAATCTTGGCATAATAACATCAGTAATTAGGAGCTACTAGCATAGATCTTATGTCTGTACTCTGTTTACGGTGACAGCCTTTAAAAAAGCTAAAGAGGTAAGCAGGAGAAGAACACATGAAAAAAAAAAAAAAAACCAAGAGGATTTTTGCAAAAAGAATCATTATTTAAAAATACTATTTTATTCGGTTCATAATTAAAATAATCATGATTAATAACATTTATAATTTAAATGAAAAACTAACCATTTAGCTCTACAGAGGTTGGCAGTTTGATACTATACAACACGGTCCTTTTACTAAAAAAGAAATCGTCACGTACGAGCTTAGTGTTGCCAGGATGTCCGATGTAAACAAAGCGGGAATAAAATAAGTTTATAGTTTGATATTTTTTCAGAATAGCAGAAAAATTACAAAAAGTACATGAATTAATTAAGGAAACTAAATATTTTTTTTTACAAATTACTTGATTTATTTTTAAGAAAAGCACTATACCTACATGCTTCGACCACTATGAGCCATCCTGGACTCGATGTATAAAAGCCCTCGCCTGCAACTCATACTCGTCCAGGAAGGTTCACTTACTGGTCTCTGCAGTAGGGAATGTATGTACTATAACCGTACTACCTTATGAATAAAGTGTTTACTTATCGTAGCTGTTATATTTAAATAATTACTGGCTCCATTAGCGTAGAATTCTTTTTTCGCTATTCAATCGAGAATTTCCAGGGATAACAGGTTCCCACGTCGGTCATGTTGGATCACTGTGATGGCCAACTTTTTCCGCACCGCACCCAATTTCTGTGAATCAATGCTGTTATCGCGGCTGATAACCTGGCGGCGGTATCGCTGATAACCCACTCCTCAGAACCGCATCGCTTCCCGCACTATTACACATTTACAACTAAAGCCACCAGATGTTTAAACTAGTATTAATTAAATCATAAACAGTCGGCGTTGTTTGCCGGCTCAATGGTGATGAGTAGTTGCTACTTAGTCAGCATCATCAGTACTCTTAGCTTATAACAATGTGTGTGTTGATGTTTGTGTGGTTACTTTTGTTTGTGTGCGGCGTGTGCGCGCAGGATGAAGTGTACGTCGTTCTGCGGGAGTAAGTTTTTTTTTTATAATATAACTATGACTTCAGAACAAAATACCAATTGCCTACCTAACATTTAACAGCGCCGGGTTAAGATCAGCAAGTCAGCAGGCCAGTGTTACGGTGACACCTGCATTTGCTTATCCCACCTACGCACGTGGAAGAACAGCTGGGCGTTTTAGTCAACATTTTATAGAAGACATTTTTTATCAGTTTTAGTGGTCATGTTGGACCTTTCATTTAATATTGTTTTTGTTTTTTTAACCTTTTTTTTGGCCGACGCGACGCCGCGTTTCCGTTAAGCACACGGTACCGCACAAACGAGCGTGGTGCCGATGTTTCAAATAAATTCAAAGATGTGTTGTCTTATTTACTTGGTAGGAAGGCGGCCGAGTTAAAACAATAACATAACAAAAACAATAAGGTTTTACCGAGTGGAATAGAACCCCACTAAGTTCAGCTTTTTGAATGTGCAGGATTCCCAGCTATGTTTTTACTTCACTGTAAAATCACAGGGCCTCAATTCAAGACTTTTTTTTTTGCTTTGCATTGCTTTTGACGTGTTTTGGTATAGTCAATGTTTTGATAGCTCTTATTAAATTGACGGTAATGGCGGCCGAGTTAAAAACAATATTTACTTATAACACGTCAAAGGTAAAATTGTTTTACCAAGTTAAATAGGGGCCCAAAGGTTAACTGGTATGGCCTTACGGCATTAAATTCGCCTTTAGTATATTAAGTGTATTCTTTTGTTATTGAATATTTATATATTCAATAAATTAATAAATAAAACGTATATCTACCTACATTGTGGTAACTGCTAGGGTTCGAAAGATAATTGAAGCAGCAGGTTATTACGGCAGAGTTGAAAGTACCTTCTCGGTTGATCTGAATGTGAGTTTTTGTATGAAAGAGTGCTGTCCGGCCTGCTCGCCCAGTGTTCAGCAGCTGGTAAGGTATGGTGGGGCAAGTGCGTCAAACCAATAATATCTCCTAAAATACGCAAAAAAACGGGCAATTTCGATTTTTTTAAGTAGTTTAAACATACTGTAACTGAATGAAATTTTATGCTACAGCATTAAGCCAACATTATTTATATAAAAAAAATTTTTTCTTCGTAAACAATACTTTCCTTATTTCGTAGCAAGAAATCTTATTTAGTTATAGTATGTTTAAAATACTTGAAAAAATCAAAAGTGCCCGTTTCCTTTGCAAGAGGTTTATATGGTTTGTCGCACTTACCCCGTTGATGCACTTGCCCCACCTGCCCTTGGTTAAGAGAGTTAACATGTGTGCCCGCAGGCTGAATTATGGGCAGGACTACCCGCTGACGGTAAACCGCTCCGTGGAATACATCATCGAGTTCAAACCGGTAAGCATTTTCAACTTTCCCTCAGTCACTACTCGTTTAAGCAGTAATGAATAAAGTCCTGGGATTCTTGTAAAAAAAACTTTTTTATGTTATGGTGTAATTTTACCTAACTACGTTCATTGTGGCAGAGGGTAGAAAGTAAGCAATTTATGGACGAGTCCCTTTCTGGGGAGGCAGACATAGTGCTTTTCTCAAGTATTGCAAGAAAAAAAAAACTTTTTACATATTTACTAAATCCTATACTTTAAAAAAAGCAATATTTGAATATATATTTGTTATCACGTTTTCGAAAAGGGTTTTAACGATTTCGATGAGCATTATATGATCTGTAATGCAAACTACACATACACTTGAAAAACATAACCCTCCTTCTGACGCAGTCGGGTTAAAATGATTTGCCTGTCTTGGGGCTTCGTAAGATATTCCATGTTTCAAAAGTGTTTCGTCGTCATTCAAGTTTGAAATTGTGGTTTGAAACATGCTGCTCTAGGATGTCTAGCGAGTGTATTATTATTATTATTGGGGGGGTTTGTATGGGCCTTGTGTGTCACTTCGACCATTGCTGATCTTTTGTAACAGCCCTTTGTTTAAAGTTCACTGCAAAGGCCCGTTGCGTCTAAGAATTTCCAGATGCTTTGGGCCGTGAGAAGTTGTATCTCCTGTGGGTCCACAATGTGTCGCCCTAGGTGGATACTTCTGTTACGCATTAGTGGTCCGCAAGAACAGAGGATGTGCATTGCTGTCTCCTCCGTTTCCTGACAGAACCTGCATGTCGGTTCTTGTTTCATACCCATTAGAAACAGATGTTTGTTCAATTTGCAGTGGCCAGTTAGAATTCTAGTCACTGCGCAAGTCTTTTCTCTTTTGAGTTGTAGAAACTCTTTGGAGAAGTTGCTTTTGAACCCTGTAATTAATGATTTCGAGTGCTTTTGTCCTTTCGTGGACTTCCACAGCTCGATCGCCCTAGATTTATATAGGTCGTTTAGCAGTGAATAGGATTTCCTTTTTGTGATACCACAAAAAGGCTCCGGGCCAACCAGGGGGTTGTCAGCACCTTTCCTAGCCAGTTCATCTGCTATTTCATTTCCATCAATGTTGGAGTGCCCTGGTACCCATCTAAGTATTACTTTGTTGGAGTTTCCTAGGGCATTCAGGTTTTCTTTGCAGTTTTGGACTAGTTTAGAGTTTAACTCCAATGCGTCTAGTGCCAAAAGGGCAGCTTGGCTGTCCGAGTTGATGTAGATGTGCTGGTGTCTACGGTTCTTCTCAAGGTTGATTTCCGCGCATTTGTTGATGGCGAAGACTTCCGCTTGGAAGATTGAGGCCTCCGTGCCCATGCTGACGCTAACTTTGAGTCTTGGTCTCTCACCGTAGATGCCGCACCCCACATCGTTCCCTTTTTTGGAACCATCTGTATACCAAATGTGGCACACCTCTTTGTAGTCCAGTTGGCCTTTCAGCCATTTGTCCCTGGAGGGTATCTCCACTGAGTATAGTTTTTTGTAGTTATATTCAATATGCATGTCATCGGTCGGCATGCATAAGGTTTTGTGTTCAAACACCGATGCCATACGCTTGGTCAGTGCTTGAGAGCTCCATTTCGTCCTTGTCGTGGTGCAGATTCTGTATATACACTGTTCAGCCTCTTTTTGCACTTGTAGGTGCAATGGTGTTAGGTCTAGCAGTGCATCCAGAGCTGCTCCCGGTGTTGAGGATAAAGCTCCTGTTGCGATAACGCAGGCTGTGCGTTGCAGACTGTTTAGGGTGTTTATTGTTGTCTTTTGGTTGGTTTTTGTGCACCAGACAGCGGAGGCATATGTAATTATAGGCCTTACCACTGCCGTGTACAGCCAGAGGGCAATTTTGGGTTTTAGGCCCCATCTTGACCCCGCCATTCGACAACTAGTCCACATTGCCATTTTGGCTTTTTGGATTATGTTTTTTATGTGCGAGTTCCAAGTTAACTTTTGGTCTAAGGTGACCCCTAGATACTTTACTTCACTTGAGATTGGGATTATTTGTTCGTTAAGCTTAAGATTTAGTAGCTTTTCGAGCTTCCTTTTCTTAGTGAAGGGAACTATCACAGTTTTGCTTGCGTTTATGGACAATTCGTTTTCTTTACACCATTTATTTATGGTGTTGAGAGCTCCTTGCATTAGACATGAGATTGTGTGGAGGCTGGGGCCTTTGATTATGACTACAAGGTCGTCGGCATATCCCTGTGTGTCATAGTCTTGGTCCGTCATTAATGCAAGTAGTTGATCCACTGCTAGGGTCCACAAAAGTGGAGAAAGGACACCTCCTTGTGGACAACCTCGAGTGGTGTGGAATTCATGCGAAATTGCATTGAGGGTCAGGGATGCCACCCTGTTAGAGAGCATATTCTTGACCCAGTTGATGGTGGTGCCGTCTATCCCCTTTGATACCATTCCGTTTAAAATGGTATTTGTGGGTGTGTTGTCGAATGCACCTTCTACATCAAGGAAAGCACATAAGGCCGTTTGCTTATCCTCTAAGGTTTTCTGCACTTTGTCGACCAGATCGAGGAGGGCAGTTTCCGTGGATTTCCCTTTTTGGTAAGCGTGTTGATTTAAGCTGAGGGGTTTAGCTATTAAGTATCTGGCTCTAATGTGCTGGTCTATTATCCTTTCCATAGCCTTGAGTAGGAAGGATGTGAGACTGATCGGTCTGAAGGATTTAGGCTGAGAGTAGTCCTTTTTCCCTGCTTTTGGTATGAAGCGTACCTTGACTCTGGCCCACGGTTCTGGTATTATACCCCAGGCAAAGCTTGCCCGAAAAATTCTTACCAGATGCGGGAGGAGGATGGTGTCTCCCTTTTGAAGAAGGGCTGGAAAGATCCCATCTTCTCCCGCTGATTTAAATGGGTGGAATTTCTCAATGGCCCATTTAACATTGTTAGGCCTAAAGATGTTTGTGGCCTTGTTCCAATCCGCTCTATGCGCCCTGTGATCTGGGTGATTTCTTGGGGTACATCGCTGGGTATCATCGGGGGTGTACGATCCTGGAAAGTGGGTTACTCTGAGAAGTTCCAGAGTTTCCCTCTCTGTGGTCGTAAAGGTATTATCTGGTCGTTTGAGTAAGCCGAGATAATTTGTGGGTGTCTTGGCGAGTATTTTGTGAATTCTCGCTCCTTTGTGTGTTAGGGCTATATCTTCACAAAATCGTCTCCAAGACGCTCTTTTGGCTTTTCTGATTTCTTTGTTATATTCCGTCAAAGCTCTACCGTACTTTTCCCAATCTTGCGGCCTAGAGCAGTGATTGAATATACGCCGTGTGGAGCTGCGAAGCCTTTCCAGCTTTTTATTCCACCACGTCGTTGTGTTGTTTGTTTTAGATTCTTTTAACGGGCAGCTCATCTCGTAGGCTTTGTTAATTCCTTCTGAGAGTTTCATTACTGCGCAGTTGAGAGAATCTGGAGTTTTAACATATTTTGGGAGGTCTGTTAGGTATTTTTCGAGGTGTTCTTTGTAGGTGTGCCAGCAAGTGTTTCTTGGGTTCCTAAGTTTTTGTGGTTCTTTACCTAACGAACCTGTTACCTCGAATAGGATATGTTTGTGGTCCGACATTGAGTTTTCGGAACTGACATGCCAGTTGGCTAGACATTTGGCTACTTTTTCAGTTGCGAATGTTATATCGAGTACTTCCTGCCTAGCTCTAGTAACGAAGGTTGGTGTGTTGCCCTTATTTAGCAAGTATAGGCAGTTAGTAAAGATAAATTCAGAGAGTAACTCACCTCTTCTGTTGATTCCAGTGCTGCCCCAGATGGTATGGTGGGCATTCGCGTCGCATCCCACGATCAGTTCCGACTTTTGTCGTTGTGCGTAGTCCACGACTTTAGTCAGTTCTTCAGTGGGGTTCTGTTTCTCTCCGGGCAAGTAGGCCGAGCAGACTAGGACCTTCGATGTTCCACGCCCTTTGAGATCCACGTAGGCGACGACTAAATCTTCACTGCAGAGTTCTAAAATAGGCAAAAAGCTGATGTTTTTGTTAAACACGATACAGGCCCTTGGTTTTGAGCCTTTTTCATGTACCAGAATCTTACCTGCATTACTCATACCTGCTACCATGGAGTTGGCGTTGATCCATGGTTCTTGTATGAGGGCGATGTCCAGGCCATTTTCGCCAAAGATTCTTTCTACGACCGCTGAGGCCGCGGTAGCGTGGTGGAGATTGGCCTGTAGGAACACCGCCCCCTTGGTCCGTGGTGCGTCAGTGATGAGGCTGGCGGTGGGCACCGGGGTGCCTTTGCCGGCCTCTTTGTGTCCCCCTGGAGCGGTTGGCGCCCCTGTTTGTCCCCCTGTTAAGGGGAAACTAGCGAGTGTAAACATTTCAGTGTTTACTTCTACCGTCGTTTCTTTTCCCCTTGCAATACAATAATGAATTTAAGGAAAATAAGAATAAGAATAAGAAGTATGCATTTTATATTTTAGTTAAGTTATATAAATGTTTAGCAGTAATCAACTAGTTAAATTATTTTTATGAGTGCTGTATACACCTGTTATTAGAGTTACCAGTAGAATGAGCACGATTGTATTTTTATTTACCAAGCATCTGTATAAACACTGTTGGTGTATCAATAAATAAATCTATACTAATATTATAAAGAGGAAAGATTTGATTGTTTGTTTGTTTGTTTGTTTGAATTGAAGGCTCTGAAACTACTGGACCGATTTGAAAAATTCTTTCACCATTAGAATTCTAAATTATCCTTGATGAACATAGGCTATGTTTTATTTTTCTGCGCGGACGGAGTCGCGGGCATCAGCTAGTAAATAAATAAATATATTACATCGGCCCGTCAAAATCCCGGGCCGAGTTCTAGCGGTAGCGACGATCTACTCAAAAAATCGGCGGCCGGGATGACGGCGCTCGGGCGACGGGCGTGCGGTGGACAGGCGGCCATTGTAAATGTATGTGTCGCTACTTCGGCGCCGTCATCTCGTTATCGTTGTCGTGTCGTTGACGGCGGCGGTGGACAAACAGCCTTAAAGTAAAATTGTTGTGCAGACATCTGAACAGCAAGCGTGGCCGAGCCGCGTGTGGGCGAGTGCCGAGGGCGGCGACGAGGCGCGCCCCGTGCTGCTCACCGCGCGCCAGCGAGCCGGTAACGTTCTCTTTTTTTTAACCCCCTACGCAAAAAGAGGGGTGTTAAGTTTGATCGCTATGTGTGTATGTCTGTCTGTGGCACCGTAACTCTTAAACGAGTGAACCGATTTCAATGCGGTTTTTTATTTCAAAGCAGGCTTTCTAGCGGTGGTTCTTAGCTAGGTTTCATGAAAATTGGTTGGGCCCTTTAGAAGATATCAGCTCTGAAAGAAGAGGGTTACCATTATGTCGAGGGTTTTTATGTATCTAATAGTTATAATATAAGAGGCCACCTACGATAAAGTCGGTCGTGTTCCGCGATCTGGATCTCAATAAATATAACGCCTAAGTATGGTCTGATCTTTGGACATATTAAACTTGGCCATATTTCCTTACGACTGTTAAACGTTAAAACATGATTAGAAACAAATTCTCGATAGTTTTATTTTTCAAACCTCTATCATCACCTTTTTCGCATGTTTTTGGTTGAACCTGAACGATGGTTTTTATTCAATAGTTCATCACTTTTTTCTTCTTAATCCTGGTAAACCATTATTTTAATAAAAGGTATAGTTTTAAAGTTATTTAGCACGCAAACTATCTCCATCTTACGCTTTTCGCGCGGAAGCACATAAATCCATCTCTGTTGATTCTTGTCTGATCGTGGCATCATAATAATTATGTGCTCCAGGTATTCATTACAGTTTCACCCGGGTGATCTCAGGACATAAAAATCAATATAAAAACAACCCTTCGGCTACAACCATTCCCCAAAAAGTACGCGGGGAGGGACAGTTGAATGACCGACAAACGCTTCATACAGTTTAACTATTTCACCGAAACGTGTGACTAAGCCTTTTCTACAGAAGTCCTATGATAACGTAGATTAGATTAAGTTACACTTGTCATTATAGTGCGACAAAAAAGAGTAGAAATTAAATGAGGGCGCCACTTTCTACGTAACTGTCACATTTTTGACGTAAAATGCTTGAACATGGCAACAATTTAGTATGGAATTTTTTTAGTTCCATTTTATTTAATTTCTACTCTTTTTGGTCGCACTGTACCTAAAAAAAATACTACCGCAGAAATGCCTGTCGATGATTTACAATTGTACAAGTTGATACGGTCTATGAAAAAAGGGTAGAGTAGGAAACTAAATACTTATTCAAAGAGCTGCAAACTTTGAAACTATATATCCGCTCTAAGGCCCTAGACGAGATGCAAACGCTACTAACGTTTTTCTTTTCTAAGTATCACTCAAAATGTACGGGATGAAAAAAAAAATTTAAAATATTTAATCTCACACACAGCGCCATTAACAACTTAAAGTTATAATTTAATTATTAGGTATTTAATCTTAACATTTAGTGTGCGGTAGTGCAAACGATATGGGTCTTCACTAAGCATTGTGTTGCTACAATAATACAATTGTTAGTGCTGCAATTCTGGTATTTTGTGGATGACATTCTCGTGCGTTGCGATAAACGTGGTCAACTGTCATCCCATACATTTTGAGTGATAGAAAAGAAAAACGTTAGCGTTTGCATCTTAGCTACGGCCCGTGTACATGCTGAGTCAAGCACGACCCTTGTTCGTTGCAGGCGCGGTGTCCTGGCAGCTGCCCTACCGTCACGAGGAGCGGCTGCTGTACGAGTTGCAGCGGACGCTCTGTCCCGACGACGTCGGCGACACCAGCAGTGGTTCCACTGACTGCGGTAACATACAATACAATACAAGTATTCTTGATTAAACACCAAAAAAAACAAAGTTTTTTAAGTGCTTTCCAAAAATACCTCACTCGATGTTATAATGTATTTTTGTTCCTTTGCGTTAAAAAAGCAAAACACTTTACTACTACTTACTTTTACTCATCAGGATACATCTGTGCTAAGTGAATTTATCCGATACCAAATTTTGACCTCTCCATACATTGGGTGACACTTCCGCCCGTACTATTAGTAGAAGTACATTGACAAGTTATAGTTTTAACGTTTGAGGCGAGAGCTATTGTCACGACGCAATGTACTTCTACTGGCATGCTTTTGCTGGACGAACGTAAATCAGCCATAAGAGTGATGTCACTCCAGACGCGGACAGCGAGGGCGGGTGGCGCCACGGCTTCTCGCTGCACGTCACTTCCGCGTGCGCCACGGCCGTCACCGTCACGGTGCGCGCCGACTCCGCGCGCGACTTCGTGCTCTCGTTCGAAGGCGACACGACCTACACTCTCACGCAGGTAAATAAATGTTCTTTTCATCTCGATCAGAAACCATCTAAACTCTCACACGGGATAAAATATTTTTTTGCATCACTCCTGATCGAAAATTAAAGATCTCCATTTCTCATTAGCGGGCTGATAATAGCATTTCTATCCCTAGGGCGGAAAGTGATTTGAAAAAAGAATTGGTGCATGGCACAACCGTTTATGCCTGTTTTCTAGACCATGAAAGAATTTTATATTTATTTATTAGTTTTAAACTCGTTTTGAAATTGTGTCAAAAATGGTCAAAACAGTTATAATTTTTGTAAGAGAAAGTTGATGCCAATAACATATCTACAACATTTTTATTGACTTTCCAATCAGTCGAAATGAAAAGTAGTGTTTAAATTGAGTGAATATGCGTGGATTTTTTAATCGCATTTCTCAACAATATATGAAAATACCGTAAAACAAATACCAAAAGTGTACAGCCTACTAAGCGTAAGCGTTAGTAGGTACTTTTTGCGTAAAGTATTATTATTTGCAAATACATATGTTCTTTGCTATGTTTCGGTATTTTTTTTTCTGTGTACCACTTTTGTGAGTTTCTGTATGATTATTTGGTTGACTGGTAGAGAATACCATTAGGCATTAAGTCCGTTATTTGTACTTTTGTATGCAATAAAGGATAAGTAAATAAATAAAAAAGTGAAATAAAAAATAAAATCGCCCAAAAAATACGGATGATAGGTACAAGCATTTTTAACTGCTATTTGACAGCAATTAGACAGAGAGATCCCGATGTGCACTGTGACGTCGTGTTACAGGTCGGTCATATAAACTCCATGCTATATGCTTTTCCGACAACTTACAGCGAGACTGGTGTATAATAGTTGTTATGAGTTTTGTGATTTTGTTGTGGGGAAAAGCGGCTGACATTCAGGCAACTTGTAGCGGCCACTAGTAGTTCTAAGGTGGTCGCCACTAGTGGCTCAATGTGCGGCTCATGTTTGCATGTGAACACGCAGGCGGCCCCGCGCGTGGCGCACTACCGCTGGGCGCCGGGGCAGGAGAGCGTGCGGCTGCAGGCCAGCGCGGAGGACGAGGCCTGCGCCACCGTCTCCGTGCAGAACTACACGGTCGGTACCTACCTTAAGGCTAAGTACCCTTACTATGAGTTACAATTAACGTACCTACTCGCTAGCGAGTCGAAGCCCTAGCTGTCCCTCGCAGTCTATAACAATACTTATGGTCTAAGATCCGAATAGGAGACGTCCTTCACCCAGCTGTTTATTCGATAAAAAGTATTTTATATCAAATTTAATATGGTAAGTAATATATGGCGAATAGGTTGACTGAAAAATTTCAGTCCAGTAAAGTCCATAATTAAAAAAAAAACTAAAAATTATAATGATTGTTTAAAAGACCAATTACATACTAATCGAAAGTATGAAGCCTATAGAATATCCAAACGTTAGGTTTAGTGCAAATTATTAGTAGGTACCGAGTTAACTTACCTACCCAATGGTTAGTCAACCTAGAGAGAATTAAAATCGAGTTGGGTATCATTAAATAGCTCTTAAAATTATGTACTTACATGTTATTGTACATTTTTTTTAAGTTGGGGGATCGTTGTTGCGTGCGTAGATGTGATTGATTTGTACCCTTATAACATTGTTGTCAATGAATTATTTCTGTACATTTTTAACGTCAAAGTTGATCCGTTGAATGTTTCCAGTGCCCGATTCCGCAGACGATGGACGCAATAGAGACGTCAGGCCTGAGAATGACTGTGGAGCGGTCTGGGGCGGTGCAATTATCGGTATGGACCTTTAATGAAATCTCTAAGGCTTATTATTATTATAATTCACAAATACGTACTTAGTTTCGTTTGTATGTTCACCGATTTCAATGCCGGACTGACTTTGGACCTAAGGTGGGTCACAGATTTAAGTCTTTTACTGTATATATACATATGGTTAATTATGGTTGTTTGTGAAACAGCGCGCCCAGTACCCTTCGGGGTTTCTGGTGGTGAGCGTGGTGCGCGGGTCCGACGAGCCGTGCCGCGGCGAGACGGCGGGCAAGCAGGACAGCTGGCTGTTCGTGTGGGGCGAAGAGGAGGAGCAGCACTCCGTGCCGGCCACCAAACAGATCACCTTCACCGTCAAGGTACCGCGCATTCATTTCTATTTGACATGACTGCAGGTCTCCATGAATGTTGGTTTAACCCTTGATGTGGCAGGCGACGCTGTCCCGCGCGCAGTACGCCGTGGCGGCGTCGGCGATGGTGGCGCTGTTCCTCGTGTTCTACGTGGCGTTCGGCGCCCTGCTGCTGGCGCGCCGCTGGGCCCCGCTGGCGCGCCGCATCGGCTCGCTCGCCGTGCTGGCCCCGTCCGAGGGTCAGTACCTACTGCTAACAAGTACCAACAAAAATGGTTGAAAAAAATATGGTTTGTCATGGAGAGCCCCTAATAGTTTCTCTTTTTCAATTCATGGTCGAAGAACGAAAGCAGAACTCCTATAAATAAAGAGAGGTTTCCTCTTATTATAGGGGCTTACACAACACACACACATACACACGCACGCACGCACTTACAGATGCTTATTTTTGGTAATAAAAAATGCTTCGTCTGTGTTTTGTAATATGATAGTCTTAATGTAAACTTAACTCCTAGGATGCCCAAGATACAGGCTCAGCCTGGTTTGGGATCCGCCGCAAATTAGCCTTAAGGAACATGTAATCTTTTGGATAATAAATTGTTCTCATTCTTCTTATTCCTAAATGAGTTATCGTTGCAGTGACGTCAACGACGGGAGACGGACAGCCGCCAGCAGTCGGGAGCGCTCTCCCCGCCTCCGGGACGCGGCGCCGCCGAGATTCCAGTCAGTACCGGAGTCGCTTTCAACACCCAGTTAGCACAGGCACTGCATACATATAACATTCTACATTCTATTTCAGCTGCAACGTTCGATAGCAGTGACAATAGCGACTCGGATTCCGAGCCAGAGCCGTTCTCTCGCGTCGCATCCCCCGCGAGCTACCCCGGGCCGCCCGCGAGCGTCCCCGCCGCAGGCACCGCGCCCCCCGCGCCCCCCGCGCCCTCCGCGCCCGCCCCTCACGACACTCTGGGTACTTCACCTCTAGGCTGGAGTTTCGAGCTGCAGGACCCAGCGGTCTACCCTTACCCCAATGCGTACTCCGGCGCGATCGCTCCGGAGGCTACCGCCACTGACGGCACGCTCGGGGCGTCGGACACCAACGGTCACGTCGCCACTGAAACTGAACAGCAGGTATAAGACTAGCAATTTTTTTCAAGTTTCATTTGAATAGGTACGATGGCAGTCAAAAACAGTTCAGCTTTACAAAGATTAGCTTGGCAATTATGCAGTCTTGGAAACCGCCTGTTTTATTGAAAATTATGTGTTCTTCTCGTTCCAACCAAAGCTCGCATTTCTGAGCACAATTTTACAAAAAAAAAGCTACAATTAAAAAATATACAACTAGCTTACGGCAGTACATGTACCTAGATAAACAAAAGAAATAAATACTAGGCAACGATATAAATAGTTATATAGAAAAATAAATAAAAGGAATAAAATTTAATGGTTGGTCTTGAAATATACTTATTTGTCACGTAGATGTTGAGGCTCTAGCTGAGCCCGTAGAAGAACTGGCAGAAGCAAGGTGTCAACAGTTATACAAAAATGGTTTTTGTAGACCCTCTCTGTAATTACGTACTTATCTAAACAAACGAGAAACGCTAAATAAACGAGACTCATCTAAAAGCAGAACACCGGCGCGGCCAGTGGCGCCGTGGTGGGCGCGAATGGCGCGGGTGGCGCGCGGCCGTTCGGACTGCCGGCGGAGCTGCGGCTGGCGGCGCTGGCGCGGCGGCGCGGCCGCGTGCTGCGCGCGCGCTCCGACCGCTACCTGCACACGCTCTACACCGTCGCGGTGTTCTACGCGCTGCCTGTCATCCAGTTCGTCGCCGCCTTCCAGATTGTAAGCAAACCTTCGTAAAAATATACTTAGATATTCTAACGGTATATTCCGTAAGGGTTGAAAATCCCGTTTAGATAATTATATCGCGTCAAAGTGGTTTCCTAGTTACCTGATTGGTCGTACTCAGTGCACAAACATAGACAATGGCAAGAGCAGTCCAGAACTAAAAAATGGTGTCCCACAGGGAAGTATTTTGGGACCGAGGCTATTTACTCTTTACATTGTCGATTTTATCAATATCGGCATGAAAAACAGAGATTTTTTGGGAGACATGGGGTGAAGCAGCTAGTAACTTGGAATGAGATTTCTAGCTACTTGGTTACAAAATAACTGACTAGTTCAGAATGTGCTGGCTGTGAAGCCAACGCTGGTTTTCCTTGGGACCGGTCAGTGAAAACACTCATTTGATGGAAGACAAAGAAGTTCCGTCGTGAATCGGTCACTAATTAGTACCTTCGGTTGAGACTCGGGTGTTCCGACTGTTTCAGGTGATGAACGTGTCGGGCTCTCTGGACATCTGCTACTACAACTTCCTGTGCGCGCACCCGCTGGGGCTGCTGAGCGACTTCAACCACGTGCTGTCCAACATGGGCTACCTGCTGCTGGGCGCGCTGCTCATGCTGCAGCTGCGCGCGCGCCGCCGCCGCCGCAAGCGCGCGCCGCGCCACGAGGTCCACCTCTCCCACACACCCACACACGCGCGGTTCATGCCTATCTATATCTTCTTAGTAATCAATGTCTATCTGGGGGGCTATTATGACCTAGCCATGCAGTTCAGTTTACGCTGAGAGAAAAGGACAGCTACGTAACACACTATAGCCCTGTCCTTTACGTTCGCCGTAAAATGAACTGCATAGCCGTATCAAAATATAGTACTGTATCACACTTGCACTCGCGTAATGCCCGGCAGACATTTGTGCAACAAGAGAAGCTAAGTTGGAAAGTGGTTTTTGCTGCGAGTGTTGATTTTGAGTAAGCGATGGATTCAAACACACGAGATGCAAATAACTTTGGCCTCGTGTTGCACACACAACTTTTCACCTCAACAGCATAAACGTATTTAATACCCAAACATTAAAAAACTAAAACGTGGTTAAAAATTAACCCAACGTATATTTATCCACCCAGCCACCCACCCATTTATCAATGACCCAGCAGCTGTGATCTCGGCATTTTTATTGAACTAAAAAGTTACTTAGTCTTACGCTCGCAGCAAAATCGAATTTCGTTCACTGTCTTTCGCGTCTTTAAACAACAAAACCTGCCTATTTTAGGCGCTGAAGTAAAAAGAATGCTATACTTTTTAAAACATGATCTGCATTACTCCAAGTATAGTTCTTACGCATCTTTTTGCATTACAAATAGCCAGTCTGTTTCTGAGAATCTACTCGACAGCGTTATTATGCCATATCGTAGTATGAAGTTAATATAGCCATAGTCAGCAGTAAGGAATCTGTTTATTCCGGATATACATCTGCAACATGTTTGTTCTAGTTACAGAAACTAACAAAGGTAGCTGCTAGAATTTGTATGCTCATGACTTATTAATTGTTTATCTACTATAGCTTATATTTATGGACAGTGACCAATAGAGGTATTTATATTCGATTATTCCATTTTGGAGGTTTTGCTGCGAGCGTGAGACAAAGTTTAATGTCTAATGTTTTGGTATGTTTGCAAAACTGCAATAGATATAATTTTACTTTTAATTTTTAGGCTTCCGTACCCAAAGGGCGGTCGCCCCTACGGGTACGAAAGACAGGACCAGTGATCTCAGTATTTTCATTAAATTAAAAAGTTACTTAATAATTTTGTAATAAGCCTAAGTACGCTGTCCATCCGTTACAGGAGTACGGGATCCCGGCGCATTACGGAATGCTGGGCGCCCTGGGGGCCGGCATGATGGTGGTGGCGCTGTTGTCAGCCAGCTACCACGTCTGCCCCAACCGGCTCAACTTCCAGTTCGGTGCGTGTGACAATACCCTGCAAATATGGGATAACCTGCACCAGCCTCACTTCGACAAGTGTTTGAGTGAGAGTCTGGCATGATGTTTGTGGCTCTGTTGTCGGCCAGCTACCACGTCTGCCCCAACCGGCTCAACTTCCAGCTCGGTGCGTGTGACAATATCCTGCAAATATGGGCTAACCGCAAGTGATTGAGTTAGTCTGGCATAATTGTGACGTGTTGCCACTGCTACCGCCAACTAGAAATGACCAGAACAGGACCAAGTTTTGGGTCATCCGTAGTAGTTAGTATCATAAATGGATTCATCGAATTACCATATAAAAGCCGTAATTATATGTGAAATTCTCTCACCGGCTAAAAGTTGTGTGGGTATGTGATTTAGCTAACCGACTGACCCCTGTGTGATTTTTGATCCTCCTCCTAACGTCACTTCTCACGGTTTGTTGCAGACGTGGCGTTTATGTACGTGCTGGCGGTGCTGAGCATGGTGAAGATCTACCAGGCGCGGCACCCCGACGTGAACGCGCGAGCGCACTCCACCTTCGGCGTGCTCGCCGTGCTCATCGCCATCGGTGAACTATCATTTACTCAATTATTACAAACTTATTTTTAATTAAAATTTCCAAGTAAATTTTGAACGATTCCATAATCGAATAGGAATTCTGGAATTTTAGGGTGGGTGTGACCCCTTGCAAGGGCGTCGATTATTACATTGCACTGAAAATCGGCCCCTTACATAGTCTGAACGTGAACGCGGAGAGAGTTGGACGTATCATGGCACCTATATTATCTAGCCATAAAAAGCAGCCATTGCTGCGGCTTAAGAAGTCACATCTATTCATGTTAAGAAGAAAAGAAGAGGAGAAAGATCTGGCTCAAGCAATACTACGAGTATCTACATGTCTATCACGGATAACAATAAATAACAAAACTTATTTTTATTTATTTGAGCTCTTACCTATTGTCGTCGAATCAAGATGGCGGCCGCTCGAGTTGAAACGACGGATACTAGGCAACTACTCTCCACGCTAGCCGCATGCCGACTGAGCTCCCTAGCTGCCCTAAATGTTATTACACAACCCGCGATTAGGGAGCAAGGCCGCCGGTCGTTTTTATTAGGGACGCTTACTCCCTTTCTCTTATTACACCATCCCTTTAGGGAAAGGGACCCTGAATAACGCGTAGTTGCGCGGTCGTTCCCCGCAGTGGTGTGGGGCGTGCTGGGCGGCGGCGCGCTGTTCTGGGGCGCGGCGACGGTGCTGCACGTGTTCTCGGTGCTGATGCTCTCGCTGCGTATCTACTACGTCGGCCAGTTCCGCCTGGGTAAGCCTCGTATTCTGCCCTGCTAAGCCAATAAACACTGTCTCAGATTCTATTGCCAAAGTATATTCAATGCTCTCCTATTAGTCATTCATTACGTCGTGATTGCTACAGGAGATTTATTTGAGATGCTGCTATTTGGCTTGGCAGGGCAGCATTGTTAAGGTATTATTTTCAGCAGCAAAGCCCCTCGTCTCCATTGATTTACAAATAAGAAGGTCCACAATTGACGTAGAAATCAGTGAACATACAAAAGAAACATAAAGCCGAACATAAAACCTCCTTTTTTAAAAAAATGCTTTTTACCAACAACGTGATAAAGTCGATTACAAAGAGATGTATCAATTTTTTCACCTTATTGCATTGTAATAAGACCCAAAATGGATTAAATTTCGCACCCATGAAAGATATTAACCGTGATACTGACACCATTTTGACGCAATTTGACCGATACGTTTCATCTGTGCATACACATGAAACGTTGCAATAAACAAAGAGTCAAAGTTGTTGAATGAAAAACGAAAAATGCTAAATAAATACTTGATTGTATTAGAAAGTATAGTTTATTTCACTAGTGTTTATATTTTGGTAATGTGGTGTAATTCAGTATATTGTTACATTTATGAAAATTATATACTTATCAAATTTTGGAATTACAAATTATATCTATCTATTTCTAGCCAAGGCAAGGTAGTTTTCTTTACCAGTATCATTAAAACCTTAATAACTCCTAAACGAAACACATTGAAAAGTATAAAGCATGTGCTGTAATATTTATAACTAGGAGCTAATTTGTCATTGGGATCCCCTTAATCGTGTGTTCCAGAGAAGGCGAGCCTGGCGGAGGCGACGCGGGGGTTCCGCGAGCTGCCGGGCGGCGCCGCGAAGGCTCGGCCGCTGTACGCGGCCCGGCTCGTCATGCTGCTCATCACCAACGCCATCAACTGGGCCTTCGCGCTCTACGGGTAACATCGTCGTGCTGGCATAAAGGTGTCCACTGCTGGACCTAAACCCCCTACAACGTCACTATCTTACCAATATTATAAATGCGAAAGATTGGATGTTTGTAACTTAATCACGGCTGAACGGATTTGAATGAAATTGGGTACAGAGACAGATTATAGTCTGGAATAGCTCATAGATTACATTTTATCTCGGAAAAAATTACTTTTCCTTTAGGATGACTAAATTAGATAGAAGCTCTAAAATATAAATAGAATAGACAACTTGCAAATTAACATAAACAACATTATAAAAGTTTAATTTAACTCCGAGGTGACATAACAGTATAATCCCATTGAGTTTTGGGAGGTTGCCCCTAAAATTCAAAATTCAAAATGAGAGATCACGATATCTTTCAGCCAAAAGTCATAACAATGGTCAGTCCCCGGCAAAAAAAACCATGATACGCGCACACAAGCGAACAAAAGCACGTAGCGAAGCGACCGCAGCAACACCATTACCAGTACCGTCAGACTGCATCCGACCTTCCGATGGCTAACATCCGACGATATTTTAACCGCGGCCGAATCGGTGCATCCCTTTGGTAGTTACGATGCCCCAGACAGACACACAGTTAAACAGACACAGGTAAACTTATAACACCCTTGTTTTTGCGTCGAGGGTTAAAGGCGTTCGTTATCTCTGCCGCAGGCTGCTGACGCAAGCGGCGGACTTCGCGTCGCATCTGCTGAACGTGCTGCTCGCCAACACGCTCGTGTACATGCTGTTCTACCTCACCATGAAGCTGCTCCACGGCGAGCGCCCGCGCTGGTACGCGTACTATCACTACCAGCACTTCGCTACGTCGCGACGTCCATCTGAGATTACCCCGCTTAGGAATCTGTCGCCAAATGTTTAACATACCCGCGCATCGCGCCGCATGACGCTTCGCGCTTCGCGTCGCCGGTGCCTAAGCCAAGCAACGGTATCCCCTAAGTGTTCATTTCATCAGTTAGTGATCCTAAGTAATATCAGTGGATTTTTCCAAGTATTTGACCGAAATACTTAATCTTAGCGCAAAGGTTATCTTTAATTATAAGGGGATTCAAACACGCTGTTAGGTATTTTCAAGTAGGTATACTCATATGCAAAATATTGTAGGGATTTTAAAAATCCCCTCCTGTCGGAGCCCAGAAACTGCCTTCACCTTTTGAACGCCACAGACTAGACGTCTCGACTGAACGTGAAACTGGCCGTCAACTGAAGGTCCACTGACGCCACTTCGGCTACAGACGTCACAAGTTCAAGTTTAAAAAAGACTTCGTTTCGTATCAAAAATGTGTAATTTGCACAGCTAACAAACATCTTTGGCGTATGAGTGGCACAAGGTAAAAATAACGGTTTTCTTCCACTTTGTAATTTTGTACCTACGCGTGTGCGCAGGTACGCGTGGTGCTACCTGGCGGGCGCGGTGGTGGCGTGGGTGCCGGCGCTCTACTTCTTCATGTCGGGCAGCAGCGACTGGTCCGCCACGCCGGCGCAGTCGCGCCACCGCAACCACGAGTGCATGGTGAGCTCCGGGGAGGCTTGCTCTAACCCCTTATTGGCCATGGGCTAGTGGCGGTGTCTACAAAAAATCAGCATTATTTGAGGTCCCCTGTGAAATAAAATATTGAGGGGCAGGGCATAGCCCTCTACCACCCGTTTCTATAGACTTTGTAGAGTGTTATAATAGCACGGTATATGAAACCAACTTCTCACCGGGACACCAAGGCGGCGCAACCAATCGCCGCCACCAACAAAATGTATACAGCTCTATGTAAGATAGGTACTCACCGGTGCTTGGTGTGGCTTGGTGGCGGTTCGGGTCACATTTACATATATTGTTAGTGGCGGCGACTGGTTGCGCTGCCATGTTGTCCCGGTGAGGAGCGGGCGAAAAGCACGATTTACGTTGGTCAAGGACAGTGGTCAATGGACAGTGACAGTGGACAGTGACAGTAGACAGTGACAGTGGACAGTACAGTAGTGTGATCCGATCGGACTGTAGCGAGTCAAGTTGCCTTGCCAGTGGATCCAAATAGAATCGCTTTCTATTTTTTCACTCCACTGCCCTTGGAACTGTACTTGCCACTGTCCTTGGCCAAAGTAAATCGGGCTTTAAAGAGGTGCGGGTGCGCGTGCGCAGGTGCTGGAGTTCTACGACGCGCACGACCTGTGGCACCTGCTGTCGGCGGCGGCTCTGTACCTCTCCTTCGCCGCCATGATGACGTGGGACGACGGGCTGTCCGCAGTGCGTCGCACCGACATCGCCGTCTTCTGATAAACATGCACACACAATACAGTCTTTTATTTCTTTCCCTATCAATTTCTGCAAATACAAATATACCTAGGTACCTCATAGGTACCTAGGTAATAAACGTACCTACCTTTATAAACATAACTTTAAAAACATTGCAAAAAAAATGTAAACCGTCAAACCCGAGTTTGAAATAATCATCAGTGTGAATAGAATCTTAATTTTCAATTCGCGTAAAGCACAAGTAATGCTTTAGTTATGCGAATAATATTTTAAGGTATCCATAATATACCCGTTAAGTAGTATTAAATTGGAGGTTAATAATACATGCATTTAATTTATTTTTTTAAATGTTAAAAACTCGTCGTATAGTCATATACTTAGATATAATTTATGCTAACTGTAGGGTACCTTAATACCGAATCGTCGTCTGGCAAAGTGGTCTACCAAGAAAGGCCGTAGCAAACTGATACTTAGGTATTCTTAAACTAGAGGGACAACTATGCGATTAAAGCGTCCCGTCGTATGGGTTCACAATCGTCTTATATTAAGGTTAAGGGTGCTTTCACACTAGCGATTTTTCCGGCGATTTCTCTGCGATTTAACGTTCACTACGATCTTGGCGAGCGTGGTGCACGTAAAATCGCTGGAAAAATCGCTAGTGTGAAAGCACCCTAAGCTTCCGTTGGGACTGCCCATCAAGTCAACCACCTCCTTTTCTTTTATAAAAAATCGTCAAAATCGATTAGTGGCGACGAAGTGCCGACCCCGTTAGAGCTTTTTTCTTTTTCCGGTCAGGCTTTACAATAATTGTTGGCTTAAGAATCAGGATTCAAGTCATTCATATAAAAAAAAGTAATCAGATGACGTTAAACAAGCGTTTAACGAAACGCAATTTTGTTTGTACATAATACGTATAATAGTACTTCTTCTTTACTTTTAATTAAATTTATTTTGGTAACCTTGATGACGTAATAAATTTGTATCATTTAAATACAAAATATTGCACAGCAAATATAACGATTATTATTTTTTTATTTTTGAAATGACGAAAAAACTAACAAAACGCAACTTAAATAAAACAAAACGAAATGTCAATGACGTCACGTTGGCGACAGTCGCGTTCTCATTATTTTTATTTCGCAACTTCCATAATATCTGGGTTAATTTAGCGCACGCCGTAGCGAATTATTAAAAACGAAGCACAAAAAAACCTACAGAGCAATGGACAACCAGTACTACTATAAGCTGATGGCTAGCTATCTGTCTAAACGGAACTGTGACGAGTCTTTCATGAGGTATTTCTTTGGTAAAAACACCTCTAAGAAGACACCAGAGGAGCTAGAGAGGGCTGATGAGCGCAAGCGACGACTGCAAAGAGAGCGCTCGCGACGATACCGCGCGCTGAAGAATGCGCGCCGCCAGCACGAGGGCGACACGCCACCCGCGGGCAGCCAAGCTCGCTCGGCGCCGGAGGACGAACTCAGTGACTGCGACGAGCCCCCCACGCTCTGCGGCCTGTCGTACGGTGATCCCGGCCTCTCGGACTGCGCCTCGGACGACAACTCCGCGCACTCGGCCGCCAGCTGCGAGCCTACCACGGCGGCCCCAGTCACGCCGCCCGCGCGCGGCCTGCGCGAGCTGCTCGCGCAGCCAGACGCCGAACTTGACTACCCCACGGTGCACAGCCTCATGTTCCACTGGCTGCAGACGTAACCCGCTCCCTGACCTTGCCCCTGCATTGCCACACACCTGACATCCCTGGAGCTGATAGCTTTTGCTTGAAGTAAATTCGTCTGATCAAAACATAATCTCTAACAAACTAATATCATTAGTAAAAGTTAAAATGTATTGTTGCAGGGATTCTGGTAGTGTGGTAGTGATACACATATCAAATTCACGAGTTGCTGCTTATGTAGTATATCACATGTGAAGATGATTGAGCCGTCCTGATATAATTTTAACTTACTAGAGTATATGATAATTTTGTCATAGCAAGTAGCAGTAGCTAGATCAGTGGTAAACTATCCTTGGAGAGCTAACCCTTTTGAATTGTTATGCTTTTATTTAAGAAAGGTACTGCGCTACCAATGGCTTAAGGGGATTGTGAGGTGATGCTTAAATCGCATAGCTGTAAAATCCATACAAATTTAGATTTCAATTTTTTTTTAATATCTCGTGATTATGAAAATGTGAGTTGTATGCTTCTTCCTTATTTTTTATTTGCTTCTTTCCAAGAAATATTTTCTTGGAAAAGAAAACATACAGACCCTAGTTTTTCATAATATCTACAACTTATTCAAAAATCTTAAAAATCTGTCTAGATTTAAGGGGAGAGAAACACTATTGCATTCAATATGAAAATATTTAGCTTCACAATCCTCTTAATAGTTGTTGCAGCTTTTCATTTTAGTATGAAACACAACGGACAAATATACTGTCATTGTGAGCGCAAGTGTGATAGCGTTAGCCAGCTCAACTCTAGCGAGGAGTTCTGTAGTTTTGTGTGCCACACGTTAAAGATTATGTGACCAACCAATCTAAGGTCAAAATTCGCATCTAATATGAGTTTTGAAGTAGGGACAGAAAGTGGTGCTGTTAAGAAATGACAAAATGACAAAAGTAACTAAATAGTGCTACAAACTTAACTTAGATAATAGGACAGTCAGAATGTAGGTTAAATAAAGGATATTATAATGGCACTGCTTTCACACCCTGATTGGTAGCCTGGTGTCATGCTTGTGGTTGGTTACATGACACATTCTGCGGCAACCCTCAGGTGCTGGTGCCACTGAGTTTGGACTATTCCATTAGACAATAAGTTGTTATTAAGTTGCCATATCCTACTACTTAGATACTCAACTATTATATATGATATGAATAGAGAAGTATATAGTAACTATATGCCTATAGTTTGTGATACAAATGAATTTACAATTTGTGTGAAGTCTACAATGTTAGGTAGTATTGTATTGTAAGTGGTCTGGAATGAAGGGCACGGATCTTCCGAGATATTCTTATTAAATCCTAACATTCCCAGATTGCGATAAGTTAGGGCAGCTGGTTCACAAGTACATATCCTTTCACTGTTTGCCATGTTATACACACAAACATTAAGTGTATTTTACAGTTGACAATAATTTATCAAATTGTCTTATAATTTTAGATATGTTAAGCATAGTATTTGATAGAATCATATAGTGTATTTGCAGACTAACCCTGTAATAAGTTAATTAATTCTCTGTATTGCATTTAACAAAGCCCTTGCTTCTCAATTTAGCTCTCTTTGAATTTATAATTGTAATCATATTTAAGTTTTCTAGGTACTTTTACAAGTAGATAACATAAGTATTAAGTTGGTATATGGATATTGAACCTGCAAAGCCATAATTCTGCCATGGAAATAATTTCTGAAGTTTCAGGGGCAAATGTAGTTTATCTTGATTTCAATGGCTTTTGTAGTTGGTTACAAGTTGTGCTGTAGTTCCCAGCCTGTGTTCCACCTAGGCACAGCTGAGAAGAATCTTTATTAGTAGTTAACTAACTACTGGCAGTAACCCTTATGTTGTATGGCAGTTTTAATGTTTTCTCATTATTTTAAGTTTTAAATATTTTTTAGTAATGTATATTGTATAACTGACTTAAAGTTGACTAGTAACTTGGTGACATGTCGCAACTATGATATTTTTTTAATTAGATGTAGTTGCTGATCTATTGGCCATATTATTTTGGGCTATACCCAGTGGGACAACTGGGAATAGCTGATTATTTTTACAGTATTTTGACATTTTATAATACAATTTTAATTTGTAATCACTGGGGACGACATTGATGTTAAGATAGTATAGATTGTGTTACTGTCATTCACTTTTGGAATAGATATGCATTCTAATTTGAACTGTTCACGCCTTTAATACATAGTGCTACTCATTCTACCGATTTCATCACAACAAACCCAGTTATGCATTTTGTATTAGAATATGTATGTCATCACCAATGGCGCCAAAAGGTTGTGAACGTGATGAAAGCCGGATTTCCACTGCTCGAGTCGAGCTACGCACGATTAGGAATACATTCAGTAGATACTCATACATTGGCACATGAAGACGCCACACACAATATGGCACGCACTGAAATTAAGTAAATTAGGCACATCATGTGGTGGAAAATTGAAGAGGCGTATGCCCAACGGTGGGCGCATATGCGCTGCAGAAGAAGGCACATCAGGGCTCTAACACGTTGGTACTATGGAATGAATCTACCAGTGCGCAAGACAAGACCATCATTGCTGAAAAGAAGCATGTTGACCAATGGATCCACGTAGCTCACGTGTGTAGCTTGTGCGTGCGCAACAGTGAAATTCCGGCTTTAGAGACGATCAGTACATCTCAGGCATAATAGGTTACTAGAATGCGTGACTAAAGTATTAAGAATGTTACTATCCTATCTTCGTAAATCACTGAGCGTCCCTCACAGCTGCGTAGTGCTGAGGTCTCATGGTTGAATAGATCTCCGTAGTCATTCCCAGTAGGTGTCGCAGAGTAAATTGTTATTTAGTGACTGCCTGAACTTTAAATAGTTATTCAAAGGAGATTCTTTAGTAAAAATGTGACTTATAAAATTACGAGTTATGAAAACAATATTATTAGTAGTAAGTACCTAGGTACTTGGAACTCGAATGGAAAAGCAAACTTAGAACATCATTTTGCTTCGATTCTGGTGGTGGCACTTCACTTGAATGTTATTTGTCAAATATTTCGGTACCTGTGTCAAATGTGAGGGACGCAAGACCAGTAAAGTGCCACCATGGAAAATAATTTATGGGTAAGGGAATGTCGTGTTGTGCCATCTCTTGGCCGGCTACCCTAACGGCGTCGAGTGAGACTGGTGCTTATCATCTACCGATTGCAATAATTCAGATAATTTAAGATGCTATTTTATACCGCGGTACTTTAATTTAATCCAAGGGGATGGATATGGGGCCTACTCCGACGATGTCCGGCTGGCGGCGAGTTGCCTTCGACGAATGGTACATTTAATTTTAGTGTAAAGTAACGCGCAGGTACTGTAAGGTAGTGCCATATTAAAGAGCTTCCTATTTTTAACCTCATCTTTTATTTATGTCCCCAAAATTGTATACCTAGGTCAAATATTCAGTGGGTACAGTACAGTCGTCATTTTATCTAAACACGCCATTGCACTGTTCCTGAACCAAAGGCCGTTGGGGCGGAAAGGTCCTAGAGTGGCTTCCACGTAGGTACTAGACAGCGCAATGTTGGCAGGTGGACTGATGATCTAGTTATACTTAGCGGACGCAGGAATCAACTAGGTACGAGTAACACCAGAACCGAGCACGGTAGAGATCTTTGGGGAATGCCTCTATGAACAACAGCAGACTGTTTAGCCTGACGTGATGATAAAGATGATGATGACTTCTCTGATGCCTGAGCCTGAGCAATAGACCGGAGTTCTGTTAAGGTATTTTTGATTTCCTTATAATGTTTTGATTTCCATTTTATTTGATTGTGACTGATAGGTAGGTATTCTAGCATTTGGAATCAAAAAGCCGAAATAGGTATGATCACATCTTTATTTATAATTTACAAATGACAAAGTAGGTATTCATAATATAATAATCATACCTCAGACTGATTGTGACTTCATTATAATCCCATATATTATATATTATGGTACCTATCTAAAAGTATCTTAACGTTATGGTTCATTCATCACCCGAGGACGCCACTAAATGACAGCATTTAATTCGGTAGGTGTATCCATAAACGACCATTTCTAGTGTATTTTTTTCAATTGAACCTATATCATTTTGTTTCTTGTGTAAAAATTAAATATCCGACCTTACGATGATTAGGTACATGCATCAGATCTGTCAGTTTCAATTACGTAGCCGTAGTCGGCATATCACATAGTTCTGTACTGACTGGTTCCTTGGTCTCTTTCGGCTTAGTCAGCGTATCGGAGTTGGCACGGAACGCAACGGCCTCGGTCGCAGGGCTCTCAATGTCAGCGAGATCAATATGGTTCCTCACACGGCCTGTGAGTAGGTAGCGAGGTAAACGACATGTGGGTTGCTTGGCATGCATAATACCTACATTATACACCAGAGCTTGTTGGCCACTCGTGACTCGGAACAACAACTTATCTTCATCTCATTTTCACCAAAACAATATCAGCTCAGATGTTCTGTAACCAATTTGTATAGCCTACTATATAACTGTTAAGAACTTAAAATGTACATCTACAACTAGTCCTACTTTTTTCTTCGTTAAAATTTTGACATCATAAGTACCTAGTAACTTATTTTACGATATTTTACACAGCCTCATTTAAAATCACAAACATACATAATACCTATACCTAACTAAATCCGCAGCAGCATGCTCTTGAACTTTCAGCGTCGCAGGGCGACGTAGCTCAACCGCAAAGGACGAGACATGCACAAACGTGTAATTTGTACGCGCTGACGGATTAATCGATGTCTTCGTCGACGACCTTGCGAGAGTTTATTAAAGATATACCTACGACAGGCCGGCCTTGGCGGGTATTCATATAAAACGGAAAAACATTTGTAAAATAGTAAATTTCCGTAATTGGGTATTTAACCACAAAGTTGGCTAACAATATTTTCATGGCAGCATGCAGTTTCGTTTGCTTAGTGCAAGTGAATTATCATATTGACACGCGTGGGGAGGCGCGGCCACTCGCGCGGAAATATTTGCTGTAAACGAAACAGTAAAGCAACATTCTCATTTTTTTCTAACTGTAAAAGTTAATAAGTCAGTATAATGATCGCGGCGCGGCACGCGCGCGGTTCTGTGCGGGCGAGCAGCGCGGCCCTCGCCCCTGCCGGGCTCCGCCGAGCGCGTGGGCGCTCCGCCGCGGCCCCGGCCGCCGGCCGCCGGCCACTGCCTCGCCGTCGCCCGCGCGACGCGACTCCGCATTATGAAATCCAGTGCGATGTATAAAATAACTTACGTGGCTAGGAAGAAGCAGGTAACAATTCTTAAAAATAAATGCACAATTGGGTAAATACATGCAATACACCGCGCGGTTATATCACGAAAAGGTAGTACGAATGGATGCGGAGGGCTCTCTTGATAGTGGTCACGAGCGGGAAGGAGGCGACTGAGTGGGTCCGGCGGGAGGGCGCGCATTCGCCGCGGTAGTCGTCAGCGTTGAGCGAGTAGATCATGGCTCCGCGGAGGCCGAGTTGCGTGATGAAAGCCGCCTTGCGCGCCACGCTCTGCTCGTCGTCGAACGAGAGCCACTCGGAGCCGCGCCACACGTAGGGTGAGGCGGCGGCGGCGTCGCGCACGAGCACGGCGCCCGGCTGCCGCGCGAACGCGCACACGTCGGGGTAGTCGACGAAGCCGAGCGCGCCCAGCGAGCCGAAGCCCGCGGCCGGCGCGCCGGGCGCCGTGTTGCGCTCAGTCACGAGCCGGAACGAGTGCCCGTAGGTCGGCACGCCCACCACCACCTTGTCGCGCGACAGCCCACGCGCCAGGTACATATGCACTGTGGAGTTGATATTCAATGTGCTCAGGTACCCATCTTGCCCAGGTTCCGCATATAGTGGAGAGTTGAAGCCAGTGAAAGGAGTTACTTCACTGTAGAAATGGTAATCATATGTCATAATATTTACAAAGTCTGTGTATAAATTTAGCTGGTCCACATCATATGCTGCATTTACAATAACTTCGGGGGCGGCTACCGCAACAGTAAGTAAATAATTACGTTTCTCTCTCACATATTCGGCTCGTATCTCCCGGAGCAGCTGGGAGAAATGTTGCCGCTCCCTGCCACCCTTCTTAACTTGAAAATTGTGCACAGCGGGGAACTCCCAATCTAAATCTATTCCGTCCAGAGAATAGGTTTTCAGGAAACTTTTGACAGATTTGATGAATACCTTCCGTGACGCATGGTCAGCCACCATCTCGGAGAAACCTTGTGAGCCGGCCCCGCCTACAGACAGCAGCACTTTGAGATCTGGGTTCCAATCCTTAAGGCGCACAACCTCGCGCAGCGCTTCCCGCTGCGGCGCGTCGAGGTGCAGCGCCTTGTCCTGCACGCGCGCGAAGGCCACGTTGATGTGCGTGCACAGGTGCGGCGCGATGTCGGCGGGACGCAGCGCGCCCGGCGTGCTGTAGTAGCAGGCCAGCACGGGCGCGCGCTCGGGCGGCTCGGGCGGCAGCACCAGGCGCCGCAGCCAGCCCTCCGGCAGCGCCCCCGCTATCAGCAGCCCTGTCGTCAGCGCCGCCGTCAGCACCGCCACACCGCGCAGCGTATGATGTCTTGAGCGGGCCTCGGCCGAGCGGCTACTTCTTATCAACTCCACACGGTCGCTCTCGGACTCCACCCAGCAGTGATCTAGCTTTTTACTATCCATACTGGTGGCTAAGTTAAGTTCGAACTCACAATTGCACCCGGAACACGATATCCAATTTAGTCATGCTCCACTATTATTCGTTGAACAAAAACAAACTAGCGTTTTAAGCACTGTGTAATCACTTATCAGTAGTGAATAATATAATATACAAAGGGTAAGGTCTGAATATAGAAAACATCAATATGTTGTGATGTGATGATAACGCTCAATAACACAGCACTTCACAGCAGTGACATTTCTTTCTACGTAAACAGTATTACAAAAACGTCACATTTATGAAGTATTTGTTTAACATTACACATAACGTTTAATAAAAAACCATTTTTTTGCATCAATAATAAAAACAAGTTTTATGATAATATCAAAAGTAACTAAAAATAACTCTATTCTAATGCCGTTATTTACGTGGTGAGGACCGTAGTACTGTTTATGAGGCTAGTCTTACTGCGTTAACCTTGATAAGATTTCTCTCATAATTATGTAGGGATTAACCCTGAACAGCTCACAGATAACTGAGATTTTATACGTATGAAGAGCTAATTACACATAAATTATTCTCGCTCTTCATTCATATCAAGAATTTTATTAAGTTTATTTTTATTGTCTTATTTAATTTGGATTATGATAGCCAGATTTGTAAACGTTGTGCTCTTTTCAAAATCACTGACGTTTGATTGACACTATTTGACACTGACAATAATGTGACAGCTAATGGATATGGATAAGGAAGGACGTGACAGATTTGATAGCAAATAATGCTTCGTTTTTAATTTATTTATTATAATGAGTATCTAAATTCAATTATTCCTATTTCACAATCATAGACGTTATGCGTGCATCAAACGAATTTGGTTTGTAGCTATGGATGAAGCTCGCATGAATCACTACGAAAAACAGCTGTACACAGTGTTTAAAACGTTCGACGTCGATAACGAGGAGGCGCTCGATAGAGCGGCCGTGCTTCAGCTTTGTGACGCCTTGCAGCTGGAAGCGCGGGGCGCCGCGCTCGCAGACTCGCTGTTCGAGCGGCGCACCGAGCGGGTCACCTTCGCCACGTTCCGCAACGGGCTGCTGAGCGTGCTCGGCGCCAGCCCCGCCGCCCCCGCAGCCGCCGCGCCCGCGCAAAGCGACGACGACTCCTCCGGCCGCGAGGTAGCGCCAAAGTTCGTCTTCGGCTCGAAGAAATACGGGCGGCGCTCGCGGCCCTCCCGCGGCGGCGACGAGACCGCCGCACCGCGCGCCGCGTCCGCCTCGCGCGTCGACGCCGACGCCGACGCCGCGCGCCGCCCGCGCATGCGCTACAAGCGCAGCGCCTCGGCCATGGAAGGCCGCGCCGGCGTGGATTGCCTCGACCACGACCGCCGCATCGACTGCGCGGAGGCCGTGACGCTGTGCCGCGATCTGCAGATGGACGGCATCGACCCTCGCCTCGTGGAACGTATATTCGAAGACGCACCCGACGATATGACAACAGTCGGCGAGTTCTTCGATCGCCTCAACGCGGCGCTGACATGCATCGCGTCGACGGGAGACGGCGCGCCCGCGCCCGCGCCAGCCGCCGCCGCGCCGCCCGAAGACGACGACGCCGAGGGCCCGGTGCCCGGCGAGGCGGTCGTCGAGGCCTGGGAGCACGCCGGCGTGCGCCGCCCGCGCCGCCTGCTGGCCGAACTCGGGTTCTCCGGCGCGGCGCTGCGCCCGCCCGAGCTCGAGCGCGCTCTCGACGACGAGCTGCGCGCACTCGGCCCGCCGCCCGAGGAGCAGCTCGACGCGCGCCCGCTTCTGCAGCTGGCGGCGCTCTCCTTGACCCGGCTGCGCCTCGGCCGCTCCCGAGCCGGCGCCGCCGCCGCGGTCGCCGAACGTGATAAATTACGCGCCGATCTAGCGGAAGCGAACCGACGCGCGCAGCTACTCGCGCAGGACGTCGACGAGAACCACGCGCGGCTCGAGGCCGAGCGGCAGGCGGCGATGCGACAGCTCGAGGCGAAGCACGCGGAGGCCGCGCGGGCGGCCGCCGACGAGTGGGCGGCGGAGCGCGAACGGGCGGCCGCGACGCGGGCCGCGCTCGAGGCGGAAGCCGCGCGGCGGCAAGAGGCGGAAACGCGATTGCGAGCGGAGCTGGCGACTCTGTGCGCCCGCATCGAAGAGCATGAACGGCACGCCACCGCGGCTGAAGAACGCGCGGCGGCAGCCGAACGCGAGCGCGCCCGCGCCGAGGAAGAGTCGCGCGCGGCGGCGGCGCGGGACGGGAGCGCGGCGCGGCAGGAGCGCGCGGCGGCGCTCGCGCTGGCCGAGCAGGTGCGCGAGCTGCGCGAGGAGAACGCGCGGCTCCGGGACCGCGCCGACGAGCTGCACGCCGCGCTCGAGGCGCGCGCGGCGGGCGCGCCGATGCCCACGCCTCCTGCCGACACTTCCTGGCGCGACGAAGCCGAATTGGAGGCGGACGCGCCTCAGTCTTCTGATCCGATCGAGGTAATTATGAACATGAATCGATGAACGTCTTATGTATTTTTGTATGTATACCTATATGATAACAATTATAAGAATGGATTTAACGTAGCAAAAGTTAACGGAGGTGAACTTATCCGCGTTATTGTTGGTATTGCAGGATTGTGACTCATCTCCCGCCAGTATCGAGCAGAAGGTAATGAGTCAACTACAACAACAACGTCAGCCCGCAGGCGGCGAGTGCGGCTGCTGTGCGGCGGCGTTGCGTGACCAGGGTGGCGCGCCACGTCCTGACGTCGCCACACAGACTGAGGGTCCGAGCGAGACGGACTCCCTGCGCGCGCAGATCGACGAGCTTTGTCGGAAGCATGAAGCTGAGAAAGTCGATTTGAACAACTTGATCACGTAAGTGCCACGAGAGGTTGTACTGTGTAAAGGTTACTGAACTTGGGACTTTGGTAGTGGCAGTTTTCTGGTAAATGAAAGTGTAAATCGGTAGAGAAAACCTGTTATCATAAAAGCAGCCACAAATCCTTTCTGGCTTTCTGACCTGTCCATCTATTGCCCAGTTTCCAGCCTTCGCAACAATGTACTAGTAGTGAGTGAGACCGTGCGATGTCCCCAGCGAGCTGGAGGGCGCGCTGGAGGCGCTGCGCGAGGAGCTGGAGCGCGGCGAGGAGTACTGGGCGGCTAAGCTGGCGGCCGAGCGCAGCGCCGCGGCCGAGGAGGCCGCCGCGGCCGACGAGCGGCTGGCCGAGCTGCTGCGCCGCGTGCGCGAGTACGAGCGCGCCTTCCGCCCGCGCCTGCCGCCGCTGCAGGAGGCCGCGCTCGAGCCGCAGTACCGCCAGCTCGAACAGGTCAATTCGCTTCCTATTACTGGCCGCTGAATATTGACTGAAGGCTGAGCCACTCTGGAAGTGTGGGCGTGCGCGTTCCACTGCGTTGTATAGTATGAATCCTCGTACAATATGTCACACCGCTTGCGTGACACGTGCCATCTATGTGCACGCATCCGCTGCGGCTCGGCCTTGAATCGTCGCTCAATTGTGTTCAGTCCCAATAACTTTGTTAAAGTTATTATAGTTATACTGAAAACAGTAGATTGTTTCACCAAGCAAACAGTATTTTACTATTGTACCGAGTGCCAACTTGGAGCCCGAGCCTCGGAGAGAGAAATCTGAAATCACGTGCAATAATAAATTACTTGATGCGACGTTTTTTTCAACTACTGCAAGAAAGGTATTAAACTGAATCAATTCTTGAATGGTTTAATTAGGTCAAGCAAGCTTAAGCCATCCGAAACAAATCACAATCCCAATTTGACATTATTTTTGAAATAAGTTTCATTTCAAAAGTGACAGGAATCCTTAAAGACTTAGAAAATTAATCCCATGACGCAAAAAGTCACATTTGCCATCTTGAATTCCAAAGTCACACGAGGTACATTATAAATAAACAAAACCCAAATATTATACAGTTCACTCTTTGTCCTGCGATTTAACAACAAAACAAAACAGTGCAGTCATTGATTATGTATGAAACTATTCATCTAAAGTAGTAAAAATCCGCTTTGTACTTAGAAATGTAAGGTATCGAACACGTTTTAATTATTTATTTAGCCTTGAAAAGTTATACTGGGGGGAAAGTTGAGATGTGGCAGTAAGGGCACCTAGATAGATTCCTTGCTGCTACGCGAAAATGCTCTTAGAAGACCTTTACTAACTTTTTAAGTGATGACAATCAACATTCACAATTTTTTGTTTTTTTTATCAGCGAGAACATCAACAGATTTGTGTAAAAAAATATATGCTTATCGGTCCCACTCCTATCAAGGATTAAAATACTCTTTGAGACCAACTAAGGTGAGAGTAGGTACTAGAACACCCACAAATCAAAGAAAGCTTTTTTCATACAGTTAAGGGTAATTCCGTGAGGGTAATTACAAAGTGAAACTCTCGCATGTTGTTTATGAAGCTTATGAGTCCTTTATGCTTAAAGAAAATTTAATACTTATTAAACGTCAGATTCATACGAAAACTGTAATTTTAACTCGACTTAGTGTCTTAACCAAGTACCTATTAAATTTTTGGTGTAAATCCGCCTAAAAGTTTTTTTTGAGAAATGTTGCTTTAATGAATCTGTATCATGTAATAATAAAAAAAACATAGTACCTATGCCTGATTTTTATAGGCCATAATGTGACTGAAAGAAAGTCTTATTTTTATGTAACGGTAAACTTTATAGATCATCGCAGAAGCCGTGAGGCTAAATTATTAAAACGAATATTCAAATAAAGCATGATGACAGCCAGCTTTATCTGTATAGCAAAATGTTCGTATTTAGAGTTCTCTTTCTGCACAGTTTTTTTTTATACTTAATACCGATTTTTCTCATTTCTAATATCCTAATGGTAGTTGTCTCCATTTTTAATTATCTTTTAGCTAAAGAAAATATAACTTTGTAATTAATTTACGAACTGTATGGAAAAAGATTTCTTTGATTTGTGGGTGTTCTAGTACTCTATCCTTAGTCGGTCTCAAAGAGTATTTTAATCTTTGAGAGGAATGGGACAGATTGGCATTAAAAAAAAAAACTCAAATCTGTCGATTTTCTCGCGGACTGTACATTTTATCAAAAAACTATGAATGTCGGTTGTCATCATTTAAAAAGTTAGTAAAGGTCTCCTAAGAGCATTTTCGCGTAGCAACAAGAGATCTAGTTGCCGCCCGTAATGTTCTATATCTCAACTTTCCACCCTGTATATGGTATCATACATACCACGCCTGTCTCCCAATGGGGTAGGCAGAGACTATGGAACGCCAGGTGCCCCGGTCTAAACACACAACTTTCGCTTCCTCTACATTCATCAATCTCTTCATGCACGTACAGTCACGAGATTTAATTTGGTACCCACCTTAGATCCAAAGTCAATCTGACATTCTACAACAATAAGGTTGAGTTTCCTAAAAGTTACAAATGACTTGACATCTCTAATGACATTGACGACTTCAAGCATATTTTTCTTGAAATGGGTCCCAAAATTAACGCTCGTGACCGTACGTCGGTTTCGGGTGATTTTGATTCGGCCCTTATTCAGTACATCGCGAATCTGATCAACGTAAGTCCGTCTAGGTCCGTCCCCTACCGACATCTCCGCTCACTCTCGGTCGCAATATCTCTTTCGTAACTCTTCTTTCGTCCATCCTCACGATCATCCGACCAGTAAATCCTTATCATAATAATAATAATGTTAATGCGAGTGGTCCTCGGTCTGACGCTATGCTGGTACGCCTGCAGGAGTTCGAACAGTTCAAGGCGGCGGCGGCGGGCGAGCTGGCGGCGGCGCGCGAGGCGGCGGCGCGCGAGCTGGGCGCGGCGCGCCAGGACCTCGCCGCCGCGCGCGCGCAGCGCCCGCCCGGCTGCTCCTGCCACCAGGTACGTCCCAGCTGAATACAAATAAGAAAAAAAAAATGTGTTAGTGGTAACCCTGCTCTGAGCATGGTCCGACGTGCTCTTGCCCGTTTTGTTGTAATATTTTCAGTAATACTTATATTTAAGTCACACTTTCATTTTCATTTTATTAGTCAATTCAATTATTCACACATATTTAATTGTACTCACCATAATTAATTATTATTACATATTGATATATTACTATTACACATATCATAATTCATCATATACATGTCACTTGCATCCAACAAAAAACTCGTCAAAGGCTACAATATAGGTACAATTAATAATAAATAATTGCTATTAAAACTAGTACAATAAAATCATTACAAATGTAAGGTCAATACAATAAAACAAAATAAAAAATAATGACTAGGAAAACAACACGACGATGAATAGAACCTAAACTTCATTTATTATTTAATCGTATGGCGGAGTAAATTCTAGGAAACTCTTATAAGTCGATATCCAGGTTACGCAGCCAGTCGATACCCTCAGCAGTCAGTTCCTGGTAGAGGTCGCTGGGGTCGCCTTGGTAACGTCTTTGGGGGCAGCGCTCCACAATGTGCTGGGTTGACTGATACTCAAGATCACAGTCACATAACGGGTTCTCACTCAAAACTTCATCAAAATGTCCGTTTTGTTCAGATATGTATTTAGAGGTCCTCTAAACCATTATAAGAAAATCATCCAGTCGCCAGTGGCGTTCCGGCTTTTTAGTCAAGATAGCATAATATGAAGCTGCCTAGTTGTTTATTGATACGGGCCTGAGTTGTATTAATTAAATATTTACTTCGTCTATTTACCCGTGAGACCGTAAACACAGACATCGTACAATAGCTTCGGTGACGGGTGTTGGTGTGATATATCAAATCAAAAATATTTATTTCAGGTTCCCGCATAGAACAGTTAGTAAAGTTCCTTTTTGCATATGTTAGTAGACTACATTTACTTACCTAATTCGATATCTAGGTACAATTTTTTTACACAAATTAGTATAAAGAAAATAAATACTTAACAATAAAAACATAATTTAAATCACCAAAATAATGATTTAATGAAACATATTTTATGGTGATCGATCATAAGGTCGAATTTCAGTTAATACGAACTGTTTCGATTGTCCGAATTTTCATTAGTTAGATTTTTTTTTCTGAAACAATTTGCTTATCTTGTATTGTTATAAACCAAACCTAACCCCTAAATAATCGGTTAACAAAAAAGTATTAATATTTTATGGGTGAATTGCAAAAATATTGTACTATCACAAACGTTAATTTGTGACCCATTTCAAGAAAAATATGCTTGAGGTCGTCAATGTCATTAGTCATTAGAGATGTCAAGTCATTTGTAACTTTTAGGAAACTCAACCTTATTGTTGTAGAATGTCAGATTGACTTTGGACCTAAGGTGGGTACCAAATTAAAGTTCGCAACTGTACATAATTGAAGAGTTAATTGAGATACCGTTAACTTTCTTCAATTGTTTTTCCTTTGTGTAACGAAAATTATCCATATGATTATATGACTAGTCTTCGTTACACAAAGGAAAAAGTTAAGGGCTTAACAACCCTTTTTTAATTGAGCCTTTAACTATGTACAATATTTTTGCAATTCACCCTTATATTTCTAATACTGCCCTGCTAATCCACACCGCGGCATCTCAGATAAAACTCATGTAGTAATCGCAACCTTATTACTACCAGGAGAGGCTTAGGAGGGCAGAATAGTATTGTTTTGTATACTTAAGGGCCTGTTTCACAATCGACAAGTAAATTTATGTGCCAGTTAAAGTTAGCTCTCTTCTTGTCTATGCTCAAGTGTAAGAAAAGGAAAGGGCTAAATTTATGTGTCAGATACGCGTTACTTGACGATTGTGAAACAGGCCCTAAATTTAAGTTCGTATGTGCAGCGGAGCGGGCGCGCGCGGCCCGGCGGCGGCGGCGAGCGCGGCGACCACGCCGGTGAGTGTCTGCTAACACTGCAATTCACTGCATTCATCTCAAGAGTGATTCGGCTCTTGAGTAGGGTTACAATTGCGTCGAAGAATAGGGATCAAGGCTGTGCTATTGCGCGTCATTATTCGCTTCCAGGAAGTTGTGGACCGGCTACAAATGGAAAGAGGTCATTGCATAAAACATCCTTCTAAATTCTTTGAGACTTATGAATGACCTGATGATGAACGAAGTAATTGGGTGAATTCAAAATTATTTTTCTGATAATTATTGATATTCCCCAGAATATCGGCGTAAAGCAGTACGTACAGGCGACGTCAAAGATCTATGTGTTTATATTTTCGCACGTTATGTCAATGGAAAAAAAAACCTTTTGAAATCTACCGCAACAGCATTTGCGGGTTTTTTTAATCAGTAACGTTGTGTCATCTCATCTTTAGTGCAAAAACTTATCAAGATAGATATTTTAATGACAGAAGTTATGTCACGACGATTTATGTTCGGAAAGTTATCGTGATGCAGCGATATAACTTTAAATAACATTACAATCAAGATAGTGTCCTGGAGATTGTAAGCTCATTATAGTTTTTCATTACTAGAATACTTTAGAAAAGAATTTAATAGAAATAAATTACACTTACTTTACAGTAACTTCCTAGTGGGCAGTATTTTCTCTTGGCAGTGGTATTGTACCTCTGACCGCCGTCTATACTTAGGTCACAGACGCCCTCGGCAACTGAAGGTAGAACACTGAAACTAATGGACTTCGTGTCCCTTGGAGAGGCACATTACTAACACACTTTCCCTCGAATACCGAGATGGGAAACAGAGTTCCGTAAAGAGCCTCACAGCTCAACCATCAATCCACCTGGCTTAAACACTGAGTAGCGTTCAAAACCCACAGCTTGCCATCAGTTATGCCTTTACCTGATGCCCTAACCTCCTAAGACCCACCATACAACGAAATTTGTCAATAGAATATGAATCTACCGCGAATGAAATAAAGTCAATTTTCTTATTTGATCGCGAGTTCTAAAAACAAAAGAAATTTTACTTTACTTCCTTTGCACTAGATCTTTATTTCAATGGCAGTATTTTGTACTATTTTTAGTACAAGAACCCTCAGGAGGTTATGCCTTGTAATTTACTTCTCAGGAACTCAGATGAGAGTTAGCAATCTCAAAATCACTGTCATAACAGTAAATTAATAACAAAAAAATAACTTGTATCATGATGTACAGTCAAGTGTAAAGATATGGGAGAACGCAACTTCTCAAAAATATGTCCCAATTCACAGCACCACCAGATCTCCTCTTCAATCTTAGCAATATCCCAATTTATCCTTATACCATCCACAAGTCCCGCCACCTTTTTTTTCTCCCAACTCTCTCCCACCAACAAAACTGTCATCCTCCTAATCACAACCTTATCATACTTCAAATAATGACAGTTACCTGATTCTTATCGGTCCGTATCGCGCTTCGCCGCGACAGACTTGTCATTTGTCCGACTCTGTTTTGATACAACGATTAACTGTATTCCAGGAGACGGCGACGGGCCAAGCGCAGTCGTAGCGGCGGCTGCCGCGGCGGCTCCGAGCGGCCCGGGCGCGCCGCGGCGCCCCCCGCACCCTGTCACGGTAAGCGCGAGGTTACCCACAGCTGAACAGTTTTGTAGTGATCAGGAGATCACTGACGAACCTATTATATGGTCTTAAAGTTCGATCGTTTGAAAGTTTAGTTTGGTTGCAGGGTCGGTTTTTTTTTATAGGAGTCCATTGAAACGGCATACAAAATGATAAAAGCTTTTTTTTTAATTTACTGTGCCATGGAAGAGCTTTTGAAAACACTTACTTTTATGAAGGAAATGTATACCTACGAATATTTACATATTTTACGTTATCAGCAGGGGTAGGTCCTCCGCCAAAGATACTGCCATTTTACAAGAGACGGGCGCTTTATATTCTAGCTAATCGAATTATTTAAAAAAATATCATCATCATAATAATATCAGCCGAAAGACAATTTTGTTTTTCGAAAAAGTTATCATGGATATAATTTTTCAAGTTTTTGGGGACGCGGATTTTGAAATTCATATCAAATTTAGAAATAAAGATCATGGTCACGACGTTTTCGGAAAAAGTTGTCTAAGGGGTCATCATTTTCCAGTTTCCAGGGATGCCAATTCTGTTTTTGGAGAAAATCTTCATGGGTATAATTTTCTAAGTTACCGATTCAGGGTGCGAGGCGCAAAGTGGCGTTCTGAATTTATTTTTTGGACTGACTCACTAGTATTCTAAATTATCGTATTTCGAGCAGGTCTACAAACTTGAAAGTTGTGATAATATGATAGATAAAATATGTACGGTATATTTTAGTTTTAGTGCAAGTAAAAATTGATATGTCGTGACATGAGATGTCAACTGTCGGATATTTCTCATAATGCTTTGATCATACTTTTTGACCGTAAAGGGGCTTCTAAACGGGCCATATTTTCACTGCAATATCTGGCCGGCAACTATTGGTGTCCCTCTCTTACGCGTATGTTAGAGAAAGACACCAATAGTTGCCGGCCACATATTGCAGTGAAAATATGGCCCGTTTAGAAGCTCCTTAACGGTAACCTCGAGCATCTTTTGATGTAAGTAAATAGAAGTAGGACCGGCGGTAGTTTCTACTTCATTCAAATTAGAAATAGAAAATAGAAAAATGCGGTCTCTACACAAAGACCAACGGACGGCGGTTATAACGCTGAAGAATCGCCCACCCCCTTTCTGATTCGTGTTATGTTTAGGTGTGTGCGTGCCAAGGCGCGGGCTGGGCGCTGCGCGCGAGGGCGGCGCACGCGGAGCGCGCGGCGGCGCGGCTGCTGGCGCGCCTGCACGCGGCCGACGCGCTCGTGGCCGACCTGTACCGCGAGAACTGCTCGCTGCAGCACGCGCGCGCGCCGCGCCTCGCCTGACCCGCGCCGCCCGCCGCCCGGCGCGGAGCCTGCCAGCTCTCGTGAAGGCAGCGCGCCGCGGGGTCGCCGTCGCGCGGCCGCCGTGCAGTGTCGTGAAGTCAGTCCGCCGCGGCGGCGACTGAAGTGTGTCGCGATACAAAGTGACTCGTCGTATTAGTGAAAACGTCATTCCGAGCTTAGTTAAGTGGAAGTAATTCGATTCGACAGGGTTTCGAGCATCGAAATGTTCATGTTGAGTGAATGATTTAGTGAGAAGTGCCGGCGTGTTTCGACGTGAGTATATCGATAGTGATTCAGTTGTAGCTAAAATTTATGAAATATTGATTTTATGGTAACACCATTCCAATGCCGTAGCAGATTCCGCTCTCGAGATCGGATCTCCGGTCTTTTATCCGATCGAACATAGACTGAATGGGAACCGATTTAATGAACTCCGCTAATGTTTATCGCCTCACGTGACTCACGAGAGAACTGGTCTTAACCGGTTCGTTCAAATCCAATAAATCATAGATGCGGTGCGGTAGGCGTGATAAAGTACAAGGCATACTTCAAAGAATCGTGACAGCTTTAACTGTACCGGGACCTGGCCTGGTTGAATCAGAATAGAAGCTTTAAGTACGCATTTCATTAGGTCTAGGTAGCAAATACGACCAGATCGTTTTACGACTACATCTCAAAAAACCCAAGTAGGTTAGGTTCGTTAGGTAACTTCAAATGCCCGAAAGGCAAATTGCCCAAGAATAGGAGCCCCGCTACGCTACCTAGTCCTATCTAAAGGACCTAAAGCTATCCCGTTGCATCGTCACCCTAGTGCATCTATTCTATTCTTTAAATTGGTCACAAGTTCCTGGAATTAATATTTGACTGAGAATCCTAGGAAAGAAGTATCTACCTATTCTCTATAATATAACGTTGTTTTTTCAAATGTACGTACATATACAAGTTTACTGGGTGAGTGGGTCGCCGGCGCGACCATTCCTGTCCAAGTGCCTTCACCTGTGCTGCGCGCAGTCACTCGACCTAATGCATACTGACTCCAAACAAAGACTTTATTATACTTAATTGTACATAAATACGTTTATGCCACGTGTGTCACCGTGTTAACTTGCATATTTTTATGTCAAAAATAGATTTGTATCATATGTTAAACTTAAATGCAATAAGTCAATTGTTAGTTGAAGCCAGGGTTGGATTGCAAACAGCCTACATAGTCAGGGATTGTTTAATTTTAAGACAAATGTAAGTATACATATTTTTAAACTTTCGTGTTTTTCACTCTAAAAAAGTTAAACGAGTTTTAACACTTTTGACCCTTTTTGTGTGTTACCGTGTTAAGGCCTGTTTAACTTTAAATATTATTGTACAACTATAGTTGCGAGGCGTGCAGATTTCGTTTCTTAAAAGTCAAACTTCTGAACAGTGGACGGCTTTACAATAAACCAGGTATGTCTAAGCGCCATCAATAAGTTCGTATATAATACGTTATTAGTTTTATGATATATTTGACGACGCGTTTAGTCCTGCCGACGAAACTAGAGGTCCTGGGTTCGATTCCTGCTATGGGCAAATATTTGTGTGCTGACCGCGAGTATTTTGTTCCTGAGTCTTGGATATTTTTGTGTATCTCTCTATAATAAGTATGTTTATCGTTGTGTAGTATCTTCCCATAGTACAAGCCTAGAGCTAACTTTGGGACAAGAACAATTTGTGTGAGATTGCCCCCTGACATTTATTTATTTATATATAGTTCTAAAATGCCCAAGGCATTTGAATACAACAAAAAAAAAGTCAAAGTTCTTTATTCTTCAATTTATGAATATGATTATGCACCTATGAATGTCAAAAAGCATTACCTTATACATGCAGCCATTTTATGCAACTGTACACAATGCTTAACTATAAACAAGTTCAGATCTATAAATTGTTTAGGATTAAATACAGTACCAACTGCTTACAACTACAGTTTACTTTCCCAAGTGCCTTAATCTCGGTCGAAATACCTTACAATCTGATATTTAACTAATAATTGTGTATGGCCAGGATAGTCGCTTAGCTGTTACATTTACCTGTGATCTGACCAAATTAGTTAGGTTTTACGAATAGTAAATGAAATTTTATATTGAAGCGTGAAATAAACATGTAGGACTTATAAATAGTTATTAAATGACATACTGCTGAGACGTGGTTCAAGCTCGCAAGTCTAATTTTCCGGGTTTTCAACTCTGAAAAGCAGCCAAGCGATGCTAAGGAAAAAATCCACATCCTCATTTATTGGTTGATTTTTTAAGCTTTTTTCAACAGAAGATATCTTCATCACTATTTCGTATAGCTCTACTAGTTGATGCTGCTGAAATTTAACTTTGACAAATACCTTTACAATATTGTCCCAAATGAAGGCCGTTGGGCATGGCTTCTTCTGCCTGAACGCCATGGACGCCATGGTTACCGGTGGAGGAACAGTTACTGTCGTGCTCGATGTTTTATTGAAATTGTTATATATAACTATCAAAGTAAGTACATTTAAAGATCCTGCATTTTGACTCGCTTCAATATAGATTTTTGTAAAAAGCGTTCAATTTGAAGTAAAATATCATTATACATTTAAAAATGACTCTGAATTCAACGACCTACATGCTTTAAATGCTTTAATCATAACAAGTTATGTTTAAACGAATTACTTTTGGTTTCAAAATGTTTATAAGTAGTTGAAACATGCGGAGGTTAAATGTATTTCAGTTGAGAATCTGATATTGTTACTATGTTGTTATCCGAAGGCGAAGACGAAGCCAGCCCGCGTGCGCGCGAGCAGGGTCCGTGCAAAATGCTCGGTTGGCTAGCAACCAGCTTACCACGCGGACATCCTGGGACTCTATTTCAATATGTATTTAGCCCATCTTGGTTCTATATAGGAATCATATTGTTGACGTTACGGTTAGTCGTACAGTCAAGTGCAAAAATATGTATTGAAAGAATACTCTAATGAATATGTTACAAAGGTCAAAGTTCAGGGTCATATTTTTGAGATGTTGCGTCTTCCCATATTTTTATACTTGACTGTAGGTACTCTCAAGCTAATAAGAGCTTCCATAACATTAACAATATAATTACGGTGGTATGGAAACAAGATAAGCTAAAACAAATAGGAAAAGACGCCCTGTCCAACAGCATATCATTGTACGTAAGTAGATGATGCACCGCCGAGGGACCGCTCCGGGAGAGGAATACAACTACTACAACTCCACCCTTGCATTTAATACCTATTTGAGGTTTTCCAACGTTTTCAAGGGCCTTATGAGGTAAAATTGATAGGCATTAATTTTGAGTTGTACAGTTGTGCTCATTTCCTTAGAGCGGGCGCGGTGTTGCTAGATAGGTATGTAGATAATTTAATACTATACGAAGGACCTATTAAAGTGTTGATTGAACTTTTTCTTTCATTATCCTACTGATAAGGTAATGAAACTCGTAAGTAACAGATCTGTAACATTTATTCAGAAATTACACCCGATGCTAGTCCTCTATGATAGTTCTTAACCCACGAACGTGATCCTCTACTGCTAGTATAGTATAGTATTGCCTTACGTGTGTAAAGCCGGGTACTCACTAGCGAGCTGTAACTGTAACCGTAGCGGTTACAGTAACAAGCTCCTAGTGGAGATCAGGCTCGCGAGCCGCGTACACATCACGATGTTACGTGCAACAGGTCCGACCAGCGAGGGTGACAAGCATTTTTCTCGAATTCTTCATATGGCAACAATTTTACCTATGAAACAAGCCGTCACATTATGAGTACCTATCTAGTCGCTATGCATTTCGTGTTACCAGCTAATGATATTTTGAATCTTTTTCAGCCTTTTTTTTGTGTCACCACTCGCTGGTCGGACGCTGACAGTTACGGCGTGCGACGCCGGATTGCGTCTATGTTGATGAGAACTACCGCGTCGCGGATTAAAAACACTTTGATTAGTCGGCGACGGTAAAGCAGGACACACATAATATGGCGTGCGGATCAAGCAGTATAGGTAGACTTGGTCAACGGCGTGACGCTTTGACGTCACTAAGCGAGCCATATCGATAGTGTCGTGCTATAAACGCAATTGGTGGTCCAGTACGGCTAGCACAACATGTAGTTTCTCACCCGCCGCTCAGCGCGACTCTTTAGTTACATAGCTGGTCGAGAAGTCCCGCTTAAGCGCGTTTTTAGAGGATTGTGAAGAGACGCTTGAATCGCGTAGCTGTCAAAAACAACCCATACAAATGCTCCGGGCGATTTCCATGATTTTTGAATATGTTCTAATAACTATGAAAAACTAAGTTGGAACGTTTCCATTTTTGTTTTTTTTTAATTTGTTTCTAACCCCGAGAAATTTCTTGGAAAGGAAAACTTACGGATCTAGTTTTCTATAATATCTATAACATATTCAAAAATCGTAAAAATCGGACTATGTTTACGGGGAGAGAGCTCAGAATCCTCTTAAGGCGCCGTCTTAAGGCCCAGCTACACCGGATGCGTGCGCGTAGACGTGACGTGCGCGTTAGCTTTCCACTGCGTTGTATAGTGGCATGTCGTATGAGAATTCATACTATACACCGCAGTGGAAAGCGAACGCGCACGTCATGTCAACACGCACGCATCCGGTGTGGCTTGGTTTTTAAGGCGGCGCGGCGTGACGCGACGGGAGCGGGACGCATTCTTGGCGCGGAAATTAACAAGGAGTTGTATGCAGACCGCCACACAGGAATAATGATAATTAATACCCTTATAAATACTTATCTTAAGAAAGGTTACAGTAGGTACGTATGGATTATTGATATAAGTAATAATACTAGCATTTCCCAAATACGTTGTTTTTTGACGCTTTTTTTAGTTCGCGTTTTCCCCTATTTCTCGGTCTTATTTTTTTCCAGCCGCATGTTTTCCGATCCAGTTCTCTCCCGGACGTAAATTTTCCTGTTCATAATTATTTCGAAATAGGTAGAGAAGGCTTAGGTTATCTTAGTTTTGCAGCAGGCCCGAAAGGCCAAAGATCGCACGGTAACTAGGTATGATAGCGATTTCTGGAATAATGAAAAACACGACTCTGGAAACTTAATTCGGAAAAAAATCTAATGGAAATTTTACTACTTAGAAATAATGATTTTGGGGAATTAATCTAACAAATCTATATTCTTCAGTTGTGTTGTGAGTCGCGTAATTTCTGTTGCATAAAAAACTCATTTTGCGTCGCCGTGTGAACCAATCAGAACTTTTGTATGAAACCCAACCTAATGCAGCAGAAATTACGCGACTCACAACTCAAACCCTTCACGTTTGCTGCCCGAGGGTCCGTTCACACAGACCGGCTCGGAGAGCGTCGGCCCGCGCTCTTCTTTTCTCCAGTAAGGGTGGAGCCAAATAAGCGTAATTTCTGGAGAACTGCATCGCGTATTTTCAGTTGCGAAATATCTGTTGCGTTGGATTTCATACAAAAGTCCTGTTTAGTTAACACGGCGTAGCAAAATGAGTTTGACTTTTGTATGAGGCTGACATTACACGACCAAATATATGCGACTCACAACTTAAAAACACCGCGGTAACAGATGGGGATAACCAACACATTCACTCCGGTACACTACACCGCAGTCATATTATAGTAGGTACACAGTCGCTAGATAAACCGGGCGCGTTCTGTGCATACTCTGAGGAATAAGTAGCATGGCAAAAATGACTGGTCGAAATAAAGGCCAGGGGCTCTACTTGGAAATCAGTAATTCGAACTTCGGATCGCCCCGTCACTTTCTAGCAAATTAGTGACGCGTCGAGAGCAAAAGGGATAGCAATAGGCGAAGTTCGAATTACAGATTTCAAAGTAGAGCCTCAGGCGCTGTTCGGAAACACTGAGCAAAAGTATTCAAGTTATTGTCACCCAATCGCTGGTAATATACTTATAAATATTATATTTGACGCAACAGCTGCTTCCGACTGTACCTAGCCTTTTTACAGTTAGGTACCTACCAGTTATGCCACGCGATACAGTAAACTTACATATTTATCTGGCAGCTGTTGCGACGCATAACATTGATCAGAAAGAGTCGTTACGCAGTTGGAACTGTAGTACTTGGTTTTTTTGCAGTTCCTTTTCAGATATGCAAGTTTCAAATAAAACAATAGATTTAGCACCTAGGGAAATACCAGAGGGAATTTCTAGTACTCAAAATGTATGGGATGACAGTTGATCAGGTCGTTTATCGCACGAGAAAGTCATCCCATATCATACATTTTGAGTGATAGAAAAGAAAAACGTTAGTAGCCTTTGCATCTTGGCTAAAGCCCCTGGGCAAAGAGACGGCAGCGGACGCGTTAAATTGTTAAAACATTGTCATTTATATTATCTATTCGATGCAATAAGTGAAGCGTCCGCGGCACGAAAGTCTGCCGTCTCTCCCACTGAGGCAGACGTTCCAAAGGTTAGATGTTAAGGTTCAATCACGATTGTAGCCGGTGGTGTATCCGAGCGAGCCGCGCCGGGCCTCCCCCGTCCGCGGGTTAGAGGTACATCCCGTTGACGAGGTAGTCCGCGTCGTGCGCCAGCGCGGACTTGCCGCGGCCGCGGCGGCGACGCGCGGCGCGCGCGCGGCAGCCCGCCATCAGCGCCAGCGCCGCCGTCATCAGCACGCCTGCAACACGCTGCGTTGGTACCGAGCGGACCGAACCGCAGTCCGAACGGGTCCCGCGGGCCGTCATGGTTTTTTCTACCGCCGAGGCGAGGCGAGACGAGAATTGAAATGATTATTATTATTTTTGGTCCGGAATGCCCCACTGCTGGGCAAAGGGTTATGGAGAATTGGAATTTGAATTTCTTCCTCGCGCATCTTCGGTGGAAATGTTATTAATAGGTACAAGTTAAAGTTATAGCGCCCCCTCGTCTCGCTGGTGGAAAAGTAGTTTTAGGCGTCGAGGGGGCGAAACAAGCGGTTTCCTGTTACGGATCCCGTTGACACACCCAATAGAGACAAGGTACCTACTCTCCCGAACGCCTGTCACCCGCGGGACTCTGTCGGCCTACGCAGCGGGGTCCAGCGGTCGCACACAAACTCGTCAGACTATACACGCTTCGACTCACATTTGCAAAAAAATCTTGGGAGAATTTATTCTTCTATTCTTCTTCTATTTATTAGGATTCAACTGAATTAGGCTAGGACTCAGCCGAAAGTAGATACTAAGTGGTCAGGCCAATATAAGTTACGACAGATTTTGTTTGAAGTTGCAACAGTGTCATGGCTGGTGCGGCCCGTCGACAACGAGCGAGTATGGGCGTGTGTAAGAGCGTCGGTGGCCTAGTGCGGCTTAGGGGGTCGACTCGTGATCGTAAGCTACCGATTCGAACCCCCGCGGCCACCATGGACCAATTAGTTTTTCCACCTTAATACATTACCCGATGCTCTCACGGTGAAGGAAAAACATCGTGAGGAAACCTGCACATTCCAACAATTGAGTATAACTAATAACGGCGGCTGCGGCCACGTACATACGGAATAACGTTTTGGAATTTCGATTCGGAATTCCGAAGGCTGCTCAAGTGCTCATCCATAGGTACAAAATCTAAAACCCTACACACACGTAGGTACAGTAGTTTTTCGTTCCGTTTTCGAAACGGAATTCCGTATGTATGTGGCCGCCCTAAGAGGGTAATTGCACTAAAAGATCCTAAAGGGGTCCAAGTGTATCCGAAAGGGTAAGGTAAGATGGGCGTGTGTAACGCAGAGGTCGTGGCCGATCGAGTGTCTGTGTGCGTGTGTGTGTTGTACCGAGCACGAGCAGCAGCACGGCGGCGGGCGGGCGGTCGCTGAGCCCGTCGCGCTCGTCGCCGAGCTGGTGCGGCGCGTGCGCCGGCGCCGGCCCGCGCCGCATCTCCACGTCCGCCTCCGCGCGCGCCGCCGGCGGCACCGCCGCCTGCTACACCAAACAAACAGCTCTTATGGTATAGAGGGAAAAAAACCCAACGAGGGAGGCTTATTAAATTCAAAGCGGAATAAAGAACTCTTTAATTAAACCCCAGCACCGCGGAAAATGTTTAAGTAGAGGATGAGAAGATCGGCATACCTATCGAGGTCAATCGGGAATTGTTCAAGCAACATTGCCTAAGATTGTACACATTTTCAAAATGAAATTTAGTAAAATTATTGCAAATGTCTTTGTTAAATAATGATAAAATATAAATATAATGCAGATAAATGTAACGTATAAGTTTAATTATACAGTAAAATTGATTTGTAGCCGCTGATTTTCCACCTCCTTGGTCGGAAATGATGTACGAGGTGGATTCTATATTTTAAATCTAAACTCATAACTCACTAGGGAGTTACAAAAATCCATAACTCCCGCGAGAGCTGAATGGGCTATAACTGTCCTATGCGCCTGCGTGTTATAATATAACACCCTTTCGGAGCAAGTGTGATGAAAATTTTATTATGTAGGTACCACCCTAATAAAAGTCGTGAAAGCCGTTCATTAAACCTAAAAAAACTGCGCTCAAAAATATGTTATGCTTCTTGACCAACCTCCTGTTTGGCGGTGACAGTCTGCTCTGGAGGCGCGCGGGTGGCGGGAGGCGGGGAGGGCGCGCGCGCGGGGGGGCCCTTCTTGGGCGCGTCGCGCAGCGTGTGCGCACCGCCGTAAGCGAGGGGCAGCTCCGGCATCGTCTTCTGCGGGATGTACACCGGGATGTCCTGTGGCACGACACGTCACAGTCAATCCTTAGAAAACCAATGAATCTTCCTTTGAGGAATACTTTATATGAGACTCAAATAAATGACAAAATCTTTATTCGACATCACAAATTGAGCATGGCGACATACAATAGCATACCATACCATATGCAATACCTACCATAGACTGCTGTAAACGCAATAAAATACATTTATTGCAATATCAATTGTATCTCAATGGAATTTCGGTTAAATTTATCTAGAATTACCTAGTCAATGCGCCCCCTGAATAGCTTCAGTACCCCCTACTTGTTTCTGAGAGCCTTAACACCTTTAGCGCCCACTGGGAGGTGCGATAGGGAACTCTTTGGGAACCTATGGTCGAACACGAGTTAAACAAGTTGGAACTCATCGGGCTCACTGATATCTATTAAGGGTTTTGAAAGATTTAAGAAGTTACATTATTGCACGTAGACAATGACATCGGTGAAGCCATCGGCTTGGTGTCATGTGGTTTTGATTACGCTATCATGTCTGGGGTAGTGTAGTTGGGTCTGGTATCGTACCGGCTCGGGGCGCGGCGGCGGCACGGGCCAGGCGCGGCGCGGGTCGGGCTCGCCCCAGTCCGCGCGCGCGTACCCGCCCCACGCGTTGTCCATTACTGCAACCAGAAAGATTTACTTTATACTTCCACACGTTATGACTAGGCTACTACGCTGGCCAGCAGAGGAGGGTGGCGAGCGGCGAAAATAAATAGAGCCTTGAACCCTGTGGCACTGGTCGTTACGAGTTATGGACGCCCGCGCTGTTCTCATGCGTTCTGCGTATGCTTCCTCAAATAGTTCCCATCCACCCAGTAACCCGCTCGCTCGTTTGCCTCCCTCTCATATAAAAAAAATGGTATGAAGGACAACAAAATACAATGCTGGAATTAAAGAAGAGGAAAGATGCTTCAGGACCTGAGGAATTCCTCCGATATATTATGTAGAGACGATTATGTGGCTTCAGTAAACAAATTTTTTACTGACAACATACGAACTTTATGTCTTAATGCTAGAGTACCCTCGCCCCCGGCAGCGTCTGTCAGTTCTGTCACCCCGCGGGTAGGCACGCACGAACTGGGCCTCTATTCAACTCGGTACCTAATACCATATTGTCAAAACGTTGACAATACGAAAATACGTAAAAAATAATGGCTTATTTTTGTGTTCCCACTGCGGACACTTGGGAAAAAAATGGGTATCAATTAACCGGTCAGCAAAATATTCTCATTTTGGTGAACAGAAATATGTATTTGGTCAGCCAAAATAGCTAGTTGGTAAGCAACTTATGGTCAGCAAACATTTATAAATCTGTCAGCAATTAATGACATATTGGGCTGCTCTAAATTATTTTGGTCAGCAAATTAAATATTCGAGCTGCATTAAACGACCCACAGATAATTAAATTTTGGTAAGCAATCAGAAGGTAAGCAAAATAATTCATTTTGTCCAGCAGAAAAAAGGAAGCAATAAAATCAAATTGGTCATCAACAAAATGGGCGCAACTATTACAAAGTTCATTCAAATATACTATCTTTTTTTGTAAATTATTCAATTTATATAGAATTATTCCTCTAGGGCACACTTTCCTCGCAGATACACCCTTGAAAAAAGTTCACCTTTATTCCTTATAGATCCCCTATTTAAATACCAATGCAGTGTTTCCTAATAGATACACTTTTGGGTACAGTTGTGTACACAAAGATGTAATTAACAAATTTACTGCCGTGCCGGCAACACACACATCCCAAACCCACCATCAAATTTACAAATTTAACAGAGTCGACGGAGCTCCGCTCACGCGGATCTCCTATTTCTGGGTTGTTCTGGCCCTCCGGGCCTGATATAAAAACGAACCTAACCTAACCTACCTCATATTTATGATACAAATTTTGGTTAATCTAGGGTGTGATTGTGATAGAAAATTGTGTGACAAAACTTAACTTGTAAACACTGCTGACTTTGCAAACTAAACGCAATCCACTTGTATATTATAGATGACCATTATTTTAATATGCATACCTCTTAATTAAACTGCTTACAGACATGTTTTCTCTGCTGACCAATTGTAAAATCTTGCTGCCCAAATAATTATTTTGCAGCTCGACTGTTTATTAGGCAGACAAATGACAAAAAAAGCTGATCGAAATTGTTTAAAATGTTACCCGTTTATAAATTGTTTGCTGAACAAAGAGTTGTAGCCCGATTTTTATTTATCGCCACCCAAATCTTTTTATGCTGCCCAAATGAATTAATTGCTGATTTTTTTTGCTGATCAATTTTAATAACGGCTGACCATTTAATTACTTCCCGAAAAAAATCCCAGTTGACCGCACCCTAGAGCCGAATTAGCGGCAGTCCGCAGTGTGAACAAAGGGGTGCGGACAACTGGGAATAAGCCAAAACAATGAGGTGTAGAATCTCAGCCGTGGTTGCAGTATAGTTACCGCTCTGCGGCTGTCCCCAGGGCGGGCGCGGCCAGGCGGGCTGCGCGTCGTAGGGGAAGGGCGCGGGGTCGGGGGGCTCCTGCAGCAGCCCGCCCTTGTGGCTGAAGATGTGCGGGCCGGCGGGCGCGATGCCGCGCCGCGGCTGCGCCAGCGCCAGCCGGTGCGGCCAGCGCTCGCCGCTCTCCTGCGCAATGGCATCATCAACATACATATAAACAAAACTTGCATAATCTACCTGCACACGAGTCAAAGACTTTAGAATGATGCGGATGATGACTCGTAAAGTTCCGAAAAATTACCTACGGAGCGGAAGACGCCTGGCTACAAGACCGATTAGCTTAGTTAGGGTTCCGTGCCCGAAGGGGTCCCAACGGGACCCTATTAATATGCCTAAGCAATCCGTCCATTCCTTCTGTCCGCCCGTCGTCCAGTCTTTTGAACCGTAGTAGTTAGTGGGTTGTTTTTTTTTCAACATATGTGTTATTACGGCGGATATACTAACAAATAAAGAAATATAAAACAAATTAAATAATAAGGTTAATAACTGATACATATGTAGATAAAAACCCCCGATATAAAGGTGACCCCTTCTTTCAGAGCTGATATCTTTTAAACGACCCGACCGATTTCCATGAAACCTAGCTAAGAACCACCGCTAGAAAACCTGCTTTCAATTTAAAAAACACATCCAAATTGGTTCAACCATTTAAAAGCTACGGTGCCACACACACGAGTTCAAAATCGAATTAAAATTGGAATGTAATAATAGTTATACAATACCTACTGTGCGGCGGTACGGAACGCTCGGTGCGCGAGTCCGACTCGCACTTGACCGGTTTTTTAAGCGGCGACGTCGACTGACCTGGGGCACCTGGAGGGCCTGCAGCGAGTCCTGCTCGGGCGAGCGCGTGGGCGCGGGCGCAGGCGTGGGAGGCGCAGGCGGCGCGGGCGGCGCGGCGGGCGGGCAGCCCAGCTCCGGCGCCTCGTCGCTGCCGTCCGCGCACTGCGGCACGCCGTCGCACGCGTTGTACACCGCGATGCACTCGCCGCCGCTGTGGCACTCGAACTGGTAGCGGCTGCAGCGCCGCGCTAACACAAACACACAATGTAAGTCAAATACCGCCGTGCCAGCTCGCAGGAATCGAGGGAGGCTGCAGTAGGAATGTTCTCTAGAGTGACAAAAGCCTAAAAATGATAACGCGCGTAACAACGCAACTTCTGCGCTGAGTTCATATGTTGGTTGACGTCCCACCCACAACTTGACCACCGGCGTAGTATTTATACTATGCCACCGATTAGGTCTGGTTAGGTTTGTTTTATAACCACCTGAAAGGTTTACGGTTTCAGAAAAAACCATTAGGTAACACATGTTTATCATATCACTAATAAAATGAGGATAATGAAAAATATGGTATAACTACAATTATGACTAAAATGTTTTAGACAATCTATGTTATGGGAATTAAACATTATGGGTACTTGACTAAAATTCATTATGATTCATTGTTATAAGTAAATGGCAAATTACTGTAGGACGAAAGCCGGTATGGCAAAAGAAGCAACCCGCATTGTTGACACTGTTCCAATCGGGATTTCGACATGACTCGTAAAGTAAGAGGACTCTACTCTTCTCTTTGCAAAGAGTTTTTAAAGTGTAGGGCGCGCCGCCCCAAGGGAGGCGCGACGGCATACAAAGCCAAGGGGGAAGAATCAGACTTCCGTAATAATGTTGGATTGAAAAAAAGTCAATCTAACTAAATATAAAACCAAATTTTACTTTATTTTGTAGTCTGACTAGGTAATTCTACTCTCTATAGTACTATCTAATCTACTATATCTAGTAATCTATGACCACCATCGGTGGCTTCACGTGCCTGGTTGATATGACGATAAGGCGTAGATATTTTTCGATGACTCAAAAGGGGCGACTATAAGAATAAGTTTGGCTGGGAACCTCTGTCTTTGCTAAAGGCGTTATACGGCCTCGGTTCTGGTCGTACTGCGTCAGTTCCCCCTGACCGGATCGAGTGGCCATACATGTAGAGGCCGATCGGTTCGGGTCATACATGGCAACTTCCGCTCAATTCAGAGGGGCTAGACAAGGTGCATTACGCTAGCTAGCGTTTCTACTCGTTACGGTTTTAAACCAATCGCGTCACTTGTAGATGACGTGATACGAAAAGTCACGTGATCTACCAGTGACGCGATTGGTTTACAAACGAAACGAATAGAAACGCTGGTTAGCGTAATGCATCTTGTCTAGCCCCTCAGGTACAACCTTTGCCAAGAGAGAACGTGCGAATGGATAAAGCCGAATTATTGTGCTAGAACTAGTTAGAACTGAAGGCATAACTGGTTATTTATGGAGGTCTGTCAGGTCAGGCAAATCGTTCAGACGGACTGATGCGATTTGCCTTCATGACAATTACATATCAGATTATATTTTGCATCTTGTCAGTTAGAACTGAAGGCAAAACTGATCATGTATGAGGGCCTTAAGTCAGGGGTTCCCAGGGGTTATTTCCGTACTCACATTAGCTTACTCTGGTGATGAACGTGATAAAAGTTAGATGAACTAAGAGAGGACTCACGTGGCGGTAACGGCGGCGGGGCGGGCGTGGTGGAGGGCGCGGGCGCGGGCGGCGCGGCGGTGCTCGTGCTGGCCGGCGGCGCGGTCGCGCTCCTGCAATAGACAACATGCTCAGTGCCTCGAGTGTAAGTTGCTCTTCATGCGGTAAACCGTCTCGAACGCGAAAGTGAGCATGTTATTCAAACGAGAAACGCAAACGCGATCGAGACGTTTTTGTTTATTGTAAAAATACACTAGCGAGGCTCTGGTCAAACTGGCCACTGGTGAAAGTGGGAAAAGGCATGCGAGCCTGCGGAACGATGTTTGCGTGGATGGGACACATGAGGCATATAAGCACTAACCTATGCATCTACTTGTCAGGCCGATCGTAGGTACTATAGCTACCTACTTGTCGAAGAGTAGCGATGTAGTGTAGTGGCTATTTCTATTTAGTAAATAATGTATTGCAGCACTGTGCAGCATTTTCACGAACTGCTTTAAGTTTATAAGAAACGTACCTAATGTACCTACCTATAATTTGGGTGCCAGTACGACGAGGCTGGTAGACGGCTGCCGCAGCGTGTTTGTGTGCCACGGCAGCACGCCGCTGCTGCAGTGTGTGTGTGTGTATGTGTATATATGTGTGTGTCTGTGTGTGTGTGTGTGTATGTGTGTGTGTGTGTTTGTGTGTAGGTACCTGAGGCTGGCTAGTTGCTGCTCGTGCAGCGCCAGGCGCGCGCGGTCCTGCTGCTCGGCGCGGCGGCGCGCGACGTCCAGCACGCCGCTGCTGAAGTTGCCGTGCGCAGTGAACTTGCAGCGGAAGTCCTCGGGCGGCCCGCACGCGAACAGGTAGCAGCTGCCTGGGCTCTGCGCACACGCACACATGCATTATTTTATTTTATTATTTGAAGTGGTGCGGGACAAAAAAATTGCCTAAGTCAAAAGATATAGATCCCGTGTAAATAAAAGAGACGCATAAGTATATATAGGGTCCCGTTAGGGTTTGGGTGCTGAATCCTGAAGACTTGGTTCATTATGGCATTTATGGCACTCGCAAAAGTCTTACGGTTTTCGAGGTAGTAGCAATTAACTTACTGATATTTCGATTTTTTATATAGATATAAACTAACTATGGTATTTAATGCAATTCCCATATTTTAACGTCATCATTATTAAATAATTATTATTCATTTCAAATTCTCATTTAATCCCTACACTGAGCATGGTCCGACATGCTCTTGCCCGGTTGGATGTTTACAAAACTTCGAAATAAATAGTCCAATATTACGTTTTCAATATCATATCTCCGAGGAAATATTTACTTATCATGAATAATTAACAAGCTGAATAAATCAATAACCCCAAACAGGCTCTAGTCCAATTTTAATAAACTTTTATCCGTTTATCTATTGCAATTTGTCTGTCAGTCGCATCATTGATAAATTGGTCGCATCTAGCGATAAATTCCGATAAGGAAGCCCGGGCAGTGTCGAGGAATTCTAGCTTTCTAATAGGTAATTTCTACATGCCGGTGAGTAATCCGTAAAGTTTAACCTATCCTAACTATTTGATTAGTGGCATAAAATAAACTTAGTAACATTAAGTCCAGCTTTTAAAGTGGATTAGTATTTCGATTTAAGTAAAGTTACCTACAATAACTTAATAATAAATGAGTATAATTTTGTAATGAACTCGTTTTACACTTTAAAATGTTATAGTTAATTCTTCAGGTGGTGCCGTCCTTAAAAAACATTTTTGTCCGATGGTGGTGATACAATCTGTGATATACACCAGTAGCCAACTTTTAGGTCGAGGTCGTATCTGTTGTGTTTGTACCTTCTCTTCATAAACGAAGACGTCGCAGGCGTCGGTCTCGCAGCAGAGCCGCAGGCACTCGGCGCGCGCGCCCACGTCCAGCTCGGCCAGGTAGCGCGCGCCCATGCTGCGCGACTCCTCCGTGCGGATGATCTTGTCGCGCTGCACGTCGAAGCGCGTCGCGCACGCCGCGGGGTCCAGCTCGAGAGCCCCCGCGCGCGCCAGCGCCAGAAGCGCGCACAGCGCCCAACGCGCTGCTGCCATATCGCTCACTACACTTAACACGTTCAACGAGTCGTCTGTTTTTTGTTTGACAGCTGTGATGCTTAACCTAAGTTGCAGGCGACAATGGTCAGCGATTCGGCGGCGCGCGGCTGCGGGCGCGGTCGATAGCTGGCGCGTGCGCGGCGCGCGCGGCGGCAGCAGTGTCGGCGCGACGCCGGCCCGACCCGACGGCTCCGCCGCGCCCTCATGTCGCTGTTTTTCAAGTTCAGGAACAATGTGAGTACTCTGCGCCCGGCGCCCCGGGCTCCGCCGCCGCCCGACCGCGAGCTCGCCCGCTCCTTTCCCGCGTCATCATTATCTGATACTTTGGACCATTTTGAAATATTCCTGTTTAAGTAAATCCGTGCAAGGTATATTCTTGTTAATGTAATCAGGGTGAGATGAGTTAGCGGCTGCGGGGTCAGCGGTCGATCTCGACGTTTGTATTTGTTGCATGTTTATGTACAAACATCGTATTTTAATTAACTTTATTTATTTCTTTAATAATTACTTGCGCTGAGCCTCCGACTGGGCAACATCAGTCGAGAGCGAGGTGGTTTGTGTTCTGAGCACAGCCTTTGTCGAGTTCTCTCGTTCCGGAAGACAAATGCACTACGTACGTCCACGTACTACCTACTTAAATATTACCGGATCATTAATGTTGAATAGGGTGGTGCGGTGAATATATTGTGATATCGTTTTGTTTTAAAAATAATTATTTAACTATGACAAGAATGCCGAGATTTATCGACCTCTGAACATCATCTATGTACATTGTTGATCTGTAATAAAATTTCAACAGACTTAGGCATCTCAAATCTGCACAAAAATTTGTTCGTAAGATTCGGAAACACCCTAAAATCTCAAATTAATTTTGTAGAAACTAGATGAATAAAATGGGTGTGACCAAAAAATATTACTGAAGCGTCCATATGTTTCAAAAAATATATACTTTGAAACCAATATAGTTAGAGAGCCCACGACACTAAACCTAGTTCGATAAGACTACCGGATGATATATACAGGGTGACTGCGGGGTCGTGGTACAAATGATCACCGCTGTGTTCTACCAACGAATATGAACAACTTTCACTATGGGACCAACTGAAATCACGAAAAAAAATCAGCTGTTTCATAGAAAAGTTCAATACGTATTCGACCAAAATGTATGAAACAGCAGATTTTTTTTTCGTGATTTCATAGTTGTTCCATTAGTGAAAGTTGTTCATATTCGTGGGTAGAACACAGAGGTGATCATTTGTACCACGACCCCGCAGTCACCCTGTATATAATTAGTCTCGTCATTAACGGGGGAACACGAAATGGTGATGCTGCAATTCGAAAAACCAGGCATAGCATCCGGTAGTCTTATCGAACTAGGTTTACTGTCGTGTGCTCCCTAACTAATGCGGTCATTAAGAGAGAAAAGAAAAACGTACTATCCCCCTTAAGTATAGTAGGAGAGCTGTTAAGCATTTTTTAAAAGGTGATAACTTGTACCGTACTTCTTTTATGATATTACAAAGAGGCAGACCTGGCTGCACCGTTTTTAAATGTTCCAAAATGCCTCAAGAACTTTTATGTCAAAAAACACTACTTTAAAAAAACATTAGTTGGTTTAGCCCCAATACCCTTCCAGCCAGGTCTGCCTTCTTGTATTTAAATAATTTTAAAGAAGTACCTACTGTAAGTACAAGTATGGTGTTTCCAGGTGTTCGGGGCAAAATGCTTAACAGCTCTTGGACTATAGGTTGATTTTCCTGTAACGGTGAAATCTTTAAATATAAAAAATGAACCCTTATTTCTCCTGGTCATGCCATAACTTGAGAACGGCTTTACCGATTTCATTCATCATTTTTAAAATGCTTTCTAATACTTCGTAGAAGGTTCTCACATAAAAAATAATTAAGAAAAAATCCACTGGGTAAGGTCCCTCTTTTTAAATTTTCTGACTTATGCATGATAAGATTGATAAGAAAAGGGACCTTATTCCAGTGTTTATTCGAGAAGATTTCCACACTCCGGCACGTAACTCTGGGTCTGGCGAAAATTACACGTCTTTTCGAGTTGAATATTTCCTAACCGGCCCCAAAAATTAAAAATGTATAATGACATGTAGGTATGTACAATCGAGTTCATAAATATGTGTACACTTTAGTACCTTGTCTACTTATGTCATGTTTAAACTGCCATACCTATATGAATTGTCACAGCGATTAAAGTGACAAGGTGCTAAAGTGTACACAATGACATATTTATAAACTCGACTGTACATAATGATAGCTTATTTATACGATGTCATAAGTCATAAAAAATACCTTTGCTTTCCTTTATTTTACAACCTTGTCGGCGTAATTCAAATGTACAACCATGGCAAATTACAGCGTTGTAGTCTTTAATAACAAGAGTCTCCGAGTTAAACCGCGGACAGACGGACAGACGGGCATGGCGAAACTATAAGGGTTTCTTGTTTACTTCCATCACTTCACAAGCTTCCATCCCCATTTTATCCCTTAATAATCTGCATACAAAATGAAAACAATTGTTCCACTTTGAAGCCGATTGCGATTGCGAGTGCGATAGGCAACAGCGACACCGGTCTAGCCGACCACATATCGGACAGCGGTAGAAAAAAATCAGGATTTGGGTTTTTTAAATCGGGACAATACAAAAAATTGTCTTTTTGCAATGCCAATAGTTACACCTGGCCTGGCCTTCCGGGCTGTTATAAATTAGTATCTTATTATAAATATATGAACTCTCTGGCTATGTGCTGACTGACAATTGACGTCCCGATCAACAGTAAATCGGTACGTCCCGCAGTATCGGGACGTCTGGCAACACTAGTTCAGAGGTAGACCTCGAATAGTGATCTACTATTGCAAGACAGTCTGAGGCTCCAGACGGTAAAGGACCTAAGGGTCAACGACTGTGGCTGGGTAGGTCATTCTCTTCTCTTGACTGGGGTTGGATCGAGCGTTTGGTTATGACATTTTTACTTGAACGAATATCTACGTGAAGAGATTTGAAATTAGAAGAAAAACCTGTGGGGGAGGGAGAGTGAAAAACCATTGGTACCTATGGGCCTAGTATGGTTGCGTCTATATCGCGTGTCAAATGTGGATAAAGCATCCATCTCTGTCGTACTTGTTTACGTGTCAAAAGGTCACGGATGCCTTATCTAAACTTTGTCACGCGACAAACACAGCCATGTCAGGCCCCTATTCTCTTAAAAAACAGGTCTTTGTCGAACGGTCGATCGAGTGAACAAAGTCATCGAGCTCGCTCACTCGACGGGTAAAGCGGGTAAGCTGAGAATAGGTAAACGCCCTTAAACGCTGAGGCTGACTTTGAAAATCGAAGTTGGAAGTTCCGTAAGCTCCATCCCTTTGTCTCGATTTACTCTCGAGTGACGAATAATGACGAGTGAGAGGGACTCGGCACCCGAACTTTTGAATTTAGCGCTTCGCGGTAATTACCCTGGTTTTTACGCTCTAACGGGACAGGACAACTTCAACCAGTTGGTTAATATTTGGTGCGTCAAGTTCAAGTACGAGATGTTAGGAGAATCACCTAGGTAGGTTCCCGGTCCCGGGGTAATCCCGGTGGCGCGATGGCGGTAGCGGCGACGCGTGGTGTCGGGCTCGGTCGGTCATTTGATGGGCTGATGGGAACTCCCAGATCCCCGAATACCTACAGAAAAGTGCAAACGCAAACGACTTTAAATTACATATATAGATATTCAGCTTTTAGGGTTCCGTATCCAAAAGGGTGCCGGCGGGACCCTTTTACCAAGTCCGTCTGTCTGTCAGCGGGCTGTATCTCATGAACCGTGTAAGATAATCACTAGAACCTTCCGTGGTTTCACCTGATGGTTCCAACGGAAGACCAGCGCTGACTTTAAAGTTAGCATTACGCTGAGTCTTGACCATTTCGTGGCTATTTTTTTTTTTGTTCGGTTTTTTCTGTTCTTGTTTATGTTTGTCACGAATAAACGATTTTCTTTCTTTCTTTCTTTCTAGAAATTTTTACAGTGTTTTTCTATTTCCGCTATCCGGAGCTAAATTTGTATGGTCTTTTTTGACAGCTAGGTGCGTCGATACCCGGGGTATAACTCAAGTGCGATCTTATTAAAGTAGGTAGGTACAGTCTAAATACTTATAGATGAAAAAAATAGGTATACCTAATTACCTATAGTCTTGGCTAACCACGGCTGACAAGTGGTTGGTGAAATTCGACATTTCGATCGTAGCTGTACCTTAATCACAAGACAAATGACAAGAACGATAAACTTAAAAAGTCTTTTGGACAGTACGGATACCGGACTACCCTGAAAACTTTCTTTAACCACCCGGAGCTACGATACTCTCACTGCTCTCTGGCGATAATTCCACGCCCCGGCCGCCGCTATCAGCTGAGCGCCGCCCGGCCCCGCGGCCCGCGCGCGCCGCCATGTTCCCGGCCCGGCCCGCGCCGCACTGCCCCGGCCCGCCCGCCCCGCACTCGCCCGCAGTCGAAGCTCACCCGCGCGCACGTATGCACGTGTCACGTTATTATTGCCATCGCTAGTGTCGCCGTGTCGTGCCCGTTCTCGGTTCACTGTAAACAACCGCGAGTGCGTTATATTTTATATTAGAGGTGTCGGAGTTCATCAAGACGGGCGGCGAGCTGCACGCGGCCGCCGGGGCGCCGGGGGCACTGACCGCGGACTCCTCGGCCTTCGCTCCGGTGAGGAGATGAGCGGACACGTCGCGCGTGACGCTCACAGCTCACGAGCGAGCCCCAGGCTTTGCTCATTTGAATACCGACTAACGGTGCTCCTAATCAGCAAACTAAACCAATTCTATTGCTTACCCATACCGTCTAATTCACTTGTGTCTGTAGCTACGCTACAGCCATCGTGTCATCACATCACAGATCTTATTGACTCGTCTCTGGAACGTAGGCAGGTGCTTACCTATATATTGATATCGACTACTTATCCACGTTGACTTGGTCCACACTCACATAGGTACTATCAGAATGTATCCAGAGCCCAGATTTAGCTTTCCTGACATAGAATTACACCAACTCTAGATTAGATTGCATTGCTGCTAGATTGCATCTAGACAAGCAGCGACGTCCTCGGCCCGCAAGGACCGCAGAGCTCCGCGGCAACAGGTGATTAATCAGATTACAGCTTATCTAATTAGCAAGGTGCTTACTTAAGCAGGTACGTAATAAGATACATTAAGATACCTATCGTTAACCTAATAAGGTTTTTCATTAAAGTTGTGCAAAACATTCGGATTCGGAAACTACGCTGCCGTAATGAGCACATGTTAATGACCCGAATGAAAGCAATCATGACATGTGATGTGAGCATGTTTGTGTCATTACATGGCTTGTTCACGGCAGCCAGTTGACCGGTGGTTAAGGGGTTAACCATTAGGTAGGTAGGGTTGCACCATTTCCGTCGTTGACAGGTAAGAACCAACTAGGCTAGGTTATCATATCATTATCATGTTTGGGTTTCGCACTCTGCGGGTTAAGAAATTAAACCCTAATTTAGGTTTTTAAAGCAGCGCGCTGGAAACCCAAAGGTAATTGTGGTCAATGCCCCTGATGACGAATGTAAATAGGTAGGTATTGAACATCGAACCGTAAATCATTTATTTCTCGGATACCTCCTCGGTTGCGTCGCGTTGCTGTTGCGTTCTCTCCTTAGGTCCAGTGGCGTAACATTAGGGTGGGTCCGAAAGAATGAGTTTCAAAAGAAGATTTTATTTTCTGTATTGGAAACCAGTTTAGAAAACAGAATTATTTTTCTTTATTCGAAAGCTTCAAAGCTCGACAAAGCAGTAGGTACCTACCTACCTATTGATTGCCTAGGTATGTAACAGAGCCACGTGGCTTTGTTTGTTTACCTACAGTTCGTTAGTTGGTACCTACCTAATCAAATGGAGTGTAGTTCGGGACCCGCCGCATGCAGACGCATCTATTCTGTCTTCTGTGTAACGTACAGTTCATTCCATCTTACTTTTTTAATTTAGTAAACCTCAAAATCCTCCTTTTTCGTCTAAAATAAAAAATTCTGTCAGATGGATTGGACTCTACCTATCGTGAATATTTTAATTGATACAGTAATTAGGTACCTACCCAGACACATTTTCTACATTATTATGACAATTATATTCATGCGAGGAACCATGCTGTCGTATTGATTTATAACTCGACCGCCATTACTGTCACGTAAAGAAGAGGTATCGTAACGTTGACTATACGATAACATGTCAAAGGCAATAAGGTTTTACTTAGTAGAATAGAGCCATGGAGCCTCAAGGGTTGCCATGCCAATTGTCATACGTCAGCATTTAAGGACTTTTGTCTTTTGGCTACTCTACCCAAGTAGATAGGTACCTAGTTACCTAAGTGATTTACGGAAGGAATAGTTTCAAGACGTGTAAGTAGCTCAAGTGTCGTGTCTAGGGTTGCCATATGTAGAAATGAAAAGTCCTAAATAATATACTAGATACTTAAATCAATCTAGGTAAGTAAGTGTTAAAATTTCTCGCAACAACACAAATTCATTCTCAATTTGTAGCTAAGTAGGTACATTTGAATAATTTTATTTTTGTTATATTTTCATATCTTTTTTGCAAAATAGGTAGGTACAGTCAGCCAAAAGTTCGATTTTCCTTTGCAATAATCTTATGACGGTGACACGTGTCAACCTTACCGATAATTAGGTCTTACAGAAACTTTTGTCAAAACTGGTAGAGTGGTACCTAGACCACTTTCTTGACCGTACCTACATTGTCTATTTCATAGTTTTTTTCAAATTGTTTAAGTACGTATGTGCATTTTATTGTTTAATGGCTACGTTTACTTATTTGTTTATTTATTTATTTAACAAAAATTAGGTACCTACTTACACCAATTTGTGACGTTGTCAACCAAATCATAAGAAGTCTCTTTCTTTTGGTTTACAACCGTCTCTTTAACTTAGTTAGTCCATAAATGGCCTAGGAATCAAATTGTTACAGGTTACAGCCTTACAGGCGCCTATAAGAAAAGCAAAGAATGTTATCTAACAACAATGAATCGTAAAAATTAGTTTTTTTTAATGGAATAAGTATTTGTTAGAAAAATCCTGACATTTGCCGAGTCCGGCCGCCGCAATCCTGGCCAAAATTCTGACATGTCAGGAAAAATTCTGACGTATATGTTTCGGTATTTTACTAGGTACCTATCTCAATACTTACTTTAAATACAAGGAATAGGTTCTAAGTCTAACAATAATAATATATTAAGTACCTAGGAATGTTTGAAAATGAAAACAGCTTTGTTGTGATTACATTCAGCTGATAAGATAGCTACCTATCTGCCTTGTAGGCAGTGGTCTCACTACTACCTATTAGCCTATTACACTCTTGACTAGGTAGGTAGGTATTAGGAAATGGGAAAGGTTACCTTATATCTAAAGGATGAAATACGCAATTCGGTTGATCTGAGGCGATTAGTTTGTCTGTGTAGTGTGTGTAACCCACTTGCGTACCTGCCTACCGACAATCGACAACAATACATATTGTATTAACCTCATAATGATATTAATGATATACGATGATATTTAATAAGCACCTAATCTAGATTGCGTAGAACTCTTAGATACAGTATAAAATTATAAACACCGCATAGTTGGTTAGGTTTTGCCTAACGGCCGAACCCTATAGTCAAACCGCGGAAAGATAACGCTTACTTCGGGTTAAAATTTGACACTTGCCCAATTGCCCATACAAAATGTGTCGAATTTGAATCCGTAGTAAGTAAGGAATGCAATTAAACCGGTTATTAACCGTTTTTGTAAGAAAATAACCGGTTAAAACCGATTATAACCGGTTATTTGCATTCCCTAGTAGTAAGCCTATCTGTCCGCGGTTTGAATATAGGGTTTTGTCATAAGTCGGCCTCATATTATTTTTGTCGAGCTTGTTGCTGTGTTTACTGTTTACAGTCACCAGTGGGCCTAATATGGCTCCATGGCTGTGTTTATCGCGTGACCAAATGTGGATAAAACATCAATCATTTTTTGACACGTATATAAGTACTTAACGGATGCTTTATCCACATTTTATCACGCGATAAATGCAACCATACTAGGCCCACAGCAATAGGGTAAGGCCGCCAAAATTATCATTTTTTATCGGTGTCAAAATTTCCACTTCGATTTTATCACAATTATAAGCGTTACAGGGTTCGTAGTTATTGCATTCTACAAAGCAGTTTGTAAGCTTGTTTCCCCATATGACAAATATGATAAAAGTTATTTGTTTCTTCAAAATTCATATGAAGATGTTCATCAAACCCCCCTAATTCTGGTCAAAAATACCGTGTCTTTTTTTTATTACAATATTTCAAAGCTATGTAATTTTTTTAATTTTTAAACTTTGACAAAAAACGTTAATACATTTGAAAGACTACACTATTACCCTCTCTTTGTAGCATTTATGGCGTTTAAATACTTTAAATTGCGAAGTCTATTTATCTTTACATTATTTATCAGAAATTTTGCTTTTGTGATACTATTTTTTGTGTTACTAATAATTACCCTAAAATATTAACCAATATCCAAGGGACATGCTTAAATTTTGATACAGCAACACCGTCAAATGTCAGAATAAAAAAAAAACAACTCTTATTTTTCGTTTGTCTATGAGTAACATTTCAAGTGAGCGGGCCGTTTTCGTCATTGCTGTTAAAAAAATTGTGTTTAGTGATTTCTCAGGTAAGTAATGGTGTTTATAACTTCATTTTAGTATAATTGTGCGTGATTATGATTAAAGTGTACAACTTAATGTGAAATTACGTCTTGTTTTACTTATTTTCCGTTTTATAACCTAAAACTTAAAAAATAAACTGCTTCTGTGTTACGTATTTGACGCTTCTGTGTTACTTCTGTGTTATTGATAACACAAATTTTGTGTTACGTAACACAAAACAATTATAAAGGTTCATACATATTGAAAATAAAATTAAAATCTAATAATAATTGTGGGTAGGTATAGTCGGGATAAGAAGAGGTTCGTGACTTTTTGACTGTAACTGTATTTAAATAAAGTCGAAAAGTAACGAACATTTTCATACTCCGACTATAATAACGTTACTACATTACATTGACGACTCGGTGGATTTATACTTTAACATAAGTGGCAATTAAGCCCTATTTCATTTTATTTCAATATAAGTAAAATAAAGGCCATTTATTATACAACTAATTATTTAAGCCAATTAAGCCAAAAACTAATTAAGCCAAATTATTGTACAACTACTTACTTACTTTTAGTTTTTTTTACCCCCTGTTTTATGACTACCTATATGAACGGAGCTTTACCAACCAGAGTGTTACTTTTGTGTTATTGTTGCGTTACGGTATCACAAAAGTTATTGTGTTACTCTTGTGTTATAAATGATAATTTTGGCGGCCTTACCCAATAGTGTCCTAGCCAACATAACCAACATTAAACATGATATATCTAACACGTTCCATGACAATGTCCAATTATACGTATAGCTGTAGGTACGTGACAGTTTTTTTTTAAATTATTATTTGGGGATTATTGGGGATTGAGGATTTTTCATACGCCACACGTGCCATAAACGAAATGATTGTGCAAGATTCTATAATCGATAGCTACTGCCTTTCCATTCGTTTGATCCCCACCGCCAAAGCGTCAAACTATATCGCACTTATCGTCGCAGAGATATCGTTACACAACGTGAGATATGTGCCGGAGCCTCCTTATAACAAATAAGTATAATTTCATTTCTATACGGAATTACAGAATTAACGATTAATTCTAAAGCTAAACTAACGCAATATTTAACGGAATCAAGCACAAGTTAAAAGCTAGAGTTATTTCTATTCAGCTATGAAGGATGACCCTCGGCAGTCCGCTTGCTCGTTCGCTCTTTCTACTATCACTTGAACTCTTTCGCCCCCATGGCTAGCTAGTTATGGAATGAATAATAATATACCTACCTACCTGGCCGTAGACTGGCCGCGTGGCGAGGGTTGCCTCATCACATACCGCTCCGCTATTGCCAAATGACCAACCTAACGATAATGATCGGCCTGTCCGCAACCGCTGGGAAGCCCCACCGTCTCGCTAATAACTCGTCATGCTTGGAAGCGGAAAAAGTCTTCATTTGTTTCTCAGTTATCAGCAAAACTCGTTGCGATTAGCTGCACGATAATATTACTTACATCACATCACTAGCAATGCACTGATTTTTTTAGAAAGGAATTTTGCAAATAAGAAATATATAGTCCTTTTGTGTCCGTTTGTAAGCGACTGTAACTGACTGTAACCTGCTGATACCTGCTAAAGATTGACGCAGTAAACTCTAAAAAGAAACTCGTATAAACTGTTAAACTTCCGCGAAAACTCCTAAGTTCCTAACCCTCCAGCCCTCAACGTCGGGGAGGCAGGCCGCGTCCTCCCGGCTGCGCGCGCGTCTCGCTCCCCTGCCTCCGCGCCGCAACCACGCTCCATAACCACTTCCTATTATTCTCTATTGTTGTCGTAAGTCGAGCAGGTGAATTCGCGCGGGTATGAAGTGCTCATGGTACGCAGGCGCGTTCCCACACAGAGTTACCGAGTGCGCGGTTTGTTGACCCTCGAGCGGCATGAACCCAAAGCGAATAGTATCATCAAAAATTCAGAACTGCGATGCAAAGGCTTAATTATGTGATTCGTCGTCTTAGCGACCGCAGGCCAACAGAATCCTGGGTTTACAATCACACGTTAGATAAGTATCCACTAGCTTAACGAAACCATAAATACCAATAAGTAGATATATATTTCCTTTCTAGGGATTGACGTGTGGTCCGTCTCCTTTCACTTGTTTTTAAATAACGAATCCAGAATATCGCTCTCCAATGCAGCAACACAACACAACGCATGCATGTTTGACCAAGTAAAGAAATAACCCGCCGGTAGAATCATTGCCCTTGAACTTATCAGTTAAGTCGAAGCTATCTTTGGAGTTGGAATGTCACCGAGGTACGCCGCCTGAGATAACCTTTGCTCATAATTTCACTCGTTACCCGGTTTTAAGAGGGAAAAAAGTCTGGAACAGTTAATTAACTGAGGGAACATTCCTGTTGAGGGAGAGTTAATAGGTATGATGAGGAGTCGGGAGGTAGGGAGGGAGGTGTCTCGCCGAGCGCTCTCGGCTCCGCCGCCCGGCTTGAGGTGAATGCTTCCGTCGAGAAGCGAGCTTTGTTTTAAACCCATTTCATACACTTCAACGCTCCGTGCATTTGACTTTTTTAACTTTCCTCTTTCCACCGCGTTGTGTTATTTAGGAATGCGTTTGCTTTACAACTACTACCGTAGGTTTCCCGACGCCGCCGATGTATTTTAGGTACGAGTAGGTCTATGAAAAATTATATGCAGGTATATGAATGTACATGCTCCGTCATCCTCACCAAACTAAAAGCTGTTTATTCATCATTCACAATTCCAGCTTCAGAGCACAGCTGCTCAGCTCGGGTGAAGGACTCGAGTTACAAACATAGTGAAATAAATCGTACCTAACCAAACAAATAAATTTGCTTGTTCAATTTCAATATGATATGTCATGCCTTAAGACTAACTTATTTTAAAGTGTTCAGATTGTGCATCAGATTGCCTAGTTATGTTATAACTATTTTATCCGAAATAAAATGAATGAATTCCTGTTTTCCAGTAACTTATCGTTGTATAATAGTTAAACGCCTAATATAAACTAGTCTGCATTGGTTTCTAAAATTAGGAAGCATTAAAATTTCATGATTACACGGAGGTGCTGAAATTACAAGCGTGCAACAACGGTCCATTACGACGACGAGCGAGCGAGGGCGCGTGCGCCGCGTGGGAGGTGCCGGCTCACGTTACATTACAACAACCGACATCGCCGGACACGCATATAAATGCATGACAAAGATTTTGACGGCATTTTATTTAGGGCACCGCTGAATATTAATTTCCTTACAATTTAGTCACGATGACGTCACGTGGATTCTGAGGCGTCGACGGAAATAAAGCGGCATGAGCGCGTGCGCCGACCAGGGACCCAATTCTCGTGACTTCGAGATGATTTTTCATGCGAGATTAACTGTCAACTGCATACATTTTTTTGACATATCTCGCATGAAAAATCATCTCGAAGTCACGGATTTGAGTCCCAGATCGTAGTAACACGGAAAATGAATCCGGATAATAACGAGTGCGATTTTGGATTAAACAACAAGGTAGACAAGAGACAAGAGATAGTTTACCGCGAGCTAATCGGATTGCGCGGCGCACGTCTGCGCAACATCCGATTGCGGCCGCGACTCGCTCGTCCATTTATCTAACGTACCGAAACAGCTGTGTTTATTTTCTTACGAAACCCTTGAGAGTTTGTCGACGAGGTCTAGGGCGTAGCAAACTGACTTCCTATGATCTTTTTTACTATTTCGGTACAGAACCCTAAAAAGAATGACATGAGTTGACGTGGTGACAGGTCTAGGTTCTAGGAACTAGGTTCAATAAAATATAACAATCTAGGGTGACTTAATACTGACACTGAAATCTGAATGCATACAATATTTGCGCAAATATAGGATCATGTTTCCAATTTCGTCCTCTTTTATTTAATTCATACCCCTTTTGCCAACTTTTTTTTGTAAGTTACCTCAATATTTTTAGTGTTTTTAATTCTAGAAGTTGCGCTCTACACTCTACTACATATTTAATTGTAAGTAGGTACATTGACGCGACCGGAAAACGTTACAAGTGCCAGGGCGCGACTGTAGGGATTGAACATACTAAAACAAAAATATGGTCGTCCTCAATCGAGCCCCTAGGGTTGTTACTGTTGATAGTGCCCTGAGTATGTTGTAACATTGTGTCTGGTGTTGCAGAGGGGCGGAGCGGGGGGCGGCGCGGCGGCTGCGCCGTGCGGCATGGAGGCCGGCGTGGCTGCGCCGGCGCCGGCCGCGGCGCGCACTCGCCCCGCGCCCGCCGAGCGCTCGCCGGCGCGCGCGGGACTGCACGTCAACTTCAGCGACAAGGGCGAGGTAAAGCCTGGCTGGTTTCACACTTAATCATATACACTAGCGGGCCTAGTAGGGTTACGTTTATCGCGTTTCAAAATTTGGATAAAGCATCCGTCACTGTCGTACTTATATACGGGTCAGAAAGTGACGGATATTTTATCTACATTTTGTCACGCGATAAACGCAACCATACTAGGGCCGTAGTACACTATTGCCAAAGGGCGGCCACATAATTCCGTTTTTGAAAATTGATCCGGGATTCCTTACCTATATACATCACACATATACGCTTATTCTCGTTCGGAATAACAAACCTCATTTGAGAGAAGCTAGTCATCGAGTTCCGACATTCTGGCAGCCAATATGGACAATATCGATGGATTTTCTGATCGCGATTGCAATGTCGCTATAGGTCTAGCTAGGAAAAAGAAAGAACCTCGCCAATACTGGGTGCATCCCGGTGCATCCCTTGAACACTCAAAGATTGCAAGATCTGCAAAAAAGGCCAAGTGCGGGTAATTCGATAAACTCGCACGCAACATAAATTGGTAAGCACCAGCCGTCGAGGATTATCTATTTTCAATACCTATGATAATTTGGGTAACTTAAACGCAGTTGGTGAAGGTAAAGCCTGACCAGACAAATAAAAAACCTCGCCTGATTGCGGAAATTATGTGAACTGTCATTTTATTGCAATTCACGAAACACAGATAAAAAGAGTATTAGTGGCGACCCCATTAGAGGTGTTTTATTTTTCTTGTCAAGCTTTGTGCAGTACCTAAAGATAAACAATCGAATGTGTAACTAATGATATTCATGAGTCGTGATCATGACATTCATGACTCCTACGTACTTTTTAGATAAGCAGCGCTGTGACGAGAATTGAATTCGAAATTAAAATTGATATGATAACATAGTTACGATTGTAACAGCCACGTGCCCGCATGCCCGTTCAACTTTCGTGATAATAGAGTGTTACGAGCATGTATTTGCGCTACACGCTTCAAAATGCTACAAAACTAATGATGACAACCTCGAATTTTTTTAAATTAATTGTCCTATCATCAAATTTACCGGGCCATATACAAAAAATAATTAATTACTAAGTATCTAGTCATGTAACGAATGTATTTATTTTTATTTTCCTTGCCACCTGAAACACTTATGACTCCTATTTAGTCTTACGAGGAAGCTCAAAGTGCGTTATCTCTCCGAGCCGCATGGCGCTATCTTGGCCGATATCAGCATGATGTATAAGTAGTACAGCGTCATCTGGGTAGGATTAGTAAGTTTTATTATTATTCATTTATTTAAAACCAATCTTAAAATAGGGTACATTATTATATCAAGCCACTTATTATTAGTCGCTGAGTCGCTTCTCGGCTGTATTCAGGATCAATCAGTCATCACATATCCTACCGCATACCTAGTATGTAGGAAAATATGTAATGACTTAACACAAATATACGAAATAAACTAAATTATTAAAAAAAACTCGACTGCAGTAAAAATATCAGCTGAAAAGCGAAAAACAAGCTGTATAATCTATAGAAAATTTTAAGAGCAATCAGGTATTCCAGGCGGGAATTTTATTTATTTATTTATTTATTTATCAGGCTAAATCTGTCACGATCAGTCTACATTTTTTTATTTTATCATGTAAGTACGCTTAATACCTTTCACCTTACTAAATCGTACTTATCGTTCTATGTTCAGCTTTAAATTCCTTCCAAAAATAGGCATAAGGTTATCTGCCTTTAAATTATTACCCAGATAGGTTAAATACGATGCAATATTGACTTCGATCACCTTATTGTCTTGCCTTGATTTTGTTTTAGACTCGCGCACGCAATGAGGAACTCGTATTAGAGGAAAATTACAAAGTGTTAAAGTTATTGTTTGAATAAATAAATAAAATAATTGAAAAAAAGACTAGTGAGAGGGCTCACTTGTCGTCTGACTATGGTACCTACTTACATTTGACATCATGAGTGTGGTTGTATAACTCATATCATAATATACTATACTTTTAAGGTTTTTGATAGTTAAACAATCAAATAACGTGCTACACGTTTTACGGTCATAGCCGGTACCGCCGCCGAACGTGTTAAATAACACAAAAATAGGTTCTGTCGTGATATTTCGTATGTTGCACACCTGCAGTGTGCTGCATTTAACTGTTAACCGAGTTAACGATAACCACGAACTTGGATTTCTTGAGCACATTAATGATTGTTCGACCGCCGGCCCGGAGTGACTCGTGCGGGCAACCCGGTAGGGTTTTACTTAACACGTTCGGCCCCGGTGACACGTGCGTCCAAAAAATCCTTACTCCTATGCCGGGGACACACCATGTGTGTTGTGTATCCAAAAATTCGTGCACGTGCGCGTTCGCTTTCCATTGCGTTGTATAGTATGAATTCTCATTACGACACGTCACTATAAAACGCAGTGGAAAGCGAACGCGCACGTGCACGTGCACGTCACGCATCTGGTGTGGCTGGGCCTGTAATCATAAAGATGCATTACAAAAGAGTCGCTAACGTTGAGGCGTGCCCGGTTGCAGGTGAAGGAGCGACGCGAGAAGTTCCTGACGGCGAAGTACGGCAGCCACCAGATGGCGCTGATCCGGAAGAGGCTCGCCGTCGAAATGTGGCTCTACGACGAGCTGCAGAAGCTCTACGACGTGCCTGTGAGTACTAGCCAAAACGCTATACCACCAGCACAACTGATCAATTATTCAGCCCTAATGCCGACCAGGTCGCGCACAGAACATATTAACTTTTTCTTTTCTGTGGGCGCGCTTCAGTGACTCCGGCAGTTCACATCACATAACATTGAGGCACTTGCCCCACCGACTGCCTACCCTAAGTTTCTGGAGAATGGCAGACAGGAGAGCCTCACGGTGCTCCTCTTTGCTATCTTCGGCGCACACTTTGGGAACCCCTGCGTGAAAGAATAATTTAACTTGGTATTTCTGATTTCTAAAATGCTATCAACGTAAGAAGAGAACGTTGCAGAAGTGAGAAACTCCTGTGAGCCGAGTACTATCCCGGTACAGCCATGAGCTAAGAGAGCAGCTCTACATTCCAAGATGTTTAATTTACACATTTAGCTGGTGAAATGTGCAGGTTTCCTCGCGACGTATTTGATGGTAAAAGCATCGGTTATCGCACAAATTACACAGGTTGAATAAACTCATTACTTGACTCCTGACGGCCACTGGGTCGAACTTGGTAACTCGCGATCACGACTATACACCTCAAGGTCTCAGCAGGCCTCTTGCCACAAACATTTATAATCTAAGGCTGCGGCTCCACTGAGGCGGAGACGAGCGAAGCTGAGTGGAGTGATTACAATGTAGTAATGCAGTTACGTCTCCTCTCCGCTCCGCTCGTCTCCGCTTGACTGTTTTCACTGAAGCGGAGCGGGGACGAGATGTGGATTTCAACTAATATGATTGGTCGATTCCTACACGTCTCCTCTCCGCTCCACTCGTCTCCGCCTCAGTGGAGCCGCACCCTAAAGTAGGTACCAAAGATGAGTTTATACATACATTTAATAGTAATAGTTATTGTAAGGATGTTTGCGATATTCACGGAAAACAATCGCCGTGTGCTGCCATGAGTCATGCACGATGACCAAAACAATTAGGGACGCTAGTCCTCGTGTTAGCGAGAGGGGTCTAATGAATATCCACGAAGCTACTAGTTGGTTCTCTCCTACCCACTGCCTATAAATGTGTCTCTTTACTTCTTTTGCTCTAAAGGCTGTGTCTAAAGGCCACATTTAGAGTCAGTTAAGCTGCGCGTCCTCTGCATTGGAATTTGTTGCGTTGTTATTGATTTCTATATAAACAGAAATGCCGATCCAGTGCACGCTGTATCATACAAAGCAACAAATCCGTACGCTCCGATTCCGATGCGGCGGACGCGCAGCTTTAAAGACGATTAAATCGTTCCTGTGACGGTTGTTCATACACACGTTTGAAAAAGGAACAAGATAAATGTTCCTTTTTGTTATTTCTTTCTGAACAAGGTTAGGGTGTCAACGGGTGATAGGATAGTAATATACCTACCGAGTACGGGTGAGTGAGTGTATGAGTTTTCTAACTTTGTCTTTATTTACCCGTTCATGACGGTATTGACGGTTAAGGAAACCTACACAATCAAACAGTTGAATGTGTATAGTCCCAGATTGACGGGCGAGTATCGACGACATTTTCGCCTGTGTTTACCTTTAGAAGTTCGCGTACTTAGGGTGGGCCTATCTGGGACTTAAGAGAAATTCACAAAGCTGCCACGGGGTCGTGTGTCCGAAACCGCTCATCTATCTATACCAACAAGATTGGATATAACAAGAGGGTGACGACTGACGATTCCATGTGTGTGTAGAAGGAGGCGGCGGGCGGCGCGGGCGCACAGGAGGTGGACGTGGACGTCGACGAGCTGCTCGACATGGACTCCGACGAGCTGCGGCGCGCGCACCTCGCGGTCAGTACCCCCCGACCACGTGACACACACGCACACAACATACTGTTGCCAGGTGTAGTCTATCATAAATCTCTCTTGCAATACCAAATGTGACAAACCGATTTTGGCCTTCTCAGTTGTTATTTTTAAGTATCTTGTACATGAACCCTGACGATGTGCTGAAAATAAATCGGGTCGTGTCCATAGACCCCTGAAATTCGGGACGTCCCGCAGAAATCGGGAAGTCTGGCAACACTACACATACACACCGTGTGCGCCTTGTGTGCGCGCTCGCGTTTTTGTACATTATTGTTTATTGTAGAGGCCTTTTATTTTATACAAATATTACAGAGATAACAAAATATAAAACAATACTACTAAACTGCGTTAAGTAACCTTTTGAACGCCGACGACGCCTAAAGTCGTCATAAGCTGTCGTGCCTGCAACGCACCGACGCTTGTAGACACAATATTGCCGTCGTACTCGCACATCGACATTTTCCGCCGGTATCACGGATTGTAAATTGGAAAACTTTTCCCTATGGCGCCCTACAGTAAAGGTCAATGTACAATGTACTACTTGTACGTGTGTACCCTACGCTACGTTAATTGAAGACCAAAACTAGCTTTATCTTTTTGATGCAAGGCGCTTTAGGGCAGCCGTGTCAGGTCGCTGGCGAGCTAGAGCGACCTACATTAAACCGCAGCTCCGTATTGACTTATTTATTCTTCCCTTCGCAGGCGTTACTAGCGGATGCCAAAAAGCCCCAAAAAGATGTACATGTGAGTATTCCTCCTTATCCTTGGGTTAAATATGCATACATGCGATATAATATACGAGAGAGATAAACATTCAAATGAAACGTGAGGAAAAGGGTTTAGCTGAGTTTATTATTATTCATTACGGGTTCAATACTTTAGTGATGTAAGCAATTGGTTTGATATTAAATGTTTTATAACGTTTTTTCTTTTTTTTTCAGAAATTCATCAACGAATTGCTAGATAAAGCAAAAACTCTTTAGGTTAAGTGACAACGGAACCAAATCTCATGAAGCGGAGTGCCGCCTGCGAGCCGCGCACGCCGCGCGATACTCTTAACGATACGATAACTAGTAGATAAGCATTTTAATGACCTCAGCTGATTTGGAGTAGATTAGTTTAAACCGAAGCGTGGTGAGCCGGCCGCCCGGGCGCCGCCTCGCGCCGGGGGCCGCGGCAGGCCGCCGCCGGGCGCACACATATCACGGGGCCCGCCGCGGTTCGGCTGCTCTCCACCGGTCGCATCATAGTGTACTGTACAAGGTTAATCGGGATAAGAAAAACCGTGGACAAGTGCTAGAATAGTAAATTTTGTGGCAATTGTGTTAATTTTTAAACTTCATGGTAGACCGATCATTTTTATGTAGCTACAGTTTACTTATTAGCAATAAGAAACAGATCAATTTACAACTGTGAAAGAGCTAGTTTGTGAAAATGTTTGATTGTACACGGAATTAATATTTGGTACATTTGATGAATACATCAATCACCACACAAATACGTAAGATAGACTTAACCCGGAAAAATACGTATCCTCCATGAATTTTTGTAATTTAGGTAGGTACTTACACAATACAAAAAAAACCGTGATACTAAACAACTTTCGACGATTTTATAACTGGTTTAAGCATAAACTTTATGAACAAGCGCACAGCTAATGAATACACATTTCCAAACTTTTAGGTCTCAGACTAAAGTAATTATCGAAATTTAATCTTCAGGTTTCACAGAGAGTAAGAGAAATTTTTCGTACCTATCTCTGGATAACAGATCACACAATGTTTTTCTCATCTCGATGTCCCCGCGCCGGCGCGCTGGCTGCGCCAGCTGCGACCGGGCTACCTCTAGTGCTGTAGTAGCGAGCCGAGTTCTTGCTGTGTCCTCGTATTGTTAATTAATATTTTGTAAAGGCGCGAGCGCCGCGCCGGCGGGCCGCGCCCCGCTGAACACTCGCCTTCGCCGTCGGAGCATGCTTTGCATTAAAATAAAATCCAGGTTTCGACACACAGTCCACCTCGCGCGAGACAATGGCAATGTTTTGTGATCTTGAAGGACATGCTTATTAGTTAAGCCTTTTCTTCTCGGTCCCCTGTCGTGGCCGAATATGTAAAGGGCCGCAGTGTGGGTGCGACTGGTGTGAGCTCCCGGGAGAGCTGCCGTGTACTTAGTAATAAGGATCTCGGTGATAAATAAACATTATACGTGGCACGCAGTGCACCACGTATGTGTTTAAACACTTAGTTCGCCTAGTGTGCTGACTATTTACTTGTCTGACGAAACCTGTCATTTAATACACTGTAATTTGCCTTGCTGTCTTTACTAGAAGTTAACTTTAAATTCTCACTCGTAGCTATTGCTATGATCAATCTTCGGGCTTGACCCATTCGCTCCCGCTTGGCAGTGTCCGGAACACGGCCGCCGCCGCCCGCCGCGCTCGCCAACGCTGATAGACTTTTGTAATAAATCGATTTATTAGAAGGTTGTATTTTATTGCCTACTGAGGCCATCCTTGTCTCCGTTTCACCGTAGTGCCGACTGTACACACGCTGGGACTATGCGAGCGCGTCCAGCCCAGCCCTTGTTGGGCAAACCAAGAAAAGCGGTCGCTCCAGGCGCCTGCCAGGTAGCAAGGGGCGCCAAAATACCAATGTCTGTCTGTTAGTATTAGATTAAAATTGAATAATAGCAAATGGGAATTTTAGCAAACCTTAGCAAGTCGACGGAGCTCCGCCATCGCGGAGCTCCTACTTCTACATTATTTTGGCCCTTCGGGCCCTCTGAAGTACTAACATAACCTAAACCTACCTATTGATTTTGTTCAGTTTACTCCCCGTAAATCACATAGATGGACCACCAACAATGCCCTATATTAATCTTCGGTTAAGGTACTTTCGGTACCCACGGAATTTAGAATACTTTACTTTTTTGGAAAATAAAAAAATGGTTTTTTTTTTAGATATTTCCAACTTCGGTATATCGGGTATCGATTCGACATTTTGTACTTTCGGTATTTTGGTTTTGGACGTGTTAATCGTCGATATTATAAGTGTAGATATTATGAACTTTCGGTATTATAATACGTACCTAAGTGCCAGTCCAGTGAAAATGTACGTAGGTAGGTATACGCGCTCGGAGCCGTTTCTCCTTGAAGTCGTTTCTCATCGCTTAGTTTTTATAGGCGCTGAATAAAAAAACGATTTATATATAGCAAGCTCTGATAATACACAAAGAAACCCTGGGAAGCTTTAGACACAATGTTGTTGCGATTTCCACGCGGACGAAGTCGCGGGCACAGCTAGTTAATAAAACGGTAGCCAAAATTCGTAATTAATTAGGAACGACGCTTGAGTGGAAAGATTTGTTTCCTAAAGGCCACAGCTCATTAGGGCCACCCGGCACCCGGCCAGCACCGCCTCGTCGCTCGGCGTCCACTCGTCGTCGACGGGTGGCCCTCGGGTGGACACCGCGTTGTCTCCAGTGAACCTCAAGTGGTCAACGAGTGGGCCTTGCGTGGGCAACGAGTGGACCTCGCGTTATCAACGAGTTTCCGAGCAGTCTACCAGCGTTTGGTTCTAGGACTTCTAGGTGCACACGTGTGTTTAGTGATGTCAAATTTTACAATCCGTGAATTGGCCCTGATAGCTATCAGTCTTGATGATGAAGAAAATAAAATACGAAACAGAAAAAGGAAAGGTGCACCCACGAAATGTTTAAACACAGAAAAAATAGGGTGAATAGGTACTGGACCTCTCGTAGGCATTTGTTAGCCGACGAGGACAAATTTTATTCTTACTAAGTACCTATCATATGCCAAAATGTGTGTTTTATTACATCCTAAGTATAAGAAAAACACAGAAGCGATCACACCCGAAGAAAAGTTGGCTGTGACTTTAAAGTAAGTATATAGGTACTTTACCGTTTTCTAGCTAGATATTATCATTTTAATTTGTTTGTAGATAGGGAGTTAATATTTATGTATTTAGTATAGGATACCTATTAGCGGCACTGATGTAAATATGCGTTATAAAGTTTATTGGTAATTAAACAAGTAAAAGCATACAAAGTCAACCTTTATTTTTACTTTGCCGTTCGTTACATACCAAAACAATAAAGATAAAGATAAAAGATAAAAGATAAAAGATGTTTATTCAGTAAGTAGGCCGCACGGGCACTTTTACACGTCAATAATCTACCAGCGCTTCGCAAGAGACCACTGCTGAGAAGAAACGCCGCAAGAAACTCAACAGTCAGTCGTTTTTTAAACATTTCTTATGATATGATATTATACAACGAAAAATAAAACTTAACCTAGTATTATATAAAACAATGAATGTAACAAAAATATGTCTATATATATCATGCGTAGTTGAGCAGGAAAATGTGTCAAAACTCAAAATTTCTACAAGAACTCATAAATAGTAAATATAAGAAATAAATAAAAATTAAAAATTATACTTACCTATGACGGTGCAAAACAACACATAATTAGTTTCGATACATTCCCCTACAGAAACCGTGTCCCCTAGACAATACACAATGTTTATATATTGGTATGATTAGGTTATTATTAAGATATTTAGGTGTTTAATTTAGGCCAAGCATTTTTATCTGTTAGATAGTCTTCGACCCTATAGTAAGCTTTAGACATCAACGACTTTTTCAAGTAATTTTTAAGTACTGGAAATGGTAACTTTAAAACTTCGTCAGGTAATTTATTATAGAAATGAATGCATTGACCTACAAATGATTTATATACCTTACGGACACGAAATTTTTTAATAGCAATTTTATTCTTATTTCTTGTATTCAAATTATGTATGTCACAATTCTTAATAAAAGAGTCTTGATTTTTAATGACATAAATAATATTCTCATAAATAAATTGTGATGCTACTGTCAAAATATTAATTTCTTTAAATAATAATCTTAAGGAATCACGGGAGTTTAGGTTATATATAGAACGAATGGCTCTTTTTTGTAACACGAAAATAGTTTGTATGTCAGCAGCTTTTCCCCAAACAAGAATACCGTACGACATAACACTATGAAAATAACTATAATAAACTAAGCGAGCTGTCTCAACATTGGTAAGTTGTCTAATTTTCCTAACAGCATAAGCTGCCGAACTTAATTTACCTGCTAGTACTGCTAAATGGGGACTCCATTGCAAGTTTTTGTCTATAGTTATTCCTAAGAAAAGTGCCTTATCCACCATTTCCAAACACTCATCATTTAGAAAAATACTAGATTCTACCGGTCTAACATTAGGCAAAGCGAACCTAACACATTTAGTTTTCTTAGCATTAAGTAGCAAATTGTTACTAGTAAACCAATTAAGTACTTTACCTAGCGTCGCGTTTAACCTACTATAATCAACGGATTTTCGGTCTACCTTGAAGATCAATGATGTATCATCAGCAAATAGCACAATATCGCAAAGGTTAACTACCGCGGGTGGTAAGTCATTTATATAAACGAGAAATAAGAAAGGACCTAATATAGAGCCCTGTGGCACACCCAGTTTAACAGCCGCTCCAATGGACTTTGTTTGGTTTACAACAACCGTTTGTGTTCTATCACTAAGATATGAAGACATAAGATTTAGAGAATTATTTGACAGACCATAATGTTCTAATTTTAATATAAGAGTCGCGTGATCTACACAATCAAAAGCTTTGGAAAGGTCACAAAAAATTCCTATTGCATCACAAGATGTCTCCCAAATATTGTATATATATTTAATGAGTATAGATGCTGCATCAGTTGTGGATCGTCCTCTGGTGAAGCCGAACTGATTACTGTTAAGCAGTTTATTTCTATTGAAGTGACCTAACATATCTTTTAACATTAACTTCTCAAAAACTTTACTTAAAACAGGTAGAATAGAAATGGGTCGGAAATTCGTTAAATCACTCCTCTCGCCCGATTTAAAAAGTGGTAGGACTTTACTATATTTCATAAGATTTGGAAAGACCCCCTCTAAAATGCAATTATTGTAGATTAAAGCTAAGTGAGGTGCAATTATATCTATGACATGGTGGATGACTTTAACTGACGTTCCCCATAAATCCTCCGTTTTTTTCAAACTGAGCGATTTAAATGCCTTAATAATAGAAACTGAATCTACGTGGGTAAAATCAAAGCTTATATTACATTTAGTCACATTAGCACAAAGTAATTTTTGAGCTCCAATCGCAGATGATTGAAGACATTTCGTGGTATTAATGGCTATGGTGGAGAAAAAATCTTCGAACGCTAAGGCCACGTCTTTATTTGATGTGATTTGTTTGTCACCCTTGTTTAGGGTGATTTGATTATCGCGAGTTTTTGTATTACCCGTTTCTCTATTTATAATTTTCCACACAGTTTTTACCTTATTGTCAGAAGCTTTGAGTTTAAGACTTAAGAAATTTGACTTAGCAGTTAAGCAAACTTGCTTAAAGGTCCTCGAATAATTCTTAACGTAAACTACGAAGTCATCGTTCTTGTTCTCCTCTCTCTCTCTATATAGTTCATAAAGCCTATTTCTACTTCTATGAATGCCTACAGTAGCCCATTCACTAAACTTGGTTTTTGACCCAGAAACAGTTTTCATCTTGAAATTGTTATTAAACTGGTGAAGAATTACACCGAACAAATCATTATAAATACTATTAGAATCCTTATGTGAAAAGGATAACCCACAGATATTACTCTGAACTTTATTTTTAAATAAATCCAAACGATTACTGGTTATGGGTCTGTATGTTATTGTCTGTGGTTCTTGATGAACATCATTTAAAAAAGAAGCCTTTTGGCCACTATGATCAGAATTAAAGCAATTAAATATTTCCTTATCCAAACATTCGCAATTACAAAAAATATTGTCTAAACAGGTTGCACTTGAAACACCTATCCGTGTAGGTTCAAAGAACAAATTATCTAAGTTAAAAGATTTAAATAAACTTAAGATTTTAATAGTATTATTTGACGATTCAAGTAAGTTAACATTAAAGTCTCCACAAACAATAACATGCTTTTGGGTTTTAGATGCTAATTTTAACACATTCAAATGTGCTGAAATCAGCCGATGGTGGTCTGTAAACACAAATAATTATGTAATTTTCTAGTTCTACGCTAGAAATTTCTACAAGCCTTTCTATCGATAGCCTAACAATATCTTTCCTTTCTTTTGATTTTACTGTACTTTTAACAATTATTAAAGAACCACCATGAATGGCGGATTTTCTGGCAAAAAAACTAACTAATTCAAAATTAACAAAATCAAAAATTAATTGATCAGGTCTAAGCCAATGTTCAGTGATACACATAATTTGTACATTTTCAGTATCTAAAAATAATCCTATTTCTAATTCTTTGCTGGAAAACCCTTGAATATTTTGATGAATTATATTTATACTCAAAGGTGTTTCCAAATAAATTTCAAAGTATAGAAATAGGTAGGAGTACCTACTATCCAAAATCTGGTAGTTCATTTTCGTTCGACCTTGAGGCATTCCTTTCTCTTTTCATTAATTTCTTGCAGTTCCATTTGTGAAACAATACTAAAAATTTGAGATTTCATCAATGCTCTGTTGTATTCATTAAATTTTTTCACTGTTGCAGCAATGCTAGAAAAAAATTGGTCAATATCATCTACATCTTTGGTTTTTTGGTCTAACACATAATTCATCAACAACGCCGATGCAGAAGGTTCATGTTCCACAAAACGCTTTGATCTTTTTACTTGTGGAAACTTTGTTGTGTTTGTAGAGGACCCGGATTGTGGACGGTCTTCATTTATTGAAGCATCTGATTGGCGATCCGGAGCACTCAATTGAGAATCCTCATTGCCGGTACTTTCCTGATCACTGTCTTCGAGAAGTGAAGAATTAGTTTTTCTTTCTTTATAATGGGGTATCAAAAAACTCATTTCATCGTCGTATTGCCATTTTCTATCAGAAACTGCGGCTTGACCACTTTTGGTACTTTTTTTTTTAATAGCCCTACGTTGAGCTTCCCTTAAATTGGACCACGTTTTCTTGCACGTTGATACTGAAAAATGAACATGACTGCAGATTGGCTAAAAATCGCGGAAGGGTTTAATGACAGGTGGAATTTTCCAAACTGAATTGGATGTAAGATTTAAATGTATGCGATTATGATGCGATTCTCTAAAATGACATTACTAAATTTTACGTTAAAAATATTATTAATAAATAAATGTTACCTGGTACTGCTAGGGAGTTGCTTATTTCCATCCACGCTTCATCTTTTTTTACAGCGTCACTGTACTTGGAGTCACTTAAATCGTACAAAAAAATATACTTCCGAACTTCTTCTATGAGTTTTTCTTTGTTCATTTTGAAAAAAAAAACAACAGTGCGTCCGGCACGTTGTTCGGAAGAAATTTAGGCTGGGAATAATGAATGAACGGGTGGCGAGGAGCGGCGCACTGCCGTCGCGTGATCCGCGCGCTGTCATCGCGCGGTTCACGTGAGGCAAGCATGCGAGCAACGAGCCATCATCGATCGAGTGGACCACTGAACCACTCGCCGACTCGCCGTCCGCGCGTGGACACCTCACGAGCGAGACGATCCGGTGACGCTGTATGTAAAGTCGCCGTCAATATAACTTGCAAAAGATGTAATCAAAACCAAACGAACCAATTCATCATGATTACTCGATAATCACGTACTTTTAAAGATCAAGTGAGGTCTTTGCAATGATTTATACACTAGATCATTATTTTCATATCAAGTTTATGATGAAATAACTATTCATTATACGTTATTTAAAAAAAACACGCTTGACGAATATTTTAGGTTATGTATCAAACAGTACTAATTTCAAGGGTCTTTCCCTGTCCTCCGATCGGAACTCCGATTGGTAGGAGGAGCGGGAATATTTTTTCCCATGCCTCCGATTGAATGGGTTTTGTTTTTTCGTGCAAGACTCGTGGACCCACTGCTTTTATACCACTGCTATTCGACGGAGCCCTGCCTAACGGCAGGGCTCCTATGCCTGGGCGGTTTTGCCCTTCGGGCATCTAAAGATACCTAACGAACCTAACCTACCTACTTTTACTGTGATTTCTGACTTTTGCGGCGATTTCCGGAGGTGATCGAATAGCAGTGGGACCACGAGTATAATCGGAGGCATGGGAATGTTTGTTGGGTCTTACATAGTTCACAAGTTCTATTGACGGCGACTTTAGTTGAAGTGAGCGCATGCCCATACAAATCCATATAAAGAATGCGGACCTTAGCTCGTCATCTTCCGAATTAGCCATATTCCAGATTCGTCATTTTCTAAACCTATTTTACTTCTCCGGGACTCAAATTATCTCTATACCAAATTTCATCTAAATCGGCGCCTCTCGACGCATACTATCCAATACGCGTCATGTCCAATACGCGTATTGTCCAAACTTGGCACTTGATCCAATACGCAGTATATCCAAATCGCTGATCATCCAATACTCAGAATGTCCAATACGCAGATAGTCCTGCACGCAGGATATCCAATACGTAGAAAATCTAACACGCAGGATGTCCAATATAAACGCAGAATGTCGTCTACGCTAAACGTCCAACACGCAGAACGTCCTCTACGCTAAATGTCCAACACGCAGAACGTCGAAATCTCAAAATGTCCACTAAGAAATTCAGTACCATCACGTTTCACAACCAGGGGCACGTTTTATAAAGCTACAAGTTACAATTTTACAGGTCTAAACTGGCAAAACTGCTCAAATGGCTGGTCGTCATTGGTCGAGGTTGTGTCAAATGGAAACTTGTAACCTATAAATTGTAATTTGTAGCTTTATAAAACAGGCCACAGTTGTCTACGAGGTTTTTTTTAGATTTGACAATACGCGTATTGCTCATGATGCGTGTTAGACATATTACTTATTGGACATAAGGCGTGTTATACAAATTGAGTATTGGACTAAATGCGTAATCAATTTTCACAATACGCGTATTGCTCATGATGCGTGTTAGACATATCACTTATTGGACATAATGCGTATTTGGGCAAAAGCGAATTGGACAAAGCGTATTGGACAAAATGCGTAATCAAATTTGACAATACGCGTATTGGATAGTATGCGTCGAGAGGATGGATACGAAGATCTGTTCTTAGGAACCATGTGATCGATTTTAGTACCAAGAAAAACTGCATTCATACATTTAAAAAAAACTTACCGAGCTCGGGAATTGAACCCGGACGTTTTGAAGAGTATAAATCGGAATGTCAGTTATCGCGGGTCATATTTTGTTGGAAGTCATAAAATTCAGTCATACCAATAGATGTCATAATAATGATTTACTGTCATTAGGTACAAATGGAAAATCGTCCACGTGAAATAACCATTCTGAAAATCGGTCAAAAGTAATAGTGTCCAAAGTGAATTTAGTCCAAATGTAATTGTGCTCAAAAGTATTTACAACCAAATTTATTTTCGTTGTAAATTAATTAAGTCCCAATGGAATTTTGTCCATTATAAATTATGACCAAAATGAAATACGCACAAGTGAATGTAGTGTAATATTAATCAAGACCATATAATATAATATAAATTGTACAAATTTCAGGTAGGACGTATTTACAATTGGTCATATTTCCGAGTGTACGTAAATACAAATAGACATAATTTTTTCGTCCAATGTCATATTGGACAATTTTACCATGGGACATGATTCCATTTTAGACGTTTTTCAAGATGGACAATTTTCCTTTTTGTTGTATTTCAAATGGTCATTTTTCTGAACTGACGTATAATTTCAAGTGGACGATTTTCCATTTGAACCTAATGACAGTAAATCATAATAATTAAACTTCATGTCAAATATAATAATAGTACTATTATATGTTATTAGGTCAAAACTTGTTAGTCATAAAAGTACAACACATACAACTTACAATAGACATGTATGATGTGACACGGTCGACGGAGCTCCGCAATTGCGGAGCTCCTATTTCTGGGCAGTTAAGGCCTTCGGCGGGATAAAAGTGTTATGTACCACTTTTGTCCCACTACTATTCGCGTTCGTCAGAAATATTTTTTTATTTTACAAAAGTAGCTAGGTTTAGGTACGCTAGGTATCTTGAGAGATGCCCGAAGGGCTAACCGCCCAGAAAAAGAAGCCCGTCGAATAGCATTGGGTCCACGAGTCTGGTGGGTAAGAAATAGGTCTGGTTTGAGTGGGTGGGTCTAGGTAAGAAAAATAAAGGCAAAATTGATTAAAATATTTATTGAATAAAAATACATCTATCAGGTCTCTTTTGGTCCCCAATCACTGACGCAAAAATCGCTAGTTATAACTCTTTTGTTTTATTCCTAAACATGTAGTAAAGAAATAATCATGCATCATTTTGTTTGGAACATACATACATCCATACATACCTTAATTAAACGGGGATATCCCAGAAGTTCCATAGTTCTAGTTCCATATGGAACAATCGGTACATATGTAAATGTCAAATAAATGATCCCAATAGTTCCATATGGAACTACATACTAGGCTTTACATCTGGTTTTGTTTTTATTTCAGTTTTAAATCAGTTGAGTATCTTCGGAGCATACCCCGTTATCAGTGTTGCAAAATCATTGAAAACGCTAGGGTTGGCACTGCACATTTTTTACCGAGGGACACGATCACTTGTATAAGAAACAACGTAAAACCTGATATATACTTGACAATGTTAACTGAAGTGTGTAGGAAATCAATTTGAAGAAGTATCCAATTAAGTATGTAAAATAAATATATGTATAAAAAGGTCGTACTTAGCAGAGGGAGACATTTAATATGAATATGTACCAGTAGTTCCATATGGTAATTCTGGGACATTTCCTTCAAAATTAATATCCCGGTAGATCCATATGGAACTAGAAATTATGGAACTTCTGGGATATCCCCAACTAAACTAACTTACTAACTTGTTGAATATGCTGTAACCACATTTTGTAAGGAACACTTCGTACTTATCTTGTTTTCTCAGTCAGCTACACAGTAGTCATGATACTATTGAAAATTGAGATTTGGCTATAGGTAAACTTATGGTATCGTTTAATGAACTGTGCTTACTAGCGAATCTGAACGCCTCTTAACAAGCTTATACTTACAGTTAACAGTATGATTTCACCCAGGTCTTTTATATTCGGCCCAAATATTAATAATTTACCTCGAAGGGTTAGCGAGTTTTTTTTTCTTTTTTCCATCTCCCCTTCTCCCTCTCCCGACTTTTTCCAATTCACCGCGAACTGATTTTTTTCTAGTATAGACAAAAGTAAGGAAAGAATGTAGAGCGGAGCGACCGTCGGTCACGCGAGCTCCGTGTCCATGGGCTCGGCCGGCGTGAGCGCGAGCGGCGGCGCGACGAGGTCCTGCAGCGCGGGCGCGGGCGGCGGCGCGGCGCACGGCGCGAGCGCGGCGCGCAGCTGCAGGAAGCGGCGCTTGAAGGCGAGCCCGCAGCCGCGCGAGCGCCGGAACTCCAGCAGCGTCAGCCCCGCCGTGTCCGCGCACCCGTCCGCGGCGCGCGCGCACACCGCCCACGCGCGCATGCGCACAGACTCGCCGCAATCGATCGCGATCTGCGTACACATGCAAATATTACTCCAAACTGTACGCGGCTCGCTAGGCTGTTCGGAACTAGAACGTCGTCACTGTAACTGTTACGGTAACAGTTACAGGTCACCTAGAGTCCCTCAGTTACCAAAAACCCTTGCCAGATTATTATTTTTGAATGTCAGGATTAATTTAATTTATTATTTTATTATTATTAAACGCTCAACGGTGCTCTTCTTAGTTTGTTTATCGCATCTACATTACAATTTATATTAAGGCTTCGAGATCACACCGGGGCGACAGCTGTCAAGACAAATGTTGGGCACTCACGAGATGGGGCGAGTAGGGCAGGCGGCGCCAGGCGACGCCGAGCGAGTCGAGCACGCCGGTGAGCGCGGCGAGCGCCCGCGCCTCGTCCCCGCGCAGCCACACGCGCGTCATGCGGCGCACGAGGCGCGCCACGACGCCGCCCGCGCCCGGCGCGCCCTGCGTGCCCTGCGTGCCCTGCGACAGCAGCAGGTCGCGCGGCGCGCTGGGCTGCGAGTGCACGAGCAGCGCGAGCGCGGCGGCCGCGGGCGAGTCCACGTCGTCGCCGCTCGGCTCCGCGCGCACCGGCTGCGAGCACCACGCGCGCTCGCCGCCCTCTGACCACACGAAACCTTATGTTAACATAATTGATGGATACAAACAAATGACTCACTTAACTGAACCTGGCGAATCCTTATTCTTAATTAGGGTAGAGCAAAACCACCTAATTTTTGGACTTCCAAAATACCAGGTGCTAGCGCTGGCACCTAATGACCTCCAATAAAATGAAAACAAAAAATAAGGAAATATTAACCTTCCTTTTATAAACACTGCCTGGGAAGTTCTGCGTTCCAAGCAAAGGTAATTAAAAAAAAGTTATTATTTACCAATGGCAGGCCGGTAAAGATTTATAAAATTTCATTATATCCCGCGTTTTTAACTTTTTAAAGCCATGTTTGGGTTAACAATTAAATTCAAACGGCCACTCTCGTACTATCAAAATTCTTTCATGTTTATTTTACTTTTTAAACACACTGTTTATTTCATACACTAAAAACGTTAGCCTTTATATAATAATGCTTTTACAAACTGCGTTTACAGCGTGTTTAAAAGTGTACCAAACATTATAACTTTTTTTTAACACTGCGTTAATAAACAAAATAAATTGCCGAATTAACTTCAACGATTTAGATTTGTTACATTTAAATTTGTGATTTTGTAAACGGTATATGTATATTTAGGCGTTATACTAAATCGTGCATGTTTCGAATGTAAATAGAATTATGACTAATGTGCATGATGATGGCGACAATGAAGAATCATATCATCATGCATACATTTATATCATCAATGACGAAAAAGGAATATGAATGAATGGTGAAAGAGGAATGCTCATATTATATCCAACAAAAATAATAATCAGGGTAAATTTAGATAAAACAATCATTTTGATTGGTGCTTGATAAACATAACCTTATGGTATACGTTTAAAACGGGATGTAAAACATGATATATTAATATACACCTCGAGGACATTTCAATCGTGTTGCAACGGTCGCGGTCACAAGCAGACTGAAGAAAGCTGGTGCTTATTTATGTTGTGCACGAGTTTTTTGAACTACCCGCACTAAACTTGATCACAGTATGTGTGAATATCGAAGTTTAAAACAAACAAATATAACTTCGTCACTGATCTAATCGTACAATATGTTATTTCAATCTCTAAATCCACAGAAGAAATGGTGTTTTATTTTATCAACAACAATTTCTTACCAATTCTTGAGTCGCCTTTGTAAGTGTTCGTGATGAATATGCGTGTACGCGGTGCTTTGGTAATCTAGCTTTATGAGTTCACGGTACGTCATGGAGCTAAATCGCCAAAGCGTCGCGCGACGCGGCGCGGCGCGGCGGCGGGGCGGCGCGGCCGCGGTCGTGCTGAGGCACGAGGCGGCTCTGAGACCGGCACCACTCAGAGTCACCTAGTACCTGACACGACCCGCGCCGGTGTCTTCATCGTCTTCTTAACTCTTCACGGCGTCCGCTGCGAAGGCTACTCAATTTTCTGTTCGTTATTTCCAATCTTCTTGAAATAAAACTTAGGTTCAATTTCTACTCCGTCGGGTACACCTCTGTAAACCTACACTAAAAAAGTATACAACGAAAGTAATTAATAGTTTGGGAGAACTGAAAGTGATGATCTGTTCGGTCCGGAACGGCCGAGGTGTCGGTACGTACCGTGCGCGCGCGGCGGCAGCTCGTCGAGCTCGCTCATCCAGGGGTGGCGCAGCAGGTCGTCGAGCGCGGCGCGCTGCGCGGGCGCGGGCTGCAGCGCGGCGGCCAGCAGCTGGCGCGCGGCGCCGGACAGCTTGCGCCAGGGCCCGGACGCGCCGGACAGCCGCCCGTCCGCCAGCCAAGCCGCGTAGCGCGCGTCCGCCGGGTGCGCGCGCTCCCACGGCAGCTCTGAACACGTCACGCGTTACACACGTTACATCTCAAAACTTTTACAGACCATTCGGTTACATCGCTTTGACGACACACGGTACATTTTACCCAGGCCCGATCCATTGAAACGATGCCGGAGATACCGCGACACTCGATGCACAATTCGTTCTATATAACGCACCCCGAGTGACGCAATACTCATGTTTCGAGGGCGAGGAACTGGACAATTGTTATTAAATTTAAGCACTACAAAAATGTTACAGTGGGGTTGGGCTGATTACACTTTGTGAAATCGTAATAATATAATCATGAGTCTCAATAGACTTGTAGTATTTTACTGTTATTATGTAATATTAATATGCGTTACAAAAACTGTTGTAATATCAAATGCTGCGTTAAGACCAAGCCAACATTACAATATCTGATATCCAAACATTGGTCTGTACATAACTGTACAAAACTGATGTTTACTGATTAACTCCGTTTTCTTGGCGAAAATGGGGACTAATGTTCTGGTCTAGGGCATTCTTTCGTTTGGTCTCAACGCACCATTATTAAATTAACAAAACATTTAAAACAAAACAGTACATGCAACAAATTCAAACAATAAAAAAGAAATAAAAACTGAAAACAACTATCAACAAAAAAAGAACGGAAATTCAAACAAGTCGCAAATCTGGAACCTCACCAAGCGGCAGCATTTCGACGTTAGTCGCGCGACTCATAACTTCGGTACCATAACTTTAGGGCTGAGCACGCCTACAGCTAGGATACCAAAGACAAGAGCCGCGCGCGGGCGCAGCGCGGCTAGTCGCGCCGCAGTCCTTCTCACCGTCGTGTCCGGGGACAAAGTGCGACAAAAAACGGTTTCCGGTTAGCTAATGTTAAAAAATACAGATCATCACAACAAATCGGTGAGTACAATCAGGTCCGGACAGCATGGGATTAGATTTAAAATATTAACAGTTTAGGTAGGCACAAGAGGGTAGCGTAATGCTCAGTGCAGTGGGCCATTCTACTTTTCGTTGTACAAAAGTTTTTAGCCACTTTCTCACTAAACTATTTTTATTTCAAAAAACGGTAAAGTGCAGCGTTTTCTAACTTGAAACTCGAAAAGAGACGTAAATAAGCTTATATTTAGAATTATCCTAATTCATAAAAAGTTATTTGATGTAACTATAAAGTGAGTAACGCAGTGGATGTTGATGTCCCTGACTTTTCTATGGAAAAGTTACCATGATTCTTCAACGATAATTGAGTAATTTGGGAGTTTTTTTTTTGGAAACCATTAAACTTAAACATTCTAAGTTTATATTATTTATTTAGAAGCGGATTCATAATTTGGTATATTTTTATCGGACGATAACAAAATATGTACAGTCAAGGAAATTGATTCGTAGACCACTTTGGACTATGTCAAAGTGACACTGTCAATAAAATCATAAAAAGTCTCTTACGTTTTGATTGATTACTTGACTTTGACATAGTCCAAAGTGGTTTACGAATCAATTTCCTTGACTATACACTGAAAAGTACAATGGCCCCAGTCATACACGGGAGTCAATGAGACTGCTCGCTTTTTGCGAGGCTTTTCGAGACCTGACCGCTTATTTAACATCATAATATTACCCGGTCTCGCTTCGATATCATCAGATTGTTAACGTTATGACTTATTCACTTGGCAGTAAAAGCTGCTACATCATCGACGGTTTGTTTGCGATATTATCGAAGCGAGATTGGGTAAACCTAACTAGAACAATGAGGCAGCATGTCGGTGCGTACCTCCGGCCAGCATGGCGAGCAGCACGAGCGCGGCGGCCCACAGGTCGGCGGGCGGCGCGCGGTAGGGCGCGGCGGCGGCGCGCAGCACCTCGGGCGCCGCGTACGGCAGCGTGCCGCACACGCGCGCCAGCAGCCGCTCGCGCGCCCCGTGCCTGCACCCGCCCCGGCCATAACGTTAGCACAGTGGAGTCGGTACTCTTGATTCATATTTTAAAAGAATTCCCAATTCCGGTAAGGGCAAATATTTCTAAAATGAATTCGTTTGACTTGTCTTTTGATGAGGAGAAGATTGACAAATTTAACCTTTTTAACGCCATCTACAACGTCGTGCCACCGACGCCCCAAGCTTTTGAGCACCGCGTCGAATACAAAATATGTTTGCTATGCTATGCAAATACAACTTAATGATAAGAGGCAAAAGTCTATTTTTAATGTTGAACTTCTAATGGCTACATAGGCGTCGTGGCGTCAACGGCACGCCTTTCAGTTGACGGCCGGAACCGTCTGTAGCGTTCAAAAAGCTATAGCTAGATTTGAGTAGATAAACAAAGAAGTGATGCGGCGCTCACCGGAAGACGGTGGCGAGACCGAAGTCCGAGATCTTGATGTTATCTTGCGCGTCCAGCAGCAGGTTCTCGGGCTTGAGGTCGCGGTGCGCCACGCCGCGCTCGTGCAGGTAGCGCAGCCCGCGCAGCAGCCCGCGCCAGTAGCGCCGCGCCGCCGGCGCCGCCATGCCCGCGTCCGGCTCGATGCGGTCGAACAACTCGCCGCCCTGGACAAATACTCTTCTAGACAACGACGAAGGGGCAGATGACGCGAATAACATCTATTTTCAATTTGCGGACTCATAGTGAGAATTACGTCCTTCCGTACGCGCCTGTAGTTTATTAAATTTGAATCCCATATCGAGGAGATACTAAATTAAGTCTGACCGCGAGCATAGATCTAGTTAAATTTATGGCTCGCACAACATTTCATATTATCTTATTTCACAAACAGTATTTTGAACGGAACTACTTTTTTGTGACATTTGGTTTTTATGCTAACATCAGTAAAAAATATGAAACCATCGATCAATCAAAAACGTGTTTTTATTTTTAAAGGTTGCTGTAGTGTGTTAAAGCGGCAATTACAATTAGTCTTCCGCCGCATATTGCATACGACGACCGCAGCAGTGTAAGGAACACTAGTCGGCTGCATTCGGCGTGCGACAGCTGCAACCGCCTAATTAGGTGACCAAGGCGGACAGACTGTGAAGACGAAGTTCGTTGGCCGAAGTAGTTTGAAACAAGTGAATGAAGTTAAGTTACCTGCGCGTACTCGAGGAACATGTAGTGGTGCGGCGGCTGCGCGCGCGCGCCGAGGCAGCGCAGCACGTGCGGGTGGCGCAGCGCGCGGTGCAGCGCCGCCTCGCGCGCCGCGCCCGCCCCCGCGCCCGCGCCCGCCCCCGCGCCCGCGCCCTCCCCCGCGCCCGCCGCGCGCACCGTCTTCAGCGCCACGCACGCGCCCGTCGCGCTGTTCACCAGCAGCCGCACCCTGCACCACCCAAACGTTACTACGTTACTATTCCGCCCAATGAGGGGGCCCGGACGAATCAGAGGCCCTACTTTGAAATACGTTAGCTCCGTTCCCTTCTCTCGGTTTTGGGCCCATTCAGACGGACGGCATTTGAACTGCAAAATGGCAATTCGAGGGCAGTTCTGATGCAGTTGACATAACTGCATCTAAACTGCATTGCAACCGTACAGTCCGCTTGCAGTTGGCGTGCAGGCCTGTTGACCGCACACCGACTACAAGCTAGCTGCACGCGCGGTTGTAATGCAGTTTTGACGAGGTTACGTCAACTGCATTATAACTGCAATACAGTTCTATTGCCGTCATATTGCAGTTGGTCCAACTGAAACAGGACTGCATTACAACCATGCAGCTAGCTTGCAGTCGGTGTGCGGTCAACAGGACTGCACGTCAACTCCAAGCGGACTGCACGGTTGTAATGCAGTTTTGATGCAGTTCAAATGCCGTCCGTATGACCCGACCCTTAGTCTCGAATGACAAGTGTCAGGGATGGAGCTAACGTAACATCGAACTTTCGATTTTCAAATCGGGTCTCAGATGAGCTCCGCCATGCGAGTCCGCCCCGACCAGCACAATCACATGTCGTAGGAACCCTGAATTTTAAAATCAGTTGACAGCGGTCTACTCTGGATACACTGTTTTTAACAACAGGGCATCTATTTTTCCAGTTCCAACGCAAACTAACTGTCTCGAGAATTTAGCTGCCCGTTTACACTATCGACACTAACACAGCTGAGAATAAACTTATCAAAATTAGCTGTAATTCATCAAAAATATTAATTGCGTAACATTTTCTCTTCGATTGTCCACTATCCATCCCAAGTCTGCACTAGAGAAATAGAAGCGGATTATATGATTAAGTGTCGGATAATATAGTTTAGCTGGAGACTAATGTATGTTATGTATCTGGCTAACTACTTTTACCGATAGTGGAAACAGACAAGAATCTCTGTAGCTACAGCTGGCAACAAACAGCTGTAACAGGTGGCTATAGCAGTCTGATAAAATTCACCGGTCCTCAAGCCACGTAAATTAGAGATTACTGTTCTCGCTCCAATTAATTGATCTTCGCAAGTTTTAGCAATCTGATTTTAAAAATGCAATGCAACTTTGTAAAGTGTAGTACGAATTTATCTTAAAAGGATAAGATAATTATAGAGTGTTTACAACCGGATAAACTATTAATTCATCCGGGTTTTATTTTATCATTTTATTTCTATAGAAACTTTCAGATTCCTTTATATATCCCCAAAATAAGGTTTTAGAGAATAGTTTTTTCAACTATACTTAGACGTTCTTATTATCGTATTGCAAAGAAGAAATAATTTAAAACAGGTGAGGTATAAAGGTGTCAAAATAACATACTTAAGAAAATAAATGATTAACAGACACCTTTTACCACTAAAATAAAATATCCCGTAATGTAAGTAAAATATAGTTCAGCATTACGACCATTACCAGAAAAATACCGGAAATCCGGAATAAAAAAATAAATTAATTAATATTTTACCCGGATATAACTCACCCTTTTGTGAAAATAAATGATTAACAGACCCCTTATATCACAAACTTACATAAAATATCCCGTACTACTTACAAAAATATAGTTCAGCATTACGACCATTACCAGAAAAATACCGGAAATCCGGAATTGAAAAAAAAAAAAAAACCTGGTTGTAACTACTCTATGTCCTCTTGCGAACTCTAGGTAAATTATCTCTGCCTACTCCGATCGCTGAAGATCAACAGTGTATCCGCCTAGTAGCAGTAGCCGGAGGGCAAGCAGCTCACGCCGGGGGCATTGATCGCGCCGCGCCGGCTCCGCCGCGTCGCGCGACCATGCGCCGAAATTCGCGACGGGGTGGATACACTCTCAAGGATGCGACCCACACAGGCTTGCGCATTCTTTTATGCTTCCTCAGTGTGCAATACCTATTATTTTGTGAGGTAATTACAGGTTATTTGAATCCTAATAGGTACTTATTACTAAGTCCGCTCTATATCCGCTCCATACTCTATGGCAGGCATGTCAAACTCAAGTGGTTGGCAAACAGTGATATTATTGACATGCCTGCTCTATGGAGAAGTAGAGCGGAGAAAAGCCATTGGATGCGAACCACCTAGGAGGATCGCTGGAGGTACTTGACAAGGACGTCGGTTATTCTGCCTAAAAATGACCTTGACCTTGGAAGCCTGGTGCGTTAAACCTGTTACTTTCGCAATGATGGACCGGCTCGCCAGCTTCTCCTGGATATGAGTAAACCGCCGCGTTTCAGTACCGAACTTAACTACAAGCTTACTTTTAAAATTTAGAGACGCTCTTGTAGTTTTTATTTATTATTTATAATAACAAAATAAACTTACTTATCTTGTTGTCAAACAGACATCTTTTTTTTACAATCGGGTCAAATAGCAAACAAGGCTCCGCCATTTTAAGATGTCAGATTTTTTCAAGTCTATATTTTTTTTGTTGATAATACGGAAAAACGGTAGTAAGTTTATATTTAAAGACGTGCTTATCTTTAGGTATCTTTTATTTAAATTAAAAGAAAAACTAGATTTCTTTAAAATATTGCGTGTTTTTATGCCACGGACAAATAGTAAATTTAGCAACCTGGCCCCTATTTCACCAAGTTACAATTGTCAATGACATATGTCTGCTGATAATTCGACAAATGTCATATGACAGTTGTCATGTGACAGGTGACAAGTAGACAAATTCTCAATTTTATTTCTATGGACGTACATAGTTTTCTACAATTACAGTGTAACCATGATAGGCAACTCGTGACAATTGTCCATAATTTAATTTAAGGACAATTATGTTGTGAATCAATGTAAATTTTTCCAAGTCGACATATTTGCAAATTTATCGGTAATTATTGACATGAGATTAGAGCTGTGTCAGGCTTGCGTTACAATTGTAGTGTTTTCATTACAATGTTTTTAATCAAGGCACTTTAAAAAATGGTGCACGAAAGGAATTGCAATTGTTCGCGAAATGATTTACTTATATGTAAGCTATAATCGCGGGAAATAGTTCAATCGTTTTTAGTAAGTTTCATGCAAAGTGATCAAAGGTATTCGTATTCAGCCAGTGATTTAATATACCTATCTATTTAAAATTAAAGCGGTTCTTGAGCGTACGTTCAAAAATAAATAACCAATTTATAATAAACCATCAGTGTACTTAATTAAGTATTAATTTTTGTAATTGGTAATTATATTTACTTGGATGTACTCGAAAACGCTCGCTTCAAAAACACACGTACTTTGAAATTAAAAAAATAAACAATGGCTAGTATCAATAAAAATACATTTTCTCAAACAGGGTCGGAAAGGCATAAAAATTAATAAAAAAACTTTCAACCTAGGGGAAAAACAAGCGTAAATACCTATTAAAAAACTTTTTTCTTACTACAGTTTTTTTTAAGTGAGCATAACTGCATATAGTCGATAAGACTGAGGAAACTATCCATACAGCCAAGCTAACCGCTCTCGTTTATTGAAAAAAAGTGTGTATAATCATAAAAATATTAAATAAATATTAAGGGACGATCTCACACATAGTGTTTTGCATTTGTTGAGCGATTGATTAAAATAAATAAAAATTAGTTTGGCCACTCCAAAGTAATATAATAATTGTTGTTGTATAAATGTGGACTAACTAGGCGGAAATGGTGGACGCCTGTCATCAATCAACATACGGTTGATTTAAACGTTTAATAATGTAAAGATTAGGTAACAGTTGTCATGACAACGCGACAATTGTATCAGGATTTTTACAATTGCCAATTCACTATATAAAAACTCATTTTTTTTTCATTATTGTCGCACCTGTCAGCGTGGTTTAATAATGTAGAGTTTTGTGAAACAACACCTATCGTGACTACTCGATAATTATCACCTGATTATTACAATTGCCGTTTCATGAAATACAATTGTCACATCATTTAGACAATTGTCGCACTTGTCAAGCTTGGTGAAATAGGGGCCTGGCAGACATATTTATAACAAAAAATATTATGTAAAAAATCGTGTTTATTATGTTGGGGTTAAGCTCTGTAACTACTAAACAACTCTTTTTATCAATAGGAAGCTTCATTATCCCTGACTAATATTGGCTTAATGTTCCATAGTCAAACTAGGAAAACTTACAGTTTCACTATGTTTGTCTGTCTGTCGATCTGTTTGTATGTCTCATTTGCTTTTTCTCAGAAACAAACCAAATTAAACGGCTGAAATTTTGTGCACATATTAATATTGATATTGCCTATTCAATACTCAATTAGAATCTTATTCTAATTATTTGATGAAATCTATATGAGATCATTAAATAATAATTTCAGGGCACCTCCGGTACATGTAAAGCTAGTCTGGGTATTTTTTCTTATCTTACAAGATTGTGCGAGGTATTGTTAAATAGCTCTAAAAATCATTGTATATGTTATTATCAATTTTTAGATTCCCAAGACCATTATGGAAATACTGAACTGTAAAAGCGTCATACATAGTTCTATTCAACTTAGAATTAATGGCTTCACTCGTATTATGGTGTATTTCGCCAGTTATTTCAAATTTCTTCATTACTAAAGGTTTAAGTAAAGAAATTTTCGAGAAAAAGAACTGTTCTGAAGGAAAAAGCCCAATTAAGATTTTTGTATATGAAATCAGTGACTTGCATATTAAGAAACTAATACGGAGGCAGGATGCAAGCCACTCGCTAAACAGATGCAAGTGTACACATTACACCCAAACCAAACAAAACATACAAATTTCAAATTTCATAAAATGACATGCTAGGTACAATGTTCTACTTCAAATGAGGTGAGGTACTGTTTGTCTTACTCTCACTTGGAGTTAGGTTCTTGAACTTGATTCGCTTATCTTTCATCTATTAGTGTGACGTTAACAATGTGGGACATTTGAACAAAGTAAGTGTTGTGACAATATTTTTCGAGTTGCTGCATGTAACTATGAGTAGCTCGACTGTACAGTACCTTGAATCTGTAGTTTGGGAATTGATAGAAAGAGTAGTTTGGTATTTTGAAATTCTGGTAGGTGTTATAATGAGAATGAGCAATTAGATTAGACTGTTCTATTAGGTGACTCAAATTTAAACTAACAATATTATAATAACTATCCATAGGGACATAATCATGCACGCATTCAAGTACCAATGCCACTTTCGTAAATTACTTAGACAAATATTGTTGACTCACCATTTCCCTAATAGGAACATTGAACTAAATCGCAGGGTTGAAAATACCGAAATCATATTAATTAATACTCAAAATATCCTAAGCAGTCTTGCAGTATCACAATTTCCTAATAATCGATCGAATTCTCGAGACAGTAATAGGTATGCCTGCTGGCGAGTTGTTGATGTGGTAAGTAGGTATAAACAAGCAGCGCCGGCCGGCACTCACTCTCCGTAGGCGCCCTCGCCCAGCACCTGCGCCACCAGCCAGCCCTCGACGAACTCGCCGCCCCCGCCCGCGCACGCCATTCACGCGACAGCGCCAGCCGCGCCGCCTGCCGCGGCTACTGCAACAGACACGCCGCATCAGCAAGGCGCCGCATGCTTACCCGCCACACTGACCACGCTGCCGCTTGGCGCGCTCCGCGACACGCTCGCACGATTTTACCAATATTGAAAACCATATTTGGTAGCAAAATGTACGCAATTAAACCCAGATCGGGGTTACAGACAATCGTTCTAGTCCAGGAGCCGGCCTCGAGGCGTAAATCGAGAGATTCAATAATGGTAAATGGCGGAGGGCACGTGGAGATCGGCGAACAAAGCGAGCGCCGCCGTCGGCGACGTTACCTTACCACCTCGTCCGATAACCGTAATCGCTCGCTCGAAAACGTAGATAACTTCCTCTTTCCCACAAATAAATATCAATAAAACTACAGTGGAGAGCTAAAGAAAAGTGAATGTTAGACACTAACCGTTTATCGACTACACCATTTTGCCTTTTTCCTCCGAGGATCGTTCGCCAATCGCTGACCGCGCCATCGTTCGAGCTCGATCGGCATTTTTTTGGACAAAAAGATCAATGGCTGACTAACGTTCTGAATCCTGTCACTATTTTCACGTAAGCCGATAAATTAATACAATGATTAAAAGATACTTAATAGGTTCAAATTCCATGTAAATTTAGAAGAATAAAAGAAGAAAAATATTTTTAGGCAGAAAATGTGAAACACTATTACTTGTACACGGTTAGAGAAGTGGTAATAAAAGAAATTGGTTTCAAAACGTTTGTAAAACCAAAAACAATTTCCTTCTATTTAAACCTACATTACACTATCCAACTTAGTTGAATGTTAAGGTGATTATTGACGGTTAGTCAAATTATCCAAACCTCAACGTAGTGAAAACGGCCAGGGACCCAATTCTCGTGACTTCGACATGATTTTTCATGCGAGATATGTCGAAAAAATGTATGCAGTTGACAGTTCATCTCGCATGAAAAATCATCTCGAAGTCACGAGAATTGGGTCCCAGACCCCCAAATTGAGCCCAGTTACAATGTCAGTCCAATGTGGAACGCAAATGGATGAGTCCGTCCATTCTCATTTGTAAAACCACAGCCCAAGGCGAAGGGTTTCCGCAAATCGCGATCGAACATTGGATCGAACGGATGACTTAAGCGGACATTACATTGTACAAATTACAGTGCGGCAGAGCACATACGCTTGTACACTAGATTGGATCACTAACTGGCTAGCTGTCTAACTTTACATTACACTATACAAAATTAGTATTTAGTGCGCTAACTCACCTAGTGCTCTGCAATTTGTCTACTGTAATGCCCGCTTTACGACATATGACAATGTCGTAAAGGACGATGTGTAGTACCAGCATTAAAAATATTTAAGATTTAATGCTGGTACTACACATCGTCCAACATCGAAACCAATCCAAACACCGAATTTTCCTTGAATTTTCAGCCATACCAGGGGCGCGTTTCACGAAGCTACAAGTTACAAATTACAAGCGGAAGTCTCTTTCTAATTCCTTTTGATAGAAAGAGACTTCCGCTTGTAATTTGTAACTTGTTGCTTCGTGAAACGGGCCTCAGGGCAAACTTTAGTAATTTAAACGATCTACAACGATAACTCGAGTAACTCAAGCTTATAGTATTATCATAGACATATAATAGCATAGACGCCGTGTAGCCAACTGTCAAGCGTACCAGGTTTTGGCCACTACACTAGTAGGTACATTTGACTGTATTTATAACACAGGTTGTAGCCAAATGCCCATTGTCCAATGCCTGACATGTTAATCCTGCCAAATTAAAGACGTATAGGTGGAATAAGCAGCTAGTCGGATAAACATTAAGGAAAAATTTACATTTAATTTAGTCGGATTATTGTTGTTGTTTACCTGTCAGTCAAAGTTTTTACGATTTAAATGTCAATACGCAAATCAGAGGCTCTACTTTGAAATCCGTAATTCGAACTTCATCTATTGCTATCCCTTTTGCTCTCGACGCGTCACTAATTCGCAAGAAAGTGATGGGGCGATCCGAAGTTCGAATTACTGAATTCAAAGTAGAGCCCCAGCTAGATTTCATTTAAATAGTTATAAGTAGTAGGTAGTTATGAAATGGAGTGTGTATTTCGTGGCTGTAAATCGCGAATTGGGAGCAAAGAAATTTAACCGATAATTTGTACGCTATCAAAGGCAAATACAAATATTATAGTATTATACCTTGTAATTAATACAAAGGCACTATGTGCAGAAAATGTGTTTTTTTTTGCATTTATAGAGTATTTTTCGTAAGTAAACACTAGTGCTTTCAAATTGAATGAGTAAACCATCGATATTTTAATTGAGTAAATGAGTAAATTACATCCATAAAATATCGAAATTCATACAGTTAGAGTTAAAATAGCGATACAAAACGGTTAAAAGGCCAATGTTTCAATCGTCGAAAGTATTTTTTAAGTATGTATTTGAACTATCGAAAGTTAAAACACTAAGTTTGTTATTTTCGATCTCAATAGTCTCGAATGACGAGTGACAGGGATGAGCTAACGTAACTTCGAAATTCGATTTCCAAAGTAGGGCCTCTGTGGTCTTCGGTTGTTTCTCTATTGCTAGTTATAATTCACTTTAGGACATTCACTAAGGTTTAAACGATGCACTTAGAACTAGGTAGGTATTACTGTTGAAAACGGACCTTTTATTTTGTATTGATTAAAATGCATTGCTAACGCATCCATATAAATAAACATTGGACTTATGAATACTGAAAAGTTATTTTCCCTTACAAAATCAAATATCTACGTTTTAACAAAAAATAATCTTATTTTACTATATTATTATAAATACAAAATGTTTGTTACTCAATCACGCCAGAACGGACCTGAGGCACGTTTTATAAAGCTACTAGTTATAATTTTACAATTTTAGGTCGTCATTGGTCGAGGTTGTGTCAAATGGAAACTTGTGACAGGTGACATTTCAGTGTACGTGGCGCAGCTTATATGTAACCCAGTGATGTATCAGCGTGTTAACTTTGCAATGTATACCGAATTGTCACCTGTCACCTGTCATTGTCAAAATGGTGAAATAGGGGACAGGTGGCCCGGAAAAAAAATATCGGAAAAACGAAAACGTTCGTGTGCAACGTCAAGTATTCGATATTCGATATAAATATAGTCCGGCTTTTTATTTTTTATTTAAGTTTGGATTGGTTCGAAGTTAAGTTTGTGAAAATCGCTTCGGTCTATAAGAGATGTCACCTATAAAAGAAGGGGTCACCATTAATTATATCGGAGGTTTTTATCTATTTAATAGTTATTGAATTATTAGATCCTTGTCCATTCATAACAGGATGGCTACTACGAAGCGATAAATTCTTTGGATTCCCCTCCCTTTCATTCCTCATTAGTGGCTAAGTCAATGGAAAGAGATAGAGCTAACGTAAATCAAATCAGTCATAAACTGACATAAACATGCATAAACCTAGCATAAACCAAACAAACTGCGCACAAAAGCACGATCACGTCACGTCAGCGTCATTTCAGTTGATTTCAGTGTGGTGATTTCATATATTATAAGGGTATGTATGTGGGTGATTAAAAACCTACTAAATAAGTCGCCTCTCTCTGTAAAATACAAAAGCATAATAATGGATGTAAGTCATTTAATGGATGTAAATCTTAAAGTTTAATTGTTCGTTTGTCCCGTATGTGTTCCTATTTATCTTTAAAATCGTCGTTTGTTGTGCGCGAAATTGTACAAATTTCTAACGGGGTACTGCTGGTTTCACACCATACACGCCGAGACAGAACAGTGGCATCTCTTACTTTACTATACCTACTTATACTAACCATTAAATTCAAAACTTTGTCATTCGTCAATTTCTCTTGTCCTAAGCCCGATTTACATTGGTCAAGGACAGTGGACAATGGACAGTACAGTAGTGTAATCCGATCGGACAGTAGCGAGTCAAGTTGCCTTGCCAGTGGATCCAAATAGAATCGCCTTCTATTTTTTCCATTTTTTCAGTCCACTGTCCTTGGCACTGTACTTGCCACTGTCCTTGACCAATGTAAATCGGACTTTAGCCACGAATGAGGAATGAAAGGAACGCAAAATCCGAAGCTATGAATTTAGCGCTTCGTATTAACCAACAAGATGGACTGATCAAGTGAAAGAATTGTCATCCTCCAAATTCTACACGATTGTAAGAGACGCGCTGGACCGAAACCGGTGGATGCAGATCATCCGCTCCAGATGCAACCCTGATGCTGACCACGATCCTCAGATATGAGGGACCGACCCCAGAGAGAGAGAGAGAGATTAACCATCCTGAGGCCCTACTTTGAAAATCGAAGTTCGAAACTTCGAAGTTACATTATCCACAGAATAAGTAAATAGTACAAGTACATTAACTCCCTCTTAGACTCTTGACGAGTTAAACTCCCTCTTAGACTCTTGACGAGTTATAGAGAGACACCCGAATTTTCGAATTGAGTACTTCGTGGTAACCATCCTGTTATGAATGGAGTAGGATCTAATATTTCAATTCCTATTAAATAGATATTGCAAAAATCCTGTTTTCTAAGCCAAACAACAATAGAATGCAATAAGAAAGTAGTGTATTCTAACTGCCTGCATTATGTATGTGTTCTCCTTCACACGCAGCCTTGTCGATCATGTCATCTCGTTCTTTACCATAGTCAATTTCTTTTTTTTATTGTATTGTATTGTTGTTAAGAGCTGTCCTTACTTAGGTACTTAGCGGACTAAACTAACTTACGGAAGTGATTAGTACGACGGTTACCTACGGTAATCGAAACAAACGAGAATTAACAGGATTTATTCATAATAATGGTAAATATTCTTAGTTCATCTTGAAGTATTTTTTGTAAGTGGACACAAGACGAGTGAATCTTTTGTTTGTTTGTTCTAGGCCGGATACTCCGAAGACCAGTTGGCAGGTGAGTAATCACTTTGTTAATATAAGGCAATTTTCTGTATTACTCAAGTTTAAGTTTGAAACAAATCCAAAGTCAAAGCTGGGGACTCTGACGTCTCGGCAGGCGCTCATGTCCGAGGTTTGTCGCCGTATGGTGACTCATGTCAATCAACGTCTCCGCAGAAAGGCTGTCGCAAGCGGGTGCCCTAGTTTCCTTATATGGTGCGTATTTTAAAGCGATTCCGGTGGGTCTGGGACGCTGGGTCGCCAGTCGCCCGTCGCTCGCCGTCCGCCATGTTCATGTACGAGCCACCGTCCAAGTTACACCTGACCTCTGTAGAAGGTGCGTCACCTTTACCACGCGCCGCCGCCTGCGAGACCGCCCGTGACCAGTGTGTTTGTTACAGAGTTCCAGGAGGCGTTCCAGCTGTTCGACTCCCGCGGGGACGGCAAGATCCACGTAGCGCAGGTGGGCGACGCGCTGCGCGCGTTGGGCCAGAACCCCACCGAGTCCGACGTCAAGAAGTGCACCCACCACCTCAAGCCTGACGAGCGCATCTCCTTCGAGGTCTTCCTGCCTATCTACCAGGTGACCATGAGCCCTTTGTTATTTACTTTTGTTCCCTATTCTCTTCTGGTCTTTGAAGTCTACAAATGCAATAGGTATCATACTCTTTATATCAAGTAGTTGTTGAATGTTATCTGTATTTTAACCAAACACCATGTACATTTACCGAACAGTCTTACGCACAAGAGATAATAATGAAGTAATAAAAGTTCATTTTGTTTAAGAAATTTGCAATTGCAGTAAGTTTGAGTCCTTCTCTTATGTATTTATGTACCTTTATCAGGTTTATAAGGAAGGAAGGAAAAAGTTTGAAGTATAATTATTGTCTTTCTTACATTTTCACATGGCACAGTCGTAGGTGATTTCACCCAATGATGAAACATATCGAAAGATGTAATATTTACACTTTGAAGTTTAAAAAAGAACTAAGTAGAAATAGTTACAACTTTGAAATTAACATAAATCATTCCGTACTGTAAGTAAAAACATGTATGTTTAACATTACGACTAATACCCGGCTAAATATCGAATACCCGGTATTCAAGAAAAAATATTTTTTTCTACACGTTTGTAACCACTCTATATTATGTCCTCTTGCGAAGAGTACGTATTTTGGTTCACCTAATTCTGATCACTGGTGATCACTCATGTGGTCTATGGATTTCCACCGTACTGGACATACAATCATGGATTTAGATCATGTTGCATATGTAAATTATATCATTAAACTTTCATTGTTAAAGTTTAATCTTATTCTCATCTCTATTAAAATATATTTAGAATGGTACTAAAAAAGTTTTTAGCCTTGCAACATGCTTTTGCTACCAACTGTATAATAGCACAGTCAGTTCATCAGATCAGCTCTTACATATCACATTATTGCATTGATATTGTGTTTAAGTTATGTATGTCGTCTGCACTAAACATACTTTGCTAGTGGGATGCTGGCAGTGAAAGTGTTAAATAGGTAAAAACTCTAATACGATGGCGACCCCTATTCAGAGCTGATAACAGCCTAAATCAGCATAAAACAGTCTTCAGTTTTAAGATATGGAGTCATTATCTGGGGCAACTCAGTGGAAAATGAAAGAGCATATAAGGCTCAAAAAAATGTGTACAAGCACTTTGTAATTTAAGCAGCAGAACGTCATACAGACCTTTCTTTAAAAAACTCTATTCCTCCTCTGCCCTGTATCTAACGACATAGTAGAAAGCTGTTTATTCGTTGTGGATAACAAGGGCCATTAATTTATGACCATTTCCTAGATCAATCCTCAGGCTAGAAGCAATCGTCTAAATAAGCTAGTAATTCCTAGAAGTAACTTGGCTCTGTATCGCAATAACGTAATGGGAATGGCAATGGCGGTCAGAATTTTTAATAAACTGCCATCAACACTGCGTGACAGCGTGCCACAAAACAAATTTAAATCTGCCCTGTTACAGTGGCTCTCAGACCATTTTTTTTATTTGATAGACGAATTTTTATCCTAGATGCAATTGGGTCTTTACTAAGTTATTTTTTGTGTGTTTAGTTATTTTTGGAAATAATGTTTAATTATATTGATAAAATGTAGTAACAATTCTCCTCTAGTTTCTAAGTTATCTTTTTGCATGCCTACGCCACTAAGGAATGAACATTGTTGAAACTTTTTACTTGATAATCCATCTTATTGTACATGATGTTTAGCAAAATAAACCATTCATTCATTCATTAATGATTCTCATCAAACTTATCTATGAACAAACAGCATTTCTATTAACCGACCAATAGTGAGCCTTATTGTATAGTGATCCATCAGTTTGGGAGCTACAATGCAACAGACGCTAAAACAAATTGAAAATTGGATCGATTGGAGTTAACAAAAATACATATCTGTTTCTAATATACAAACATGGCAGTGGCATGGCAGCAACATCAAGCCTTAGTGCTTTAGTCGTTACCTTATTTATTTATATCTCTAAGATGTGACTATTTTTTACTACAATTGCCTACACCAGTGTTCCAGCTATGTCGTGTAAGGTTGAGACGTGTCGTTGCAGGCCATCAGCAAGGCGCGCTCGGGCGACACGGCGCACGACTTCATCGAGGGCCTGCGGCACTTCGACAAGGACGGCAACGGGTTCATCTCCTCCGCCGAGCTCCGCCACCTGCTCGCCACGCTCGGAGAGAAGCTGGCCGATGACGAGGTGATCACATAAAAACAATCACACTAATATTTTAAAAATTCTAAAGCTTTTATAAAGGGCGACTCGTTTGATTATTTAACTTAACTACAGTACTAAGCAGGTATGAAGTCAATCTTGATCCTGACACGTTGCAAAACCATGAAGTTTTTGAATATTGAAAATGCTGTCAGCAGTGAAACAATGCTTAGCTTATTTGTTGCGTGTGATGAAATAGTAATAACAGTATTGTTTTACTGCCGTGACAGTTACGATATTCAGAAACTTCATGGTTGTGCATTGTTGTCAGGATTGACTTATCGGTCGGGTACAAGTTATGCGACTATGGAACCCTGTCATAATGATAGCGTCAAACCACATGAAAGAAATTACGCCAAAGTGAATGAATAATGTTATGCGGCAGGGTTCCATAGTGGAATAACAATTAAAGTCCTTGACTGTACTATAATGGTTTAAATTGGAAAATCGAATCTGAAATTTGACACATTTAACCATTAGTTCAGTTTAGGGCCTCTATTCAGCGCGGTAAAAACCATTATCGTTTTTGACCTGTTATCGTAATGTCAACGTTTTGATAGGTCTTATTTACTTGACAGTAATGGCGGCTGAGATAAAAGCAATACCATATACAGGGTGTTCGGCAGAAGGTCCGACAAACTTCAGGGACTAACTCTGTAGGTCATACTCATCGCGATTTGGATGTTAGTCCCATAATAAAAGTTGATGAGTATGACCTACAGAGTTAGTCTCTGAAGTTTGTCGGACCTTCTGCCGAACGCCCTGTATAACACAGGTCAAATTGAAATTCAAATTGAAATAGTTTATTGCGTGTCACATTACGTTACAACAGGTGGAACTACAACTACAGGTATACATGTGACGCCCTGCGCGGGCACAGCAACACGAGAGGGCGACACTACCCGCTTAATTATCCTTATTCTAAAGCTATTATTCAATATTGCACACTATCTTTGGCACAAATCAATACAAATTATGAAGCCAACTTCTTACAGTAATCATTAAAATTATAATTCTACTTACTCTTAATCTAGGGTCATCTAAGTATCTATGTCATTATTGGTAGGTCTCATTAAAAAAGTCGTTTAAGTTATAAAAGCATTTGTTGATTAAGAATATTTTTAATTGTTGTACGAATATATTTGGTCTGTCTAGGTTTTTGATTTTATTGGGTAGGTGGTTATATATTTTAATCATATATTATTATGATGAGGGCTAGATGTGACTATTTTTAGTCTGGAAAAGGGTAATTTTAATTTATTTAAATTCCTATTATTTCTTCTTATATCTGTTATTGGCGTAAATAGATTCATGTGTTTTCTTATAAACTTGCTAGATTCTAATATATACATTGAAGTCAAGGTGAGTAATTTAAAATTTATAAAATGTGGCCGACAAGTTTGCATTTGATCTATATTTGCTAATACTCTAATGCATTTCTTTTGTAGGATATTTTTTTTGTTAATATCGCAGCTATGACCCCACAGAATGAGACTATTTGGATTATACCACCTAGAATAGAGGCACTGTTAACTACTGATCAAACAACTCGCTCTAAGGCAAACCGCAACCGATTTACGCGTGCTTTTGGTCCACGGACTTTCTTAAACCGGTAGTAATTTTTTGAAATGTAAAGAGTCTAATCTATGATTCCATAATCCCTATACAAGTTTGATTAATACAATTAAATAGTAGATTGCACAATAAGGGCATAAAACAAGACATTTTATCAAATACTTATGATGATATCCATCCGAGACTTAGCCAAGGGTGGATAATTAAGTCGAGGATAAAAGGGATTTTAAGACAGTTATACTTTCTGCTTTTCACTTCAATTGCGTGGAAATTAAACGGTAATAATTTAAAAAACAACTTTGAAATTGGAATTTGAACGTTGTTGTGTCGGTAGGTGTGTAGTGTTATTGTTTTTTCGGATATTTACCGCCTGTTTCACAATCGACAAGTAAAGCATAATTGGGTGTGTGCGCGTGCGCAGGTGGAACAGCTGCTGCAGGGCCAGGAGGACTCGCAGGGGAACGTCAACTACGAGAACTTCGTGCACCTCGTCATGCAGGGCTAGCCGCCTCGCTCCCTCGCTCCCAAGCGACGCGTAACCCCCTATCGACATATTCCAAAATAATTATTATCATATAGTTTAATGTTAAGAGATTTATACGGTTATTGTATGTACAAATGTGATTTTAACAATAAAGTGTACCTCTAAGTACTTACTAACAGAGTTGGCGTCCGTTCAATACTACCCTGGCTCAATATCCATACGTCTACCGGTTAGCCTAAGAAAATCAACTGAATGATGGGCACACTGGCCTTCATATCCAAACGAAGCTCATGCATGCCAACCACGTGAAAACCAGTATAAAGGTGCTTTTCCACCGGCGACGCGAGACGAGAAGAGGTGGCGCGATAATTTTTATTTGTATTAAAACACTCATTTCCAACGCTCGCGCGAGAGGCGGGTGCGCGATTTTTCAATAAATTTCAATTCTCGTCCCGCCTCGTCTCGCCTCGCGTCGCCGGTGGAAAAGCACCTTAAGATTAATTTTATATTAAGGCAACAAAGTCTCTATAGCCCCGGAGAAGCGAGTTATCAGACCCCCAAATATGTGAGCTTAGCATTATCTTTGTTTTTGTGCCGTATGACTAGCGTAATAAAATAATAGTACAAATAAATGAATAAATATCAGGCGAGAATCGCAGGTAAATTCACCTAGTCTTAAACTACGCTCAACGCTCGTTTGGGTACTAGATAACGATAAACATACTTATAAAGAAATACATACTTAACACTTTCACAGCCTGCCCACGAAACAAATTCTCAACCACACTCCAGCGTAGCGGCAAATAGAACAATAGTACCCGACAATCTGGTAGGGTGACGGCACCAATGATAGACACTTTAAGCTGACAGGCACCAGGGGCATGTTTTATAAAGCTACAAGTTACAATTTTACAGGTCTAAACTGGCAACACTGCTCAAATGGCTGGTCGTCATTGGTCGAGGTTGTGTCAAATGGAAACTTGTAACCTGTAAATTGTAATAATTTGTAGCTTTATAAAACCGGCCGCAGGGACCCAACTCACGTGAGTTTGAAATGATTTTTCATGCGAGATATGACAAAAAAATGTACGCAGTTGACAGTGCATATTGCATGAAAAATCATCTCGAAGTCACGAGAATAAGGGTCCAGTAATGGGCACTTCACTCTTAATTCATACGGTCGTCATTGCAAAACAAATGAATAACCCTTATCTTCCGTAAAATAAGAATCAAGGGTCCATCATTGGGTTCTTGTCCATGACTGGTTCCGACCGCCACCTGACCGACACCACCCTAGTGCGGAGTCAACAACTTCCTAGAACACTACACACAGTGACAGTGAATGTGTTAAATACATAAAAAATACATCCATGACTCGGAAACAAATACTCGCGCTCATCACACAAATATTTGACCGGGGATCGAACCCGGGACCGCTAGCTTCGTAGGCGGGTTCACTACCGACTGGTGGAAGATCTGATCTCACTTTCCAGATGCTTTTGAGGCTCTTTATGTGTTGTACAGTCAACAACTTCAGCATTAGGACACGAAGGGCTCAAAATTATCTCCACACGCTTTTTATTATCTTGACAAATAAAGTGCGTACATAATTTTGAGCTAGTCGACTGTCCGCCTATTTCTGCTGCCGACTGTACTGTAAATATACTACGCTGTGACTATACTTTACAATAACAAAATTTAAGTTGAGCTGTAAAGAACAATGCCAGACTCTGGCTAAAATACTGTTGTTTAAATCCCTGGGATACGAAGGTTGTAGATAGATACGACGCGTTTTGTGTGACATTTGAATAGTGCGTCCGTATTTTATTACTAACCGTCGTACATAATATTTAAGTGACGATTAACTTGTTCCTTGTTCAAATTATCTATGAAAATCTACGCCGAGGAAAGACTTATCGAGCTCCACAGTGGATTCGAAGAGATCAGGCGGGCCCTAACCAAGATGAAAACGCTATTAACGTTTTCCTTTTCTATCACTCAATATGTATGGGATAACAGTTGACCACGTGGTTTATCGCAACGCACGAGAATGTCATCCCATACATTTGTTCGCCAAACTCAATAATTCCGCGTAACAATTTTTCCGGTCGCGTTTTTCTCCCCATTCGTGATTTTAACTCTATCGCAGTTTATCTATTACGTACATAACTGTTCTATTGAACAATAGGAAAATATACAACTGGGTAAAATATTATCTATCGAAAAATGCGAGTGGGTAAAATTATGAGTGGGGAAAAATGCGAATGGAGTTACGCCGGCTACGCGAAATAATGGAGTTTGGGAAACAGATCGAAAACACCTTCGTGTACACTTCATGTTAGGAGTCCTAACATGAGGGGCACGCGGAACGAACAGTCTAGTTCTAACTTAGGATCAGGACACTGCGTTGCACAACGTGCGTGGGCGCGCGGGCGGCAGCGCGGGCGCGGCCGCGTGGACACTTCCGCCCGCGGCGCGTGCGCGCAGGGCCGCACTCGGGCTTCTTTTTTGGTTTGATAGAATATACTTCGGAGGTGGTCCCATTGTCAGCAAATCTGAATCTGATGAAGGGATCAGTGAGGAATTGAGGGAACTCCTCAAATATTGTATGCAAACATATAGCGATTTTAGTATTTTTAGTAACAAGTGTAGCATTTGCATTCAGAAAGTGTCACTTGGTGAAGCGGAACTGATGATGAAGACCACAGATGGCCACCGGAACTCCTCAACGGTACCGATTTCAAGGGTGGCGATAAGATATCTCGATTAAGATAGTTGAGCGACTACAACGAAGCACATTTAATTGTTTTAAAATGACTATGATTTTCCCGCGGCGATTTCAAGCTCGCCGCAAGCAATTGCGGCGAGCTTGAAATGTCTTAAAGTTTCATATATCAACTAAGATGGGACTACATAAGCTTATTATGATCACTAAAAAGTGTAAAATAAAATAAATGTTTTAAAAAACAAAAAAACCGCCTTCAAAAACGCAAAAAATAACTTCTACTACTAGGTACTTAGTAGTAGGTATGTACCTATCCTATTAGGTTAGTCCAACTGAAGTCGGCGACCACAATATTTTCAACAAAAAGCCGACTTCAGTTGGACTAACCTAATAGGATAGGTACATACCTACTACTAAGTACCTAGTAGTAGAAGTTATTTTTTGCGTTTATGAAGGCGGTTTTTTTTTTTAATTGACGATTTAGTCTCGAATGACGAGTGACAGGGATGGAGCTAACGTAACTTCGAACTTCGATTTTCAAAGTAGGGCCTCAGGTCAGTACGTACATAGCTGCAATAGCATGGTAGCATTTAAAGTTTCGATATTATTTTCACGATAATTTTCAGGAAATACTTACGATCGTTCCGTATGTATTAACAGTATGTACGAGTACCATACCTATTCTTAGAAGGTTTTACGAGTATCATGTTTATGCAGCTGTACTTGCACCATCTCATGATATGATGAGCCATGTGTGTGGCATCCGCCTCCCAAGCAGAGGGTCAAGGGTTCGATCCATCTCTGTGTTTTTCGGTAGCTAAATTTCCATTACCTATTGAATTTATAATAGATATGTGATGGATTCCCTGTGCGCTCGAAATCAGCGCTGTAAGTATACGAGGCGCTTGCTTATCCGGAATAGGTATGCCGTTGAACTGGGATGCCGTGGATGGAGCTCACCGAATGCTGGCGATGAATTAAATACTAAATACCATCTAAAATAGTCTTACTTTACTGCATACGCTTATGCTATTTGCTTCATTAAGGAGTTATAATAGGTAGAACCTTCTCAGTTTACTTAACGACTAATTCATACCATAATCGCATAATTAGAACATTTATTAGGTACGGCCCTGGGTCACAACAAACGTTTGTATTGGTGGAGCATTGTCCAAAACTTCTCCGATGCGGGCCTGGCGCGGGCAGCGGGGCAGGATTACTCACGGCGTAAATCCGTGGAGGTTAATGCGAGCAGGTCGGTCAGCAGTCGGTGCGAGGATGTGTCTGCCGGCGCCCGTGGTCGCGCGCGCGCTCGCGCTCGTGTTCGCGCTCGCGTTCGCGCTCGCGCCCGCGCGCGCGTCTCTGCTCCCGCTCCTCCCCGAGCGCCTGCGCGCCTCCGTCGGGGGCTTCGCCGTCATGAACTGCCACCTCGACTTCCCCTTCGGCAACGAGATTCCCTACCACCTGCAGTGGGACAAAGATGTAAGTCACCTTTCGTAGTGTTTGGAAAACACGTGAAGCTTTTTATACTAGGGTATACGAGCATGCAGGTCACAATGATGATAATGCTATGAAATTGGGGTACCTAGGTTGGTACTTAATTTAAAATGTTGATTCAACTTCATGGCAATATGAAAATAACACTACCTGCTCATGTGTCATATTTGCTTAGCAGTGCGTTTAACTTAAAACTAAGATCGTTAGAACTCCAATTAAGTATTCAACGATTTTTAGGGTTCCGTAGCCAACAAGCAACCCTTATAGTTCCGCTATGTCCGACTGTCCGCGGAATTCGAACTCTCTTGGTAATACAAGGCTGTAATTTGCCACAGTTATACATTTAAATAGATTACGCCGACAAAGTTTTAAAATAAGCAATAGCTTTTTTTAAATTTAAAACATTTTGATTTCATTATTGATTTTAGTGCGTGGTATAAATATCTATGTGTACAATATTTCAGTTTAGTAATTGTGATAGTTCCTAAAAACAGTGAGTGTGACAGACAGACAGACAGACATATGGATATGGCGAAACTATAAGGGGTCCTAGTATGACTTCGGAACCCTAAAAACTGGGCAAAACAAAAGCATATCGGACCATGCATGATGGTTCGACGCCGTTACTACGAACACAAAAATCTATCCCCAAAAACCAAGCAAAAACCAGAAGTAGGTTAGTATGAGCTAATTTTCTTTCTAAACATTTTTGATGATCTTGAGTAAGTGTCAATATTTTAGTCGTTTGTAGACTAAGAACCAAATAAATATACGCTTCTATAGTACATACTCGTATGCTTTTATTTAGGATATTTTCAAAGATTTAGTATTCCTCGTTAGGGCTGTAGGGTAGGGACATGTCACTGTAGCGAAAAAAGACACCTTTCAATATTTCCTACGGTACCCTAAATCTTAAATTGATGTGGGGACACGGTATTACCCCGGCCAAAACGAGCCAACCGAAGCGCAAGGGCACTATTTAAGTATCTAACTTTTCTCAAAGCGCTTCATCGGTTTTTTGAACCCTCATAACTTGGGTTTGGATTATGCCAGATAAACAAAATTCTCGGTTTATGATGTCAATAGTAGACTTACTAAACAAGTAAAGTTTCTATTGCATAGCTCTTATACTTACTTTAGATTTTATTGATATCTATAAAACCACGATTTCGTCACTGACTCACTGATGATCATCAAAATTGTTAGGGTATTTCCTGAAGTCCTAGAAAGCTAAAATTTGGTATGTAAGCTAGTATCAGTACGCAAACAATAAAAAAATTCTAAAACTTGGAACTTTTGTCCTCCAACCCCTTAAACTAGGGGATGGAAGTTTGTATGAGACATCCGCAAATTTTGATGCTAAGGGTCTGAAAATTGATAAAGGGACTCCTTGTTATAAATAATAAAATACGTATTTCAGGATTTTTAGTAAATCACGTCCACTTTTTAAATTACGGGATGGAATTAAGCGCACCGCAAAACGCCTTACAAAAAGGAGTGATATCCCAACAAAAACATTTTCATGTATAATGTTACCAAGACGAGACCATATGGCTCGCATTGTCAAGTTATCAGCGCCTCTATTCTAGACGGTATAAACGATATCGTAGTTTACCTGTTAAGGTATTGTTATGACGTCAGACGCCATTACTGTCAAGTAAATAAGAGCTATCAAAACGGTGACAATACGATAACAGATCAAAAGCGATATTGTTTTTACCGTGTTGAATAGAGGCGCTGATGTCATGTAGAGCCAAGCTTCTAACTCTACACGCCTTAACTCTACAAGCCCTAACTTCACAATCTACACCTTAGTCAAAATATGTGGCTTGGCCATTTCGCTACCGTCACATGGGCGTAAGGTGAAAAAATTATTCACTGTTCATTATTACTTTGCTTTTATACAATAGTTATTGTAGTAACGAAACGGGCAAGCTAAATATTTTGATTGAGGTGTAGAGTTTGTGAAGTTAGGGCTTGTAGAGTTGGGGCGTAGAGTTTGAAGCTTGGCTCTACATGACATCTGATAACTTTTTGACAGTGCGAGCAATATGGTTTCGTCTTGGAAACATTTTACATGAAAATCTTTTTGTTGGGATTATAATATGCCCATACACATATAGCGTATGTTACTCAGGGATAATGTAGCATTATAATAGTGAAATAATTTTTGAAATCGATCCAATAGTTTTCGAATTTATACGTTACAAACATAAAGAAATACAAATCTTTTCTCTTTATAAAATTAATGTTGTAATCAACACTAATTTTATTATAGTAATAAAGATAATAAGGAGCGGTAAGACTTTTACTGTACGGGACCCTTCCCGCATCCGCCCTATCTGCGCTTGACCCGTTCCCCAGTAATCGCCAGCTGTTTCTTAGCTCAAATGTCCGGAATCCAGTTAACAGGACAAGTGGTCTCGCTAATAGGACCTCACAATGGCGGCGGACAATGCGGCGGGAGGGGCCGCGCGGTTCCTTGTCCCACGGGCGCGCCGCCGTCCGTCATTTAGTCTATTACTGCATCTAATTGTCTAGAATACGACGCGTTAAGTTAACTGAAAGATTGAGGAATATGGTGAGAATAAGTGACCTCGTATTCATTCATATCAGTGAAGTACTTATTAAGGAGATCACACCGGGTTACTTGCGTCAAAATTGACGAAAAACGCTCGACATGTTTCGGGCTCGGCCGGAGTCCCTATTCTATTGAAGTACTTATTGAAGTAACTGCAAAGATAAGCGGAATCAAGCGGACTCTAGAATGTTTATAAGGTGGCCCTTTACTTACAGGGTTTATTTGTTATATGATGCATCAATTAATTAAAGGACCATGCATCGTAGGGCCAAGTTGAAGCGAAAAAAGGATTGCAGAGTTCGTAAAAAAAAACTTTCTAGTTGTTTTTGAGGGGAGCGCTTTTTTTCATATGAAAAATTGTAGTCCGAATGTATTGTTATTCATAATCATCGCAAGTCATAAAGTGTTTTTTACTGAAACTGTTTTTATTTGCGATGATTATGAATAACAATACATTATATAGGACTACCAATTTTTATATAAGCCAATATGGACCCGTTTTTGAGACAAAAATGCACACAGATAACATACCTACGTGTCATAAACAGAACCTTTTTTAACCGACTTCAAAAAAGGAGGAGGTTCTCAATTCGACTGTATGTTTTTTTTTTTTTTTATGTTTGTTACCTCAGAACTTTCGACTGGGTGAACCGATTTTGAAGATTCTTTTTTTGTTTGAAAGCTGGTGCTTTCCATTTGGTCCCATTTTTATCATAATGAAGATTTGATGATGGAGTCCATGAGGAATCGACGGAACTCTTCAAAATTTATAGGCACACCTATAGCGATTTTGGTATTTTTCATTGTAACTCGTGTATTTGCTCTTGGAAAACACTATTTGGTAAAGTGGAACTGATGATGAAAACCACAGATGGCCACCGGAACTCCTAAACGGTATATATTTCAAGGGTGGCGACAAGATATTTCGATTAAGATAGTTGAGCGACTATGACGAAGCATATGTATGTTTAAGTATTTGACTATGACTTTCCCACGGCGTTGCTTGCGGTGAGATTGAATTTCAATGTTCTATAGTTTCTTATTAATTCTTATTAATTAAAGTGGGACTACATAACATAACAGTATAATTATGATCACTAAAAAGTAAGTATAAAATAAAATAAAAGTTAAAAAAAACAAAAAAACCGCCTTCAAAAAGCAAAAAATAACTTCATTTAAAATGGTAGGTAATAGGTCAGTCCAACTGAAGTCGGCGTCCAACAATATTTTAACCAAAAGCAGACTTCAGTTGGACTGACCTATTACCTACCATTTTAAATGAAGTTATTTTTTGCTTTTTGAAGGCGGTTTTTTTGTTTTTTTATTATTTATTTTTTCGTAAAATCCTAATCCGTTAGGGCCTATTATCAAACTTCTATACAATATTCCACTCGTTAGCACCTGTCCCAAAATGCTCAGTTTGAATGAGACGGTCATCGATGTAAGGCGAAGGCTAGACGTACAATAAATATTGTTATCCGTCAATTGGCAAATACTGACGGATCACAATCTGTTCATGGATTCAATATAGCATCCATCAATATCGCAGACTAGACGAACAATACATATATATCACAACATGAGATAAATATTGATGGATAACAATATTTATTGTACGTCTAGCCTTCAACTAACCAAAACAAGTGAAACATTGCAATAAATTATGAAAAATTAAAAGTAAGTAAGTACTTACTTTCGTCCAAGTTTTAGATATTTAATGATGATTATCATTATTTTTTCCTGGTAATTAAATCTATTTGCGTTTTTGTAGATTGTATTTAAGAAGGTAAATTCACAATTATCTACTGTACTTAAGTACATGTACCTAGTACAGCTACTGTTAGTAGTTGTATGTTCGTGTTGAAGAAGGTCGCACGTCGAGAAAAATCAAGTACTTATGCAGTTTAATCATTATTTCGTATTCAAAGATACACAAAAGCAAGTTCTCTTTATGCTTAGATTTTGATCGTCGGTCTCTGTTATTCGCTTACGGATGAAATAAAGTCTTGATACGTTTAAATGTATCACGGAACCCTAAATTGAAACGTGCTTGACACGCACTTGGCCGTTAATTTTATCTGCAAGGACGTAGGTATTCTGGAGGTGTTACAATGTTTCATAATTGAGGTTGATGCAATCAGAGTATGATGTCCTCTTCTTAATTCTACGTCAGGAGTATTTATGTATGCCATGAATTTACAGATTACCTACTACTATGATTTTAATCTTTTATGTTACAACTATAAAAAAATAATTGTTTATTTTACTGTAAAACTTTGTGGTAAAAAAATATGTAGTGGGCGGTTAGGAAAATCTTTCTGCTGTTGATGGCAGTAAAATTCAAATGTCACTGAGGCAAACCCAAGAAAGCGTTGATGGTTGGGTAAAAAATATTAAAAAAGGTCAAAATCAGGGTAGGTAAATTTAGTATACTTACCTATGTTGTTTATACATACCCAAACCGCACAGGAATAGGGGCAAAGTATAAAAAAATTAGATTGCTGATCACCACTGACCATCATCACCAGGCTAACACCAGCACTGACATTATTCATGCGCATAACCATGGTAATAACAATGCTATAATAATTATAAAAGAACTGTTATTACCATGGCAACGCGCTCATTATATAACTGTTTTCACTCTTCGGTTATGCTATAGGTATGGTATTCTGATACCGTTAACCATATCAATATTAGCGGTTCATAGAAGACGGGTAGTTTAAAAAAAAACACACCTTGTTTCAATGAGCTCAACCAGCCGAAATAAGTCACAGCAGCTCCACACGTCCATGGGCCGTGCTACCAGCACTGACCCCGCTTCCCCATTGTCAGGCACAATGGGGTCTCGCCCAGATGGCATAATGGGTCCGAGCCGTGGCCAAGGCCGGCGCACGCGCTTGCACGCGCCTGCGCCACCTAGTTGACGCCTGGGCCTTTCTCGAAACTCACTAGACTAATAATATTAGTCTATGCGGTAAAGGAGGGTGGGCTAATTGGCTTTTATGACCAATGAGGACAAGCAGCGATGTGTCATCGGATACGTAATTCTAAGTTGTAAAACTATTACTATGGTAGATAGTTCAAAATCTTTGTGTGAAACAAACAAAAAAGTTATCGGAATGCTAAGACAGCGGTGTTTCAAAGTAATTATGCTAACGTCGTCTATGTAGGCGTTCCGGTGTTCCAGACTTTTTGATTATTCCCCACAGTTATTTGAGGTTTCCCGCAACACAAAATCGTTGTAGAATTAAAAAGGATATCCGATGATATAGTGCTTATTGTTATTGGTTTCTAGGCCAGGATTTCTCTCCATTCTCCTTTCACTAGTAGTCTCGTAAATTGGTTGGTTGGTTGGTTGTTGGAGTTGGTTGTTGTTATTAGTCTAGTGAGTTTCGAGAAATAGGCCCCTGAAGGCTCAGTTTCATTAGTCAATAGCCGCATGCTTGTAGCAATCCATTGACGAGTTGTTTTAACATTATTGAGCCGGGAGCTATTGCAGCGATTCAATGTATCACGAAAAGCTTGCCGGCTATACCAATGAAACTGGGCTTTGAATGGGGCGCGCGATCGGTTCTACTTAATTTGGATCTAATTATCATTTGCTCTTCCAAATAGAGGGCTTTAATTTCTTTCCATATATTTTTTCGGTTTTTTAACGTTGATCAACGAACGGTTGGTCAACATAATCGATAGTCAGGCTAGTTGGCAGTGCCTACGGCCTACGAAGCTCACGGTAACGGGTTCGATTCCCGGTATGGGCAATTTTTTTGTGCTTAGGGCCTGTTGTTTGATCAGTAGTTAAACTAACTAACTGTAAAAATCGTAACTAATGGTTAAATTTCAAGGAAATGTGTCAAATTTTCGATTCCTAACAATTAGTTGAGTTAACTACTGATCAAACAACGGGCCCTTTTAGCTAAGTTTCGGACTAGGTCAATTTGTGTGAGATTGTCTCCTGTTTTTTTCATTTTATTTATTGATTATATGCAGTAAGTAAAGGGCAGCTTGATGCAAACTCGTGTCGACAACCTTGCCGTTTTTTTCTCGATATTAATAACGGCAACAGATAGACGCTTAAAATATTCACATAATATTTAGTTGTAAGTATATTCTCTTTAAAACGAAATAATTAAATTAAAATAAAATAAATAAGTATTTAAGAGCCCCTACTACAAACGTGATTTGTTTATAGATAATGGTACGGAATCCTTCGTGCGCGAGTCCGAATCGCACTTGGCCGGTTTTTTATTTATTGTTAATCTCGTACAAATTGCCCTAGTCTCAAATTAAGCTCTAGGCTTGTAGTAAAGGTATTAGACAACCTAGCCTTGACTGACCAAAGGCGTAGAGTCCGTGGCCCCTTCTGCGAAGCAAGTAAAACCCCTGGGGGTGTGCCTTGGCGTCAGGTTCCCGGCCCCGAGTTGACCGCAACCGCGGCCGGCTTGCGGTCGCCGCCGCGCCGCTGTACCCTCAGTCCCTCACCATGAGTTACGACAGAGAATATTGATGACATTTTTTCACAGCTGCGATAAAAGCTGATTCATTAAACAACCAGTTGAGAAAAACATTTTTTAAAAAGCTATAAAAATATCCAAGATATAAGCCGACAAAGATTTGTTCCTATCTCTTTCTAGCAAAACAGAATTTAACATGGAGTTTATATGGCCGACCTGTTACATAACGTCACAGTGCATCTTAATTCTCTGTCTAATCGCTGTCTAATTAGCAGTTTAATAACTTTAAAATGCTTGTATCACCCTATGCATAATGCATGTATATCTTGGCCGATTTTAATTTTAATTTTACTTTTGGTGAGCTCTTTTACGGTATTTTCATATTTTGTAGAGAAATACGATTTAAAAAATCCATGCATATTCCTCGTACTGTGTACTCGCCTCGCTAGCGAGTTGAATTCTCTCTCTCTCAGAGTATTGTTATAGAGCGCGAGGGACCGAGCATTCGACTCGATAGCGAGTACTTTTATTGTAGCTGCACCGTTCATTCAGCCCCGGACCTACGGGGGTGTAACCGGAGTACCCTGCCCCGAGCGGCAGTTTCAAGGGTGATTTCTTTTCTCTTAGGGGGGAGTACTGCACCAAACGTCACGTTTCATAGTCTATTTTAGATTAAAAACTGTCCGTACCTATGTGTGGGCTTAATTCTTATTGTAATTAAATTAGATCGTAACTGATTGAAAAAGTAGTTATCTCTGTCTCCTTTACCGCTGTTGACCCCTCCGGTAAAGGTACTAATGGATGGTACTGCGAGTAATAAATAAAACATTTAAAAACCGTCCAAATGCGAGCCGGACTGCTCGCGGCTTCGCGGTTGTCTCTGTACTATTCTTGTATAGGGTCTCCTCTTAATTTAAATCTTTATTATTTGTTGTTATAGCGGTAAAAGAAATAAAAACTTTGTGACAATTTCATATCTATTCTGTCTATATCTATTCCGGTTTATTAAATACAGCAAGTTAAGCCCACTGATAGATAGAGGGATGGACGGACGGACAACGGAGGTTTAGTAACAGGCAATTTGGCACCCTTTGGAAACGCAACCCTAAAAATAGCTTTAATAAAATGCTTGTGTCAAATTGTACCCTTCGACCGTTACCTAATCAACCAATAGAACTTTCATCACTGTAATTGAAAATTCAGCGCGCGTTCCGCGAGTCGCGACCGCCTCCGCCTCGTCATTATAACAATCACTGGCAGTGATTTGCATCAGACTTTGATGGACAATGAAATTGGAAACCCGTGCGACGGTCGCGCCGAGGCCGCGCGGCCTGCGCCCGCGCCGCGGGGATGCGCGAGGGCGGGCGGCTATTAATAGCCACGCGATGCGCGATTACCAGACTACGCCGAGTGACCGCCGCTGCAGCTCCTGACCTTCATATAGGGACCTGTACAAAGTCTTTGTGCGACCCTTAAATCGCTTATGTTAAAAAATATCCGTACAAAAACTCCGGGCAATGTTTCTCACTCCCTAAATCAAGTCCTGTTTCCTCGATTTTTGGATGTGTAGTAAGTAACATATTAAAAAATCGTAAACATCGGACTAGATTTATAGGAAGAGAAACGTTATCGCATTTTGTAATTTTTTAGCTTCACAATTCTTTTATCTTTTACGACTTTAATTTCTATTGATCAATTTTATTGTAGATTTTTTGGGCATCTAGGTAGGTCGGTTCTAAGTAAAGTAAAGGTAGTTAGTTAGGTCTGTAAAATTGAAAAATTTGCATTATATTTTAGTAATTTTGCAATACACAGACAATGCTTCTAGCTACAAGTTCTAAGCTTTGGAATTAATAACAACCTGCGTGTGGTCGCCAAGGGAACCCCTTGAACCAACGACACTCATTTAATCTAATGTATCAGTGCATCGAAAGCTAATTTCTGCTGAAACGTTATTGTTTCCAGTTTATGTCAAGCATGGGTTATGTAGGTTATGTTAGACCTGTAACCACTAAAAAAATATAAATTCTGCACTGCTGCCTGTCAATGAAATGATAATTCGGCGAAGTAAAACATTCTACGATCGATTTGAGTGTCGTAGATTCAAGGTCTTCAAGGGTAAACCGGTGGCCAACCTGTGGTCTATCTATTGCGTTATTTTGCCCTTGGAGAAATAAAAGTTGCATCTTGAAGGAGTAAACAGCACGCGCGTGGGAGCCGGCGGCACAAGCGGGCGGTAATGGCGGCCGCCCGCGCGCTCTTTAGCCCATTAGCACGTAACGAGACGTGTCGAGTGGCCCGGGAGCCGCGCCGGCGCACGCTCCCGCGCGATCTAGGCCGCGGGCGCTGATGCCTCCTTGTCGTAGATGACAAGCCATTAAGTAATAAGCCTTGTAGGTAAAGGTTCGCGCGAGCTAGTTTCTGCCTCTTGACGTCAATCGCGCCTATTTTTAACCGACGCAAAATAGGGGTGTTAAAAGTTTGACCGCTATGTGTGCGATCGTCAGTGGCACCGTAGCTCTTAAACGGCTGAACTGATATAGATGCAGTAGGTTTTAATTGAAAGCAGGTTTTCTAGCGGTGGTTCTTAGATAGATTTCATGAAAATTGGTTGGCCGTTTATGAGATATCAGCTCTGAAAGAAGCGATTATGAGTGATTCTGGTTGGTGGGACACTCTTGCTTTTCAGTAGAAAGCCTTACAGAATTGCAACAAGGTACAATAAAGAATGTAGGCAAATTATTTATATTATGGAAATGTTGTCTGACCGAGAGGTGTACCAGCGAGCACGAACTTCCTCACCCCGAGGATGACCGACGTACGCGTAAATACAGCTTGCGGATCATAGTTTCTGGTCTTATTTAGTCACCATAGATCTCCCTCTAACATTATATAATATCATATATATCATAGAGCATGCGGGTTACCTGATAGCAAGTAATCACCACCGCCCATAAACACCGGCAATTCAAGAAGAGTTGTCGGTCCGTTGCCGGTCAATTAAGGAAATGGCATGACGACAGTTCTTTACATACTCTTGCATTTCTGTCGTTAACAAACGCAGAATGCATTTTGTCTGTGTACTTGTGCTGTGCTAGATACAACCAGGGCCTCTATTCTACTGGGAAAAGCCATATTGCCTTTGAAGTGTTATCGCATTGATTGTGACTCGGTCGTCATTACTGTCAAGAAAATAAGAGCTATCGTAACGTTGATAACAAGATATCATGACAAAAGGAATATGATTTTGCCCAGTAGAATGGAGGCCAAAACAAGTACCTACCTAACGTTTTTGCTTATAGTTTCTAGCCACTAATAATTAAAGACTTACTCAGAGACGTCAATTAATGCTTGTTTAGTGACGTTTTGTCTTATTCTATTGCTGTAGCAAAGAAAGTGACAGCAGCAACTTTAATCAAGCGTTAAATTAAACTCACGTCTCTGAGTGCGGCAGTAAGCTATATGAACCATGCGTACCTGCGCAATTACATTACGTCTAACCTGTATGCCAGGGCTAATGAAAGTGATGTCATCCTGCATAGACTAGGAATTTAGGACAAAATGTAATTGTATATCTCTAACTGTAGGCGGGTTAAGAACAAACTTACAGATAGGTGTCTGAACACAAATAGTATAGTCTAAGAAATGTCTATAACTGATCTAGCGGTCAGAATTCGGTAGGACTACGTTAGTTAGTATAGTATAAACGAAAACTTGTTGACACTTGACCATCATCAGACACATCATTCTATCATCAGACCAGCTCTCAAATAGAGTCTATAATATATCTAGTACTGCATTTAATTCTTAAAAATCTCAGCCCACAACTGGTTAAATTATTTATTTATTTAATATTTATTGCACAAAAGAATACACTTAATATACAAAAGCCGAACTTAATGCCGTAAGGTATCCTTTGGGCGAAGCGGAGATTGTGGTGGCGGTGCAAAATAGGGTATAAAATTTATACATAATACCTACCTTTTTTTATATATATCTAAATATAAATATATGAAACTAATATAAATACTTACATAAATTACAGTAATCAATCAATAAATACATACGTAATATATGTATACATTAGGATAAAGACATATCATTACCGATAACACAACCAGAAAATCAAGATGGTATCAACTCTACCTACAAATCAAATTTCTTTGTAGGTAGAGTTGATATCATCTTGATTTTCTGCTAGCGTTATCTGTAATGTGATTTTCCTTTTAAAGGCAAACTTGTTCGGAGCTTGCTTGATGTTAAGGGGAAGGTCGTTGTAGATGACGGAGGGGGGTGGAACCTAGAAATTAAATATTTTAGATAATGCGGAGATTGGGAATTGTAAAGAAAGGAAACAAACTAATCTAATTTTCATTTAAACTGATGATGACTAATGGCCAAACCCTATATTCAAACCGCGGATAGATATTTAGGCTTACTTCGGATTAAAATTTGACATAAGTATTTTGTATGGGCAAATGACAAATTTTAACCCGAAGTAAGCCTTATCTATCCGCGATTTGAATATAGGGTTAGACCGTAAGCCATTAAAACTGATTTCAAAATTAGAACTTTACATACTGGCTATGCATAAAAAAATACAACAATTAATACGTATGTATGATACAATAATTTGTGGAAATGTATAATAAAAGCCGACAGACAGCTAATGCCTTCTGTATTATTTTAGGTATAAATATATTGGAGCTTCCTGCAAAAAAAGCACGGATAAGCTCATGATAAGTTTCGACCTGAATATCTAAAAGATAAGCAAATCATATTTTATTACTAGGCTTTGTTCGCGACTTTTTCCTTGTAAAGTCTGTAGTTATTCCCTCGGGATCTATCCGGTTTTCTTAGTTAAAAGTAGGTACCCTATATCCTTATGGTGTTTGTACACGGGGCAAGTAGGTTGCGTGTATTGAGGCATTGGCGCAGGTTAGATGAATCGTGTAAACAACGATATAAAGAAGCGTGCGGGTCCAGCGCCTCGAGCGTGGTGCATCAAGCTCGAGCATAGTGCTCGGCAAGCAGCCCGCGCATTAACCTTCTTGCTCAAGCTACGTGCACCATTATTGAGAACACGAACTGTGTGCCGAATTTTATCCAAATCCGTTCAGCAGCCGTGATTCAAAGACATGTAGGTACATTCAAAACATTCAACAAACTTTCACATTTCTACTATTAGTTGAATGTGGAATTTCACAATAATAAATTCAAACTTTTTTTTCATCAACATTGAGTTTGCATTTGACCTCAGTCTCACGTGATGTTAAGTGACGACGAGGTCGAGGGCGGTACACGCTTACACAGAACCTATTCACACTGCCTTGAAGACACCAAGGTTATACAGACGCAGGGAGAGCATTCCACTCCTTCGCAATTAAAACTATAAATTAGACGCGTTTCAAAGCGATTGGCGGGAGCTTGAATTTAATAGGAAGAATGCTGGAAAAAAGGGAAGGTCTTAGACCGGCAGTGGAAAACTAATACAAGCAAAATAACCTACATCCAAAGAATATTATGGAGATTTTTTTTACAACCATATTTAAATATGCAAATTGTAATCAGTTCCTAACAGTTAACTTTGTTTCTTTGTGGTGTGATTTTCAGGCTCATTTATTAGTATTCAAAGAGATGTTTTGCTGTTAACGTAACCTATTCACCCTGAGAGGTATTAGGGACCGTAGCGATTTTCAGACAAGGGGGGCAATAGCCGTAGCGTATCAGGGTAGCGTCCTTAACAAGTACCTATGGTGTATACGTTCGCGATGCCGTCAGTTTCTGGGATTATTTTCCATTTTAATTTTGATATTTTCTTTCCGGTTTCAGGTTCACAAAACTTTTCAACAGTACCTATTTTAATTTTCTAAGATCTTGCCTTCCCCATTATACTGATACGAGTACATCAGGATTTTGGAGATCAGTGGCGTATGGTACTGAATGTAACATTGTCGGCAGGGCGAGATGGTGCTGTCGTGGCTGAGCGGGTGGGAGGAGGCGCGCGTGGGCGCGCGCTGGGCCGGGCGCGCGCGGCGCGTGGGCGGGCCGAGCGACGCCGCGCTGGGCGGGGGCTCGCTCAACGTGTCCGCCGTGCGCGAGACCGACGCGGGCCTGTTCCGCTGCCGCGTCAGCTTCCCCAACCGCTCCCCGCCCGCGCGCAACAACGGCACGCTCTACTTCCTCGATGTGGACGGTTAGTGCTATCGACGGTAGCTAAAGGAGGACGCGAGCCGCCCCTAAGGCCCTACTTTGAAACTGAAGTTCAATGTAACGTAAGCTCCATCCCTGTCACTCGTCGTTCGAGACTAAATCGAGAGAAAGGGATGGAGCTAACTTAACTTCAAACTTTCATTTTCAAAGTAGGGCCTTAGGGCTATAACTGGGTACTTGCCATAGCGCAGCGCTGTCTTCAAGGTTTGCCTTATTTTGGGTTAAATTGAAGACGCGGCTGCGGTGCCTGACGGGCCTACTGTTTTCGATAAGGACGGCCAAAGCATACTGCAAGTTGTAGCCACTTGTACCAGGCGTGGATTGCCGCGGAGGTTAGTTCCCGTGATACCAACTAAATGATACCATCGTAGCAGAAAACAGGACACACAACGATCGAGGACGATACCTACTCCTGACTATGGGAGGTGAAGATGTGCTTGCCCGCGTCGCAGGAGACTAAGAATAGTATTAGATATAAAATCTGCTAAATATCGTCCTTCTATATCTACCTACTTTACCGCCGTGGTGGATTGTATCTATCAAATATAACTATAGCAGTCCAAACAAGTGCAATTCGACGAATCATGAACAAATCACCTCGCGTTGCTATTAAAAGAGCCAGGTTGAATTGGTAGGAATCTACAGAGATCGTAAGTAGATGAATTAGCTGTTTTGTGCTATAATAATTATAATAACAATCACGTTGATGTGACCTACACCATCGCTGAACCATCTCTTTGTATGAACGTGGCATTGGCTGAATTTAACAGTTCACAGGTAACCAAGGTCTTCTTCACCAAGGTGTGGCTGTGGCCATATGTACCTAGTACAAACAAGGGCGGTAGCTTAGTCTTTATCGACTAATATAAGACGCACCTTATTTCCTTATTTTACAAACAAATTTAATTGTTATTCCTTATGTATGTATGTAAACTCTGCACACATTCAAATACAAGACATGTTTGCATCAATATAGATAATATGTACATAGGCGAACTTATCCCTTATGGGATAAAACCATCATCATTTGCCCTTTCGATTGGCATCATAAAATACAGGTTATTTTTTTCACGTTTGGTCAGTTCGATTCCCAGAACAAACTCTTTGAACGCAGTATTACAAATTTAAAAAAAAATATTAAATTTCCATACCCCCAACACCTTATCTTCAATATTTAAGGTACTTTCCCGTCGTGTCACATAGCCGTGTGATGCCCTGTAAATGCCTCGGCGTGAACGGGGATTTCCTGACTCCTATTTTACCACCTCGTCAGGCTCTATAGTATGGTCGCCTATTTCCCGAGCCTCCTCATCCACAGTAATTCTATCTAATGTGCTATTTCAGGAGGCACGGTGATAGCAGCTCCGCCGGTGAACGTGACGGTGGTGGAGGGCGAGCGCGCCGAGCTGGAGTGCGGGCCCAAGGAGCCGGAGGCGAGCGTGCAGTGGCTGCGCGAAGGGCAGCCGCTGGAGGAGACGGAGGACCGCGAGCTGCCCGCTAACGGCTCGCTCGTGCTGCCAGCCGCCGCCGCCGCCGACGCCGGCCAGTACGAGTGCCGCGCGCAGTACGGTGAGCGCGCGCAGACCGCCGCCGCTTACCTCGACGTGCAATGTAAGCTTTTGTGTGGTGACACCCTTACTTTTGATTTGATTTTTAAGCAGTTTAGCGGGCGCCGTGAGAAACTAGTTTAGTTCGATGTGAGATTTTAAGAGGATTATGAGGCTAAAAATTTTCATACAAAATGCGATAATATTTCTCTCCCCTGAAACCTAGTCTTCCAATTTTTAAATACGTTTTCCTTTCCAAGAAAATATTTCTTAGTGACAACTTTAAAAACTGAAGTTGGCCAATATTTTAAACGAAAAACCGATATCAGTTGGACTGACCTATTAACTACCAATAAATGAAAATAATGATTAATAATGATTGTGCAAAACTTATTGACGTAGGCAAAAAATGCTTGTTCTCAAAGTATTTTCGAGTGACTATCGTTGTTTTTAACCTTCGACACAAAGTTTTAAGTGTGTCTCTGTATCCGTCTCTGTGGCATGGTACCTCCCAAACAGATAGACCGAGTTCGACGCGTTTCTTCTTCTCTTCTTCTTGCTGAGCCTAACTCATTCCAATTTCCTCGATCTTGTGCAGTTCGCCTTCACATTACACCCGCTACTCTGGCAATGCCGTCGCTCCAACGGGTTGCCGCTCTGCCCCAGCTCCTGCGACCCGATCAAAACCGACCCGACGGAAACGTCTGAACCGATTTAGCTGCGGGTTTTTTTTTTGAAAGCACATTTTCTAGCGGTAGTTTTAAGATAGGGTTCATGAAAACTGGTCCAGCCGTTTAAGAGATATCAGCTCTGAAAGAAAGGGTCACCATTATATGGGGGATTTTAATCCATCTATACTCCATTTACTTTAATTACCTAGTATAGGCTACTCTCACTCACACAGTGTCATACAAATGACAAGGACAAAAGTTAGAGGCAGGTAGCCAAGTGGGTGGAACAAACGATAATCTTCTTAGGACTCATTCACAATGGTATTAGAAAAGGATTAAGGCGAGCCAAGTCACAGGAATACGATAAACAATAAGTCGCAATGTCACGTTGGTAATGCCCGGCTGGTTTTACCAAGTGACAAAACGAAATAGACGGAATAACGTAAACAGAAAGTTTGTAGAATAAGTTGAAGATATGGAGTGTTCTAGGACGTATGATGAGGAGCTCAATGAAACAGGTTAGTAAATATCACAGTCTTTATTCCTATGCAGCTCTATACATGATGTTATTTAATTGTGAACATAACTTTGCTCATAATTCTTACTCTACCAGAAAATATGTTTAGCTCAGCGGAAGGCTGGTCGTTTTACACAAGTAAAGGTTCTTATGTTATAATTCACAATCCTTAGATAGTAATTTGTTAGTCCCTACTTATAGAGTTGCCACCAATTCCAATTTGAGTTCAAATAACTATTATTGATATCCTAATTCCCTAATTACAAATATAATTTCCACAGACCTTAATCTGAAGAAAACCTTCCTTCCTGGACGATCGACTCGATGTAGTCCCAGGTCGGCAGACTGGCGGAGCGGTCCCAGCATACTGCGTCGCAAGCCACAGTATCCTCGGTCAGCTCACAGCAGCTTGTGAAGGTGTACTGAATCCTCGTGCTCATTGCACGCCTACTAAAGGTTGGTTTATACCCTTATATCCTATTTTGCTACTTGAATATTTACTGAATGATCAGGAACCTAAACATTAATTTGTTACTTACAGATCTAAAGAGAGTTCCTGCCAAATACTGAAAGTCTATGTAAGCTACTCATAAGCTTTACTGAACCAGAATATAGTTGGAGCCTGAATCGGAATAACGGAATGCAAAATAAATCATCCAACCATAATGTCAAATCAGTAAGCTAAATTATTCTGTAAGTATCTAAACAGAATAACAGAAAACAGAAACTATGTAGACGGAAACTTAAATCAGTACCTAACTGAAAATATCCGGAAAACTAAATGACCTACTGAAAACATCCAGAAACTAAATGAAACTGAAAATACTAGAAAATATCCAGACACTAAAAGATACTGAAAACCCAGTCCAGCTGTAAAGACAGAGATAAATTGCTCTGATTAGCACTACCTACGATTAAGAACTATATGAGACATGTGGGCTGACCTTTAAGGTTAACAAAATTATGAATCTTACCGGAAAACTTCAAGGAAAACCCCTGGTAATCTCGACGCTCAGACATTCCCTCCTCTCCGCGTGTGAGAAACATTAACTGAAAATTCACCATTTGGTCAGAGAATTGCACATTATATTGCAACAAATGCCTCCATCAGCAAGATGTTATTAATTATTACTTACTAGTTCCTTTCACCGAAATATGACTGAAAGTATGTACTATATCTCCACAGCAGGTGCTGGTTACATTATCGAGGATGGCTCCTCCGCTGTCATTCAGCTTAAGTCTGATTTTATAATCGGCTATCATCTTGGACATCTTGATGAAAGCTCTTAGTCAAAACATAGATGCAACAAAATGCATAGAATGTAGCTATACAATTTAGGTAGTCTGGGTAATTAGGTACCCAATTAATATATTACCTACATGAAAGTACTACATTAAATTAACTTTTGACTGAAATGTGTTTGTTTAATTCTTGTATGTACAATTACTGCCAAAAGAAATCTTTGTATAGTTTTGTTTACTTAATAAATGTAATTAACTATTGACTCCATTTATTGATTAATTACAAATATTTATTATTCCCCTAATTCAAGGTATTTTACCCTAACGCAGCAACACCAACCTACAAATCTATGGTGTTGACGTTTGACAATCAAAAGTAATGAACAGTAATACCATTAACACCTTAAATATTTCCCCAGTCTTTAGGTTCCGTTTCACGCAAGATATACAACGTTACAGCAAGAAGGGAAACAAACGCGTCCGCACCGTACAGATGTAAGAGCTGACTGATTACCTGCTCTATGAGTTCGACTTTAGCGGATTCTCATTAGCCAATCATGTGCATTTGCACTTTTCCAGTACTGAGTCGTTAAAGTAAATGGAGTATCTATAATAGTTATGTAATGGTGTGGAATGCTGTGGACAGACAAGGCGAAGGTGGTATACGCGCCCGAGGAGCGGTTCCTGCCGCTGGGCAAGCCGGCCAGCCTGGACTGCCACTTCAGCGCCAACCCGCCGCTCACCAACCTGCGCTGGGAGAAGGACGGGTTCCTCTTCGACCCCTACAACGTGCCCGGCGTCTTCTACAGCCGCAACGGCAGTCTGCTATTCAATAGGGTGCGTGATACAATCTCAAACGTGGTTGAAAAGAATCCTCACTCTAAGTAAGTTGTTGTAAACAAAAAGCAGTAGGAAGTATTAAGTTGCTGCAGTGGTGCCCGTTTTCATTATCGTCTTTTAAGGGATTTTTAATAACTTTCGAGTGATAACTTTGCCTCATAAAGTGCTAAAAAGGAAGCTGTACCTACTGCATTAGCAATTAGGTTGGGAACTATTCTTATTGTCTAGAATCTAGATACAAGCAGTAACTAGTTAGGGCGGGGTCCAAGACGATATGTTTTTACCGCCTAGAATCTTGGCCCAGTGTTATGCGTGTTGTATGTCAATATGACAGACGTGTCGCGTATCCGGACACGCTAGTTTAGTCGACCTTCCAGCCACTTCCAGGTAAGCTTATCTTGAAGTTACCATTATTCACGATGCACTTCACTCGCTACAGGTGGACGAGTCACACGAGGGCCAGTACTCGTGCACGGCGTACAACGCGCTGGGCTCGCAGGGCGCGTCGCCGCGCGTGCGCGTGCGCGTGCAGCGGCCGCCCGCGCTGGCCACGCGCCCGCAGCCGCTGTACCTGGCGCGCCTGGGCCAGCCGCTGGCGCTGCCGTGCGCGCCCACTGAGCTGCCGCACCACGACCCGCCTGCTGTCGTCTGGACACGGGTAACGACTGAAATATTCACACAACCAGGGTCGTCATTTATACAGGTCTTACGACTCCTATATATCCGTTAAGGCTTTACTGTCACTTGAGAGTTTAAGTAGATAGGTATATTATAGCTGTTGTGAGAACGCCTCGGAGTCACACGTTTAAGTATTTTTTTATTTAAAACTCCTTTGGACATGGTCTTACAGTGTCAGCAACAGCGTCCAGCAAGATATCTTAAGAACTAGGATTTTTTAACATGTTGCACTAATAACAAACACTGGGTGCAGAATGCACAGAGACAATAATAATTTATTGACTAATTGCGACACTTACGCTCGTATCTCAGGTTTGCGAAGCGACTTACCGCTAAGAGGACACGCTACTTATCAGTAAACGTCATCAAAAACATCGGCCCCCAGATCTGAGCAAGGAACTCGTTAAGTTGTGCGATGGCTCTGATGATAGAAGCGTTACAGGCATGCCGAGTCCGCATCCTTTCAGCACGATAAATAGTTTGCGTGGTGATATAAACAGAGTGGTTTTGGTGATATTGCAGAAAGACGGCGCGCCGCTACCAGAGGACCGCTTCAGGCAGGAGGAGGGCAAGCTGAGTATCTCATCGGTGGCGGAGGAGGACCGCGGCGTGCTCGTGTGTACGATTAGCAACGCCGCCGCCGACGTCAGCGCCGAGACCGAGCTGTTGATCGAGAACCTGCCACCGCGCGCTCCGTACAACCTATCCGCGCGCGCCTCTTCAAACTCTATCCATGTGGCGTGGGCGCCGGGGCGGCGCGGCGAGCACGCCGAGTACACGGTGTGGTACCGCGAGCGCGCGGCGCACGAGTGGCGCACGCTGCGCGTGCTGTCGCGCGGCGTCACCGAGGCCACGCTGAGCGGGCTGCACGCCGCCACGCCGCACGAGCTGCGCGTTCTCGCGCAGGACAGCCTCGGCGACGGGCTCTTCAGCAAGCCGCTCGTCGTCACCACTCTCGGTAAGAACCAGTAAATAATGACAACAAGATCAGATCTTTGGCACGCCGTATTCTTCATTATTACCATTATTATAATTATACAACTGCCTTGTTCTACTGCTAGCAAAGGCTGCTAGCAAAGGCCTTCCTTCCTTTCACGTAGCCCCATCTTGGGCAGTTTCCCAACAGTGTTCATTGAAGGCATCAAGCTCATCTTACCAATGTCGCCTTGGTCTCCTAGACACCGAAAAGGAATGAATGAGACTAATTAGGAATGATTGCCAAATGATGATTTGGTAGATCATATTAGCACCTTTAAAGATGGCATTCTATACTGACGCCGGCCAGTCGAAGTGATTGACAAAGCAGACATTATAAGGTGTCGGCACCGACGGCCAGTTCTTGTAGGTTAATTATGGTGTGTTTTCAGACCCAGACGTAGAAGATAGCGAAGCGGCGTTCGTGGCAGCGGTGACCGAGACTGCCGTAGCGACCGGCGCGGCGGACCCCGAGGAGGGAGAGGAGGAAGAGGATGGGGACGGGGACGGCGAGGGGGAGGCGGAGGGGGGCGGCGCGGGCGGGCTGCAGGTGTCGGTGCGGCTGCTGGACGAGGGCGCGCTGGTGCGCTGGGCGCGCGCGGCGGGCGCGCCGGGCGAGCGCTGCGCCATGCGCTGGTACCGCGAGGACCCCGCGCGCCGCCTGCTCGCCACCGCCTACTCCGACCACGACCACATGCTCGGTGAGCTCACGTTTAGCTTCTAAATGTTGGACATAATGCCATAATGACATAAAAATTAACCCTGCCTAAACAGCGCAGGTACTATTAGTTAGAATCATTTGCCTCCATACATCTACATAAAAAATGAAGAAGTAAAAGCCTATGTAAAAAAAAGGAGTAAGTTGTCAACCAAGGCAGGAGAGGCACCTTTTTCACACAAGACATTTTGCGCCAATAGATCTAGTGTGAAATAAATGGTGACTTTCACCCGAGTTAATCACTCTACTTTTTATCTCGCCTGTTCGGAAAGTAAGAATACCCATATCTTATTAGCGACTGAAAATGGCATTTCCATATCTAGAGAGTAAAGTGATTTTGAAATAATTGGTCAAACACTCAGCCATTGTGACTAATTTCTAGACCATGAAAAAAGCTCGACAAAGCTTACGAAATAACTCGGACTTTTTATTAACTCGTTTTAAAATTGGGGCATTCATAATTTTCGTAAGAGAATATCTGAAAACTAGTATAAAGTTGTTGATAACAACATACATTATTGTTTTCTTTCGTTCACAGTCGAAATTACAAATAGAGTGTTTAACTCGGGTGAAAGTATAAATTGCATCCTCGAACTATAGACGCACTTGCCAGCGACCGTGCGGCCTAAATGTCTCGAGATCACTTTCATCCCTTGGTTAACAATTTACTATTTCATGTCGACAATGAGGAAATTTGATTCCATGCGCCATTCTTTAAGGTTGGCGCAGACATAACCGTTCGACACCGGATCAGCTGAAAGTGAGACATTGAACGGTGAACTTTGATCTGTGTTACTGTACGATACATTTTACAGTGGACGACTGTTAGCTTGTGCCTAGGCGAGGCGTTGCCGTTCCGATATCGATAAGTACACGTTACAGTATGGAGTTTCATACATAGAATACCTGCTGAACGGCTCGAGTTGCGATTGTGCCGATCCGTGCCGAGCGGTTATGTGTGCGTCAACCTTTAAAAGTAGGGGGATGATGTTTCTTTTGAAGTAGTTGTTGTTATCTTATGCAGTGAACTCGGTGGAGGAGGGCGCGCAGTACTGGGCGGCGGTGCGGTGCGCGGGCGGCGCGCGCGGCGGCGCGGGCGCGGCGGTCCCGCAGTACGCGCGGCTGCGCGGCGTGGCGGGCGGCGTGGCGGGCGCGGCGCTGCTGCTGGCGGCGCTGGCGGCGCTGCTGGTGGCCGCGCGCCGCCGCCTGCCGGGCTGCCCGCGCGCCGCGCCCGCCGCGCCGCCGCCGCCGCCGCCCCCGCCCAAGCGCCGCTACTGACCGAGTGCTCACTATAAACTTCCCGGTAGTTTTTATTAACTCGACTGAATATGCGGCCACACGAAACAGTGTCAAAGGCGGGTTATGCCCCGCCCCGGGCACCGTTGCGAAGCGATTCAACGAGTACCAGAGGCTCCGCACGGGTGGTTTCGGGAGTTGTAATTTGTTAAGACGATCGGTATCTATGGTAGCCCTGTAGCTTGGTGCGGATGACAGTTGTAAGTGTTGTGTCAGGTGAAGTTGCTATAGCGGAGATAGGGAACAATCGAAATTTTATTTAAATATAGAAATAACTTAAGTACAAAGTATTTTCATATTTAAAAAACAAATAGGTACGTACATAAAATTCATAACTATGTGCACGAATACATTCAGCAATAATATTATAAGTGCAAATATATACCCCCTTGCAAAAAAACCTGCACATTCGATTTTTTCAAGTAGTTTAAACATAGTTACTGTAGCTAAATGAACTAACAATATTCTCTTTAATTTGTTGCAGAAATCTTATTTAGTTGTAGTATATTTAAAGTACGGTCACGGACTTTAATTGAAGAACCACTATAGACCCTTGTCGTATAGTTCGAACGATTAATTCCTATTTAATTTATAAATCGTCAATTGATGCTGTCATTATGACAAGGTTCTATGGTGGATTAACTTTTAAAGTCCTTGATGGTATTTGAAAAAATCAAAAGTGCCCTTTTTTTTTCAAGGGGGTTTTTATGACATGCTCTTATGCCTCTAATAATAGAGACGTCAGATATCGTCGACTCCATGTTAGCTAATATGTTATTGCTGGTTACTATATCTATGTTAAAATTCTTAAATGTTTTACGCGAATGATATAGGGTGCACCTCGAATAAAATAAATATTACCCCACGTTTTTGAATCGGGACGTCCTTCAGGAATAAACCGGCACTGTTGGGCAAGCTGCACCCGCACCTCGCTACATGTCACAATTATATAATTGACACGCCCGTCCCACCACGGCACATCAACAATTTTATTTACGTATGAAACAAGCCGTCACATTATGTGTGTACCTACCACAGAACAGAAAAAACAGTAGAAGGGTCAAGTGGGCGTGTAACGTGTGGCACGGTTATGCGGAGTTCCGCATAACCTACCATACTTTTGCCGCGATCGCTTATTTCGATATTTCAATATTTCGATATTTCTAAAATAGGAAATAAATCCAGAAGCATGCCTTATTGTGCTATTTTGGAATGTAAAAACGATAGCCGCACCAAAAACATTTTCCATGGTGGCGTGTTGTTATTATGAAGCATAATATAACAACACGCATAATTTTAATTTACAATCATAATTTATGATAGTTTGAGTATTGGCGACAACAGGTCTGATACTAAGCGAAGCTCATGCCACTTCCACTGTTTTTTTCTATTCCGTGGTACAGTCAACCAATTTGATTTCTAGGCCACTATTGACTTTGTCAACGTGACGTTGTAACCCAAATCATAGGAAGCCTCTTACGTTTTGGTTGTCAACGTCACTTTAACATAGTCCAAAGTGGCCTAGAAATCAAATTGGTTGACTGTACCTAGCTATCCAGTTGTTATGCATTTCATGTTACCAGCTAGTGATATTAAATTTGCCGCCATTTTTTGTGTCACCACTCACGGTTAGACTGTACCTCAGGAGCTCTATTCCAATTTTGTTAACTTTTAACCCATCTTGTTTAGAGTTTTATAGAAGCAAGATGGGCTGAATCAAAGTAGAACAGCGGCCCTGCTTGCTTGCGCCTGGGCACAGTTTCCGATCTTGCTAATTAATTAAATTAAATGTAATATAATATTGTAAGTGTACGCACTAGTCACGCCGCGCGGGGCCGCGAAGCACCAGGTCTGTAACGCAATATCCATTACATGTAGAAAACCAAATGTTATTTACTTGAAGATACCTATTTTTGTTATGAATTATGATTTAAGTAAAGAAAAGTGGAATGCTGATGCGCTAGTGTCGGTTAAATAATAAAATCAATTTAGAAACATACGTACTCTAAAAATTGTTTTAATTTGATCCTTTACTTGTTTGAACCCGACTTTGTGTAAGGAAAGAAGGAAGTGTACATTATGTACGTACGAGGGATTCTTTATTCCTTTATTATAGTATATACAAACTCTGTATCTAAAGATTCGGATAAAAAACTACGAGTAGGTCAGGAAGTAAAACTATCTTCAGGAAGTCATCGACTAGACGATAAAAGTTGAATACGATTATGATCACTACCACACAAAACTTCAAGGCAAAACAAACTTATTTAAAAAGAGTCAAGTGCGAGTTGGCCTCGTGCACCGAGGGATTCGCACCTAAGTATTATTTGTGTGACAAAATAGAAACCCAATACAGCCCTATTGCTGCTTGTTGCCACATCACTGCTGCCGGGCTGTAGAAAACCCACCATGCGGGACATAATACAGGGTGGGAAAAAACGAACGTCATATATGGACGGCAACTACCTTAAATACTAGAAAAGGCCTTCCGACGGCAATTACAGCTGGCCTGCGCCTCTATTCCCGACGGTAAAAACGATATCGTAGTTGACCTGTTATGACGTCAGACGCCATTACCTACTCTCAAGTAAACAAGAGCTATTAAAACGGTGACAATACGATAACAGATCAAAAACGATATTGTTTTTACCGTGTTGAATAGAGGCCCTGTCTGTCGTGATAGTAGAGAGCTGTTAAGAATTTTTGAGTAGTTGGTTCGATTACCGGTTAGAGAAACCACCGGCTTCTAAAATCTGTGAATACAGTTATTCTTATTTCTAAATATAAAGGGGACTAAAATCTTGTATCTTAATTATTTAGGTTGGGTACGTTCCCTGCAGGTTCAAGGTTCAACATTCTCGATCACCGGGCAGCTAAAATGTCCCAGAAAATGACCCCGTTTTTTTGAGAATAATTATTTTTAGTTATCAACGTGCCTCAAATACTCTCATTTTTACGTTTTGACTAAAATACTTTTGCCATCACGTAGCTCAATTTGAGACCCGACTAAATGACCTGCCTCGTTGATTTTTAAGTTCTTAGATACTAAGTTTAACCTTTTTTAAATATTCCAAAATGCCCCAATGACATTTTTGGACTAAAAAATCATAACTCGGTTTAGCCCCGATACCCGTATTTAAATGTCATTATTAGAAGTACTGTACAAGTTTCCATGGTGCCTCAAACACCGACCAAAAAATGACTTCTTAGACTTTGATTAGCGCGCGCACGTATGAACAGCTCGTGAGAAAATCCACGGCGCTAGCCATAAGTAAGTTGCAAACGTGGTTTTCGGCCAATGGTTTGATTTTAAACTTGTCGAAATAAATATAAATATAAATATCAGGGGACAACGTCACACCAATTGACCTAGTCCCAAACTAAGCTCTAGGCTAGTGCTACGGGTACTATCTAGTAAAATATACCTACTTAAATACATAAAAAACATCCATGACTCAGGAACAAATATTCGCACTCATCACGCAAATATCTGCTCTTACCGGGCTTTGAACCAATCAGCTTTGTAGGCAGGGTCACTACCAACTAGGCCAGCGCGTCGTCGAACGTCGTCGAATTTTGGGAAACGCTGCTTTAGTATAAGTAATTATTTAAATTTTCCGTTTTATAATTTATAGTTTTTAAAATAAACGTTTCGACGATAAAACAAATTCAGAAAAAAGTTTTAAAGCTTGTCGGACCGTGCTCAACGTAGGGTTCTGTTGCCGTTACTACAAACACGCAAAAACCATTTCGGAAAATCATAAGTTTGAGCTAATTTTCTATTCAAAACAATAAAATCCTGTTGATACTTACTGTGTGACGCCATGTAGTGACCCTGCCGAGGAAAGTAGCGCTCCCTTCTTCGGATACATCAGACAGTAAATCGCGTGCGAACGTTTTTAGGTTAGTCCATTGACTGTAGCTTGACTAGTTTCCTAACAAAGTTCAAGTTAGGCTTTAACATAATATGTTAGCTTCCGTTGCCAAACATTACGATCTCAAGGGCAGCGAAGACCTCAGCCTTGTCGGGTCGGAAGCGGCTGTCGGTCGCTTGTCATCACGATGGACAGATATAAAACCGGTCATACTCAAGTCGGTCTGGTTAGACGCGGTCATGACATTACCTTGTGCTAACGTCACCTTGTGCTAACGTAAGTTCGCGTGGTCTACAGTTTTGGCACAAATTAAATAACGGACATATAATAAAATTTCATAACAGACCAATGCATATAGTTCAGAGTACTTTTCCAACTAAAACACATTGGATGGTTACAAGTATGTGCAAAACTGAACTAATTAGACGTATATATCAATGACCGTTGCTGATCTGATTCTAGATCGGGCTGTTAAGTGAGTGAGTTAGAGTATAAATTGACTAAAATTAGGAACAATGCGACAATTGGAAGTAATTTTCTTGGCGGTGTGCTGCTGGGCGTCCGTGTGTGCGGTGCACTACTCCAGGGGCGACGAGGGGCTCTCTCACGGGTACTTAAGCTCATGTAAGTGCACAACTCCTAAACGCATTGTGACATCCAGTAAGATGATTATGATTCTGGTTTCCCAGTTGAATTGACATCTTATCGAACTTGGTTGTTAATTTCTCAAATTCTGAATTCATTATGTTTGTGATACGTTCCGAAACGGTCATCCAAATATAATATTGATATTTATAGAAACTATATTTTAAGAACTATCCAAGTTACCTCCCTCGATGTTACAAAGTAGAAAAAAATACCTTTGCTTTTTACATGTGCTTTGGATTACTTTACTTTATTAACAGAAATCTCTGGAAAATATGTAAAAGAAGATAACTTCATTCCATGCCAAACCTAAAAAAAAGAAGAATCGCTCTGTGAAAATGTGTTACCAGCGTATCTCAACAAACTTTCAGAGTAGCCAAAGCCAATGGGACTTTTATTATTTTGATCATTGTGTCAAGTTTTTTTTATTAGTTTTTGTTTTATTTGCTCGAAGTAGTTGAGAAAAGCACTATGCCTGCCTCGGCAGAAAGCGTAATTAATTAATGGACTCTTCCATATGACTCGTCCATAAATTGCTTACTTTCTACCCCTTGCAAAAATATAATTGTATTCGAAATTCGAAATTAAAACGTTTTGTATTCAAAATTCAAATGCAAAAATGGTTCATCGTTGTGACTGTGCGTTGCCACCGTTACGTAGCGTACGATCGAAAGAAGACTGTTAAGATCACGAAGTACAACGAGCAGATTTTTTGGTCCAATTTTTACTTACCGAACTAACAATTAATGATCGAAAGTCAAATAAAAATGTGACATATGGCCAAGATTTAACCAATGCTTATGATTTTAACTAGGTATTAAGTTGTTGAGATAAAACTACGAACCAAGAAATGGCCGCTCCTTGAGGCCCTACTTTGAAAATCTAAGTTCGAAGTTACGTTAGCTCCATTTCTTTCTTTCGATTTAGTCTCGAATGACCAGTGGCAAGGATGGAGCTAACGTAACTTCGAACTTCGATTTTCAAAGTAGCGTTTGGCAGCGGGGTAGGTATCTGTGGGTGTAGCGGCATCTGTTTTGCTCTAAGCCCTTACCGCGCAAGTCAGGGAGGCCTTATTAAACAGGCACTCGGTAAAGACTCTGTATAACTTTGACATTGTAGGTCTTAAATAAATTGATGTTACATGTTACTCATATCAATCTGCTCTCAGGTCCAGGCTCGTGGAAACCAGCCGTCATCAAACCAAAAACCCTGGAACGGATAACTATATCAGTGATGGGTCCAAAGGCTACGGGTGCCAAGTTGACCCGTTACAACTACTATAATATAAGGAAGCTGGCGAAGCATCCTTCCATGGATTTCAGGAAGAAAACCTTTTTGTACGTGACTGGGTACCTGGACTCGAACACGATCCCGATCGGCAAGGAGTACGGCGCCGTGTTTCGCGACTTGGGCTACAACGTGCTGCTCATGGAGGCCGTGGAGCTCACTGCCAGAGATTATCCTGTGTGAGTCAGTCTCCTTCATTTGTATTCATTATTGTCATTTTTTATTTTGCTTTTGATTTTTTTTGTTTTAATTATACAAAATGTCTGTATCAACTTCCGTGTTTTTACCGAGCGGTCCCAACGGACGACAAGCGTTGGCTTCACAGCCAGCACATGCTGAGAATCACCACTCTGTCGTTTCTTTTCCTTATTGTTATGTTATATTTATGTGTGTTATTTTTGTGAATCAATGTTTTTATTTCTTTCTTCTTTCTCCAAGATAAACCGATTGCTTTAAAGATTGTAGTTCGAAGTGACGCTATCGCCATCTCTTTATTCAGTTCTATTCGCGAGTGAAAAATAATGGGATGGTTAAGTTTTGGATTAAGCATCCTTAACCTCCATGCCACTTTGTTTTCAACCATCTTGCTTTCGTAACCCTATTGCTATTTAGCAATACGGCCGTCTTTATTGTCGAATGAAAAGATGTGGCTTAAATAAAGACGAATAAAGGCCCATGTGAGGAGATAACTGTAGAAAATGTTGTTATGATGTTTACTAGTACATATTTGTTTTTTTTCGGATGGAGCATTATATTTAGGTACATTACTATTTTTGCTGCAAATGTGTTCACCTTAATTGCTTAATGGCGACCGAGTTAAAAACAAAAAGATAATACTTTAAAAGTAATAAAAAATACTGAGCAGAATAGAGCCCTGGTTTGCTGACCGGTCGTCAATGTAGTTGTCCTACCTCGAGAACCAATAAAAATCAATCAATATTTAGATTATTATATGATTATATGTATGTAAAGAAATAATGTCCAATCAGAACACACCATTTTGATTCGTACGATATAAGGTGTATTTTGCTAAAAGACACACACCAAAAGTAATGTCACTACTTAAGGTACTTGTTTATGTCATTTACACTTGAGATAAGATTACATGAGAGAATTGACTAAACATTTTATACCTATGCGGTTGTCATTTATGTCTCGAATCCGAACTCATTTCAATCGCCACAAGAATAGGTACTACCAACATTATTCAAAAATACTGCTTCATTTGAGATAGGTATTCCGGTATAATTTGAGAGTGAAGATGACCGTTTGAAAAATGACCGGGTTTTGATTTATTTTCTTTACTGATATATACTCTTCGTTTGACACTGGCGAAATCAACGCGGAATTGCGGTGGATGGTAAATGCGACACATCTCGATCATTCTAATGGATCTCTACTTGGCGTGCTTGAAATGAAATATTTGACAGACAATCGTAATAGTTGTCAAAAATTGGCATTGTTTGTCTATTCGACAAATAAAACTAATAGCAAATTTATACGCGTTACCGCGACATTGACGGTTTTTTGATATGCGTCAAAGAGCTAAGAGATACCAATAGGGGAAAAGACAACGTAGAAATAGTGTTGTTTCCAGATTATTGGCATTTCTTCCTGCTAACACTACGACAATACCGTTGTACCTTTTTTAGCGCTGACTATGCAGAATTCTTATACCTACAACTGACCCTTTTTTGGCAAGAATACGACTGAAGCCAAACCATTTTGCATTTATAATATTATATAAGCTTATGATGAAACTGGCTGTACCTACTTACTAAAGCTTGTGTGCTGCGCTTGATGTCGCTTCTTTGATTACTTATGGAGAGTGTTTGTGTTGCAGAGCGGTGCGCTACATGCGGCCCGTCGGGCTGCACGTAGCCGAGATGCTGGCGAACCTCACCCAGCTCGGCCTGGACCCCAAGAAGCTGGAGCTGGTGGGGCTCAGCCTCGGCGGACAGACCATGAGCTTCGTGGCCAAGAACTACCGCCGCATCACCGGGCGGAGCATCTCCGCGCTCACGGCGCTCGACCCCGCCGGGCCCTGCTTCCGGCACCTGGGCCCGGACCAGAGACTCGACGCCTCCGACGCTGATTTCGTCATGACCGTAGTAACCAATATGAACGGCTTCGGAATGGGTGTGCCGGTCGGCAATGTAACTTTTTACGTCAACGGCGGAGAATACCAGCCTGGAGATATTCCTTGGCTGCCGTGCACCGTGGAATGCAGTCACATTAGATCTTTATTCCTTTGGATCGCCGCTCTGGAAAATCCCCATAAATTCATCGGTGTGCAGTGCGACTCCCTTCAACACGCGAAGGATGGTGACTGCTTCGACAGGAAACCAATGGTCACAAACACAATGGATATGTACACGGACAGAAGCAAACAGGGCATTTTTTACTTACGGACCAGTAGCAGGTACCCGTATTTTCTTGCTGAAAATGGGTTGCTGAAACAGAAAACACAATTTTGACGTAAGCAAGTTAAAATATATTCGTGATACCTCAGTGACTTCCATGCATTTTGGCACAGTTCGAGCTGGAAGTAGCCTATATCTGGTGGTCAGCTAGCGGCCTCGGGTTTGATTCCTGGCGGACGCGGTCATTTGTGTGATGAGATTGATGAGTGTCTTTGGTCTTGGTTATTTTTAATTTATTTCGTGGTTTATCGTTGTCTTGAATTAGTTATAGGACTTACATGTCTCTGGTTCCTATATTTAAACCGCGGATAGATAAAGCTTAGTACTTCAGATTAATATTGGACACATTTTGTATTGTTTAATGTCAAATTTTAACCTGAAGTAAGCCGTATCTGTCCGCGGTTTAAGTGTAGGATCACGACATAGGTAAGTCAACTAAGTGATATCCGTATTAATATTACAAATGCAAACGGCCTACTATTGTGTTCAAACCACGGAACTGGTTTAATTAAAGTTTGTTATGGACATCGCTTGACCGCAGGGAGGACACAAGGCGCTCTGTTCGACGGCTCCAGGAAGTAGTGCTCGGGCGGAGTCGCGGGCAGCACCTTCTTTATTATAAAACTAGTTAATTTTCCTACCTGGCATAGGCCTGTCGGTCCGTCTGTTTCGCCCTAGTAGTGATAACTTGAGTTATATTAAGTAAGTACCTAATTGTTAATTATTTATTTATTTAAATACTTTATTGCACAAAATTAAAATATTGTATAAAAGGTGAACTTAATTCTACGGCATTCTCTATCGGTCAACCTTAAGGTGACACAGAAATGAAAAAGTAGTAGGTGCAATAAAATGACAATCCTTTCCCTTTATCTAGTAAATTTGGAAAAAAATATAACTATTTATTTTTGTGGTATTGTGAAATGTTTTATATTGTCGTTGTGCAGTTAAACTGTTATTGAGTGTTGTTTTGTAATTATTTGTAAGAACCTGTTGTTGGTTTATTTATTTAAGTAGGTATATATATTATAAGTTAAGTAGGTACTATATTTACCACCATCTAGTACCACCTATGTATACTTTATGGAATAAATAATTGAGTATTGAGTAATTTGTTTTGTAACTGATGATTTTTCGTTTTTTTTTTTACAAACCAATTACCTAGTTAAAAAATCTTGAAAATATTTCTTTGGGTGGTGTCCGCTATAAGTAGTAGGTATGTCTATTGGCTGAGTCAGATGAACGGCACTGTACAAACGATATACATACATTTTAATAATCATGTCAGCCGAAAGACGTCCACTGCTGGACATAGGCCTCCCCTAAGTTAATTCAAAACGAGACGCTTGCCCAAACCACTAAGCCACCAATGCTTTAACAGTCACTCCGTAATATTTTAAATCAAACGTTTTAAACAACCCTGAGGTTTAGTAATCTTTAGGCGGAAGAGAAACAATTCTTGTTATTTATAATAAATGCTTGACGTAAATATTAGAGGGTCGCCTTGGGTGTGACCTTATTACCCAGCCAGCGTCAGTTCAGGCAGTGCTGAGATTCTCCACGGTAAAACCATATTATTCTTGACGTGTTTCCGTATTGTCAACGTGTTGATAGCTCTTTAATTGACAGTAATGGCGACTCAAATATACTTAATAACACTTCAAAGTCAAAAAAGTCAAAGGAGATCAAGTGAGAAAGGGTTTCAGTCGAGTACTGCGTTTACGAATAAAGTACGGCCAACGGGACGAGATAAAGAATGTAAACAAACTGAGCGAATCTGTAATATTTTTTCGCACGCAGTAATGCCTTCAGTTGGTCGATGACGGCTGTCGTTGCGTGATTCGTGGATAGCTGTCAGTACAGAGGTTGTCAACATTAGAGCCACCATTTTGTGAAGTTAATTCCTGCACCGGTAGCACAAGTTGTATTTTCTCGCTTATCGCTCAGTGCGTCTCTATCGTTACAGACTAACCTTGCTGACTTTTAATGCTTTTGGGAAAGATCCCTCCGCAAGGCAAGTATTATACAACCTTACTAGAACGGGAGTGATAATGTCAACAACCGTATACAGCAACTCCATGGAGACCTCGTACCTCGTTTGTGCGGTATACGTGTTGAGATTATGCGATTAACCTCATCGCAAGTGAATAGAGTGAGTCTCATGTCTCATGGCGCGGTCGGCAGGCGCGCGCGCGCCGCTCACAGCGCCTCGCGCACCCGTGGCAGGTCGGCGCAGGGGGCCCCGCACGCGGCGGCAGCACCCACAAATCTAGAGTGCATAGCATGAACTAAATATTTTTTTGAGCTATTTTTTTTCCCTAATGAGTCCACGATGGACTCTGTAAAATCTATAGGGAGTCTTTTTGTTTTGCCTCTCTTGACAATATCCCACAAAGCCCTGGACGAGTTTTGCGACATGTTCATGCGATGCAAGTAAAATTGAGTTTCATTTTTTTAAATTTCACGAGTGTATTTTATGTTTAAAGTTTCAATCAAATTTTGCAGAGTATTATTAAACGGGAAAGAGCGTGCTAATTCAATGATTCCGAATAGGTACTAACGATTTCAAATTTATTATGTCTTGGGGAACCCATGACTGGTGCCTATCAGAGAAAGTTTTCTTTTCTAAAGGAAAACAGATGTCAATTTTGTTTACCAATATGTTGGTTAAAGAAGTAGCTAAAGTTTCAGCAGAGTAACCTTTACATGTCACAACACTCGTCCAGTCTATACTTTCTATAGCGTGAACAAAAAGAGTATGATTCATTGCAGAGTAATCTCTGACGACGCGAGTAATAGGAGATGGTAAACGACGGCGACCCCTCGACCCGACACGGGCTGCGAGATGGTCGCTAAGATAAGTCTCGACGGGAGAAACAAGAACCGAATCCGCATTTAGATTTGTATATACGTGGTCCAGGGCCGTGGACGACTCCGGGGTGACACGAGTCGGGAAGGTCACAAGATTTTTACAATCGTTAACCACTAATAAATCGTGTAAATGCTGTAAATCCGCTTTTATCTCCGATGCAATTGATGTTCATATCTCCCACTTTAATAAACTCTTGATTGTAATCATTCGCCTTTTCAAGATTGGTCAAAAATTCTTTAGCACTAACTAAGTTTGTTCTATAGATACAAACGATACTTAAATTTAAATCTACTAAGTTCGCTGATATTTCACAGGATAGTTCTATCGACAAGTCACATATCTCAGGCATAATAACGGCATTAATCTTATTTTTAACATATAAACATGATTCGCCATGAATTGACTTTTTACGAATAGCATGATATCAAATGAAAGCGATCAAATTAAATACACTTTATAATTATCGTCAGAAAGCCAGTGTTCAGTAACAGCTAATACGTCGCACTCTAAGTTGGTACGAAGTAACACTTCCAACCGGTCGGTTTTGTTGTTGAGTGATTGTGCGATCTGGCGGCGTACAACAATTGACGCACGCGTAGTGGAATTATGAACTGTAGTTGTCACCGGTGCAGGCGTTCGTACCTACGACTTGGTTATTGTGTAACAAATTAACAAAAATCGGACCGAAGTGCGAGTCGGACACGCCCACCGAGGGTTCCGTACAAATTTGTAGGTACTTTTTTCATTCTTCGTCATAAATCGAAAACTATACATCATAAAAATAATTAAAAATCTGTTAAAGCTTGTGCCAATGAAGCCCTTTTATAAGTATTTTGCGGCATAAATAGCCGTATCTTATTTTACGTTAACTTAAAATTTTGATTTTTTCACCTGGAACCTGAGCATATGGTTTTAATTTCAACTTGATACCTCCACGCGTTCCCGAGATAAGGGGTCTTGACAGACGGACGGACGGAAAACAAAGTGATCCTATAAGGGTTTCGTTTTTCCCTTTTGAGGTACGGTACCCTAAAAACGTAGCCATGACCTTTGGTTCGAAAAGTATTAACACTACATATTGAAACGACATATTTAGTTTTGGTGACACAGTTAATCATTTCTTTACATGGGGAAAATGCGAAAACTTGATGTATTTTACTTGGTGTATTGCTGGGTGTCCGTGTGTGCCGTGAACTACTCCCGAGTCGAGGAAGGGCTCTCTCACGGGTTCGGGAGCTCATGTAAGTAAACTGATTGTGTGTTTGTGTCGCAGAAGGGTCGCAGAAGGGTTCGAGAAGGGTGACACGGAATTTGTCTTCAAAACGAGTGAAAAAAACCGGGTAAAAGCACGTCGGACCATGCTCAGTGTAAAGTTACTACACCTTTACTACAAACTCAAAATACTATATCGAAAAACAACAACAATTTTTATTACGATTAATATTGATTTTCTATTAATATTTTAACTAACGCCACATACACAAATCCCCATAAGAGAATGCTAGAAATGTATCTTAAATCTGCCCTCAGGCGCGGGCTCGTGGAAACCAGCCATCATCAAACCAAAAACCTTGGAAAAGATTACTATATCAGTGATGGGTGCAGGCGAGGCCCGGCACGCCCAGTGGACCCCTTACAACTACTACAACATAAGGAAGCTGGCCAAGCATCCGTCCGTGGACTTCCGCAAGAAGACCATGTTGTACGTGAGCGGGTACCTGGACTCGAACGCCATCCCCTTCGGCCGCGTGTGCGGCGCCGAGTACCGCGCGCGCGGCTACAACGTGCTGCTCATGGAGGCCGTCGAGCTCACCGCCAGGGACTATCCTGTGTGAGTTGTTATTCTCTGTACTAGCAAGCGACTCGCCCTTGCTTCGCTTCAGTTTATATAAGTTTTTCTGAAATACAGGTACTTACCTATACATTAAGTATTAATTACAAGCTGTCAGATTTTTTAAATGATAGTAAAACCTGCATCAAAGTTGGTTTTGTAGTAAGCGGCCCAACAGACAGGTGCGGATTGCGTCTTTGTGCTGCCTTACTGATAATTCGTGACCACATTTTGCACAATCAGGCTAAGATGTTTACCTGCATATTAGTGACAGGGTGACAGGTTGCAAGCCCATCGCCTAACAGCAGGTACTACTTACAAGCCTTGATTCCCTTAGTCGCCTCTTACGACATCCACGGGAAGACATGGAGTGGCACTATTTTAACCCGGCAACCACAATATATATGAATAAATAGGTAGCACAAAGACGCAACCTGTCTGTCTGTCTGTACCTGTCTGTTTTATCATAAATTATGATAGAGATTAGAGAATCACGCTCTGGCCTGGCGGTGTAGTCCCTATATAGTAGTATAGTAACTAGTATACTATTTCGTATCTTTATTATTTTTATAAAAAGGGAAGCAATCCAACCACCACACGCACCCGCATGAACATCAGCAACTGAAGAAAGGTTGTTGGTTCCGTGCCGGCGGTTAATTAGGTACTAACGGCGTAATCCAATCTATACTCATCCATACTATATTATTATAAATGTGAAAGTTATTTTGTCTGTTTGTTACGCTTTCACGGCACAGAGCGCATAACCGATTTTGATTAAATTTGGCATAAAGAATCATTATCGACTATCTTTAAACATAAGTAAGTCCAAAAGTAAGAGTTTATGTTGCAGAGCGGCGCGCTTCATGCGGCCCGTCGGGCTGCACGTGGCCGAGATGCTGGCGAACCTCACCCAGCTCGGCCTGGACCCCAAGAAGCTGGAGCTGGTGGGGCTCAGCCTCGGCGGACAGACCATGAGCTTCGTGGCCAAGAACTACCGCCGCATCACCGGGCGGAGCATCTCCGCGCTCACGGCGCTCGACCCCGCCGGGCCCTGCTTCCGGCACCTGGGCCCGGACCAGAGACTCGACGCCTCCGACGCTGATTTCGTCATGACCGTAGTAACCAATATGCACGGATTCGGAATGGATGCGCCGGTTGGACACGTTAATTTTTACGTCAATGGTGGTGAATTTCAGCCTGGGCATTTTCCGTGGCTGCCGTGCCCCATCATATGCAGTCACATTAGAGCTATATTCCTTTGGATCGCCGCTCTGGAATATCCCCATAAATTCATCGGAGTGCAGTGCGACTCCCTTCAACACGCGAAGGATGGTGACTGCTTCGACAGGAAACCAATGGTCACAAACACAATGGATATGTACACGGACAGAAGCAAACAGGGCATTTTTTACTTACGGACCAGTAGCAGGTACCCGTATTTTCTTGCTGAAAATGGGTTGCTGAAACAGAAAGCACAATTTTGACGTGAGCAAGTTAGCATATATTCGTGATACATCAGTGACTTCTATGCATTTCGGCACAGTTCGAGCTGGAAGTGGTCAGCTAGCGGCCTCGGGATTTATTCCTGGCGGACGCGGGTATTTGTGTGATGAGACTGATGTAATTTTATTTATTTCGTGGTTTATCGTTGTCTAGAATTAGTTATAGGACTTACATATGTCCGGTTCCTATATTCAAACCGCGGATAGACAAAGCTTACTTCAGATTAATATTGGACACATTTTGTATTGTTTAATGTCAAATTTTAACCCGAAGTAAGCCTTATCTGTCCGCGCCGCGGTTTGAATATAGGGTTTGGACATAATTAAACTAAGTGATATCCGTACTAATATTACAAATGCAAACTGCCTACTATTGTGTTCAAGAGTATTGGCGCGAAACTAACCCTTGGGTTATTAGCAAATTATAATAATGTTAAAGTATGCTACGATCATGTTAAACATGTATATAAGATAATAGTTTGCCGTTGGGCGAGATGTACGAGTAGTGGGACATAATATTAAAATTAATATATAACATCTGTTACACGTATATGTTCAATAAATAAATTATATGAATTTGATTTTAACCGTGTCTGTATGTTGGTTACGCGTTCACAACTAAACCACGGAACTGGTTTAATTAAAGTTTGTTATGGAGATAGCTTGACCGCAGGGAGGACACAAGGCGCTCTGTTCGACGGCTCCAGGAAGTAGTGCTCGGGCGGAGTCGCGGGCAGCACCTTCTTTATCATCAAACGAGTTAATTTTCCTACCTGGCATAGGCCTGTCGGTCCGTCTGTTTCGTCCTATTTTCTCCAATACTACTGAACCTTAAACAAAAAGATATATAAAACAGGACCTAACTTGTTTTAATGCATTAGGTATGTACAAAAACTTGCTTTGTGGTGATTACTTGAGTTATATTAAGTAAGTACCTAATGTTAATTATTTATTTATTTAAATAATTTATTGCACAAAATTAAAATATTGTACAAAAGGCGAACTTAATCCTACGGCATTCTCTATCGGCCAACCTTAAGGTGAAACAGAAATGAAAAAGTAGTTAGGTGTAATAAAATGACAATCGTTTCCTTTTATCTAGTAAATTTTGAAAAAAATATAACTATTGTTGTGTTATTGTGAAATGTTTTCTGTTGTCGTTGTGCAGTTAAACTGTTATTTAGTGTTGTTTTGTAATTAGTTATGAGAACCTGTTGTTGGTTTTTTTTATTTATTATAAATTAAGTACTAATTTGTTTTGTAACTGATGGTTTTTCGTTTTTTTCTATAAACCCATACCTAGTTAAAAAAACTGAAGATATTTCTATGACTGCGTCAGATGAACTGCACTGTACAAGCGATATATATACATTTTAATACCATACATAAGTTGAAATATAATTCAAGACGCTTGCCCAAACCAATAAGCCACCAATGCTTTAACACTCACTCCGTAATATTTTAAATCAAACGTTTTAAACAACCCTGAGGTTTAGCAATCTTTAGCCGGAAGAGAAACATTTCTTGTTATTTATAAATGTTTGACGTAAATATTAGAGGGTCGCCTTGGGCGTGACCTTATTACCCGGCCAGCGTCAGTTCAGGCAGTGCTGAGATTCTCCACGGTAAAACCTTATTATTCTTGACGTGTTTCCGTATTGTCAACGTGTTGATAGCTCTTTACTTGACAGTAATGAGGACCGAGTTAAAACAATTATAACACTTCAAAGTCAATTCTGGGGTTCTAGTGAAAAAGGGTACAAGTCGCCTGAAGATCAAGTGGATAAGGCTTTCAGTCTAGTGTAGTTACTCCGTTTACGTATAAAGTACGGCCAACGGGACGAAATAAAGAATGAAAACAAACTGCTACTTGCAACTTTTTTCTCGCGCGCAATAATGTCTTCAATTGGTCGATGACAGCTGTCGTTGCGTGATTCGTGGATAGCTGTTAGTACAGAGGATGTCAACATTAGAGCCACCACCGGATTTTGTGGAGTTCATTATTGGATTACGTTCGAAGTGACACGATTATTGAAAGCTTGTTTACATTCTTTATCTTGTCTCGTTGGCTTTGCCTTATACCCTTATACCCTTTTTAGTACGATTTAAGTCGACTTATTACCCTTTTTCACTGGGTTCCCAGAATTATGGCTTTAACGAGTTGAATGGAGACCCAGGCCCCGCGCCAGCTGGGTGCCTGGCGGAGGTCTGGCCTGGCTCCGGGCGTTTGCCCCCTCCGCAGTAACGCAGGGCTTTAATCATAAAATTACGGAGATCTCAATTTGTTATGTTATGCACTAATTAAGGATATGTTCCACCGTTAAGGCACAGAGTGGTTCAGTTGTATTGCATTGTAAATAAATGAATCATTAATTTTAAAATGTAAGGAGCTTTTTTATTTTGTCTTCTGAAATTATCTTGAGTAGTTTAGGACCTTTCGCGATTTTCGATTCTGTTCACGCCGAATCTACGCCGACGCAGCATGGAAAAAATGACAGCGGCGGCGTAAAGTCGGCGTGATACTGGCGTGGCGCACACCTCTAGATTTTAGTAACTGACGTTTATACATGCTACAGCGCCCGGGCCATAAGAAGTCAATCGTGACAGCCGTCATCGCAGTACAATTTATAACTAGACTCCGTTATCTTGTCGCACAGACGTCGCTTTTTTGTAGGGATTGAATGATTATTTTATCGACTATGTAAATGTCGATGGTATTGTTCTTAGAGTTATAATTATGTTAATAAATAAATATTTTTTAAGCAAATAAACTCGAAGCCTATATTAAACAAACACTTTTACAAAGAACGAATGAATCGATGTATGAATGTGGAAGAAGTGAAACAGATTTGTCAGGATTGTAGCAGGTGGAAAGAAGTGGTCTCTGCCTACCCCTCTGGCAAACAGGCGTGATTTAATGTATATGTGTATTACAAAGAACTGCAAGCGATTGCTGCTGTCTGTCATGTGCAGCATGTGTTCCTAGCACGGTAAGACGAAAGATAGCTGTGGAGTCGACATCAACATTAAAATTGAACTCTTACTCATACTCATACTCATTTATGTATTTAATTCCAAAATGCATTTATATTCGCCCTGAGCCCCTGGGTAAAGCTGCTAAGCTAAGTAATGAAAGATTACAATTTTAAACAAAAATATTTTCTTGTACATATTATTTAATCTCATAATGTTATGAATATTAAAAGTGAAAGTCATTATCCATATTTTATAATAAAATTAAATATTGCAATTAAATAAACGAATGAGTTGTTCGAGTAAGAGTTGAAATTTAATGTTAATGTCCACTCCACAGCCTCTTTCGTCATACCGTGCAATGAAAACTCCGAACCCTGGTCATGTGCGTTGCAAATAAGTACCTAAATTATTTATATGAGGTTATCGGATCTCGTAAGACTAATTAGGTTATCTACTTATTTTTATCAAGAAGTTTTCATACTTACGCTATATTGAGATTGAGCAGAGATTTAAATGGCAAAAAAATCAATCGCATTGTTGCATAATATAAAATACAATCGTCGATATACATAGAGACGGTCGATAAAATAAACATTCAATCTCTACAAATAAGCGACGTCACTGCGACAAAATAACGGGGTCTATTTAATAACCTATTCTTGTGTGTTGAGGTTATGATTCGTACTGGAATGACTGGTGTCAGGTCAGGATTGACTTCTTATCGGCCGGCCACTGTAATTGGCTTTTGTAACGTGAAGTGCATGGTGCTTTATGTTTGACCTCCGACGTAATCTGCGTCTGTTCGCTGTAATGTGGCTTTGTAGCTGCAACACGGATGGACCACTTTGGACGCGGCGGGTATTTTACTAGAAAGCCGGTTAATCGGGTTGGTTAGCTAGATTTGAACCGTTGAGACTCTAAACTTTAGAGAGTTGACAGGTCTAGAGGCAGGGGTCGCCACAGGCTTATCTATATAAGGGTTATCAATGAAAAAAAAATTTTTTTGACAAAACATCTGACTATCTTCTTGGATAATATTCTATGTATGTTTTGTGAATAGAATGCATACGTAATCATAAAATAAAGTAGGTATTATACATATAGTAATAATAGGCGTTTATACTTTGTTTTTGCAAAACGCTAATATTATTGAGTCTAATTAGGAGGAAGTTGATTAGAAATTCAACATTCTTGACCTCACACTCGAGTCGTGCGACGGCCGCGGGACGGCGCGGGCGATGCCGGTCGCAGGTGAAGGACGCGACGGTCAGTAACCTGCTGTTAGGTACAGTCGACCCAGAACAGCTTTGCAACTTTTCGGCTCTATTTGTAAGACTTTAAGTTCCAAAAGTGGAAAGATTTCTTGGTCAACTTATCATCGTCATCAATAGTCATAATCATACAATACAACATGATGCTATTTGCCTAAAAAGAAATTATTAACAATTCATTTATTTTAGTTAGGTATGCATTTTGTCAATTTTGACAATTACGTGTCATGTGTTAAAATAACAAATAAATTTAATTTTAATATCTTATCTCATAATCTCCCTCTCATAAGACTAAGAGCATAAGTACTAAAGGAGCATAATATTAATTTCTGTACCCATTCTGTATCACAGTATAATGAATGACCAAAGAGAGGTCGCCTAAGCGGAACAACTCGGCGCAAACGACGGCCCGCCGGCGCCGGAGTGGCTCGAATCTCTACACCTTTGGTTGATATAAACTAATATCATAACACGGTTAGCGCACGGTTTGGAGCATGGATAAAAATATGCTTGTAATCATCAAGTCCACAGAGACGCTAAGTCATTTGTAACTTATAGGAAACTCAACCTTATTGTTGTAGAATGTGTTTGACTGACAGCACAGTTCGGACTGCGAGGCCGGGTTACATCGCTGTTTACATTTCTACCTGAAAGTTTCTTGACCCGTTGCTCCGCGCCACTAGACTGCGAACATTTTCGCGCTTCACCGAGCCAGACCACACCCACCTACCCTCTCTAGGTTTCACCCAGCGATCATAACGCTCGAGAATCGATTCCGCTCCGAGCGAGCGTTAATAAAAACCTGGTAGAGAACCATAATTAACCGGTATTTTTCGAACCGTTCCCGAGCCCTGGTGCTGAGGCCCACAACCGGGACAAGCAATCTGGGTAATCGGTCGTCGGAACACGTAACACCATGTAATATTACTATGCATGGGCCATGTAAGTACTTTTATTTGCTAGGCGCGAGCATTGAGTTTCCTTTGTTCGTACCTACGTCTTGGTTATTGTTTAACAAATAAAAAAAAGTGCGATTCGGATTCGCCCACCGAGGGTTCCGTACAAATTTGTAGGTACTTTTTTCATTCTTCGTCATAAATTGAAAAGTATACATCATAAAAATTATTAAAAATCTGTTTAAGCTTGTGCCAATGAAGCCCTTTCATACGATACTCCAAATGACACGGTTTGGACCGCCGTTACTTGCTTAAGACTCTGTTTTTTTGTGATTTATTTTTAAACGTTTCGTTTTCAGATTTTTCCTTATATTTGTAGTATAAGACGGTACCTATTACTTGCCAAATTTCATAGTTCTAGGTCCACGGAATTTACCCTATAAATTTTGATTCCTTTGAGATTGTCGAAATACCTATACATATTTTGCGGCATAAAATTAAATAGCCGCATCATATTTTACGTTAACTTAGAATTTTGATTTTTCACTTCGCTTTCGCTTCAAGGGACCTGAGTAAGTACATGGATTTAATTTCCACCTTGATACATCCACGCTTTCCCGAGATAAAAGGTCTTGACAGACAGAGGGAAGGACGGACGGACGGACGGACGACAAAGTGATCCTATAAGGGTTTCGTTTATTCCTTTTTGTACTCGTCGATTAAAATCGGTGTATTAAGGTTTCATAGAGAATACTGCAACGTCACTCTTTTCATCGTTGTATAGTCTATGTTACTTCCGAAACAACCGAAATAACTTTTTTGTACTCGTCGATTATAATCTGTGTATTAAGATTTCACAGAGAATACTGCAACGTCACTCTTTTCATCGCTGCATAGTCTATGTTACTTCCGAAACAACCGAAATAACTATTTCGATACGCTCTAGACAACCGAAAAAATTTGAAAATAGAACTTCGTATTTCAATAATATGTGTCCTTGTTTAAGGAGACTCGATCCGATACAAAATTGCCAATCTATGGCGTTTCGGAACGTAACAGCGTCGCGTCATCTGTCAAAACTCTACTTAAACTTGCTGCTGTATCCAGGGCATAAAAAAAATAAAAAATCTACGCTTTGTGATTGGTTAGTATTTAGCCTAGTACTGCAACATTACGGACGACGGTGGTGTGATAGTACTTACGATATTTAGTTTTCTTATATACTCGTATTAATGACTTAAATTATTAATTTTAATGAACTCGTACAAAAAGTATTGTTCACAATAGTGTCATAATCAAGTTTTTTAATCTCGTACCTTACTTAGGCCACTCAGCAAGCTTCGTGGCCTAAACACGGTACTCGACTAAAAAGCTCTCTATTATAACACGATTGTGAAAAATACTATTTCGATACGCTCTAGACAACCGAAAAAAAATGAAAATAGTACTTCGTATTTCAATAATATGTGTCCTTGTTTAAGGAGACTCGATCCGATACAAAATTACCAATCTATGGCGTTTCGGAACGTAGCAGCAGCGTCGCGTCATCTGTCAAAAATCTATTTAAACTTGCTGCTGTAAGCAGGGCATAATAAAAAAAAATCGCTTTGTGATTGGCTAGTATTTAGCCAATCACAGCCTAGCACAGTACTGCAACTGAATGCCGGTGGTGTGATAGTACTTACGATATTACGTTTTCTTATATACTCGTATTTAGACTTAAATTATTAATTTTAATGAACTCTTACAAAAACACAACACACACACAATAGTGTCATAATCAAACTTTTTAATCTCGTACCTTACTTAGGCCACTCAGCAAGCTTCGTGGCCTAAACACTAAAAAGCTCTCTATTATAACACGATTGTGAAAAATACTATTTCAGGTTCGGTACCCTAAACGTAGTCTTGACCTTTGGTTCGAAAGCATTAAGATTACGTATTGAAACGACATCATATTTAATTTTGGTGACACAGACAGAATCATTTCTTTACATGGGATGCCTACATGGGAGGCATACATCGGGTTAAGTGAGCCGTTCATTCATTAAAATTAGGAAAAATGCGACAACTTGATGTATTTTACTTGGTGGTGTATTGCTGGGTGTCCGTGTGTGCCGTGAACTACTCCCGAGTCGAGGAAGGGCTCTCTCACGGGTTCGCGAGCTTTTGTAAGTAAACTGATTGTGTGTTTGTGTCGCTTCGAGAAGTTGTCTTCAAAACGAGTGAAAAAAACCAGGCAAAAGCATGTAGGACCATGCTCAGTGTAAGGTTACTACACCTTTACTACAAACACAAAATACTATATCGAAAAACAACAAGCGTAAACGAATTATTAATACGATTAATATTGATTTCCTATTAATATTTTAACTAACGCCGCATACACAAATCCCATAACCCATAAGAGAATGCTAGAAATGTATCTTAAATCTGCCCTCAGGCCCGGGCTCGTGGAAACCAGCCATCATCAAACCAAAAACCTTGGAAAAGATTACTATATCTTTGATGGGTGCGGGCGAGGCCCGGCACGCCCAGTGGACCCCTTACAACTACTACAACATAAGGAAGCTGGCCAAGCATCCGTCCGTGGACTTCCGCAAGAAGACCATGTTGTACGTGAGCGGGTACCTGGACTCGAACGCCATCCCCTTCGGCCGCGTGTGCGGCGCCGAGTACCGCGCGCGCGGCTACAACGTGCTGCTCATGGAGGCCGTCGAGCTCACCGCCAGGGACTATCCTGTGTGAGTTGTTATTCTCTGTACTAGCAAGCGACTTGCCCTTGCTTTGCTTCAGTTTATATGAGTTTTTCTGACATACACGAACTTACATTAACCATTATTTGCATTACAAGCTGTCATATTTTTTAAATGATAGTAAAACCTGCATCAAAATCCGTTTTGTAGTTTAGAAGAAGTAAGAGGCCAAACAGACAGGTGCGTCTTTGTACCTATTTATGTTATAATAGAGATTGGAGAATCATGCTTTGGCCTGGCGGTGTAGTCCCTGTTGTTTATTTCGTACCTTTAAGTATTATTTTTATAAAAAGGGAGGCCATCCACCACCACCCGCATGAACATCGGCAACTGAAGAAAGGTTGTGGGTTCCGTGCTGGCGTTTAATTAGGTACTAACGGTGTAATCGAATCTATACTTATTCATGCTATTACTCTAAATGTGAAAATTATGCTGTCGGTTTGTTACGCTTTCACGGCACAGAGCGCTTAACCGATTTTGATTAGACATAAGTAAGTCCAATAGCAAGAGTTTGTGTTGCAGAGCGGTGCGCTACATGCGGCCCGTCGGGCTGCACGTGGCCGAGATGCTGGCGAACCTCACCCAGCTCGGCCTGGACCCCAAGAAGCTGGAGCTGGTGGGGCTCAGCCTCGGCGGACAGACCATGAGCTTCGTGGCCAAGAACTACCGCCGCATCACCGGGCGGAGCATCTCCGCGCTCACGGCGCTCGACCCCGCCGGGCCCTGCTTCCGGCACCTGGGCCCGGACCAGAGACTCGACGCCTCCGACGCTGATTTCGTCATGACCGTAGTAACCAATATGCACGGATTCGGAATGGATGCGCCGGTTGGACACGTTAATTTTTACGTCAATGGTGGTGAATTTCAGCCTGGGCATTTTCCTTCGCTGCCGTGCCCCATCGAATGCAGTCACATCAGAGTTATATTCCTTTGGATGGCCGCTCTGGAAAATCCCCATAAATTCATCGGTGTGCAGTGCGACTCTCTTCAACACGCGAGGGATGGGGACTGCTTCGACAGGATACCAATGGTCACAAACACAATGGATATGTACACGGACAGAAGCAAACAGGGCATTTATTATCTTCGAACCACTAGGAAAATACCGTTTTATTTAGGTGAAAAAGGGTTGAGCAAAGGAAATACGCATTCTTAACGAGTTAAGTGGATTCTGATAATTTTTACTTCGATAAAATATCAAAACCTTGATTTGTTGTTTGGGACGAAAAAAATTTTTTTATATAGTTATTATGCGGCCTTTTCCCGGTCCCTGCAGTAACGTAGGTACTAATAAGTAAATAATGCAAGAAAAAAATGCTCAGCATTTCTCAGCATTTATAAATATTCAGCATTTAAGTACGTCCTCCAAATCGGTGTACGCGACTGCAGTTTGACCCGCGGCCATGACGCCATTCGAGTCGGGGTGAAAGATGCGACGGTAATTAGCATACAATGTATTAAAAACTTAATTTAGTACGTATTCTACGGTAAATTCTAGGTCGAGTTAAAATGCTACCCCAAACTGGCGAAATACCGAATTGGCAACGGATGTGCCATCGAAGGCACCAAGTTACCAAGTTTAATATTGTTCGAGTTCAATATTTCCTAAAACGTCCCCCAAGTCTTAAAATTGACAGAAATAGAAATAGAAATTGCTATAATGTTTCTTCTATCCCGTAAGGTATAAGGTAGGACTTTAACCGGCCGGCACTCGATCTGAAAGAGAGTTATAAATTATATGCCTGAACTAGGATAATCCTGTATCTCCATATAATATGTCAGAAATAGGTATTCATGATTAGAATACAAACGGTCGTGCTCGTTACCTAGCCTAGTCCTAGCCGGGTGTGATCCTACAATAGTTGGCTCTGCAATAGTACCTCTGACAACGAATCTATAAACAATCATTCATTTGTCGTATTAAACAAAAATAATTACCTTCCCTCTTGGATACGTGGGTAAAAATATGTAAATAAAGTAATCATTTAACGGTCTGAATCATACTTAATTTAAATTTTCAACAACCTTAAAAGAAATTGTACCTATTGATGTTAAGTTTCAAACTAGGTAAGTATGCCATTTTTTTTAATGGTAATCTTGGCGATTTAAGCTATTGAATCACGAATCTTCTAATGGTCTTCTTTTATCATATCAGCAGCCCTTTCGGCCACCATAATAGTAGTTCCGCAAGTCTTAGCATTAGGTAAAGAGGGTATAACACTATCATCCACCACGCGCAGTCTCGAAACGCCGTGTACTTTAAGGTCACTGCCAACGACTTTGCCAATAGCGCACGTGCCAGCAGGATGGAACACGGTCGAGCTCAATACTCTGACGTAACACTGCCAGTATTTTTCGCTCTGGTATGACAACAAGTCACAATGCGGTAGAGGAGGCCTGATGCAGCTGCCGCTAGCTCCCGAAAAGTACGAAGTGTTAGACACTTGAAGAAGCCACTGCACAGCGCCCGAAAGCATAGCTCAATATGCAGAATTGCTAAAATACCCAGTTCTAATTATTGGTGGAACTGTGGGATCCGTACTTTTCAGGGTTACTGAGCCTCTAGCCTCGGGTTTGGTAAGGCAGGCGAGAACGAGCATCTTCTCCCTTGAGGGTTGCGTTTGGAACTAAGTTATTGAATCCTGGATATTCCAGTTGAAATTAACGAAGATGAAGTAAAAGAAGATAGAGGAATAGGCACAAAAAATAAGCTTACGTGTTGAATGTTCGGCTGTTTTTGACCTACGGCAAAAGCACCGCCTATAATATAGGTGCAGCGATGTCAAGCTACCCAAAGACAAAAAAGGTATCAAGTGCGGTCGCTATGCCATTGCGTGTGATGCGTTAGAGCAATGTGTGGCCTACGGCCTATCGAATCGTGTAGACCAGTCTTCGAAAAGCTTGGTGTATTGCCTCTTCCCGCTATCTATGTTTATGAGACGTGCGTGTTTGTTCATAGATATATAGAACTCTTTAAAAAGTGTGCGATAGTCATCCACGTTCCTGCCGAGACCCCAACAGATTGCTACCAGCTGATGGTTTTTCCAGATTAGCGAAGTACAAAAAAAGTTGCTTAATAATGTGTATAAAAGTATACAACAAATTACCGAGTGAATTTAAATCTAATAATATTAGGAAATTTAAAAATAATTATATCAATGGTTGAGTAATAATATTTTTTATAGTATAAATGAATTTTTTGACATGTAATAGAGTGTAATTGTGACTTAATTCTTATATTTTATTTATTTATTTGTTATTAGCTTTTAAGTGTTATTTGCATACCGGTAACGATTAAACATGTAAACCTGCCAAATATACATTATAATAATACTCGTATACATTTAACGGTAATGTTTAACGCAAATAAATGATTATCTTATGTTATTTGCCCCACTAATCGCAATAGGAGCCAGAATATGATCTTGTAAATTTCTTCCGACAGGCAAATCTACCTTCACTTCAATGCCAAGATTGTTCAAGTCCTCCCGGGGTCCGATTCCAGACAGCATCAGTAACTGCGGGGAGTTGAACGTGCCGGCAGAGAGAATGACCTCTTTATTTGCATAAACGTTCATTTCGCCGATTGTAATATAGTTCTCACCTATACTCTAATGGATTCCAGATCCTCAATATCCTCATTGAAAATAATTTTAGTTGCCAATGTATTTTTTATCAAGAAAAAGTTAGTCCTGTTCCTAATAGGTACTAAATATGCTTCGGCAGTTTTTGCTCATCTTGAAGGATTATCCTCTATATTTAAGAAGACTCGAGAATTGCCAGCAATGTCTCCTGTTAGAGCATCGTTTATTGTAGTGAAGCCGATCTCTTCATAAGCTTTTAGCATAATGTCGTTCTTTGCTAAAAATAATGTTGTTGACAGACTGATTCTTAACGCTAAGTGGTCCCTTGCCGGAATGATACTCGGCTGTGTCGCCATTCATAATTGATTCATCGAGCATTTTTTCCGCTTTCTTGAAGTATCTCAGTGCTGTGTTCCAGTCCCATCCTTGGGCTCCAGCGGTCTCCCACTCATCATAGTCCATTTTAGAGCCTCTGAGAAATCAATAACATTGTCACAACTCGTGCTCCAAAAGTGTCTTTCCTACGGCGCCCAGGGGCTCTATTCTACTTTACTTTTGACATGTGATCGTATTGTCAGCCGCCATTACTTTCAAGTAAATGAGAGCTATCATAAGTTGACAACATATCAAAAGTATTATTATTTTACCGAGTAGGATGGAATCCCTGAGCAAAAATGTAAGAAATTATTTCAGCATTAAGTTCAAACACGGTGTGCTATCACGCCAAAGTTACACTTTTAGTTTCTATAAACTAAACTAAATCTAAAATAAGTTCGTTGCATGGTGTGAAAGATGCTGGCAGCATCGCCCTAGACAAGTTGCCAAGTTGCTAACGCTAACGTCAACGTTTTTCGAAAACTGCCAAAACTGCCAAACTGTATGAAATTGTTAGCTTACTTCAATCCTATAGGTATTTAATAGAAACAAACTTCTCGCAATGCATATTTTAGGGCTACAGTGAGAGTAGACAAACTGCTTAACGCTCACGTAAACGATTTTCAAAAACTAACAATATGTATGGCATGGACGTAGGCGCTCGACGCGACCGTCTGACGACTTACGTCAATTCTATACATTTTGCATCTTGTCTTGTCTAGGCGCTCAGGCCACTAGCGTTTGCCAGCGCTTCACATATGTATATTTAATACTAAGGATTACAGATTAAATAATAATAATAAATAATAAATATCAGGGGACAATGTTACACCAATAATTGACCTAGTCCCAAACTAAGCTCTAGGCTTGTACTATGGGTACTAGTCAACGATATAAATACTTATGTCTAGAAACATATACTTAAATACATAGAAAACATCCATGACTCAGAAACAAATATTCGCGCTTACCGGGATTTGAACCCTGGACCGCTAGCTTCGTAGGCAGGGTCGCTAACAACTAGGCAAGCGCGTCGTCAAAATTATTGACGTGATTGGCGTATTATTCTGCGCGCTAAGGGTCTCGCATCTCCTTCGAGGGTACACACACACGGCTATGGTCTTAGAAATTGACCCTGTACGTACAGCGAGTTCATAAATATGTGTACAATTTAGTAGGTACCTTGTTTATTTTGACATGTAATAGAGTGTAATTGTGACTTAATTCTTATATTTTATTTATTTATTTGTTATTAGCTTTTAAGTGTTATTTGCATACCGGTAACGATTAAACATGTAAACCTGCCAAATATACATTATAATAATACTCGTATACATTTAACGGTAATGTTTAACGCAAATAAATGATTATCTTATGTTATTTGCCCCACTAATCGCAATAGGAGCCAGAATATGATCTTGTAAATTTCTTCCGACAGGCAAATCTACCTTCACTTCAATGCCAAGATTGTTCAAGTCCTCCCGGGGTCCGATTCCAGACAGCATCAGTAACTGCGGGGAGTTGAACGTGCCGGCAGAGAGAATGACCTCTTTATTTGCATAAACGTTCATTTCGCCGATTGTAATATAGTTCTCACCTATACTCTAATGGATTCCAGATCCTCAATATCCTCATTGAAAATAATTTTAGTTGCCAATGTATTTTTTATCAAGAAAAAGTTAGTCCTGTTCCTAATAGGTACTAAATATGCTTCGGCAGTTTTTGCTCATCTTGAAGGATTATCCTCTATATTTAAGAAGACTCGAGAATTGCCAGCAATGTCTCCTGTTAGAGCATCGTTTATTGTAGTGAAGCCGATCTCTTCATAAGCTTTTAGCATAATGTCGTTCTTTGCTAAAAATAATGTTGTTGACAGACTGATTCTTAACGCTAAGTGGTCCCTTGCCGGAATGATACTCGGCTGTGTCGCCATTCATAATTGATTCATCGAGCATTTTTTCCGCTTTCTTGAAGTATCTCAGTGCTGTGTTCCAGTCCCATCCTTGGGCTCCAGCGGTCTCCCACTCATCATAGTCCATTTTAGAGCCTCTGAGAAATCAATAACATTGTCACAACTCGTGCTCCAAAAGTGTCTTTCCTACGGCGCCCAGGGGCTCTATTCTACTTTACTTTTGACATGTGATCGTATTGTCAGCCGCCATTACTTTCAAGTAAATGAGAGCTATCATAAGTTGACAACATATCAAAAGTATTATTATTTTACCGAGTAGGATGGAATCCCTGAGCAAAAATGTAAGAAATTATTTCAGCATTAAGTTCAAACACGGTGTGCTATCACGCCAAAGTTACACTTTTAGTTTCTATAAACTAAACTAAATCTAAAATAAGTTCGTTGCATGGTGTGAAAGATGCTGGCAGCATCGCCCTAGACAAGTTGCCAAGTTGCTAACGCTAACGTCAACGTTTTTCGAAAACTGCCAAAACTGCCAAACTGTATGAAATTGTTAGCTTACTTCAATCCTATAGGTATTTAATAGCAACAAACTTCTCGCAATGCATATTTTAGGGCTACAGTGAGAGTAGACAAACTGCTTAACGCTCACGTAAACGATTTTCAAAAACTAACAATATGTATGGCATGGACGTAGGCGCTCGACGCGACCGTCTGACGACTTACGTCAATTCTATACATTTTGCATCTTGTCTTGTCTAGGCGCTCAGGCCACTAGCGTTTGCCAGCGCTTCACATATGTATATTTAATACTAAGGATTACAGATTAAATAATAATAATAAATAATAAATATCAGGGGACAATGTTACACCAATAATTGACCTAGTCCCAAACTAAGCTCTAGGCTTGTACTATGGGTACTAGTCAACGATATAAATACTTATGTCTAGAAACATATACTTAAATACATAGAAAACATCCATGACTCAGAAACAAATATTCGCGCTTACCGGGATTTGAACCCTGGACCGCTAGCTTCGTAGGCAGGGTCGCTAACAACTAGGCAAGCGCGTCGTCAAAATTATTGACGTGATTGGCGTATTATTCTGCGCGCTAAGGGTCTCGCATCTCCTTCGAGGGTACACACACACGGCTATGGTCTTAGAAATTGACCCTGTACGTACAGCGAGTTCATAAATATGTGTACAATTTAGTAGGTACCTTGTTTATTTAATGTCATGTTTAAACTGTCATACCTATATGAATTGTCACAGCGTTTCAAGAGACAAGGTACAAAAGTGTTCAAATATTTATGAACTCGACTGTACGTTTGTTCGTTGAGTGAGGAAGCAACTAGCTACTAGCTCTTCGGTCACTCGTTTCCTCGACCAAGCGTTTTGGAAGCTCCATGAAAATGTTACTACTACTAGTAGGAGATCCGAATAGGAGACGATTTGCACCGGGCTGCTTATTCGATCAAAAGTATTTTATATCAAATTTGATACGCTAAATAATATGTGGCGAATAGGTTGCCTGAAAAATTTCAGTCCAGTATATAATTAATAAAAAAATTAAAAATTAACTTTGGCTTAAAAAAAAACTATTGCTTGTTTAATAGACAAATTACATACCAATCGAAAGTATGAAGCCTATAGAACTTGCAAACGTTAGGTTGTCTATTTTTTTCCCGTCAAACTATTGGATAGGCAGGTATAAACAGGTAACTCGGTACTAATAATTTGCACCAAACCTCACGTTTGCATATTCTATAAGCTTCATACTTTCGATTAGTATGCAATTTGTCTATTAAATGCAATTTTAAATTAAAAAACAAAAAACCGCCTTCATAAACGCAAAAAATAACTTCTACTACTAGGTACTTAGTAGTAGGTACCTATCCTATTAGGTTAGTCCAACTGAAGTCGATATCTTATCGCCACCCTTGAAATCGGTACCGTTGAGGAGTTCCGGTGGCCATCTTTGGTCTTCATCATCAGTTCCGCTTCACCAAGTGACACTTTTTGAATGCAAATGCTACATTTGTTACTAAAAATACTAAAATCGCTATATGTTTGGATACAATATTTGAGGAGTTCCCTCAATTCCTCACTGATCCCTTCATCAGATTCAGATTTGCTGACAATGGAACCACCTCCAAAGTATACTCTACCAAACCAAAAAAGAATTTTTAAAATCGGTCCACAATTGACGGAGTAATCGGTGAACATACATAAAAAAAAAAAAAACCATACAATGGAACGTATAACCTCCTCCTTTTTGAAGTCGGTTATAAAGTTCATTTTTAATTATTTTTTTAATGATATATGTACTGGACTGAAATTTTTCAGGCAACCTATTCGCCACATATTATTTAGCGTATCAAAATTGATATAAAATACTTTTGATCGAATAAGCAGCCCGGTGCAAATCGTCTCCTATTCGGATCTTAGACCCGTCATACACGGACTGCTTTAAGCAGTCGGGAACCGACTGCACTTCGTTGCTATTGGTCGATTTGCAGTTTCATTGCTCTAGAAACTGCAAATCGACCAAAAGCAACGAAGTGCAGTCGCTTCCCTACTGCTTTAAGCAGTCCGTGTATGGCGGGTCTTAGACCAATAGCGATACGTAGGTACTTTCGTAACAGTACAAGTAAAACGATGGTTCCACATCTATTCTTTAATTAAAGTAATAGTTATCTATATTATCTATATTAGCCACGTCATTGATGGGGGAACACGAAATGGCAATGCTGCAATTAAAAAAACCTGGCAACGCTATTTTTTTAGTTGCGAGTATAGATAAGACTCCCCCCAAGTTTCGTTTATTTTTGGGAACAGGGGAGGTTAAACATAGGACAACGATATAAATACTTATATAGGGAAATAAATACTTAAATACATTAGAAAACATCGAAGACTTACAAACAAATACTCGTGCTCATCACACATCTGCCCTTACAGGGATTTGAACCCAGGACCGCTAGCTTCGTAGGCAGGGTCACTACCAACTAGGCTAGCTAGCGCGTCGTCATGTAATGCCATGTAATCTTGCCATAACACCAGTAAATAGGAGCCAATAGGTTGAAGTTTGTTTTTCCTTGTGTTATGGCTCTTGCTGCAAGGCACTTTGCCGACGTCAAGTCAGGCGGCTTGTTTAGCCACTATCATACCGTATCGCAGAATCGCGGTGATCGGTGACTGACATTTCGTTTCAGTAGTACGTATTTTCCATATCTTAATCCATATCGTTTGATGGTTTCCATTTATTTTTTATTTTCAGTAGTTAGTATTATAGTTAGCTAAACTGCCTGTTACTTGATATATAATTAGTGGTACAATTATTGTACAAACTAATTTGTTATATTTTTAACTAGCTTTAAGAAAGTTGTATCTGCTATTGGTGATTCTATTAAAAAATAAATAAATAAATAAATATATGGTCTAAGATCGTATCATGGTTGTGTCTTCCGTAATTAAATACGGAATTCTCCTTTGTGGAAATTCTCACCATGTCAAAAGAGTTCTCTTGGAACAAAAGCAATGCATTACATTAGAGAAATATGTCATGTAGATGCTATGACCTCGTGCCGTCCCCTGTACAAGAACTTAATTTGCTAATTGTGCCTTCCATGTATATATGAAGCTTCATTGTTTGTTAGGAGCACGTTAGGAGCCATCCGGACTTATTTAAAAAGAATAAAGATACGAGTACCTGTAGTTTTCGCACCAGATATCCGGACCACCTTGTAGTACCCGCTAGGAGAACCAAACTATACAGCAGAAGTACTTACTGTATGTCCATATTTTTTTATTTATAACAAGTAACCCAATGTATTAAAAAACTTAACTTTAATTAAGTTCAAGAGTGGAGTAAAAAGCTGGCTCATACAAAAATGTGTATATTCTATGGACGAGTATTTTAATAATTCTGACTAAATTGTAATAAGTGATATTATTGACCACTTATTGACATAAATTATTCTCATGATTTCCATAATTAATAACATTGTCTTATCACTAACTTCATTATTTTCATAACTAATAATACTCAATACTCAATACATTTATTGCATTCCGCATTAATTTTACAGATGATGTTGTAATCATAGGTATATGTACATGATGATATGTGGACCCCGTTGGCACAGCAACAGTAAATATTAAACTTAACCTTGTATATTCAATAGGGCAAATTATTTATCATATATTTTAGTTGCTGTGCTGTTTAACGGAAGATTATGCATTGCCAATGTAATTTTAAAAGACCTTTCGTTACAACATGATCTATGTAAAATAAAGATTTTGATTGATTGATTGATTGATTGAAGAAAAGGTCACATGACACAAACAAAATGGGATCCCTTTGACTGCCATACATTTGTTTCGATTATTGAAAGTCAGACTTTTGTACCCATTTTATTTATGTTCATAACTATCGGAAGTCATAATTTTTTTAACGCTTTATAATTCGAAAGTTAATTATCCATAATGTAAAAGATACTATACAAAAGTCCTAACCTAAAACCCATAGGCATATTTATAATCAGTCAGAAATATTTTAGGACATATTTTTTATAGTATCAATTATTTTTATTCATACCGTTTTTCTACCAAATGTTAATTACAGCATTTATTATGTTTCAAAAGTATTAAAGACCATAATAACGAAAAACAACACTACTAAAAAATGGTCAAATGTAAGTTGGGCTCGCGCTGATCCGATTCGAAATCAAAAAACCCCTGGTATAGACGACAAATTTAGATCAATAGGTTAGGTTAGGTTTGTATTACGTCAAGGCCAAAGGCCTTAACTACCCAGAAATAGGAGCTCCGCAAAGCGGAGCTCCGTTGACCCTGTCACATCATACATGTCTATTGTAAGTTGTATGTGTTGTACTTTTATGACTAACAAGTTTTGACCTAATAACATTTATTACAAGTAATATTATTACATTTGACATTATGAAGTTTAATTATTATGGCATAAATTGGTATGACTATGAATTTTATGACTTCCAACAAATATGACCCGCAATAATTGTCATTCCGATTTATACTGTTCAATATTATGACTTTTAACATTATGACTAATAATAAGTATAATGTAAAACGTTTTGGACAACAATAATCGAAACTTTAATATTATGGCATTTATGGCAGTCCATAGAGCCCCAAACAAAATATATTTAAGTGAAAACTATTTTGACTAGATTAGGAATTTTGCAAAAAGTACCATAATTAAAAAAAAAATCGGCCATTTGCGAGTTGAACTCGCGTGGTGAGGGTTCCGTTCATACCTACCTACGTAATTTTTTTTTTACCTAACATTATCATAACTAATTTATACATTTCTTGTCAATTTAAAGAAAATCTCTCCTGGTTAACTTTTATTTTTTTGAGTGTATGCGAATGTTTTTTGAGTGGTGTTTTAGTTACCGTTTCAGTAAACTTCCCTTTAATTAGTACGGAACCCTAAAAAATTAGGCCCAGATTGCTACCCTGGTTAACGCCGCCTTAGGGGCATTGCTGACTGCCTAATGGGAAGTAGGTAGATACTGTTGTTGGTCTTTGAGGTAGTCGAAAAAGTCGCAATCTAATTAAGGCAGTTTGAGAGGCTCTATAGAGATTAGAGATGGTTTGAGGATCGTTGAGTCCCCAACTTGGACAAGCAATCTGGGTAAGCGGTCGTCGGAACACGTAAAGAGTGGTTCGGAAAAAAGTAGCAGCACATAATATGGTTTTTTATTTTATTTTGTGATGTTTTTTAAGCAGTTCATTTGTTATAGTAATCTGTAGATGCTATTCAATGAAATAAAAAATAACAAACGTAAAAATTAACGGGCGATTTCAAGTTTTCGCCTTTTATATTACATCTCACCTAAAACATTTTGAACAGCGTCTTCTGAGAGAATTTATGAGGTGTTTGTCATAAACTTAGTTTTTTCTTTAAGTTTGATGGGCTACTTAATACCTTATTAAATTGTCTTTTGATCAATAGTTAACTATTTTTATTTGACTTTACTTTGAGGTAGTTACATGGAATTGCAACATTTGTGGATTAGCCATTTTTACCGAAATTTGTCTCCCATAGAAAAACCTCTGTCAGAAGTTAGATTGGAGCGACTTCCTTACTACCCAAGTTAAAATCCAGTTTTTTGGTTCAATTTATTCGTAAGATGATATTCCTAAAAGCATAAAACTACTTGTGAAAATGCAAATTCTATTGTGGCATTGTAGAAAACAGCGAGCGAAGATTGTCAAATTGTGTTGTTCAAAAAGAATTATATCAACAGATTACTACAAAACAAAATAATTATGAAAACTAGAAAAAAAACCGGATAATTCATTGCTATTTTTTACTGAACCACTCTTTAAGACATCATTTAATATTACTATGAATCGGTCATATAAGTACTGTTCTTTGCGAGACGCGACCATTGAGCTTCCTTTGTTCGTACGTCTAAGTTATTGTTAATAAAATAAAATAAAATAAAATAAAACCTAGTCGTGACCTTTCGCACGAAAAGTATTAAGATTACATATTAAAACGACGGGCGGTTAAGTGAGCCGTTATTCATTTATTAAATTTTGGAAAAATGCGACAGCTTGAGGTATTTTACTTGGTGGTGTGTTGCTGGGTGTCCGCGTGTGCCGTGAACTACTCCCGAGTCGAGGAAGGGCTCTCTCACGGGTTCCTGAGCTCATGTAAGTAAACAGATTATAATAGGTATTCGCTTCGAGAAGGGTGAGACGGAATTTGTCTTCAAAACGAGTAAAAACAACCGGGCAAAGCATGTCGGACCATGCTCAGTGTAAGGTTACTACAAATACAAAATACTACGTATATCGAAAAACAATAAGCGAAAACGATTTTTTATTACGATTAATTTTGATTCCCTATGGGCAACTTCGCTTACACAAATCTCCATAACAGAATGCTAGCAATGTTTAAATCTGCCCTCAGGCCCGGGCTCGTGGAAACCAGCCATCATCAAACCAAAAACCCTGAAAAAGATTACTATATCAGTGATGGGTGCGGGCGATGCCTTTCACGCCAAATGGACCCCTTACAACTACTACAACATAAGGAAGCTGGCCAAGCACCCATTGGTGGACTTCAGCAAGAAGACCCTGATGTACGTGGGCGGGTACCTGGACTCGAACGCCATCCCCGAAGGCCGCGTGTGCGGCGCCGAGTACCGCGCGCGCGGCTACAACGTGCTGCTCATGGAGGCCGTCGAGCTCACCGCCAGGGACTATCCTGTGTGAGTCAGTTGTTATTCTCTGTAATGTACTAGCGAGCGACTCGCCCCTGCTTCGCTTCAGTTTATTATGAGTTTTTCTGAAATCAAGTCAGCTGTCAGATTTTTTAAATGATAGTAGTAAGCGGCCAAATAGACAGGTGCGGATTGCACGTCTTTGTGCTAGGTACGTATTTATGTTATGATAGAGACTAGTGAATCACCTTTGGCCTGGCGGTGTAGTCCCTATTTCGCACCTTTAAGTATTATTTTTATAAAAAGAGAGGCCATCCACCACCACCCGCATGAACATCGGCAACTGAAGAAAGGTTGTGGGTTCCGTGCCGGCGTTTAATCACTAACGGCGTAATCCAATATATACTGATCCATACCTAGTATTAAAATAAATGTGAAAGTTATTTTGCCTGTTTGTTACGTTTTCAAGCGCTTAACCGATTTTAATGAATTTTGGCATAAAGTATCTTTATCGTCTATTTTATAAGGGGTAAACAGAAATTATGTATTTGGTCAGAAAATAGCTAGTTGGTAAGCAACTTACGGGTAGCAAACATTTATAAAACTGTCTGCAATTAATGATATACTGAACAGCTCTAAATAATTTTGGTCAGCAAATTAAATATTTGAGCTGCATTGAACGACCCACAAGTAATCAAATTTTAGTAAGCAATCAGTAGGTAAGCAAAATATTTCATTTTGTCCAGCAAAAAAAGGGGGCAAATTGACTGCTGTGCCGGCAACGCACATAATATGCCAAACCCGCCATCAAATTTACAAATTTAACAGAGTCGACGGAGCTCCGCTAACACAGACAGAGCTCCTATGGCCTGATATAATAATCATAATCATAATAATTTATTCGTAAAGCCAATTTACATGTCAATAAAAAATGTGGTACAAGGATGTCAAAGAGTAAAATAAATTAGGCTACATAGGTAGCAAGTAAAATAATTAAAACTACGACTTCAACGTCATGAACTCATTGTAGCTGTAGAACGACTGCTCAATCAGCCAGCGCTTGAGGCGACTTTTAAAACTCGATAGGGTCGATGCCGCGATTATGTTTGCCGATATAAAAACAAACCTAACCTACCTCATATTTATGATACAAATTTTGGTTAATCTAGGGTGTAATTGTGATTTCTAAATTTGTGTGACAAAACTTAACGTAATTTACTACTAGCCTCAAAAATACCAACGCTTGGGTGCTCGCGTCACGTGGTCTGATTTCGCTCCGCCTACAATAACGAACACTGCTGATTTTTCAAACTAAACGCAATCCAATTATTTATATAGATTACCATTATTTTAATATGCACACCTATCAATTAAACTGCCAACAGACATGTTTTCTCTGCTGACCAATTGTAAAATCTTGCTGCCCAAGTAATTATTTTGCAGCTCGACTGTTTATTAGGCAGACAAATGATAAAAAAAGCAGATTGATATTGATTAAGGGCCCGTTGTTTGATCAGTAGTTAACTAAACAAATTGTTAAAATTCGAAAAAGGAATCGAAAATTTGACACAATTCCTGATCAAACAACAGGCCCTAAAATGTTAACCGTTTGTAAATTGTTTGCTGAACAAGAGTTGTAGCCCGATTTTTATTTATTGCCGCCAAATCTTTGCATGCTGCCCAAATGAGTTAATTGCTTTTTTTTTTGCGAATCTATTTTAATAACGGCTGATCATTTAATTACTTCCCTTTTATAAGTGTATCGAATTTGTACATATAAAAGTACGTTCAAACATAAGAGTTTGTGTTGCAGAGCGGCGCGCTACATGCGGCCTGTCGGCCTCCACGTGGCCGAGATGCTGGCGAACCTCACTGAGCTCGGCCTGGACCCCAAGAAGCTGGAGCTGATGGGGCTCAGCCTCGGCGTTCAGACCATGAGCTTCGTGGCCAAGAACTACCGCCGCATCACCGGGCGGACCATCTCCACGCTCACAGCGCTCGACCCCGCCGGGCCCTGCTTCCGGCACCTGGGCCCGGACCAGAGACTCGACGCATCCGACGCTGATTTCGTCTTGAACGTAATAACCAATATGAACGCCTTTGGAATGGGTGTGCCGGTTGGACATGTTAATTTTTACGTCAACGGTGGTGAATTCCAGCCTGGAGACATTCCTTGGATGCCGTGCACCGGGCTATGTAGTCATATTAGAGCTGTATTCCTTTGGATGGCCGCTCTGGAAAATCCCCATAAATTCATCGGTGTGCAGTGCGACTCTCTTCAGCACGCGAGGGTCGGGGACTGCTTCGACAGGAAACCAATGGTCACAAACACAATGGATATGTACACGGACAGAAGCAAACAGGGCATTTTTTACCTACGGACCAGTGGCAGGTACCCGTATTCTCTCGCTGAGAATGGATTGCAGAAAGAAACACCACAATTTTGACGTGATGAGTGTCTTTAGTCTTGGTTCTTTTTAAATTATTTCTCAATAAGTAGGTTTATCTTGGCTAGAACTAGTTAAAGGACTAAGTAAACTGCGCGATATGATATCCATAGTAATATTACAAACTAGCTTCTGCCCGCGACTTCGTCCACGTAGAGTTAGTAATCTTGCCATCCCACGCGAACAGTGATTTATTTCGGGATTCAAGGTAGCCTATGTCAATCCAGTATATAAGCAAACTCTATTCCAAATTGTACCATTTGTACCCAACCAAATTCGTCCAACCGTTTTAGCGAAGAAGTAACAAACTCACGCACGCATACCTAACCTTTCGCATTTATAATATTAGTAGGATAGTACGTTAATAGGTTAACCAGCGCACACAATTGCTGTGGTCGAAATGGTTTTACATAAAAATACCCTCGGTTCGCGAGTCCGACTCGCACTTGATCGGTTTTCAGTGTTTTTTTAAGGGTTTGTACTATCAACAATCATACCGAATTCGACGCTTGCGTGTTTTACCGTTTTTACGATACAACAAAAATAAAAACGGTTTGCAGATTTCTTCATCATAATTTTGTATTGAATAATACAAACTGTCAATATCCCAAACAAAGCAATAAGGACGAAGTTCTTCGATCATTGAGCGCGAGCGGGTTTTATTTCTCGGTTTAGGATAAAAGATAAAGATAAAAGACATTTTCTCAGTGAGTACTCCGCACGGGCACTTTTACACGTCAAGAGTTTACCAGCGCTTCCCAAGAGGAGACCACTGCTGAGAAGAAACGCCGCAATAAACTCAGCAGTCAGTAATTTTTTAACCATATTTCTTACTACAATGATACTACTTAGTCTAGCAGATATTATGTAAAGCTATAAATATTTAAATTAAATATAATATCAAATATCATGCGTAGTTCAGTAGAAATACATGACAAAAATATTAGGGGAGAGATAGAGGGAGAAAAAGGAAAAAAAACAACAAGGCGACATAAAAATTTCAACATGTTTTCCTACATCAACGGTGTCCCCTAGACACACTTTTGCATTTGCACAATTTATTAATGAATGACTAAGTTTCGAGTTTATGCTAAGCATTTTTGTCTGTTAGGTAGTTTGGAGTTACAATGTTGGTGCTGCGCACGCTTACATTTCCGCATTTGACTTTGAGAGAGGCTTTGCCGCTCCTATTTATACTCCCGGCTTCTGCGACGCTGCGAAGAACTTTGTCGCTGTATACTTTCATGTATGAATGAACTAATGTCGCACTATTTCACACTGAACAAATTTTATGATTTAGATGTTAGTGCGTAAAGTATTTTAGTAGGTAAAGTGCTTAAATGCCCAATTTAATAAAAAATTGTTAGTGTATTAAATTTTTTACATGTTTAATTTTCGGTAGGTACTGGGTCGTCAAAAAAAACGTAACCTAACCAAGCCTATTCGGAGTGCCCTGAGTCGATTCTGGATGATCAAAAAAATTTACTTAACCCTTACCAAATCTACTCGGAGTGCCCCGGGTCAATCAAGGTGGTCAAAAAAAACTTAACCTAACCAATTGTACTTACTCCCAGTAGTTACATTAAAGCTATTATCATAGATCATAGCTCATAGCTATTAGTTTATTTAACTGAAATACATACTTCAATATACCAATTTTCACGTCTCTAACTTCAAAAATGACGATACTCTCATACGAAATTCTACACCCCCTTTTACCCCTTAGGTTTTTCAAAGATAAAAAAGATAGATAAATTTAATGTTATATTTTTCAATTGTAAATAGCTTCTGTCGCGACTTCGCCCGCGTCGCTTTCGATTAACAAACTAACATACAAACTTTCGCATTTATAATATTGGTAGGATTAGTAGGATTACTAGACAACAGCTTCTGCCCGCGTCTTCGTCCGCTTATAATTAGATTATAATTATTCCCGCGGGAACTTTTAAATTTTCCGGGATGAAAAGTAGCCTATGTGTTAATCCGGGCTGTGGCTGTCGCGGTAGGGTATCGTATAATTAACCTATCTCCATTTCAAATTTCATCCAAATCCGTCCAGCCGTTGCAGCGTGAAGGAGTAACAAACACACACACATATTAGTAGGAGCAAATGGTCTACTATCGTGTTCATGAGTATTTGCGCGAAACTAATTAACAAAGTATAATAATGTTGAAGTATGCTACAATCATGTTAAACATGTATATAAGATATTTGTAGGTATGCCTTTGGGCGAGATGTACGAGTACTTAGTGGAAAATAATATTAAAAATATGTAACATCTGTTTTACGTATGTTCAATTTATAAATTATATGTATTTGATTTTAACCGTGTCTGTATGTTGATTACGCGTTCACAACTAAACCACGGAACGGTTTAATTAAAGTTTGTTATGGAGATAGCTTGACCGCAGGGAGGACACAAGGCGCTCTGTTCGACGGCTCCAGGAAGTAGTGCTGGACGGAGTCGCGGGCAGCACCTTCTTTATTATAAAACGAGTTAATTTTCCTACCTAGCATAGGCCTGTCGGTCCGTCTGTTTCGTCCTATTTTCTCCAATACTACTGAACCATAAATAAAACAGACAGGACCTAACTTGTTTTAATGCATGAAGTAAAACAACTTGTTTTGTGGTGATAATTTGAGTTTTAATGAAGTACCTAATTGTTATTGTGAAATGTTGTGTGTTATTTTATTATTATATGTGACAACCTGTTTTTTATTTATTTATTTTAAGTTAAGTACTAATTTTGTGGATGCGAAAAGCACAAGACCGGTCTGAGTGGAGAGCCTTGGGGGAGACCTATGTCCAGCAGTGGACGTCTTTCGGCTGACATGATGATGATGATGATGACTAATTTTGTTTTGTAACTGATAGTTTTTCGTTTTATTATACTTACAGTGTGTGACATCCATATATTTTGACAACAGTTAATATGCATCCTAATTAACATAAAAAACATGTGTATTGTTAACATAAGTTGTACTTTTTTTTCATACTAACTAATTCGCCACGCAATGTATCTAAGATAGCTCATTTATCTTTCAATTAACTTGCAATTAACTTAGACTTAACGTTATACATTGCTGCTCGATGGACCCTTTAAAAATGAATTACCTACACTAATTTGATTGGAGCAATTAACATAATTCCTTCTTTAAACGGTTCACAGCACTTAAAGCTATCGTTACTTAAAATTTATGATCTTATGGATGTCACACACTGTATAAACTAATATTGTACTTACTAAAATTTAGGCTAGTCAAAATGGACCTTATAGTCTAGAAAATAAAGTTCACAACAAAATGAGTATTTTCTTTTGCGTTCTCCGATTCGAGTCCGACTCGCATTTTACCGGTTTTTTTTAAATCACGAAACTTGAAACCTTTCTCGATTTTAGTAACTGACTTTCACTCATACAAAAAATTAAAAATTAAAAATATTTATTCAGTAAATTGGCCACATGAGGGCTCTTTTAGTCGGTCATGCTTTTCAATGTCTATTCTTGTGTTCGAGGTTATAATTTAGTGCTTGAATGATGACGTCAGCATTGACTTCTTATCCGCCGGGCACTGCAATTTGCTTTTGTAACGTGAAGTGAATGGGTGCTTTATGCTGAAAGTTTATTCCATGTACCCGCCCACCGAACCAATTATAGCCAAAACGCAAAGAAATAGTAAAAAAGTAAAAAAAATAAAATACGAAACCCTAAAAATTAAGTGTATAATTTGGTACCGCTGTAAATTTACAAAATATATATCCCTATTTCAGTCAGACTCAGACTTTAAAATAACGTTTAAATTCAATTTAAATACCTCCTTTCAAACGTTAGTAAATTGGTAATAGGCTAGATTATGGATAGGTCTTGACGTCCTCTATCGACCTGCTTCGTTTAATTTACCCATTAAGTATGTAATACCCCGTCCCGAGTGGTTGCCGACTTAGAATAGTGCCGCTCCATGTCTTCCCGTGGATGTCGTAAGAGGCGACTAAGGGAATAAAGGCTTGTAGTACTGTTAGTCCATGGGCTTGCACCCTGTCACTAATACACTGGTAATCCTCTTAGCATAATTTTGCAAAATGTGGTTACAGAATTATCAACAAATTTTTAGAGTTGTCGGTAATTCTGTAGCTCTGCTCGTAATTGGTCTATTAAACAAGCAATAGCAATTTTAAAAAAAAGTTCGTTTTTTTTTAATCATGGACGGTATAGCCCCGATACGCTTCAGCCGCGGCCTCAGTATTTAAATAGCATTAAAGAAGTTCTGTACAAGTTTCCACGGTGCCTCAAACACCTGCCTACTCAAAAATGCTTCAGAGCTCTTGAACTTATACATAGCGCGGCCTTGACTGCTTCTCGGCCACTCTAACTCATAATCGTCCTGCAACGGACTTTTTCCGGTCCCTGCAGTAATGTACTAATAAATAATACAAGAAAAAATGCACTTGAGACTTTGTTGTGATCTAAAGCTGCCCGGGGAGGACAAACTTACTAATTGTTTATTTGTGCATGAGGATTAACTAAATCTACATGGAGGAATAATTTGTTCTTGTGGTCTATATATTATATTAAACAATGTTTTATGAATATTCAGCATTTCCATCTTCCAAATTGGTCTACGCGACAGCAGCAGTTAGACCCGCGGCCATGACGCGAGCCGTGGCGGGGTGAAGGATCCGACGGTTATTAGCATACAATGTATTAAATACTTGATTTAGTACTTTTTCTTTTTTTCTTTCATAACTTAAGAGCTACGCTCTTGTCGGTGGAGTGTCCGCCATTCCTCTCTATTGGTTGCAAGGTTCTTTAGTACCTATTCTACGGTAAATTTTGTTTTGAGTTAAAACCCTAAACTGGCGAATTACCGAATTGGCAGCGGATGTGCCATCGAACGCTCCAAGTTTAATATCGTTCGAGTTCAATTAGTATTTCCTAAAGACTCCCCCAAATCTTAAAATTGACGGAAATAGAAATATAAATTGCTATAACGTTGCTTTTATCCGGTAACTCCATAAGGTAGGACTTTAACCGGCCGGATCTCGATCTAAAAGAGACTAATAAATTATATGCCTGAACTAGGATGATCCTGTATCTCCATATAGTATGTCAGAAATAGGTATTCATGATTAGAGTACAAACGGTCTCGCTCGTTACCTAGCCTAGTCCTAGCGGGCTGTGATCCTACAATCGTTGGCGCTGCAATAGGTACCTCTGACAAACTAATATATTAAACAATCATTCATTTATTGCATTAAACGCTTCTTGGGTACGTGGGTAACAATATGTAATTAAAGTAAGCATTTAAAGGTCTGATACCTATTTAATTATTAAATTTCAACAATCTTAAAAAGGTGTATATTAATGTTATTACATTTATTATTGCTGTTATTAGAAGTACAAACTATGTGTGGCATTTTTTTGTAATGATAATCTTGGAGATTCGAGCCATTGAATCTTAAATCTTCTTATGGTCTTCTTTTATAATATCAGCCGCCCGTTCGGCCACCATAATAGTAGTTCCGCAAGTCTTAGCATTAGGTAAAGAGGGTATAACACTATCATCCACCACGCGCAGTCTCGAAACTCCGTGTACTTTAAGGTCACTGCCAACGACTTTGCCAATAGCGCATGTGCCAGCAGGATGGAACACGGTCGTGCTCAAAACTCTGACGTAACACTGCCAGTATTCTTCGCTCTGGTATGACAACGAGTCACAATCCGGTAGAGGTGGCCTGATGAAGCTGCCGCCAGCTTCCGAAAAGTACGAAGCGTTAGATACTTGAACAAGCCGCTGGACAGCGCCCGATAGTGTAGCTAAATCTGCAGCATTGCTAAAGTACCCAGTTCTAATTATTGGTTGAACTGTGGGATCCGTACTGTTCAAGGTCACCGAACCTCTAGACTCGGGCTTGTTAAGGCAGGTGAGAACGAACATCTTCTCCCTTGAAGGTTGCGTTAGGAACCAAGTTAATGAAGCCTGGATATTCCAGTTGAAATTAACGAAGATGAAGTATAAGAAGATAGGAGAATAGGCACCAAAAAATAAGCTTACGTGCTGAATGTTCGGCTGCTGTTGACCTACGGCAAAAGCACCACCTATAATAGGTGCAGGAAATGATGTCAAGCTACCCAAAGACAAAAAGGTATCAAGTGCTGTTGCTATTTTATTCGCCCCACTAATCGCAATAGGAGCCAGAATATGATCTTGTAAATTTCTTCCGACAGGCAAATCTACCTTCACTTCAATGCCAAGATTATTCAAGTCCTCCTGGGGTCCGATTCCAGACAGCATCAGTAACTGCGGGGAGTTGAACGTGCCGGCAGAGAGAATGACCTCTTTATTTGCATAAACGTTCATTTCGCCGATTGCAGTTCTCACCGACACTCCAATGGCTTCCAGATCGTCATTGAAAATTATTTTAGTTGCCAATGTATTTTTTAACAAGAAAAAGTTAGTCCTGTTCATAATAGGTACTAAATATGCTTCGGCAGTACTTGCTCTTCTTGAAGGCTTATCCTCTATATTTAAGAAGACTCGAGAATTGCCAGCAATGTCTCCTGTTAGAGTATCGTTTATTGTAGTGAAGCCGATCTCTTCATAAGCTTTTAGCATAATGTCGTTCTTTGCTAAAAATATGTTGTTGACAGACTGATTCTTAACGCTAAGTGGTCCCTTGCCGGAATGATACTCGGCTGTGTCGCCATTCATAATTGATTCATCGAGCATTTTTTCCGCTTTCTTGAAATATCTCAGTACTGTGTTCCAGTCCCATCCTTGGGCTCCAGCGGTCTCCCACTCATCATAGTCCATTTTAGAGCCTCTGAAAAATAAATGATTTTGTGAGAAAAATAAATAAATAGGCCACATGAGGGCTCTCTTACACGTCGAATCAATCATCAATCGTCGAATCGTTATTGAGTGAATCTACCAGCGCTTCAGACAAGGCCATCATTGCGGAGAAGAAGCACCACAAGAAATTCCAGCAGAAGGTAATTTCTTCAATCATAAAAACATAAAAATACTTAAAAGTAAACTTACATTAAGGTAATAAAGTAATAAATCCAAGTGTTTTTCTACCATAAAGTAGTCAGTACGCACGCGCGTTAACAGGTCAAAAGCCATATTGTTTTACCGAGTAGAATTGAGGCCCTAATCGAAAATTTAAGAAATTAAATATCATAATTAAGTTCTTCCCATTTGTGATTTTATCCAAACGCATTTTTCACCTTTCATATTTTTTCCAGATAGCATATTTGACATTCTAAATTTTTCCTAGTCGCATTTCCCCATTGTAATTAGGCCGAAATAGACAGGTAGGTTTAGGTTATGTTAGTTTTGCAGTAGGAACGAGCCATACCATCCAGAAGTAACCATCCGTTAACTCTGTTGAAATGACACAACTATTCAGATAAATAAAGATTGGTATATTATGATACTGGAATTATTTCTGCTGACAAAAAAAATCTTCGGCAAAATATGGTATTGAAAAAAATAAAGACTGGTAAATTTTGAGAATGGAAAGATTGCTACAAGAAAAAAAGATTTTGGGGAAAATATCGCCATCTTAGTCGTTTAATTCTACTGCAATATTAATTTCTTTAGTCTCGTTTATTTTACATTTATATTGAAATATTTATTGTAAAAAACCGAATCTATAAAAAAATAATTAATTATCTAAATAATAATAATAATATGCACTGACCTTTCATATATAAGGTGGTTTATTGATGAACTCCCGCCCAACATCTTGCCCCTGGTGTGGGCCACTCTCTTGTTGTTCAGAGCTTGAGAGGAGAACCCATCATCTTGTGAGTAGTAGTCCCAATCATAGGAAGTGTGGGTGAACAGCTGCCACGCTCCGGGTAGCTGTAAAAAAACCCCCAAGTTTTTCCATTACTTTGCATCCCAGAAATATGGAAAGTATTAAAGTTGTAACTCGTCAGTCATGCCAATTTTAACCGATTTCGAAAAATAAGATTTTATTACCGGTGTTTGTCTATTTTTGACCCCCGACGTGAAAAGAGGGGTGTTATAAGTTCGTGTGTGTCTATGTGTCTATCTGGGGCATCGTAGCTTCCAAATGGATGGACCAATCCCGATGCGTATTTTTTAACTTGTTTAATCGGGATTGTTCATGAGAATCGGTTGTGGAGGGTTTAGAGATCAGCTCTGGAAGCAGGAGTCGCCATCTATCGGGGGTCTTATCTTAATCTACTTAATAATTATTTAGAGAAAAGTTAGAGGGGTAAATAAATCAAAGTTAAATATAGCCTTACAGTACTGAATATTGGAGGGTCTCCCCCCGCCTCGATGAGCAGCACCTTCCAGTCGGACACCTCGGTCAGCCGGTTCGCCAGCACCGACCCCGCCGTGCCGCCGCCCACGATGATCACATCGAAGCGGTCGCCGCCTGAAAATGATTATTACCTTAAGAGCGGATTCGACCAAAACGAGAGTAAATTTTATTATGGGAATAAATCGCTAGTTAATCATATAATCAAATTTAAAAAAAGTTAAAAAGGACTTTCACCAGAACCTTACCAACGCGCCTGGAAAAATGTTAGTTTTATTCTAGGGTTTTGGATTCGAGTAAAGAACTGACAAGTCACCGGGCTGTGTGCCGGCCAGGAGACGTTGAAGTAGGCGTACACGGCTAGCCCCAGCTCCAGCAGCTTGGCGACGGCGCCCAGCGTCACGTCGGGCGCCAGGTACTGCAGCACCCCGGCGTACAACTCCGCCATTTGCTCCATGTCTCCTAAACATAAAATCTAAAATGACGCAATCGTAACCCATTAATTCCTCATTGTTTGATTATTGTAATCTATTTATATGAGGTGAGTGACAAGTGATATGTCACCGGATAGGTAATTTTAAGTTGTAAAACTATTACTACGGCAGCTAGTTCAAGATCTTCTTGCTTCTTCCTCTTGTGTAAAAAAGTTATCGTCCTGCAAAGACAACGGTGTTTCAAAGTAATTATGCTTGTTTATATAGAGGTATAATGTACGTTTATATTGGCAACACTGATCTACGCACAATGGTCCGACATACACGGGCTAAGTGCGGAAAAAGGAGTCCATCACCATTGGCAACACTGATTATGCGCCCCTCCCTGTCTATGTTCTTAAAAATAACTATGGTTGCTTTTCGTGTAAAATAATGTGTGTATTAAAATGTTCCCCTAAATAAAAGATATAAAAGTCAAGCAGAATAATTTTCATTCTTCATATTAAGATGGTAGCGGACTGTGGTTTAAAGGAAGAGGTGCTAAAACAATAATTTGTATTTGGAAATTACAAACCCGAAACAACGTGGTAATGGCGGCGAAAAACAGTGATATACCTATACTTAAATATTCCGATCTTTGACGGAGGGGACTATAGTATAATTGGAAAATAAGTATACTGAAATTCTTACAATTCAAAAAGTGTAAAGATGTGGTAATGCGAGCTAAGATAAATACCGACGATGACAAGTGGGACGATCGTGATATTCAGGCGATAAACTATATTTACAGAACAATAACAAACAAACAGTTAGAATACATAAGTAATCTAGATATAGTAGTGATCTAGATTCAGCTCACAAGAATATCCAAAAGTTTCATGAAATGTACCTGAAAAAGTCAACGGCCTTACAAATTGTGTGTCGACATAACCTCAATATCCTCAATCTGGGGCACTGGCTTACTAAGGACGATGACGATACGAAGAGGGAGCGAAGGGCGCCGTCAGTGAGGGCTATGTGATGGCTCGCCGGTTCACTCGTATTTTTTTTCTATATAAAGTTATTTCGTGTGCCTTAGGTGATGTTTAGTAGGTATAAACACTTTAGTTGCCTGAACCTCAGGAACCAATCAAGTCTACTTGATCGAGTTGATCGTGATAGTGTTCCTTGTTCGTTATGATTATTATGTGGTTTCATTTAAGATATTTGAGATATTTTTCACATTTTTATTACTTGTAAATAGTTTTAGCTGGGGAAGACACGTAACTTTTGCGAAAATGTAATTTTTCTAGATCAGTATTACCTAAACGGCCCCCAAATCTAAAAACCGGACAAGGCGAGTCGGACTCGCCCACCGAGGGTTCCGCACATGACACGGTTAACTCAATTCAAAATTTGCACCGCCGCCGTTCCTTGCATATAGACTCTGATTTTTTTGTGATTTAATTTAAAATGTTGGGTTTTCTGATTTTTCCCTATATTTTTAGTATGAGACGGTATTACTTGATAAATTTCATAGTTTTAGGTCAACAGAAAATACCTATAAATTTTAATTCCCTTGAGAGTGTCGAAATATACGTTTTTAGTGGCATACCCGGCCGTATCTTTTTTTTACGTTAACTTAGAAGTTCGATTTTTTCACTGCTTCAAGGGACTGGAAATTTGAGTATATGGTTTAAATTTCAAGTCGATACCTCCACGCGTTCTCGAGATGAAGGGTCTTGACAGACAGACAGACGGACAACAAAGTGATCCTATAAGGTTTCCGTTTTTTTCTTTTGCGGTACGGAACCCTATTAATTGATGAAAACATGTGCACTGAGCACTCCAATGATATAACATCGAGTAAGGTTACCTACTCGATTACCACTTGTCGGTGTAATTGAAATGTATAACTATGCCTAATTACTGCTTTGTAGTACGAATAGTCTCTGAGCTAGGCCGCGCACAGACGGACAGACGGACGTGCTGGAACTATAACGGTTCCTAGTTTGACTTTGGAACCCTAACAATCAAACCGTATTCTGTGGTTAATTTTATTTTTATTTTTTTCCTAATAATTTTGATATATGTATAATCTGTTGCTCTTACCTTTCAATCTTGCTGCGAAGTAACTGATCGACTAACTTTAATAAATCGCGGGGGAGGTTTTATATTATTTGGAGCAACATCTGAACAAATACTATTAAACTGTCGAGCACTTGTCGTTAATAAAGTCAATAAATTGACATCTCTGTGCCTAGCCGAATAGAGTTGTATATAATAATTATTGCGTTATCGCTATCGGCACGTGATGGACAGAGCGCGCGAAGAAATAGTTACTTATTACAATGAACAAGTATTTGACCAGCTGTTGATATTTAGAAGTTTAAAGCTTTGTGTTTTCAATACTGTATAAAATAACCTTAATTTGTGGTTCCGAAACTTGACAGCTAATTTTCGATCTCTCAGGAACAAATATTATTATAATATCAGGAAATAATATCTGCACAAATATCTGCCCTTTCCGGGATTTGAACCCTGGACCGCTAGCTTGGTAGGCAGGGTCACTACGATCTAGGCCATCGCGTCGACAATAGGCCAATGCGCTAAGATAGGGTAACGCGGTAAGCATGTTAAGGGTCTATATTATGTACCTATTGTCTTCCATAAAATTAAAGTTCCGTTTTTTACAGTCGATAAAAAATTTTGAATTATTGTTAAGGCCCCCGGGGACGATCAATTGCCATTATCAATTTTACTTGATTGTCAATCGCCACTGAACGTATACGAATCCAATTGAAGCGATTGTCAATCGCAACTACGTGATTGAAGGCAAATACGGGGTGTCATTGAAGCAGGTAATTGACCGTTTGACCGAGTCATTGACAATCGTTTCGAACATTGTGCGAACATAAACACTTTTGATCTCATTTATGACCGAGAGCGAAAACATCGAACTGTCGATTAAAACTACATCAATTGCACTTCAATTGGCCTTATCAATAACGAAAGATATTGTCAATCGCAATTGATCGTCTCCGGGGGCCTTTAGAGCCCGTTCAGGCTAGGGCAATAATCGCTCGGTTTCGAAACCGCGCGCTTCCCGTAGTCTGTACGCGCTCTTAATCATAATGTTGAATGAAAGTTATAACATTTGAGTTTATTATTTAAGTTTTTTTTCAGATTTTTAGTATTTGTAGTTTTGCTGCCGTGGGTGGGGGCACATAGGTAGCTCTAGCAAAATGGCACTTTTAGAGTTCAGTACTTATATCCTAAACGGTATCCCAAATCTAAAAAAAAAATGTCACATAGCGATCTAATAATGTAATAATATATCAAACGATGTTGTGAAGTAAAAAATGCTGGAGAATTTTAGGGTAAGTATGTCCGAACCCAAAAATTATTTCATGTCACTCTGATGGTGATAATTAATTGGTTGTGATTGGTTTCTTTTGCGCGGTGAAAAAATGTTGTTACTTTGTCAATTTCTGAGAAAAAGTGAGTGTGACATGCAAACAGTCAGGCAGACCGACAAACAGACAAACAGACAAATTGCTGTGACATACAGACAGAGGACAGACACCGAAGTCTCACCATAAGGAAGGGTGTAACCATTCGGGTACGGAACCCTTAAAAGGAGTTTTTTTTGTTACTGACGGGACATGCAGGGTATTGTATCTATTATTTTTTATTAGGTACCGTAAAATGTTTCTACTTTTCTCCCCCACGGGTAATTTTGCTCCACGGTTATAGATTATTGAGGTATAAAAACAATAGAATGATTTACAATACAGATATGATAAAATAATTATTTACAATACAGATTTTTAAATCATTATATTGCTTTCATTCTCTTCGTGAATTTAGTATACATCGATTCTTTTCAGCAGACGTGTGCTAACTCGAGGTCCTGCTAAAGTGATGCAGCAAAATATTTTTGCGACAGAAAATTATATCGATGTTACTGTCAAGATCAAGATGATAAAATCAACATTACTAAATGTTATTTATTATGCTTCGCAGCTTCATTCTTTGCGATTTAAGGTTTACATGGTGTAATAACGCCCCCACGCATTAGCCTTGCACGGATTTTTAAAGTTTTTTGTACTGGTAACACTAAAAATTTCCCGCCATACTATCCATAGATCCCTACTCCTTCGTTAAGCTGCCCGCCATTTTTGAGTCATTCAACGTTTTCCGTGCTCAAGCCTTCGCACGTCTCCCGAAACATTTTTGCAACATGGGGAATAAACGCAAGAGTACCAGTAGGGACGAAGAGATTCGGAAGAAAATACGCAGATTGGAGTCCAAACTCTTAAAAAAGTCGCGACGCCGTATAAGAGTTTTGGAATCATCATCATCTGATAATGAAGGTAAGCTGTAAAGAATGTAATGCGTACAGCTAAACTTGGGCTGCAACTGTTACATATTCGAAATTTGCGATGCGAGCTTCCGTTATGGGTCGTCTCTGTCGCGTGAAAATTATAATTATCTTCAAGTTTGTAATGCGAGAAACTATGTTGGGTTATCTCTGTTACCTTCATATAATTTAGCTCTTAAGCTAAAGATAAAAGATTTGCATAAGCTCCTTAGCTAACTATTTGCATTAGTTTTTTCAGCTACCTCAATATTTTCATAAAAATAAATTTCATTTTCTACAGACAATGCGGCTATCGATTGCACAAACGATAACGCACCGGGCGTGCCTAATTTTGACCAAACAAGTCGGCATTCGAAGTACCAAGAATATCCGCTTTCACCATTAACGAGACCAGGGTCTCCGCGTGAAGCTTTGTCACTATCAGTGGCATCAGTACAGCCAGAGCAGGAACGGTTTCGCTCAGCTTCACCTCAGCCTGGCCCCTCGTCTGCGTCAGACCCACCTTTGGCTCAGACTGATAATGCCTTGCCTGAAGACATCGAACTTGACGAAGAGATTCTTAACCTCTTGGGCGATGCTCCAAGACTGAATGCTGCGTTGGGGAAAAGCATTCACAAAGACATAGCCAGCAGATGGCAGGAGATATTGACAAAGGGCCTGCAAAAGGACGTCAAAGATAAATTATTTCAGGAATATCTTATACCAAGCAATTGTGAGTTGTTAAGCGCTCCTATACTAAATCCTGAAGCTAAGGCGGCGTTACCGGATGTTCTTGTAAGAAGGGACGCATCTTTGATGCAACGACAAAAACAAATAGGTCACGCCTTATCGGCACTCGGCCAGGCTACCGAGCTGATTATTAAACATGTTCCTTCTCCACAGACCATTTTGAGACCAATAAGCGATGCTTCTCGTATTTTATGTGACAGTCATTTCACTGAGACTAAGACGAGAAGAAATTTTGTAATATCAGCCATAAACACAGGCTTGAAAGACACGCTGATCAACACTGAACGAGATAGTTTCCTGTTTGGGGATAACGTAACTGATAAGCTGAGAGTTGCGCAAAATATTCAAAAGTCCGGTAATACATTAAAAAACACACCCAAGCCAGGATTCAATCAATTTAATAAACAGAATTTTGCATTCAAAAGCAGAAATCAAAAAGGTAATTTAAACTTCAAGGCCCTGCATCAAAGATCTTCAACCGCGAACCCCAACAAGCCGGATGCAGGGAGGCAACGTCCAGCGCAGCCACGATATCGCCAGAACTTCCAGTATCGGGTAACGGATCGTCCACGCTCTCCTCCCCGGAGATCGTACAAGCGATAAATCAAGAGGTAAAGTACGCTGGCCGTTTACAACACTACACCCAAAACTGGGCACAAATCACCAGTGATCCTGTAATTCTAGCATGGACACAGGGCTATAAAATACCCTTTTTGTCACCTCCAATAAGATATGATAATCCCTTAATTTATTCTAAGTCTGATCAAGAGCGCGTTGATTTTCATAAGTCAATCAAAAAATTACTAGAAATAAACGCTATTTCTATATGTGACCACCATCCAAATGAATTCTTATCTAGTGTGTTCCTGGTTCCTAAGCCAAATGGTGAAAAAAGATTGATCCTAAATTTAAAATCTCTAAATAAATTTGTTAAAACTTCCCATTTTAAAATGGAAGATTACAGGACTGCATCTAAGTTAATCACGCGAGATTGCTATATGTCATCCATTGATTTAAAAGATGCCTATTTCTTAATTCCTATTTACGAGCCACATAGAAAGTATCTCCGCTTTATGTTTAATAACATTTTATATCAGTTTAATTGCTTGCCATTTGGTCTATGTACCGCACCTTATGTTTTCACAAAAATGTTAAAACCGGTATTTGAATTTCTGAGATTAAACAATTTTATATCGTGTTGTTACCTAGATGATACTTTTTGTGTCGGAAAAACATATGATGAATGCAATAGAAATGTTATTTTTACAAAGAACACATTCGAAAACTTAGGTTTATTAATAAACTATAATAAAAGTAGTTTAATTCCAAGAAAACAATGCCTATTTTTAGGTTTTATCTTTGATTCCGAACAGATGACTTTAAAACTGCCTGATATAAAAAGACAAAAAATTAAAAACCTTTTAATGTCGTTCCGTAAGGTATCCAAGTGCAAATTACGCGATTTTGCAAGACTAATAGGCCTTTTAGTGTCTTCATGCCCAGCCATACAATTTTCATGGTTATATACAAAGTTATTCGAGCGCCACAAGTATATTTGCCTACTTAATAACCCTAGTTACAACAAGGTTATATCCATCCCTAAAGAATTAAAAACTGATTTGCAATGGTGGGTAGAACATATCGAATATGCTCATAACCCTTTTCGATTCAATAATTTTAAAATGGAAATATTTTCAGACTCCTCTCTTTCTGGGTGGGGCGCTTATTACAATGGTAATAGAACACATGGATACTGGAAAGATGACGAAAAACACAGTCACATCAATGAACTAGAGCTAAAAGCTGCTTTCTTTGCATTAAAAGTTTTTGCATATAATATGTACGATTGCGAATTATTGTTAAGAATCGATAACATTACTGCAATTTCGTGTATTAATAAAATGGGTAGTGTTCAATTCGAACACTTGAATTTAGTAACAAGAGAACTATGGCAGTGGTGTGAGCAGCGTAAGATTATAGTTTTCGCTTCATACATTAATTCAAAGGACAATCATGAAGCTGATTCACTATCACGAAAAAAGTTCTTGGATACGGAGTGGGAACTAGCCGATTACGCTTTCGATAAAATAAAACTAACATTTGGTCATCCGGAAATCGATTTATTTGCCAGTAGGAGTAATACAAAATGTCCAATTTATGTAACCTGGAAAACTGATCCGGATGCTTGGACCGTAGACGCCTTTACATTTTCATGGAAAAAATTAAAATTTTACGCCTTTCCTCCATTTGCATTAGTTTTAAAGGTTATGCAAAAAATTATTAAAGCAGAAGGCATCGTTGTGGTCCCAAATTGGCCAACTCAGCCATGGTTCCCTTTATTTACCCAGTTGATTGTTTCTGAAACCATACATTTTAGTCCTAGTACTCATTTATTAAAATCTCCTTTCAGGTCAACACACAATTTACACAAGAGCTTGACACTAATTGCCGCGAAATTGTCAGGAAAGCACTATTAAATAAAGGTTTATCTCCAAGGTCCGTCGAGATAATGTTATCATCACTATGCGACAATACTTATAAACAGTATAATGGTTGTATAAAATCTTGGATAGAATATTGTAAACATCATAAGTATGATCATGATCAAGGAAAAACCTCGGTACAAATAATTATAAATTTTTTGACCGAGATATTTGATAAAGGTGCTAAATATGGGACATTGAATAACTATAAGTCTGCTCTGTCACTGTTATTAGGGCAAACGCTCGATGACGAGAGAATTAAGCGTTTTATGAAGGGAGTTTATAGATTAAGACCCATTGCACCAAAATACAACTTAACATGGGATCCTAATATTGTTTTAAACTATTTAGCTCTAAAGTGGCCAAATGAAGACCTTAATCTAGAAACTCTCTCCAAGAAAACACTCACTTTGTTGGCTTTAGTTACAGCACACCGCGTACAGACATTTTCTCTAATCAAGTTGAACAATGTTGACATGCAAAATACCAGTGAAATCATTATTAAAATACCAGACTTAATCAAAACATCCAGGCCTAACTGTTTTCAGCCTGTTCTAAGACTCCCCTTTTTTAATGAACGTCCAGAGATCTGTCCAGCCCGTTGTATACAAACATATTTAAATAAAACTAACTCACTTCGTCATTTAAATAATGAATATCTATTTATTAGTTATAGAAAACCACATAATAAAATTTCACCACAGCGTTTAAGTCACTGGATCAAAGATACTCTTCACAACAGTGGTATCAATACCACGATATTCACAGCACATAGCACTCGCCACGCGGCCACATCTACAGCCAGCAAGCTGGGTGTTAATCTTGATACTATTCGCAAAACTGCTGGTTGGAGCGAATCCTCTAGTGTGTTTGCGAAATATTACAATAAAGAGATTGTAAATGATTGTAATCAATTTGCTAGAGTAATCCTTTCTTCTGCAAATGACCTGTAAGATGAAAAAATAATTAATTAAAAAACATTGTAAGATTCAATTCAATAAATTGTGAGATTAATAAAATTGTATTAATTGTCAACCATAAAACTTACCTACTAGTATTTATTGTTGCTGACTATTTTCACCCCTCACACAAGGTTGTACCTTTCTTGTGTCGTTTACTTATTATTTCTCAATTTTCTGCTCTAAACATCTACACCATGTAAACCTTAAATCGCAAAGAATGAAGCTGCGAAGCATAATTAATGATCAAACGAACTTACCAAGTGAAGTTCGATCACAATTATGCGAGCAGCTTCATTCGACGCGATTTATAACAACCCACCCTCAAAAATTTAATAAAACATACATGATTTTATCGTAGCCCTACCCTATTATAAAAATTGTGAAATAATTATCCTTTAAACAAAATGACTCAAAAATGGCGGGCAGCTTAACGAAGGAGTAGGGATCTATGGATAGTATGGCGGGAAATTTTTAGTGTTACCAGTACAAAAAACTTTAAAAATCCGTGCAAGGCTAATGCGTGGGGGCGTTATTACACCATGTAAACCTTAAATCGCGTCGAATGAAGCTGCTCGCATAATTGTGATCGAACTTCACTTGGTAAGTTCGTTTGATCATTAATTCTCTCTCTTTTATAATAAACTTTTTTTTCTATTTTGAAATGGTTTTCAAAGTAAACAATCATTTTTTTTTCAATATTCGCCGGTAATAATGATTGCCGTCTAAATGAAAATATCCACTTTAAAATAATACGGACTAGTAGTGGAATATTACATCAAATATTATTGACTTTAGCACAATATGATTGGCACTGACAGTAAATTGTCTTGTTTTGTTTGAAATTACATCCATAAAATCCATATACTTTTATTATATGAAGAGATCTTACTTCTACTAAGAAGAGTTATATTTATTTATTGAAAAATGAAATGAAATAATACATGAAGTATAAAGCCATAACTGAAAATTAAAACTTAAAAAGCTTTGTACTTTTACGGTAACTACAACGGTTAATAAAATAACACATAGGTATTTCGAAATAAGCACAATCCGCTGTTTGTTACAGTTCAAAAGATACAGCTGTTTAAAGTTCGGACAGACGGACGGAAGGACTGACGGACGGACGATCGGACGGACGGACAGCTTAGGCTTAGTAATAGGAATTTTATTGGGCATTGTTTTTTAATCCTTACGTAATATTTTATAAAAAATTAAGAAAATGTATTTGTGAAATTGTGTGAGATTGTCCACCGATGTTAAGTATATTTAAAATCAAAAGAAGCACTTGGACTAATGACTTCTCTGGAATCTTTAACTCTCTTGGATCAGAAATTGCAACAAGTCCATGATATAATAACTAGGTATATTAACACCAAAACTAAAACTAGTTTTTATCTTCAGTCGCGTCGTGGGACATTAAAAAACATTACAAAGATTCGAGAATTCTATAAATTATTTTTTTGCTTTGTGGATAGATAAAGTTAATTGTAAGCAATTTTAAACAAATTAGAAGTTTTACGGCGGTGCTTTAGGTATTTAGTAATATTGCGTGTTACGTATAGAATTAAAGTTTAAAATGTTAATTCAGAACTATGTATTTTAAGCAATATTACCAAATACCTAAAGCACAGCCGTAAAACTTCTGTTTTTTTAAATAGCTCACATTGCGCTTTATCTATCCACACAGCAAAAATGAAAGCTTGTAGTATTCTCATAAGTATTTTTTCTCTGGCTATGCGACTACTCGCCTAGTAACTAAAGAGTATTTATGGCGGTGGCGTTTTCTATTTAAACAAGTTGTATTCACAACCGTGACTAAAGTTAAGGCTACAGCGACAAAGTATTGTCTCTGCAAGACAATAGTACTGCGGTCGCCACTAGGTCAAATACTGTCTTCCTTAGTTTCGTTTAAATAATATTTTTTTGTAATGATCGATACTTACTTGCACACGTTTAAAAAAACCGGCACTTTTGATTTTTTTCGAGTTCTTTGAGTATGAGAATGCGGAAAAAGGATTTGATGCAATAAAATTAAATAAGTATTATTTACGGAAGTGAAATAAGTAGTTACTTATGTAACTGGTACATATGTACACAAATGAGGAACTCAACACAGGCTCACTACACACTGTTGGGTATGCAGATGATCTCGTGATACTTATCAACGGGAAGTTTCCGGAAACAGTATCGGAAATCATGGGAAAGGCTTTGGGAAAGGTGGAAAGCTGGTGCATTAACCATCAGCTATCCATCAATCCCAGCAAAACTGTAGTAATTCCATTTACTAGGAAACGGGACCTCAAACATATTAAACAGCTAAAGCTGTTCGGCGAGGTACTAAAATTGTCGGGTGAGGTAAAATATCTAGGTATCATACTAGATAAAGAGCTCACTTGGAAAAGACACGTAGACCACGCTATAACAAAAGCGCTGAGAGTGTTTGGAATGTGCAGATCAGCATATGGTAAGACATGGGGCCTCAACCCTAAGGTACTAAAATGGATCTATACCATGATGGTAAGGCCCATAATAATGTACGGCTGCTTGGCCTGGTGGCCAAGAACAACACTAAGGACATGCAAGGACTCTCTAACTAAGGTGCAGAGGGTGGCCTGCATGTCTATAACAGGGGCGTTCAGAACGACGCCGACGGTGGCAATGGAGGTCCTACTAAACCTTCCACCACTGCACATCGCCATACAATCTGAGGCGTGCAAGTCACTACAGAGGTTGAAAGAGACTGGCCTGTGGAACGACGTAGCGCCGAGAACAAGACACACTAAAATGGCACACAATGTTGTTCTAGACAGAATACTGGCGATGGGCTGCGATAAAATGCAACCCAAGTATGTATTCCGGAGGAACTTCAATGTCCACATTCCTACAAGGGATGAATGGAAGGAAGGGTTGCACCTACCAGAGGATGACAACCTGATATGGTACACGGATGGTTCAAAAATGAGCTCCGGTACGGGGGCGGGCATTCACGCCAAAGACTATAACAGTAGCACAAGTATGGGCAACTACGCAACGGTCTTCCAGGCGGAGTTATATGCGATAATTGCCTGTACGCAGGAGAATATTGGTAGGCCTCCACAGGAGAGAACTATCTACATTCTAAGCGACAGCCAAGCGGCACTTAAGGCGCTTACAGCGCCAAAAGTAGACTCGAAACTGGTCTACAATGGAATCCAAGCCTTGAACAAGCTTGGCAGGCACAACAAAGTGAAACTGATGTGGATTCCAGGACACGAAGGCTTTCCCGGAAATGAAGCCGCGGACGAGCTGGCAAGGGGAGGGTCCATGGGCGTATACGTCGGACCTGAACCATTTGTGGCACCCTCACAGGGCACCATAAGAGCTGCCCTGAACAATAACGCCCTAGAGTTTCACCAAAAAGAGTGGAAAACTACGGTAGGCTTAGGGCATGCAAAGCTCTTCATAGATAGGGTTGACCAGAGCTGGACCAAAAAGCTTTGGAAACTCAGCAGAAGACAACTCCGATATATCATCGGAGTGTTTACCGGGCACTTCGGGGTTAAACATCTCCTAGCAAAAATGGGCCTTTATGACAACACAGATTGTAGAATGTGCGGCGAAGAGGCTGAGACAATGAAACACTTACTGTGTGAATGTGATGCCCTCGCCGGAGTAAGAATGAAAATCCTCGGTTGTGGCTACCCAGAACCGAACGATTTCAAGGCACTGCCATTGCACTCCACTACCCGCTTTTTGGAAGGAGTGGAGGCTGCATTGGATTAAGCGCTAACAGAGGGGTAATTACACAAAAGATCCCATAGGGTCGAAGTGTATCCGTAAGGACCCCACCAACAAGATAAGATAAGATAAGAACTGGTACATAATGAAACTTCTTAAGGTACGAGTACTGAGGTTAAACCGCAAGCTAAATAAAAAATTGAATCAGCGTCTTATACTTACCTTACTCGCTGTGTAAACGTTATTTCTTAGGGCGGATTTGACCAAACGTGAAAAAATATTATTCCTAGAATAAATCGCCAATCAATCGAGAGTAGGTAAGTCAGCTTTACGTTTTACCAAAGATAATTCTAAGAATAGTGAACCTATTCGGGAATAGTTACTATTCGCGAAGAATAACACTACTTAATGGCGTCCACATGTTTTGTGCTGCCAGCACAACATGTTGTGCATGTTTTGTCAAATCAACTTAATACTTATTTTCTTATGACAGTTATTTTCCAGTCCTTTATGATACTATAAAAGAAAGTAGACATTAAACTATATTAAAGTGAAAAAAATTCGTCGGTCTTAGGCAGGATTCGAACCTACATCTCTTCTGGCAATCCGGGCCGATGCAGGCGCATTACCAATTATGCCACCAAGACCCTACTTAAGATCCACGAAATTAGTGATCGTAAGTAGACATTAACTTAAGTTTTGCACGTTCCGTTGTACATCATTAACTCTAAAACATCATTACAACGAGCTTAGTAATACCATGTATAGCTAAACCTAAGATTGCGTGGAAAAACATCCACTGGTATACTCGAGAATAAAATTGTGGAATAGATTTATCCCTATTATAGTTATTCGCATATTTATTCAAGTTTGGTCGAATCCACCCATGCAAAAAACAAAGAAAAAATTATATGGTTTTTTCGGTGTTCATAAATAAAATGAATATAACGTAACATGATTGAAGGCATGTGTTCATAAAACAGTTAAGACCCACAAATACAAAACAAAACATTTCCGTTTTTTGTGTAATCAAAAACTACCCTTTTTTTCTCCTAGTACGGTGGTACTCGTAGAAGATTTAAAAAGCGCCTACTCTTTTGCTGCCTCTACAAATCATCGATACATAGTATAAAGGAGCATAGTGCGAAGTCACATTTCTTGATTCACTATGAAATGCAAGGGATGTCAGGAAAATTTAAAACATTGTTGTCACTGCAGTGCCGATTCTCAATATCAATGCCTGGGTATTACTTCGGATTATTACTAATACTATTATTAATAATAGTATAAATATAATTTATAGTAAGTATATACCAAAATCTATCAACTTTAATATTTTTGAAACCTCAAAACGTAGGGTTTCGTTGAGAATATTACATTGGACAACTAATTGTACGGCGAAATCAGTAATAAGTAATAGATAATTTGTCAAATCGTTAAAAAACCAAAACAAGTAAAACTAAAATATTCGAAGTGATCTTACGGGCAAACGAAAAAAAATCCAAACCATATTTACTGTCGAATAATTTTTGTCGAACCTAATATCGGTCAAACATTTTTCGCAGTTCAGATAGGTAACCCTTACGTTAGTACTCGTCCAGGTAAAGAATACGAAGACTTACCGACGCACATCCTAGGACCAGCTCCAAAGGCTACGTAGGCATCAGAGATTTTTTCCTCAGCGGCAAAGCGATCAGGGTTGAAGAGTTCAGGCTCGGGGAAGTGCTTGGGGTCCCCTTGCAGCCCACACAGCGAGATGTAGATTGCAGTTCCTTTCTCGATGATAATGTCGGTACCAGGTAGCTGGAGAATAAGATTTCGATAATATTACCTTTTTGTCTCAAATCAAGATTTTGCTAACTGCATATTCACCCATTCGTCATTCATCGAGATTAATTTAACTATGCCATCCGAGGACGAATTTATAATTAACCGGAAATTTTAAGTTATAAAAAACCGGACTCGCGCACTGAGGGATCCGTATTTAAGATTATATGGTTAGAAAACTTCGTTCTGCTTTAGTTGTCAATCTAACACAATCAACCTACCTAAATTTTGAGTTGGTTTTTGAAGTTGATCGAGTCCAGCCTAGTAGCTATTTGCTAAAGTATGGCATGGCATAACATAAGGTAGTAAGAAAGTTCCGATTTTATGATAAGGAAGGATTTTTTTATTAACTATCCTAAAAGACCCCTCCCCCCCTTAAAATATAAATAATTATGTTTAAGTCAGGAATTTTCAGATATTTTGGTCCATATACCTACTTTGGATATAAGGGGTAGAACTTTTGAAATAATTAGAAGAATATTTTTTTTTTTTTACTGAAACCAGATGCGGGCGAGCTATACAATACAACTATGCCAAATTTCAAGTTGATGACATCTGTAGTTTCAGAGAACAATTGCTGTGATACACAGACAGACAGACGGACACCGAAGAAAACAATCCATAAGGGTTCCTTTTTTATTTACCATTTTGGTTCGGAATCAAAAGGACAAAAGGGGTGACGGTAAAGGAGGGTAAGAATTATGTATTCCAAGAGAAACTATAGTACCTTGTAGTCTTCCTTTGCTATCCTGTCCAGAATTGGCACGGGGGAGTACCGCCGCATGCCCTCGAAGATGCACTGGTCTAGGTACTTCATGTCGTTAAACGCCTCGTACGACCAGCCGTGCCGCTGCACCGCGCGCCACACCTCGTCCCGGGCACGATTCTGACCACAATTATGTACAATGTAACGATTTTTAACGAAACTCCGCCATGAGAAAAGGTACCCTTCACACTGTACATAACGAGGTAAATTTATTGTTGTGAATTTTTCGAAGTGATACCTGATTCCTACAAGAAAAGTAAAAATATTACTTACGAGTTCCACAATTGTGACAGCTGATCTGAGACCCAATTCTCGTGACTTCGAGATGATTTTTCATGCGAGATTAACTGTCAACTGCATACATTTTTTCGACATATCTCGCATGAAAAATCATCTCTAAGTCACGAGAATTGAGTCCCTGAGGATATACAATGGCTCATGCACGTGGAGATACCAATGGGGCCCTTTTTTTTCCTTATTGACCAATTTTTATCTAACCAATAGGGATGGATGGATGGCTCATGGAAAATCAAAATGCGTAATTACTTGATGCATGAGAAATTGTAGGAAGCTATAAAAGGGTATCCAGAAGGCCATAATATTCCCGCGAAAATTATGTCAAAGAATGATAAAAAAGTATTGACGAAGATATGCCTCACATTCGAAGGCTCAGCAATAACGAAAGTAACAAGTGCTCAAACAGCATCTGGAGCCTGGATTGAATAATATGAGGACAAAGGTATGGGTCGTCGCCTTTATTTAGAGAGTAGATTATATAAGCTTTACTACTAACTGGCTTTAGAACTGGCTGGAAAATAGCAACCAGAAAGTGACTACAGAACTTGTTAAGACTAAGCTTCTTAACGAAATGTCAAAAACCGAAGACTTGACAAAAAAATATTCTGCTCTGCGTTCCTGAGATATCAAACCCAGAAAAGTTAAGATGCCTATTGTGTATTTTGATTGCAATGAACTTGGTCATAAGCCACAAGAATCGACTTCCTTAGTAGCTCTTATTACGAGTAGAGATGTCAGTGAGGACTACTGGACTATTGACTCAGGAGCAACCCAACATAATATCTAAATTGAAATGGGATGAGAACCTGAGCTGAGGTCCCCAGAATCAATAAACAAAATTACTATAGCGGATGGTAGCAAAATAGACTGTGACGGTATAGTCGTAAGTATAGGTGAAAAACTTAAGTAAATTACCTCTTGCATGTAGTTGTGTACAAAAATACGTCAAATTTCAAATATAGAATGTCGAACGGTCTATACAACTACATGCAAGAGGTCATTTACTTACGTTTTCACCTAAAGGTATCTAATTTAAATTATTTTACTTACATACTTGTTAACTGTTGACACTGAATAATATGTTTATACGTATGTGATAATTGTGACATGTAAATTCCTTTTCGACATACTTATTTTGATTATGCCGCTTTCGCGCAAGGTTTCCTTTGAGCATTGGGAGCACGCGCTGCGCGGCTTTACTTACTCTAAGAACTCCGGTAGACCAGGACCCTATCCCACAAAACTTTACAAGCGTACAATTTGACAAATTTGTACGGATCTCCATACAAAAAGTTGACAAATTTGTTAAATTGTAGGCTTGTAAAGTTTTGTGGGATAGGGGCCAGGATTTGAGTGCAGTTTCGTCATTTTTATTTATAACTAAGTAGGTAGCATGGGTACGTATCAGAACACCTAAAATTAATAAGCCTAATGTATCATAATCCCTAAAAGTTCATAATACCTAATGGTTGTTTTTTCTAAAACCGTAAACTTTTCAGGATTGTTACAAAACAAACCTAACCTAACCTAATGAGTTCTAAACAATGGCGTTTTAAAAAATCCTGAAATGTTTACAGTTTCAGAAAAAAAAAAGCTTTTAGGTATTATGAACTTTTAGGGATTATGATACATTAGGCTTATTAATTTTAGGCGTTCTGATACGTAACCAGGTAGCGTAGGTAATGCATCTTGGCAAGACACGTGTTTGTTTGATCGCGCGCCTAGTGATGAAGCCGTCGGTCGGGGCCCTCTCACCTGGCACTCGGGATGTCTCGCCAACTCCATGAGCGTGAACGTGGCCGTGTTCGCGCTTGACTCGAACCCGGAGAAGAACATCCCCGACTGATACAGCAGATTCTTGCCTTCAAAACCTACACAAAAAATATTAGTTCGAGATCATTTGGATTTAACAGGACCAAGGTATCCAGCGAGATGTTATTAAAACTTGATTGAATACTGATAACAATATAGACCTCTTTTATCATTAATTAGTGTCAAAATTATCATAATACTTGACAAGTATTTTATGTCCTTTTCTGGCACTAATATATTTCACAAATATACGATTTTATTGAGATAGAGCATAAAAAAGTAGAATTTCAGTTAAGATTATGTAACGCCACCATAATATCTAGGTTTTTAATTACGTTTTGATTGAAAGATTGATTGATTTGATCTTTGACTAGAAGACGCCCGCGACTTCGTACGCGTAGAATTAGTTTCCCGCTACTCCCCCCCATTTCTTCCCGTTGGGGGTCGATTTTCGGAAAATCCTTTCTTAGTGCTCACTTACATCATGAAAGGAACCCAGGTACCAAATTTCAAGTTTCTAGGTACAGTAGTTTCGGCTGTGCGTTGATATGTCAGTCAGTCAGTTTTGCCTTTTATATATATAGATAGCGAGTAAATCATTTGCATAATGTATATGATATTTATGGTTTTGTTAATAAAAGCACGAAAGAATTCATGAAAAAAACTAAGAAAAAGCGGCCAAGTGCGAGTCGGACTCGCCCATGAAGGGTTCCGTGAAAGGTAAATTGCGGTTTACGATTTATGACGTATTAAAAAAAAACTACTTACTAGATCTCGTTCAAACCAATTTTCGGTGGAAGTTTGCATGGTAATGTACATCATATATTATTTTTACATTTATCATTCCCTTATTTTAGAAATTACGGGGGGGGACACACATTTTTCCACTTTGGAAGCGTCTCTCGCTGTAACTGTTTACATTGTATCAGTAATATAAAACCAAATTGTCATTAGTCTTTTATCCACAGTTTTATCGTTTAGTAGAGAATATCTGTCAACTAGTCTTTTATCCACAGTTTTATCGTTTAGTAGAGAACATCTGTCAACTCCTAGATTGATTCATCTGGCTCTGCATGTAATATTTAAAACCAAATTAAAGATATTTCTCTGTTGGAAAGTCCGACTAACTTGTTCGAGTTAGTGCATAGTTTTTCATACATCGAATGCTTTTTCAAAGTTCAGAGGGAGATAAAGGTCTCGCTGGACGCTGTCCCTGAGGAACTGTCACTTTTATTTACCCAAGATATGTTGCTAAACTTAAGAATACGTACCAATCAAGTCTATGGACTGCTCAAGAGAACTTTAATCATCCTACGGGACTACAAAAGAGACGAAAGTAATGCCCTAAGGTCGGATTATTTGCTTGATGAATGACGTAAGAAATTAGGAAATAAGAGATTTACCTGTTAATTTATTTTTTATTATTATTTATTAAAATGTATGAATGAAAACAATTAAAGCATATTATCAATACAAAATTGTCCCACAAAACTGTTTACACAGTTTGCCTGCGGGATCTTTGAGTCTCTTAATTAGGATATAACTTTACTAAAAATTAATTTTAAAATTTATATAAATCTAACTAAATAATTAAACATTCTTTTTTTAAACTTTGCCTTATTGGCCTCTAACCTAATATCTGTGGGCAAGCTATTGAGAATATAGGGTAGAAGATGGTTGTGGTTTGTTTGTTAATGGTTTATTTTACTACGTTTTCCACCTTTCATTTTTTCTTATATCACAACCTTTCATTATATTCTCTTTTGTCTAGTAAAAAAACCGTATCAGAGTGTTTATTTAAAAAAAAAAGAGTAAAAAAGAATCGAAAATATAATCAACGCACTCCATTTGAGGGTTCCTCCCGATCTCCTGAAAGAGACTTACCGAACTACTGATTTACAAGAATAATTTTCTTTTTTTTTATTCATCCTAGCGTCAAGTTCTTTAAGAACGCGCTAGAGGGATGTCCAGTATAGTCGCATAGAACTGGCGTTAGCCAGGGGGCATTACCAGCTCCAGAGCGGGAATGGGGCTCTACCTTAAGCGCAAACCATTAATGCCTTCCAAACATTTTCTTTTAGTTTAGTAAAATTTTCACGCTCATAATTTCATTCAAGAATCGTCTCGTCGAACGACTCAGTGTAATTCAGTTTCTTTATTGTTTTAGTTTTTCATTTCAGGATGTATTTATTTGTTTTTTAGCTTACTAGATTTGTAAGGATAATTCATCACAGTCTCAAACTTCACTAAAGATCTTAGCCTAGGTTATTTTATGGTTCATAACGTAGATTTCTAGGACTTTAAACGGTCTCCTGGCCATATTACAATTCCGTATTTACTTACTACAAAACCAGATCAATTCAAAAAGTTTTTTTTGAGGGATTATTGCAGCAGGGCAGGGTATGACGACGGGTTTTGTTTCTATTTTTATAGGCCGAGATCGGTAGGGTACAGCTTTGTTTAATACTAAAATGCTTAACTTTACATATACATACGTACATACATTAAATCACGCCTGTTTCCCAGAGGGGTAGGCAGAGACCACTTCTTTCCACCTGCTACGATCTTGGCAAATCTTATCTTATCTTACTATAAATCGGGTCCTGCTTTCCATTCTTCAAATGTATAACGGCGTCTATGTAGTCTCCTCTTGTTTGTCCTGTTTTCTCTCTTTGTGCCAAGGCGCGCCAGAACACCGCCGTCGCGCACTTGAAGTTGAAGAGGACGGCGGCTCCGAGCCAGTCCACCAGCTGCGGCACGAAGAACACCACCACAAGAGCCACCATGCGCCTGAAGCCACTGAAGAAATCCGACACTAAAACGAAATATAATGAATTAAAATCTTTTAGACATACTTATATTTTTATTTGAAGTAGGTCGTATTGATTACTTTCAAAAGCCTCCTACCACATGCCTTCCAGACCTGGTCAATACGTCGTAAACAAAATGTGGAAAACTGCTCAAATATCTCAAAATAAGAATGTCCGGCGTGACTTTGGGATAAAGAGTGGGTTTTCTTTTGGAGCGAAAGAAAACAAGTTAGTACCTAAGTTAACACAAACTTTATTTGAAATGAAATTAAATGAAAATGAAATGAAAATGAAATGAAAATGAAATGAAAATGAAATGAAAATGAAATGAAAATGAAATGAAAATGAAATGAAAATGAAATGAAAATGAAATGAAAATGAAATGAAAATGAAATGAAAATGAAATGAAAATGAAATGAAAATGAAATGAAAATGAAATGAAAATGAAATGAAAATGAAATGAAAATGAAATGAAATGAAAATAAAATGAAATTGATTTAATTACTAAAACATAATATAACTACGTTGACAATATGTAATCATTCCAGAAAAAAAAACGTAAATCCAATGAATTAGTCTGTTTCTTCAAAATCAATTACACTCCTATGTTGATTGCCCGTCGCTTCTTTCCCTTATAAGTTTTAGAACTATATTCCAAGGGCGTAATCCCTCGCCTAAAGCATTTCGTCTTCAAATGTATAATAATAACACGTCCTACTACAACCCTGTAACCCGCATGTGCCGATTGTATAATGGTACTCGTACCGTGACTGAGCATTCTTCTTTGGATACTTTTAACAGTAAATAAATTGCCCTCTGTTAAAAACCAGATTCACAATATATTTTGTACTTAATTCACTACAATATCAATATATTATAATGATATTTAATATAATTCCTCTCTGTAAAACCTTTGTATAAGATACCTAACTAATACTAATACCATTAACCCTCAACATATACATACACTTTAATCATTTTGTGCACACATAGTTAAGAGTTACAGTCTAGATTCATATATTTGTATCATTATATTTTTGCATTATTTCTGATTGTAACTTGTTTTGTGAGCCATGAATAAATAAATAAAATAAAAGTATAGTTATTCATCTTACATATGAAGAAAAGCCTGAAGTCTAAGGCTAAAAAACCCTTCACTCTAGATGAAAACAAAAAGCAAGCTTTAAAAAACCCGACTGTTGTTAACCAAATTTAAATCGTTATAAATGCTAAATTATCATTCCGAATTAAAAATAATGTATGAAATCTAAAGATGATTTTTAAATACCTATTCAATGATATCCCACTTGTCGTAGTTCGTCGACTCTTTTTTGTTTTCTTTTTTACAATATAGCGTCTGGTTTCCGCCATATTGAATTTAGATTTACTGTCATATCTTTAGTGACACTTACAAGATTAAGACAAATCGGACCACGCGTTTAGTTTCTTGATCGCTACAAATATACATACATACATATATAGGCTGATAAACACATACCTAGACCTCCTCCTTCGGCAGTCGGGCAAAAATAAAATAAGGCTTTCCGCAGATTGATATTATTTTGACTTTTTTTAGTGATATTTTGCTTGTAATTAATTGATATTCTGATTTTCATTCAAAAACTTACCATCCTTGGTAAACTCAGCATTAAGATTAGTAAACGAATCCATTTTGGTCCCCAAAGCTACGGAAGCAATCAAATCTGTAGCGTTGAGGTAGCTCAGCTCCTGCACATCAAACGTGTCTACTCCGTTCCTCCGATTCTTCTCAATGTGCTTCAGCATGTTGTCTCCAGTCTCCAGCATTAAGGGAATCATTTTCTTTAGCTTAGCCACGCTAAAAGTTGGATTGATCCTTTGTCTTAAATACCTCCAAGTAGATTTGTTTACCCCAAAAAGGTTTCTCATTCCAGTACTTTCTAGTTCCCTGTTTCCAGCAAAGTTTCTGTCAGAAAAGTTGTCGAAATCACGAATGAGAATTTGCTTGATGAGTTCAGGATCCCGCAGCATGAGACACGGCTTGAAGAAGATATAAAAGCCAAACACTTTCCAGTCGGCTTTTGCTTTCTTATAGATCTCTCCTAAATGTGTGCCTGGTGATGTTTTGAAGATGATGCCATTTTTAAAATCGCCGAATAGCCAGTGGCTGTCGCTCAGTTGATTCACTCCGCGCCGAGACCAGTAGGACAGTTTCTTGTTTGAATAGAAGTAGATCATTACAACGACAGCGGGTGCCATCAATAAAAAAATAAGGCTCACGAAAATCATACTGGGTATCGTCCAGAGTTAGTTAGTTAATAATAATTTGAAAAATGTACAGTAAGGTTCTTGACGCAGTTGCCACCAGCATCCAAAGGAAGATGAGTGCAATGGACCTAGAACAAAAAACAATGTCTCTGTGGACATACTCAGAATATACTTAAATAGGAAGTAGTTCGTCTTAGGCCCTATAGAAGATTCTGATACCTACTGCTGCTTGGGCGACTAGGGATGTTGAAACTTATTTTGGTCACCTACCTTGACCTTTGATTTGTATGATTTAAAATATAATCATTGTAATTTTTATAAATTACATAATAAATATTTGTTAGGCACCCAATTTGAATTATTTCTAATTACATATTAAAATTTGTTAAGTGTTGACACTAAATAATAATATGATTATAGGTATGTATGTGATACGAAAATTCCACTTGTACATCTTTTGATCATAACATGGATAAGCGCGCAGTCTATAGGCACACACAATCTGTGCCTCTATTCTAGGCGGTAAATTCCAAATCGTATTTGACCTGTTATGGTCATCCGATACGGTTTTCATAAGTATTGATGTGTTTACGTTATCTATGTGTAACTACATATATCAGTGGTTTTAACATTGTTGTTCGCAAGTGCCGTTCTTATGTGTGCGACTGTAACAAACTCCCTACCTCCTCATCCGAGTATAAGCTACGCGGTCTCTACTCCGAGCCGAACTATAAACCTTGACGTAATAACTGTCCATCTAAATACTCACCAGTTTGCGGTGAAGACGGACGCATTCGACCCGATCCCTAAATCACACTGGTCGAGCTTACGAGCCGCATTACTATCCACACCGAAACCAGAGCCAAAATACGTTTATGGATACTATGAGACGTATAAAAAAGGTACATGTGTGTACATCAAGTTAGATCCGCCTGTTTTGATGAGCGATTTTGAAATGAGACCGCAAACATGAATCGGAGATAATAAATTAGTTATATTATGAATGACAGGAATTAATCACATAGGAACACGAAGGTTAACCTAGATTCTGGGTGATTAGTGTAGGTTAATGTTGTTTATTATGCATGTTATTACAATCAATCTGAAACCTTAACCTCGATTCTGGGTTATCAATCCAGGTTAAAGAATGTTGTTTACTATTATGCTTGTTTTGCAAGAGTACGTTTCTATTTATATTTTTCATTCATAATCTCTATACTATATTCAAACCAATACCATCACTTTATAAGTAGCAGTCGAAATTACATGTCACGTCAAATTATGCCATTGATGGGCCACGCGGTCGTGCTAACTGATGATGGGACGTTCTGAAGGTCCAAGGGTTGCGGTATCGCAGTACATTCGGCTCGGCCATATGGATGTATTACACACTCTGTGTGCGATGCCGAGGGGCTAGTGTGATCTAGTGATGGCGTTTCCTGCCCGGTGGCTTGCGAAGGAATGCTTGAGGTTGAGCATGTACATTAAAGATGGGTCGAAATCGTGAGCGGGGTGGCAATTTGTGATGTCGCACGTACAGATGTCATGAATTGTCCCGTTTCAGATCTCCGTTCATGGTTAATCTATGTGCTACAATAGCATTCATATCCTGTACGCCTGAAGAGGGTTCCTGGTCATAGGAGGGCTAGCCTCAATGTTACATCAGTCCCGAAAGGTGCGTTAACCATACATCCACCATAAAACCTACGTCCTACACCCATAACCACAGTAAAATTAAGCCTTCTGAGTGACGACAAAATCTCTCTTGTGGCTTTTTATCAATTCCATCAAATCAATTCCATCAATTGGCTCTGTATGTGTGTTATTCTTGGTGGCTAAAATTGTATATATATATATATATATATATATATATAAAAGGTCCACAATCAACCCGTATTTACAGGATGAGTCTTTGCTCGATCCAAACAGTCTATGATGGGACTTGTAAATGTGGAACGATTCTTAAGATAATCGCCTAATGAAATGTATTTATTTTCGCATCAGGTTTGTTTTTTGAGGGTTCCAAAGACAAACTAGGGACCCTTACAGTTTCGCCATGTCCGTCGGTCTGCGAATTAACTCTTACTTATTTTAAAAACTTTTTTTAATGTAGGTTCAAAATGAAAATCCGTTTTATAAATAATGACGAATCGACTCCAAAAAAGGTAAGCCTGCCTCAGGTTGCAGGCTAGGATCTAGGATCATTTGAATTGTGTTTTTATTTTTTATTTGATTAATTGCTTTTAAACAATACATTTTTCATTGCTTCCTAATGATTGTGGATTAAGAAATTATTCATTAATTTGAAACTAATTGAAACTATCGAGTGTTTTGTTAAATTATAGAGCCAAACATCCCAAACATGTCATCTTCCTTATATCTTGGAAGTGTTTAACTATATTTAATAGACTTGACTTAATTTTTACCCAGCTGCCCGAAAAAGAGTTAAACGTTTTCAGGATTAATTCATGGATGTATGTTTGTGAGATTCTTTATTTCAGCATAACTTGTAAGTTTAGGCATAAAAAACGAAAGATTTTACTTTAAAAATAGTACGTCCGCATGTCATGTTTCTGATCATCGTCTTAAAAAGTACACAAAAAGAAACATATGTATAAGTAGGTCTTATTACAAATTTCCAAGTAGTTTAGGAGAGTTAATACGTCTTCATCTGAACTCGTTTACCTACTTCCACAAGTTCCTATTCTCGGTTAATAGATGGGGTAGCTGTACTAATATGTTATTGACTATTTTGTTATTTAGGTTTATAGATGATATCATGTTAATTATCTAGGCTATACAAGTTGCGTAAACTATTTCCGAAAACTGACCGTCTGACCGCTCACGTCAATCCTACACATTTGGATAACGATAACGAACGCCAAATGCATGTTATCTTAGGCCTGAGTACCCATAGATGTAAAGATAAACGTTTGGTTACAAATGAATTAAATTACAGTTATGAAATAATTTATTAAAATTGGAATTTAAATTCGAAATTCAAATGCGGTACGCTCTTGAGACGGACGACTTGAACTCGCCGGGAACAGTCCGTCGAATAGTGACGCGCGTTGGCTAGGAGAATCACCTACCATTAAACAATTTACCTTTCGCCACGGCTGGAGCTGACACTTGATCAAACAAATTGTTGCTGAGAACTAGTCAATTTAATATTGAAATTATATAAGTAACTCTTTATTTGAAACATAATTGTTGAAATAGTTCAAGTAATAGGTAGTTAGTTAGTTGCGGAAATAACGCCTCGGATGTAGTTTCAAAAAATAGTTCAGTGATGGAAAGTGAGTAGATATAACCGATGGTCATTTATTTTCCTTTTTAGTTGAAAAAATAGTATATTTAATCTTTATGTGTAATTTACAGCCGATCTCAAACTAGGCCGAGCCTGTATCAGTACTTACCTACTGTAGGTATTTAGCACAATGGGCTCGTTTGTAAATAATAAAATGATTCTTATTCCGAAATACCTATTAATTACTAGGTAAACCATATTTGATATTTATTGCCGGTTGGTTGGTCCGTTGCCGCGCTGCGTTAGAAAAATTAAGTGCCCAATAAACAATAAAGTTTGAATGGTCAATATGTTACTTACTACAATTGGCAAATGAAGAATGTCAGTAGGTACGCCAAATCGCTTGAAACTTTGTAAGAGTAAAGCTTATAAATAAACAAACATACTACTTTTTGTTTCATTCAAATAGACCCAGTAGTTTTGATTCTACGAACGTATGAAATTACGGTCAAAAATATTAAAGGGTGCGGGCGCCATCTTACTGGAGTGACGTCATGGTTTCGTTGCGGTACGGCCCCTTATATGATTGAGTAAGTTTACAGGGCTATATTTTGTTAACCGTTATAAGTAACCAGTTGAAATTTTCACAGATTACGTGTTATTATAAACTCTATTGTTTAAAATTACAAAATGAACAATAAATCAAATCCCAAGAGGGGTCCCCATACAAGAAACATGACAAATAACCAGTTTTTTTAGCATTTTTATACGGATCATATTTTTATAATGGCTTATTATTTTGATGCTATTTTAAGCTTAAATTGCAGTCGAACTTTCATAGTTTACGACTAAATAACAATCTCAAGTAAAACTACTAAAAATATTTGACCAAACTGATTTTATCAACACGATGTTTTAAGCGGTCACTCATCCTGTTTTAGAATACGCTTGTAAGTAGGTACCTAAGTACGCTATCTAAGCTATCTTGCATACACGAAATAACAGTAATAATGCTCAAAAACAGTTCAAAAACTACCTACTTGCTACAGCGGCCGCTAATACCAACAACTAGCGAGAGAGAGAGAGAGGCGGTCTAGGTACCTAACTTATGGCGAGTGAGCCACTTGGCACCGCCCGCCCGCGAAATTTGAAATCGATGAAATGAATAAGTACACAAATATCAGAACTACTACCTAGGTCAATCAAAAAGTCATGTTTTATAGTTCATTTTTTTATACGGTACCTAGCGATATGAATTCTACATTAGACACGACATTTGTAAAGAAAGGGCTATCACCAAAGTTAAGTAAACACCGCTTAAACATCGTGTAACATTTTGTTGTTTGTTGTTTTACTTCAGATTACTGTTTGGTCGTAAGTATGGAGTTTAGATTATTGTGTGACACCGAAATAAAAAGCTAATACAAATACAACCCGTACTTCGGCTTCCAAAGTGAAGCAACTACGAGCGTAGTCTAAAACAGGATGGGTGACCGCTTAAAACATCGTGTTGATAAAATCAGCTTTGTCACCTATTTGTAGCAGTTTTACTTGAGATTTCTATTTAGTCGTAAAGTATGAAAATTAGACTAGAACTTAAGCTTAAAATCGCATCAAAATAAGAAGCCATTATTGAAATACAATCCATATAAAAAAGCAAAAAAAAAGGTTTTTTTCATGGTTTTTGTACGGGGACCCCTCTTGGGATTTGATTTATTGTTCATTTTAAAAAAATTATCGATAGAATCTATAATAACACGTATTCTGTGAAAATTTCAACTGTCTGTTTATTACGGTTAAAAAGATAGAAGCCCTGTAAACTCACTCATTCATATAAGGGCGCGTACCGCAGCCAAACGATGACGTCATCATCCGTGAGCGCTAGCCGCCGGGTTTCGAGCGCCGCATACGAAGTTTAAAATTCAATATCTCGGAAACTATTAGACGTATCGAAATGATTTTTTTACAGTATTTTTTTGTTTTTAATGAAGAATACGATAAGCCAAAAATCTAAACTGGTTGACATTCTCTAAAAGAGACTCCTTTATTAGACTGAAAACACAAATCTGGAGAATGGCCGCAAAATAGGTGCACTATTCTTAGAATTATGAGAACATAGATCGGTTAGCCGAACTGACTATTTCCGCGTAGCAAACTTGCCATTCGCATTTTTCCTTATTTTATTGTTTCTCCAATCGCATTTCTTTCCATTGTTTTTTTACCAATTGCATATTTTCCATTTTGGATTTTCCCCACTTGCATGTTTTCTCAATTCAAAATTAATTTCACTGAGTCGACGGAGCTGCGTTGTCGCGGAGCTTCTTTTTCTGGGTGCTATGGCCTTTCGGGCCATCTGCAAAACTAACACAACCTAAACCTATCTACCTAATACCTATTTCGATCTATTTCGACTTAATTACAATGGGAAATTTTGAGAGTGGGGAAAATCCTAAATGGAAAATATATGTTTTGTTAAATTGATTGTTATTAGTTTGAGGAACCGATCTAACTATTCGAATTATCTGACTTATTCTTGATTAAGTGAATTACTCTCTTGGTTAAGTGGTGATTTATACTAAGAATAATATTTATTCTCGTTTGGTCGAATCCGACCTAAGAAGCCTTTTATTTTGATTGATCTACTTTTTAAAATATTTTTTTATTTTAGTCTATGTACAATGGACAAAGTAAAAATTGTTAACCTGGACGAAGAAACAGAGAAGGAACTAAGAAGCTCATTTCCTTGTAAGTAGATGGTGTCCCACAGGACATTCAGGGTGTACAGCATAACATTTTAGAATTATAGTATGATTTAGTAAAGTCATAGTAAAGTGCTACGTTTTTGAGTTTTAGATACAATCATTTGGAATCATCCCTTACTGATATTTTGACCAAAGGAGACAAAAATTGACTACTAGGTAAAAATCTCAATTATTATGAATGTAATGCTAGCCTTACCCATAATCCTGAACGCACTTTATCCGGCGCTACCACCCCCTCCCGCGGCCTCACCGCAAGATAGAACTCTCTCTCGCGCCGGGGTCGAAACTTCAACCGCCAAAACCTAGTTTACTTATTCTAAAATAGAAAACTGTACTGTACCTAGTGATAAAGTAGTGTGTATTTCTTTTCCGAAGATTTGTTAGAGCGCATTACAATACAGTGACGTGAACCCAATAAACTTTGTTTTACTCTCAACACGAGTCTTCTACAATTGCGCCCAACTAGTGGCACGTAACTAAGTGTGCGCTGCGGAACGCTTTATCTTCGGAAGTACAAAACCTAGGACTGAACCTGATAGTGCAGTGGAATTTACGTGTTGTGAACTATCTACCACGGAAGTTTCAAGTTCCTACGAGGACTTTGCACAGTTTGCGCACCCGGCGGGAAAGTGGACTCTCCCATTTTTCGCGCGCGACGCGCGTGACGCCGCCTCGTTCGAGTGTCGTTTTTATTCTACCGCGCCACCGAAAATATGGGGCGGACGCGTGCCTCACGGAAGAAGCTGAACGCCGGAGACGGCGAGCGACAAGAATCTAGCAGTTCCGACGAGGAAAATGGTGTCGACACTATCGACCGGACTCTGCGCGACGTGGCGGAGGGCGCCGCGCCCGCGCAGACCGCGGATTCAAGCGCACACCATAATGCCCCGACGACGCAACCAGCGCCGTCCATCGTGCTGACGGAGCAGCAACTCCAGTCCATGATTACTAGCATTATGATGAGTGCCCAGTTCGCGTGCAGCAACGCGCCCGGCGGCGCGAGCACGCCGAACCCATCGACTTCGCGACCGGCACGAACCGGCAACCTGTCTAAATGCACGGCGCGCTTCGACGGAGTGAATCGGAGCGCCGAAGAGCTCGAGGCATTTATCGACGCAGTACAAGTCTACAAGGAGTGCGCCGCCGTCAGCGACGAACACGCGCTGCGCGGCCTCGCCATGCTGCTGACGTCCGACGCCGCCGTGTGGTGGCAGGGCGTCAAAGCCAGTGTCCACTCCTGGGAGGATGCGCTGCAGAGGCTGCGGGCTATGTATGGAGCCCCGCGCCCCGCCTACAAGATTTTTCGTGATATTTTCGCGCAAGAACAAGCCAGTGAACGTGCCGATGTGTTTGTGTCGCGTATTCGATCGCTTATATCCAAATTACCGTACGTAACGAGTGATAGGCTGCAACTAGATATAGTATATGGATTGTTAAGTCGTAAAGTAAGAAAACGTGTAACACGCGAATCTGTGACTACGATCGAGGACCTCATCAGTCAGGTCAGGTTGGTTGAAGAGTCGATGGCGGAGATAGGGGTAAGCAATCATAACTCAGTTTCGCTTTCGCGTAGTAGTAATGATCACAGTGGTAAAGTTTCTAACGTTAACCGTTCGCGTGCCGACGTCAAAGACGTAAACCCGTCCCGTGACGATGACGCTAAACGCGTCCGGGTAAAGTGCGCGTATTGTAAACGCTTTGGTCACGATATTAAGGAATGTCGTAGTAAACCAAATGATCGACCCGCGAGTTCTAGCACGCCTATTACCGCCTCGGCATCGGTTACCGAGAGTAATTCTAATGCCCCTAAGGCATCTAATTTTGTCCCCCCTTACAATACGAGTGGTTTGCGTTGCTATGGATGTGGTCAGCCGGGAACCGTGCGTTCGAAGTGCGGAACGTGTAAATCCGCATCTTTATCTAGTAAAGTTGAGTTTCAAAGTGCCGACATAGATGGCGCTGCTGACAGCGCGCAACCTCTTGTTGAAATTGAGATTGCAGGGCACCGCGGGGTCGCTATTGTGGACACGGGTGCTTCGCACTCGATAGCGAGCCCCATGCTGTACGACCTGCTGGTGACCGCCGGCGTCGAGTTCACGGAGACCTACCGTACAGTCGCTTTGGCCGACGGGACACAACAGGTGAGAAACGCTCTGTCTTGCAATATAAACTTAAAACTAACGCATCGTGAGACACCTACCTCTTTCCTTGTATTTCCAGACTCGAATGGGAAAACTCTATTAGGTAGAGATTTTATTGTCAATGCTGGCATCCTGCTAGATATACCGCAGATGAGTTGGCGCTTTTCTGATGAAGCCGAGCAATGGTTCCCATTCGTTAATTCGTTTACCTTATCATCTTCCAGTGATGCGGACCTGATGACAGTGGATACTGCAAAGCTGACACTGCGTGACGATGAGGCCACCAAGCTGACAGAAGAACAGAGAGCTCGACTGAATACCTTTCTGCTGAAACATGCAGATCGCTTCGCGACGGAGGGGCCTCCGACTGAATATGCTGAACACCGCATTAAGGTTGATGAGCACCAGGAACCTATCGCTTCCCCTCCATATCGCCTGTCACCAAACAAGAAAGCACTGCTCGAGAGTGAGTTAAAGAAGCTACTTGACGGTGACATCGTTGAAGAATGCGAGTCCCCTTGGGCTGCTAACGTTGTACTGGTGGCGAAGAAAGACGGTGGGGTCAGGCTTTGCATAGATTACCGCAAGCTTAATGCTGTGACGGAACCTGATCGCTACCCACTCCCCCGAATAGAGGATGTTCTTCATGCAGCCAAGACCACCAGCTTTATGACGACCTGTGATTTGAGATCCGGTTACTTCCAAGTTGCAGTAGCCCCAGAGGACCGAGATAAGACCGCATTTGTGACCCCACTGGGCACTTACCGATTCAAAAGAATGCCAATGGGTCTCTGCAACTCGGGGGCCACCTTTCAGCGGCTCATTGACCGATTTAAGGTTGGTAAAAACCTTACAGGAGTAGCACTGCTGGCATACTTAGACGACTTGATAATTTTATCAGAGTCCGTTGACAAGCACCTGGAGGACCTAGAAGCTGTGTTCGACCGTCTCACCATGTTTAATCTCCGAGTGAACCGCGAAAAGAGCATGTTTGCAAGAGAGTCGGTCAAATTCCTAGGCCACATCATTGTACCAGGTGGTATTCAGGCTGACCCTGGGAAGACGTCTGCCATTTCTGCCATGCCTGCTCCTAAGAACACGAAGCATCTGAAGACGTTCCTGCAAACGTCGAGCTGGTTCCGGCGCTTCATACCGCACTACGCCGACGTCGCCAGACCTCTTACCGATCTCCTCAAAAAGGACGCTACGTGGACCTGGTCTGCTGAACAGCAGGCATCCTTCGAGCAGATTAAGGAGCTCCTAGTGACAGCACCTATTCTTCGCCAAGCCGACGAGACCAAGCCGTGGACGCTGAAGACTGACAGCAGTGGATACTGTCTCGGCGCAGTGCTGATGCAAGGTGAGGGACCTGACGAGAGACCTGTGGAGTACGCGAGCCGCCTATTGACCAGCGCAGAAAAGAACTATACAACTACGGAACGGGAGGCTTTGGCGGTAGTGTGGGCCGTCACCAAATTCCGTGGGTACATAGACGGAGCTGAAGTTGTGGTCAAGTCTGATCATCAGCCCCTCCGATGGCTCATGAGCATTAAATCCCCTAGCGGCCGTTTGGCACGATGGGCCCTCACGCTCCAAGAGTTCCGTCTCCGCATAGAGTACACGCCTGGGAAATCGAACGCCGTGGCAGACACGCTTTCACGACCACCGTGTTCCGATGAGGCCGACTGTGACCTTTGCTGCTATACAGAAGTCGACTTACCATCGAGAAGCCACCGGGATGTTCGCGAGAACCAGATCAAAGATCCAGAGCTAAAGAAGATCATCGACGACCTGGAAGACCCCGACGAACCGTTTAGGGGGAGGAGTTGGTCTGACCGTGGCTATGTTACATCCGATGGCATTTTATACAGATACAACCCGGAGTCTGAAGAGGAGATAGCTTGCTTAGTGATCCCTGCACATGAACGTGAGAAAGTGCTCACAGACTACCACGACGCTCCGACGGCAGGGCATTTTGGTGTTGAGCGAACACTGCACCGGCTGAGCTCCAAGTATTACTGGCCAGGTATGAGACGATACATTGCTGATTACATTAAGAAGTGTGTAGAATGTCAGCGCTACAAGGTCGACGCCAGGAAGCCAGCCGGCCTGTTGCAGTCTCCCGCCACCACTCGCCGCTTCGAAGTCGTCGCTGTGGATCTATTCGGTCCCCTTCCGGAAACATCTGCCGGAAACAAATGGATTTTAATCATGGAGGATGTGTGTACCCGTTGGGTCGAGCTTTTTCCGTTGCAGAACGCTACCAGCCCGGACTGCGCGAAGGTGTTAGTAGCTGAAGTATTCCTGAGGTATGGAGTGCCCAGACGCGTGCTCAGCGACAACGGGGTGCAGTTCATTAGCGAGGTTATGCAGCAGGTCTGCCACACATTCGGCATTATCCAATCTCTCACTCCGAAGTACCATCCAGAGGCGAACCCGGTAGAGAGGAAAAATCGGGACTTAAAACCTCAACTCGCCATTTTAGTTGGCCATGATCATAGGACCTGGGACTCTCACCTGGCAGCCATACGCTTCGCCATGAACTCTGCAATCACCAGTAGCACTGGGCATTCACCTGCCTACCTGATGTTCGGCCGTGAGATCCGCGCGCCCGCCGACGTGCTCTCTGACATGAGGGCTATCGTCGAGAGCGACAATGCTGTGACGAGCTTCACTCCTTATCTCCGGCGACTCTCGACCGTTCTCCTGGAGGCGCGCGACGTCCATGAGAAAGCGCAGGCGATCCAGAAGAAGAACGCCGACGAAGGCCGACGTCCAGCTCCGGATTACAACGCAGGTGACCTCGTCCTCCTGAAAACTCAAGGGTCCAACGATACCCGCCCCGGGCAGACGCCCAAGTTTATACCTAGGCGTGACGGTCCTTACAGGGTTCGAGAGGCTGTGAGTCCGACTACCTACTTGTTGGAGCGGGTAAGTGACGCTGAGTTGTTAGGTCGCTACCACGTCTCCCAGCTGACACCATTCATAGGTGATGCGATTCCGTCCGTGAACGAGAAACGTAAACGCGGTAGGCCAAAACGTTTTCTTGACTAACCCTAACGCGGGGTCGCTATGTCAGGGTTAGAGGGGGAGGATGTAATGCTAGCCTTACCCATATTCCTGAACGCACTTTATCCGGCGCTACCACCCCCTCCCGCGGCCTCACCGCAAGATAGAACTCTCTCTCGCGCCGGGGTCGAAACTTCAACCGCCAAAACCTAGTTTACTTATTCTAAAATAGAAAACTGTACTGTACCTAGTGATAAAGTAGTGTGTATTTCTTTTCCGAAGATTTGTTAGAGCGCATTACAATACAGTGACGTGAACCCAATAAACTTTGTTTTACTCTCAACACGAGTCTTCTACATGAACTAATAAACGTATTCTACTGTTACTGCATTATTAATATTCATTTCGAAAAAACTAAAATGCCACAGTAATCAACTAATACACCGTAAATAAAATAAATCTACTATACTACAAAATTTAAAACCGTTTTTATCCAAGGTTTAAGCTGCATCGAACTGAAATAAGTATTGTCGTTTATTTGCACACTCTACCATTGTCGATGTCATTTCATATATCAATTAAAAAACGACATTATGTGCTCAATCGTATTCTAATCGCGGTTTGAATAATACTACTTTATGACGATACGAAAGTCAACGTTAATATTAGCTTGCTAACAAATTTAATTTACTAAATACGTACTAGAGGGCGCTGATATCAATCGCCGCACACATCATTTCGAAGACGATACGTTACTTAGGTACTCGATGGAAGGTAAACGTTGGAGCTCGAGGTAAGTACCGACTTAACTATCGCGTCTCGATTATATTTTTCAGTGTGGGGAAACGGTTTTGTGCGAGCCGGAGAAGGTGGCTACTTGATACGTCGAGTATACGAAGCGAGTGCCGAAGCTGTAAGGAACTTGCGGGTGCGGCCCGACGACGTGTGGGTCACGGGCTTCGCGAGATCAGGTGAGCGTTGTAATAGGCGACATGCTGTACATTGGCGCAACGCACTTTTGAGGTTTTGATGAGTTTTGTCATTTCTAAAACACGTAGATTTTTGTACGTAAGCGGCCATTTGTAAAAGATGTAGGTATACCTATCGCACTAATCTCACTTATATTATAAATGCGATAGTTTGTGTGAGCTAGTTGATTACTCCTTTATGATTCAACGGCTAAACTGATTTGGATGCAATTTGGAATTCAGATAGCTTATATGCTCGATTAAAATATGTATAGGTTACTCTCCATCCCGCAAAATTTAAAGTTCCTCAGGAAATAACGATAATCAAAATCCCCTGTCAAATGGAATGGCCGAATAACTGATTCTACGCGGACGAAGGGGTACGTTTCATAATATATAAAGTTCAAAAAATCGAAAGTATGAAGCCTATAGAATATGAAAACGTTAGGTTTAGTGCAAATTATTAGTACCGACTTACCTACCTACCCAATGGTTATCTATGATGGGAAAAAATAGTCAACCTAACGTTTGCATATTTTATAGGCTTCATACTTTCGATTAGTATGTAATTGGTCTATTATATTTTGGTCAAACGGCAGGCTCCCCCCTAAATATTATAGAGATGAAACGGGTGAAAACCGTTGGACAAATTGAAATTCTAAATGGCGCCTTTAAAAATTCATACTGTCCCGTCACGGTCACAAATGAAGTGTACTTAATTGATTCTTCATGGACACGCAGATGAAAATACCCATTTTCCAAATCCGAGCACTGCCAGAAAACGAGATTTGGTAACGTAACTCACTGTTTTAATTAACTGTTAAAAACACATTTATTGGCGGAGAAAACTTTAGCGCGGCTACACCCGTCTAGGCGTCGTCCATTCGTTCTGTCTCCCTCGCACTCTTCCATCTCTTTCATACATCTCTACTTTCCGTTTTACTCGCCAATTTTACCATATCCCACATGTTATATACAATGCGATAGCTCTTAGAAAGTGCTTCGGGTATGTAATTGTCTCTCATTCGCTCTCATACGCTCTTATTAACAGCGAGCGAGAGAACAGTACAAACCCGAAGCGCCTTGTGCTCACAGACTATACACTATTTTTTCCGCGCCTAAGCTTTTCTTTACAATTACCCGTCTCCGTAAATAACCGATGCTTTTTCCGAACCAATATTATCGTCCTCTTGTAGTATTCCGTAATTGTATTGTAGTATTTCGTTGTTGGAGTTAATGATGTCCGCACAGGCACGACCATGACGGAGGAGCTGGTGTGGCTGCTCAACAATGACCTCGACTTCAGCGGCGCCGCGGCGAGACCTCTGGCCGAGCGCTACCATTACTTGCCGTTAGTATACACAGATAAATAAATAAATAAGTAAGTCACCACAATGGCACACCAATTTACCTAGTCCCAAACTAAACTCTGGGCTTGTACAGTCAACAGCAAAAGAAACTGATGAAATAGGGTCTCAAAATAGTACAAACAATAAATTAAGTCACTGATTATTGTAGTTTAGCATAAGTAAACCCGTAATCTGTAATAAGTAAGTGACATGCCATTCTAACAGTTTAAAGTTGAATTTCTGTTTTTTTGTACAATTAAGTACAATTAAGTGTTTACATACCTACTTACATACATACTACCAAATTTTTATATGTAAATTATAATAATATTGTGTGCTGCTGTCCGGCGAGAAACATCACAGTGTGTTCTTATTTAAAAGCGTCTTGTACACACAAGAACTAGTAAAAATAAAATACAAATAGTAATCATAAAATCGAGCGCTTGAATACACTGTATGTCGGTCTGTCTGTCTGTCTGTCTGTCTATCTGTCGGTCTGTTTGTCTGTCTGTGTGTCACAGCAGTTTTTCTCAGAAACTATTGCTTGCCCGCATCTGTCGTTAGTAAAAAAATATGAAATTATTTTTCTAAATATTTGAAAAGGGGTCTTCAATGGGGGGTTGAAAAATGAAAGTGATCTGATTATAACAAACGGAGTATCATATAAAAACTGCACTCTGCACATTTCAAATTAATTTTCTGTGACGTACTTCTCGATTTATAGCCAAAAGTTTGCAAAAAATACCGTCCCCTCCCCTTATCTTCGAAGTTAATGGACCAAAAAATCCGAAAAATTCCAGATTTAAAGAAAATTATTTATCTTTTACACGAAAAATAAAATGAAGTTGTCAAACTTTACAGTTTTGGAACAAATATCAAAAAAACTTTAAAAATCTGAATTAAAATTTAGGCTAGTCAAAATGGACCTTATTGTTTAGATAAAAAGTTCATAAACTAACAAACCTAACCTAACCATACTATCTTAAATACGGAACCCTCAGGTCGCGAGTCTGACTCGCACTAAACCGGTTTTTTTGTTGGAAAGTCAATACAGTCGGTCTCGACCGAGGTCGCGCTGTCGGAAGGGCTTGTTGGCGACCGTCTAGCAGGCCCTGCTCGCAACAAATAGGTACCTAAGTTACTTCGCTGGAGGGTTGTTGAAGGATGCTGTGTTGTACCTACCCATTATATTTTCTAGTAAAAACATGTTGGAGTACAATATACACGTGGAGCAGGCGCCGTCCCCGCGGTACTTCAAGTCCCACCTGCCGCTGTCGCTGCTGCCGCGCGCGCTGCTGGCGACGGCGCGCGTCGTGCACGTGGCGCGGGACCCGCGGGACGTGGCCGTCTCCTTCTACCACTTACATAAGATGCTTAAAGGTGGCTTTACTGGGAACCTGAAAAAGTTTTGGGAATTATTTCTAAAAGATCAAGGTAAAAGGAAAATAATTTATGAAGGAAACTGTAGGTCCAATTTAACATGTTGTAAATTCTATAATTTTTGTGTAAGATCTTTTGTTTCTTAAAATAACAATAAATAAAAAAAGCTCGTCGAAAACAGTTCTGGAAAATAGGTTATAGGTATTGAGGTACCCGTGTACAAGTAAGCCGTAAAAAGAAGTGAATTATAATATAACAAAGGGTTACCTAGGTAGTTCAAGTTTTTTTCCTTTGAATTAATTAGTGGCGTCCCTGCGTTACACGGAAGGCAGTTTGAGTTAATAGCCCATCACAGGGGGTTTCCCAAAACAAGTGCTCATAGTTAAGGACTAAAATTAACAACAGTAACTTTCCATTACGGAAAAATACGGTGGATTGAAAGAAGATGTAGTGACTAAAATCGAAAAGGGTATGCTAAAATAGTTTGGTCATTTATTAAGGATGGACGAAAGAAGAGTTACGAAAGAGAAAATAATGGCGAGCGGTAGTGAGCGGAGATGTCGGTAGGAGACGTCCTAAACGGACGTACCTACAGTGATCAGATTCGCGAGGTACTGAATAAGGGCCAAATCAAAAGCACCCGAAACCGACGTATGTGCATGAAGAGGACCCCATTGGGAGACAGGTGTGAAGGTATGTATGTATGTAAGTACTCGCCCGCTCGATCTTGGCGGGGGCGCACTGTAATATTTTGGGCCAATTAGCAACTGTATTATTGCCAACTCAATTTTTGGCTCATATTTACTGAGCATAATTATGCTTTGGTCAATTTATTACTTTGCAGTATGTAACTTTCATTAAGAAATTTAATCGTTTGCCAAATGTTTTATGTAAGTATATACTTATTATTATTCGAAAAAAGTTTGTCCATGAATGATTATACTTTTATTATAACACATTTGCTAACGGAAAATTAACATGTTTTCATTTATTTTCGTTATTTTTAATGTTTCAATAATGTGTGGTTGTCTGTAGCCGTGTGAGTCTAGGTTATGGTTTTGTATTATTATTATTATGTTATAGCCCTAGAGCTGTTATTGGCTTTTACCGTTATCTTCTTCTGTCTGTGGGCCAAAGGGGTGGACGCAAACGTGTGATCAATTCTGTAAAATGTAGATTTGTAAAGTCGTGAATTAAATCGATGTGACAATCTCAAGTCAGTGTTCATATTTCATACATCAACAACCTCAGCAGTTTGTAAACGACGCTTGGAACCCGCCGCCGAACAGCACTTGGGAAAGGTCAAAAATTCAATCCACCGAGTGCAGCAGTAATACAGCCCGACAGGATCACTAGCCATTATTACGCACAGAATTATTATTTAACAGTGTATGATTCACCATTATCCGTAAAATTTGAGCTTTTAAAACTATTCGCATACCCAGGATTATTATTAGGTAGGTACAGTCACCAGCAATAATATTATTATCCAACATGGGGCGCAAAAATATCTGATACGTTGATACGATATCTGATACTGAAAGACTTGTCAGATATTTTGCGCCCAATGTTGGATAATATATTATTGCTGGTGACTGTACGACGACGATCGTATGTTGTCAGCAATGAAAACTGTGCTAAATATCACAGAACAATAATTTGACGGATCAACTTTTCCCCCGCTTCGCGCTGTCAAGTCAGCCCCCCTTCATTGTTGGTGTTTCCCATGTTCGGTTGCTCATATTTGTTTTACTATAGTATAGTTAAATAACTGGGTCGTGTTTCTCGTAAGAAACAGTTAATCATACTAGAAGAGTGTTTCTTTACAACATCAAACAGCGCGCGAAGCCGAGCGAGTCATTTGCCATATTTTGCATGTATTTTGGGAAAAATATATTGAAAGAGTTGTCAAGTAAATGTTTGCCGTAATGAAATTTTGCGATAAAATGTTTGGAATACATTTACCCGTAAATGTTAACTGGATTAAAATGTTTGTTTCAGTTAAACATACGCCGTATTTTGAAAATATTTTAGAGAGCTGGAATGAACGAAATCACCCAAACATGATGTTCATTTTCTACGAGGCATTGAACAAGGTAAAGCGCGTTTAAATTAAATTGCACGGAAGTGTTAGGCCAAGTTCAATAAACGGGAGATATGAACGCAGAGCATTTTGAGACCAACCTAGTTCTAGAGCAAGAAGAAAACTTGAATTTAGGCACTACTCACACATCACACACCAAAGAAAAAGAAAACAAACATTAGACCATTAGAAAACCGATGATTCAGACACCTCTAACGTTTTTAGGGTTCCATGCAACATACGAGCAAAGCAAATAAATTAAATTCACAAAACAAGTTTATTTAATGGAGTATCTCGTCTCTCTGGCTGTAGGGTTTAATTAGTTGTCTTAGTCTAGATGACGACAATACTTTTATTCACTAATGCCTATAATGCGATTTTATACTGCCAATACCCAGCATAAAGAAGGACTTTACGAGCATGAGAACCGTTTTTTTTTCAGGATCTTCCAGGAACCATAAGGCGTATGGCTAATTTTTTTGGAAAATCCTTCACCGATGTGGAAGTTGAACGCCTGTGCGAGCACATGGCCTTCGACACGTTCAAGAATAACTCGGCGGTGGTGCCCCCGCCGCTGCGGCCCGGCTCGGCGTTGCTGCACGCGCACGCACCGCCCTTCGTGCGCCGAGGTATGCGCGCGCGCACACGCGTGCGAACTGCGAACCATTCATGTGGCTCTTAACATACATACATATAATCACGCCACTTTCACATAGGGGTAGGCAGAGACCACTTCCCACGCTTCCTCCACAATTTATTTATTTATTTTAAAATAATTACAATCATAAGTCTCTTCATACACTTGCTTCGGTTTAGGGTACTCCTGACCTGGACCAAAATGGGCCAAATATTAAAAAAAATAAGAGCCAAACTACTAAACAAATACTCAGCGGTTAACGATATACTCGTACACGTAACTTTCTGTGAATTTCAACCACATTATTATACTCATTACATTTAAACGACTGTGGCTTACAGACATACATGGACATAACGACATTATAAGTGTTTCATTTCGCCATTTGTCCACGGAACCCTAGAACCTCTCTCTCTTAATTTAGAGCTTTCCTCTTGTCGGCGGAGTAATTTCCAATCTTCTCTCCTCGCTGCCAGCTCCGTGACCCCTTCATACGACACGACCTGCACCTTCTCCTTGATTCGGTCCGTGTAGCTTCTTCTTGGTCTTCCTCAAAGACAAAGACAAAGACATTTATTGCCAGAACATAGTAAATAATTATACAGATCTTCGTGGAACAGGATGTGCTTATGTTCTACCTTAATTAGGCATGCAATGTTATATTACAGATCGTTTTTCATCAAGAAACTCCCGAACAGGGTAAAGACATTTTTCCAATAGCCACCTTGTGACTAAATGCTAAAATTTATTAAAATGACCATAAAGTAAGAATTAACTTTGAAAATATTACATTTCAGCCGAAGTAAGTACAGTTTATCCTAAGTAATCATAATAGGGATTTTCCTAGCAAACAGTGCAATCTGCGTAATATACATGCACGGCAGAGGCAGTACTCCCATGGCTTGGAATAAAGGTTTACATGAAGTTAGAAAATAAGTATTGCATACAGCTCTTATACCTTTATTTTGGGCTACAAAGGATTTCTTTAAATACATCTACGGAATTGCCCCTATAATATATCAACAACCCGTAACTAAGCATAAGAAGCCACAAAACCGCGGTAAGCCGTAAGTGCAACTTCTTTCTGCGAAAACAAACTTATGAAGTGTAGCACAAATACTCGTATCATTAACGTGCGCTTTCCAGGAACAACAATTATCAATAACCGCTCCCATAAATGTTGTAGTTTAAACTTCTATAACACGTTCATTTTTGTATTCTGTGTTTAAATTGTAAGTACGGCTTCTGAGGGTTCTAAATTGCATTAAATTGGTTTTACCTATATATTTATTCTCTGCCTCCAATCCTCCATTCCTGCATTCAATCTTTCCCTCTATAATGGTTTTTAACAGCATTAATCAACAGCAATAGGTAAATGGCCAATCATCCCTCCTCTTCTGTTCTCTATAATCTGGAATACCTTTTTTTTTCTTTTACGCTTGCCAATACTTCTATTAGAAACTATAATGGAAAAATTGTTTCAGGTAAAATAAACGCTTGGCGCGAATACTTTGACGAGGAAATGACGGAGCAGGCCGAGAGGTGGATGGAGGAGCGCCTGCGCGGCGCGACCCTGCGGTTCCCGTGCTGAGGGCGCGCCGCTCTACTCAGGCATCGATGTTCAATAACACCATGTCACTAAAGTATCATTATCTTTTTATTTCACTCGGCTCCCCTCTCATTCTGTACAATGTCATATCAAACTAAAGTGGCATTTGTACCTATCTATATTGTGCTTTTGGCAGTTGTATAAGTGAGCGGTAAAATTACCGCCCGCATTACCGCTTGTAAGTACCGGTGGAAGTCTCCAGAAAAGCTTAGAGCTGTCGAACGCTGGCGAACGCAGCAGGAGAAGAGGAGTCGAGTGGACTAAACGGTGAGGCGTGTAAATGGTAGCAGTGAGTCTCGTAGTTGAGGGAGAGCGTGGACACTGTACACCAGGCATACTAGAATGCTAGTACTACTAAAGTCGCCGTCAATAGAATTTGCAAACTATGTAAACAAATTAGTACTGTTTGAGTCATAACCTCAAATATTCACCGAGCGTGTTTTTATTAAAATTTAATTAATAGTTATTTCATCTTAAACTTAATATGAAAATAATGATTTTGTGTATACTATATCGTTGCAAAGACCTCACTTGATCTTTAAAACTACGTGATTATCGAGTAATCATGTTGAATTGGTTCGTTTGGTTTTGTTTACATAGTTTGCAAATTCTATTGACGGCGACTTTAGGTACTAGGCACTAGGACAGTTCATGTAGGTACTTCGTCATTTTAATTGATTGATGTATGTGACAGAGCTGCCTCTGAAACGGACTGAACAAAACGATATTTCAGCCTGCTGAAAACACTTCTAAAGCACCAAAATCCACGATTGAAAATTAGACGCCGTATCCCATCGACGTAACAATATTATTACTTCTTATGTGGTACAGTCGGCCTCATACGCGGCTGGCGTAGCTGCACGCTTTGGTACATTGTCGCTTTAACGCCTTTGGTGTGCAGCAGTTCAGACATAACGTGACGAAGCATTAGAGTGAGCAGCTGTTTACTAACAAGGCCGACCGGACGAAAGCCTCAATGAATGCTTGTTCTATACGAACGTGTCTGGTTTATAATTATCGTCTTTTCGCTATAGTATAGCACTGATCAAATTTGGCAGAATAATCCATGTCACGCTTTCGTTATGCATGGGAGTCGACAACACGGTTCTATTTTACATGTTCTATATTTCTGGGAAAAAAAGAAGAATACAAAAACCTTTATTGAACGCCATGATTCACAGCCCTAGTAGTAGTACTAACCACTAGGCTATCTTGTCAATTGTGTGGCGCGTCGGAATAAAAATGATATCCTGCAAATTGTCAGTGCACGTGTGTATGTCCAAAGACTTAGACATAAAATATGCTATGATATAATAACATTAGGAAGATATCACTATAGTGACAGCAACTTTCATAATTGAATTTATATTTTTATGTTAAACTAGAGGACGCCTGCGACTTTGTACGCGTAGAATTAGTTTCCCGCTACTCCCCACATTTCTTCCCGTCGGAGGTCAACTTTCGGAAAATCCTTTCTTAGTGCAGTGCACCTCTGGACGCCATTAGGAACCTACGTGCCAAATTTAGAATATCTAGACCCAGCGGTTTGGGCTGTGCGTTGATATATCAGTCAGTTTTTTGTTTTATATACAGAGTGGAAAAAGCCTTAATTATTGAAATAGCAAATTCTACGCAATGGAGTCTTAATTTTTTATTTAAAAAAAAACCATGCTTATATGAATTTTTGTTTTTTCAGCCTTAACTTAGAATTTGCTATTTCCAATATTTAAAGCAGTTGCCGTCCATATGGCGTTCGTTTTTCCACCCTGTATATAGATAACCAAGTTAACTGCGCGCACGCGCCATCTTTCGCCGGGGAAACTCAACTCACGCTCTTAGGAACATTAATTGTTGAGCCGCCAATCATAGACCTTGTCATAAAGACAGTGTCAAGTCACGAGAAAAATAAATCGTCTTAATTACTTACCGCCTGTTTCACAATCGACAAGTAAAGCATATTTGACAGATAAATTTAGCCCTTTCTCTTTGTGACACTTGAAAGTAGACAAGGAGAGAGCTAACTTTATATGGCAGATTAATTTACTTGTCGATCGTGAAACAGGCCCTTAATCAGTTAAATTTACTGGCTTTCTGCGACAGCTTCCCATCGAAACTCAAGAATTAAGTTGGTGACTGTATTTCAATTTCCAACCTAACCGTAATTGTAAATGCATTAATTTATAAATTTAATACAATACGATGTGTGGGTTTGAAAAGCAAACCATTTAATAATTCCAATTCCATTCCTTTCTGCAAGGTAGAACGTTCAACATAACATTCCCCCAACCCATCGTGGTCAACTTTCTGTGAAGACGTTGAAGTTCTTCAAAACATCACGTTTTTGTGCAGGCTACCTGTTGTGCAAACGCGCTGTTTCCAATATTAATAGAAAAGAACTCCACGTGAACACAAAAGGTTTTTTTGCGACATATTTGAACTTTGGCAAGCTTTGTTTATCAGGCTTCATAAGGCAATAATAGAAAGCTTTACTCAACGGCGTAACGAGAATGTGAATGCGAAAAGCATTTCGTTAAGAAATGTTTTCTGACTACTTCCTCAGAAGCAGGCGGCTGGTGTTCATCTAAGATGGCAACAAACCACTACACATTCAGAACCAACGACCCGATAGTCGGATACACCGTTTGTACCAGATGTTCGCTGCACAGCGGAAACATGCTGCTACGGGCTGCAGCGCAGCGTAGCACTCGTCGGAGAATTTGGACCTATTATAGCAACCCTGTCTCACGCACACAAGTAAATATCAACGTCAACTGTCAGAGCTATTGAATTGGCGCAAACTGGACGTTGGATGTGAGAGATAAAAAAAGTGGTAAAACTTGGTGTTGTGGTGCGCCAGTGCAAACGAATAAAGGAACATACGCATTCTACACTCTTATTTAGCAGCGACTGGTGGGATACTTATTGTGTTTGTAGTAACGGCGTATTTTTATTTGGGAAAAGAAATTACTTTCAGGGAAGATAGCACAGAAGAGGAAATAGACCGACGTATAATCATAAGTTGGAAAAAATATTGGTCATTGGTCAAATTTTAAAGATGTAGAGAGTTAACTCTAAATTTGGAGCCACGCGACAAAAACTATATACAAAATCGATCTCCTCACCACCCGACGCGCTGTGGAAAGGAACATGCTGTAGTTAGGATAAATCAACGAAGTGAAAAGTGAGTATATTAGGAACAAAACCAAATTAAATGAAGCCCTTTACTAGACCCTTAAATTAAATAAAATGGAAATGGGCCGGACACTTAGCGCGTTACGTTATTATTTCCTGGTCCTAATGGTGTCAGTGTTGAATTTTGCGTCCAGCTCTGGCGTCCAGTATGTCGGTTCGGTTCGCTGGTGCGTCCAGGCGCTAAGATACTGGCGCCAGGGAAAAAGTTATAGCATTGTTTTTCGCGGAGGGGTGGTCGGCGCGTCTATAAATACAGCGCAGCCCCGTCGGCCGCTCCACTCTGCGGCGAGCTCTGGAGCGAGGCGGCTGTCTGGCGTGCGCTGTCCGGGTCGGGTAAGTTACTAAAACTTTTAAATGTTAAGTACATTTTCGAATTTGTCTGCTTTTTTTATTGACCTCTACCACATTTTGCAGCACCCAATCGCATTTGTGAAAATTACAAGCGATCTCTTGATAATGGATAGTATATTTTTGGGTATAGTTTCTTCTATTAAGTCACATATCACATTTAGTACATTTCTACAACAAATACCTGAATTGCGATAGAAAAATATTTACAAACTATAAAATTCGTTATTTTAAACATGAATTATAATATGACTACAAAAAATCATGTCTTTGGGTCTCACTTCCCATTTACGCACCATCAGGTGGCCTGCGCGCTCGATGCCGTCTCCTCGCCATAAAAAGCCAACATAGAGGATGTTGAAAAATAACGTCATTTTAATATAACCATACTCGTACAAAAATCATTACGTTCTCCTTACTTTGAATAAAAATAATAAATTATATAGTGTTTTAAATGTAACATAAAATTTGTGAGTGGTTATTTATTTCTATGACGATAAAATTAGATAATTTTGGTTTTAACTTTTAATTGTATTATATTAAATGTATTACTTTCTTAAAAAAAGATATGATGTAACCTATCATGTATTGTGATATATCCTTTAACCGTGTATCCATTTGAGCAGACTCAGGCCAAGCAGCCTCGACTTGAGGTAAACAGCCTCAGTTTGAGGCTGCTCGCCCTGAGGCAAAGGCTCGAGGCACGTTTCGGATCAGATCGAAGCGAGTCGCCTCACATTGATCCGCAATGTGCGCAGTTTACACGCCCGTCTCCATCAAATGCACGGCTCGGACTGAGGCTCCTTTGAGCACCGCAGAAAAACCGACAAAATATGGCTCGGCTCGCGGCGACGATTTTGCCTCGTGTCGCGGCGTGCCTCAGGTTGAGGCAGCGTCTCCACTTGCGCGGCCTCGGAGCGAGGCAGCCACTCGACCCGAGGCTGCCTCTAGTAGATACGCGGCTTACCATACTTATTAGATTTTTAAAGCTGATGATTTCTGCCTCTTAATTTCAGAAAATACTGAAGATAAAAAATAATACACGTGTCATGCGTAAAAAAAAGCGTCGTTAATCAATTTTACAGGGAAAGGGTTCTAAGTTTTATGAACTTTTATTCTTATGTTTTTAAGAAAACATGGGATACGTACTATAGGTACAAGTTTCATTTATTTATTTATTGTTTATTAAGAAACAAACGGTCTTATACATTTAGGGTAACAATAAAATTGGACAGACAATTTGACCTAAGTACAGTTTCCTTAATTGATCATAACACTAAGTAAGTAAGTAGGTAAATAAGTAGAGCATAAAGTAAATCATACTACTAACGTGCGCACAACTGCCTCAAGTGCGGCGTCCTTGGATGCAAGAACAGTAATATTAAACAATTGCGTTTCTGTCGTTTTCACACGATTGATTATACATATATATATATATATATATACATAACTAGCGACCCGCCCTCGCTTCGCTTCGGTTTATGTGAGTTTTATGTGAGTTTTATGTATTATGATATTATGAATATGCAGCAATGTGTCTCGTGTCATTTTCACTTCCGATTTCTCCCGATGAATGTCGAGAATTGCCGAGTGTCTAAGTTCAATTAGGGCTGATTTTTCAATCCCCAGATAAAGCTATCCGGAAGGTAAATTTTAGCTCTGTCCTTTTCTTTCATATGACTTCAGAAAAGGATAGTAATACATTTAACTGACGGATAGTTTTATCTGGGGATTGAAAAATCAGCCCTTAATCGTACTGTAAACAATGATATTTTTTATTCATATTCTTCAGCATTTCGGTTAGATAAGTTAAATCCAAAATATCGACCGTAATGTAGAGATTAAGAGAAAAAAAACGCGTTATGTTTTATTAATGTACGCTGCAATTGGAGCGTGACCTAAACCCATACAAAAAAAAAATTGTCTCCTTTGTGGATTTAGTCCTTTCATAATATATGATACCCTGTTTGCTATAATGAAATCACGTTCATTTATCAACTCCCCGCCCCCCATTCTAGACCCCTTTTCAAATATCCACGGACAGACACCGAAATCACCATAAGGGTTCCTATTTTACCATTTTGGCACGGAAACCTAAAAACCAATATGTAACCATAAATGAACATATTTGCCAATTTCGGATGATCGTTAAGGTTGACTTCCATGGATAGCGGCTGATGCGACAGACGCGTGCGGCTGACGTGCGCGACTGTCGCGCGCGTCTCGCGACAGTAGTAAACATTATGAAAACGTATGGCACCGCTTCCGTAGTAAGCGGCTCAGCCGCGCACGGCTTGCAGATTCGTCAGCCGTTAACCACGGAAGCGGTGCCATACGTTTTCATAGTGTTTACTACTGTCGCGAGACGCGCGCGACAGTCGCGCACGTCAGCCGCACGCGTCTGTCGCATCAGCCGCTACCCATGGAAGTCAACCTTTACTGAGTTATAACTACCAATATGAACAAAAAGATAAGTAATGACCATTTCATATCAAAGCTTTTTTTGTATTATAGGTTCCCAAGATGGACCATGGAATGGAGCCGTTTGTCACCGAATCGCAGACTGAAGATCATCTCACTGTAAGAGAATCTTTAAAAAGGAAACACGTTGATGATTTCGACGAGTTTGAAACATGCAACATGAATACTTCATTCGAAATGATGTCTACTTGTGCAACAGACACGACCGAAGAGTACTATGTACCACTGGCTGTAAAAAAACCACTGTTATCAAATGAAATGTCCCTACCGTCAGAAGTTTGCGAGCCGGCACCGGAGATCTCAAACATCTTTAAAATACCCGAAAACAAAGGCGCTCCAAGAAAGATTGTAATGGCTAAAAAAGAGACACCAACAATAATGTTGCCTGCACCTGGCGTCGTATTTTGTCCCTCGGCGGTTGCAGCCCCGGTGCAGGTCGCGCGGCCCGCGCTCGCGCCCTACCCGCGGCTCCCGGTCATGTATGCGCTCCCGATACACTACCCGCAGACTGCGCGCGTCCCGCAAACACAAACGGTCATTGAACGTGAAATCGAAAAAAATAAATGGAAAGATTTCTTGGCATGGGAAAATAAATATAATTACTATGGAGCCCTCTATACTAAAAGAGAGGAACAAAATTAAAACCGTTTTGGGCCGGTTCATTGATTTTAGGGTTCCGTACCCAAAAGTTTGCCAACCCTATTACTAAGCCTTCGCTGGCCGTCTCTTCGTCTGTCTGTCTGGCTGTCGGCGGCCGTATCGCGGTACTGACACGCGTTACTTACACGGTCACGAAAACATTTTACGATAAAATGTCACAAAATGTCGACCCACCTTAAGTTTCGTTTTTTTGGTTCACACTGCACATTATAAGTTTTTCTATGTAAATTCAAAATATGTCTTAACCTTTTGAACACCTTACGTCAAATACAAAATGTCACTCACACGCTAAACATGTTTGCTATGCTATGCAAATTATAACTTAATTCATACGAAAAAAAGTCTCTTTTAATCTTCAACTTGTGTGAATTGAAATACCTAAAATAAAAGTTTAAAAAAACAAAAAAACCGCCTTCAAAAAGCAAAAAATAACTTCATTTAAAATGGTAGGTAATAGGTCAGTCCAACTGAAGTCTGCTTTTGGTTAAAATATTGTTGGACGCCGACTTCAGTTGGACTGACCTATTACCTACCATTTTAAATGAAGTTATTTTTTGCTTTTTGAAGGCGGTTTTTTTGTTTTTTTAAACTTTTATTTTATTTTATACTTTTTAGTGATCATAATTATACTGTTATGTTATGTAGTCCCACTTTAATTAATAAGAATTAATAAGAAACTATAGAACATTGAAATTCAACCTCGCCGCAAGCAACGCCGTGGGAAAGTCATAGTCAAATACTTAAACATACATATGCTTCGTCATAGTCGCTCAACTATCTTAATCGAAATATCTTGTCGCCACCCTTGAAATATATACCGTTTAGGAGTTCCGATGGCCATCTGTGGTTTTCATCATCAGTTCCACTTTACCAAATAGTGTTTTCCAAGAGCAAATACACGAGTTACAATGAAAAATACCAAAATCGCTATAGGTGTGCCTATAAATTTTGAAGAGTTCCGTCGATTCCTCATGGACTCCATCATCAAATCTTCACTATGATAAAAAAATGGGACCAAATGGAAAGCACCAGCTTTCAAACAAAAAAAGAATCTTCAAAATCGGTTCACCCAGTCGAAAGTTCTGAGGTAACAAAAATTAAAAAAAAAAAAAAAAAAACATACAGTCGAATTGAGAACCTCCTCCTTTTTTGAAGTCGGTTAAAAATAGTGTGTACCTACGACTACTTTAGGTATTTCTCCCACCTGGAAGCCATCTTGAGGCTAGCAATAGCCTGCTGAAGAGTCTTAGACATATAGGAAACCAAGTTTTCGAACTCGTTATTATGTTAGGTCTTAGTTGATCCAGTAGGGTATTCTTACACCGGGATATCCTAAACATTACTCACACGTTTAACGCAACTGTAAAATTCAATTCGGACTTTTAGTTTGAATCAAATATTTTACCACTGCCATGTTTGTACATTAGGGATGTATGTGTTTTTGTCAACTCCCACCCACCCAGCGTACTTTAAGAAACGCAGTGAAGTGATACCGAGGAAGACAAGAGCACATATCATGTCTCTTTTGTATAAACCCCCGCGTCGCAAAGATATCTATGAAAGAAACATATTTTATCTACACTCATATCATAAGTTCTCTATAATGCGTTCAGAATCCGTAGACAATGACCAGCATTACTTGATACAATTTTGATAATATGATATGTTTTCTTATCTGTAGCTGTAATGAAAAGTTAAAATTACGATACAACTTTTGATAAAGTAATGTTGTTCAAATTTGGAACATCTTCCAAAACCAACAAAATTCAAACAGGGGGCCAATTCTAGTATCATAATTGAACGTCGACTCGGTATATTTGAAGTAAAGTGTCGTACGCCATTTTGATTTCGAATGACATTAGAATAGGGACTTTGTTGGTTTGTCTATGATTTAAAAAAAACATTCATATTCGTGACACAGGTTAGCATTGCCGCCATGTTTGTTCTGCCGCCTACTGAACGCATCTTAGAGTACTTATAATATGTGTGTAGATAAAGTAATGTATGTAACTGTACATAATTAGGCCTTAAAACACTCGTGTGATCTTATTATTGAAACTCGCCTTCAGCTCGTTTCATAAAACCACACTCGTATTTTAAGGACCTTCTTTATGTATCAGTTACATAAAATACTATAATATGAGCATAGTAATTTATAATAATTTACTAGAGAATTTAAGAATTTTGTCGGGAAATAGATTTAAATGTCGGTTAACAAAATGGTTGATGGAGAAATGTTTCTACAGTGTCAAGGATTATGTAAATTTTAAAGAAATATGAAATCAAATACTTTAAATGATGATATTGACCATAATAAATTTTATTTATAAATTAGTAATGTAAATTATAAAATAGAATTTGAATATACCTACGACTAACATTTTGTACGCCTGCTTGCTTGCTGTATACAAGTGCAAAAATAATTATTACACCTAAATTATTTTGATTTGATTTGATTTGATTTGATGACACCGTGAGAGGGTTATGAAGACGTAATGTAAACAGCTAGGTATATGTTGGCGAAGTTGGGTCTACATCGCCGTCTCCGTTAACGTAATGATAACATTATTGGAGTTGGATAAATATAACTTAGCATTTTAAACACCTTTTAGAAAAATTAGGAATAAGTTATAAATAATTCGTGATATGATTAAAATAATCCATTAAACTAAAATCATTTTAGGCATATATTTAATCTGGGTTAACGATACTTACACAATAGATAAAAACCTTGATAATCTGTGGTAGGGCCTAACTATGCCTAAGAGAAAACGTCAAATTAGGACCAGACGGGAAATAAAGTGTTTAGGTTGCGTTGCGCATGTTCTCAGTTAAATTCTGCTGGTGTGCCGGAGAGTTCGGTTAATGTAAAGGTTAAAGTAGGCTTTAGTTAGTAGATAGTAAGCTGAGTCTAAAATTCAGATGCATCCTTACTCTATAAAGTGATAAATTAAGCGGCTAATTAGGAAGTCATTCGCAGAAATGGTTTTATCTGTTCGTGTGTGTATTAAACATACGTTGAGTTTGTCCCATACAGGACAAAGTAAATTGTCACAAAAATCTACAAGCCTGACGCCAATTAGAACCATCTAGGTACCTACGTAAAGAAACCATTACAAGTCTATAGGATTTGTATTCGTTTTCGAGAATAGTACTCGTAGAGGTAATTAGGACTGTGTAGGTCATTGACCAAAACTAGGTAATGAGGAGCTAAATTACATTTTTCTTGTATTATTCCGACGAGTCTCAGGTTGTAAGATTTAAATAGTCATAGGTATAAATAAGTTACATTTTATTTATAAATCACTAGTAAAGCAAATAATTCTAGTTTAGTGTAGTCCTTTTGTATTGGTAAATTTCAAAGTGATACTTACGAGTTGGTTTGTCCTCTTTCAATTCACCGTTAACAGCTGATGAAGTGCAGTACATACCGAGCTACGGCTCTACTGTCTCTGTCCACGGACAATCAGTGGTCACTGTACTTTCACTTTTATTTAGTTGTTTTCCAAGTGTAGAGTATGCACTTCAAAAATCATATTCTAAACCTGAATATTAAAGGTTAACATACCCATAAAAGAGCGTTACATGAGGTTTACTGTGGGTGTATTACTGAACACTTTGATAGCTAAGACTATGAACTTCAGAGTAAAACACCCAAAGTTCATTATTAGGAAATAATATAAGCTAATAATATAGTATTAAGATTTAAAATTGTAAATTTGGTTATGTATTTTAATTATGTATTAACTTGAATATCTTTATGTCCCTAGAGAAAGGTCATTATTTCGATATTACATTTTACTTGTTGTTTATATTTTATAAGCTATTAGGTAAATTTAGTTTAATAGTTGGGAACATTAGTTCCTATTGTTTCTTAGTATTTAGTAGAATTTTATGTACTTAAGATTAAGTAGGTACTGGATAATATGTCTATATTAAACAGAGTGAACTTAAGGTTAAGAGCTAGAAATTTGCTAAGTGTGAATAATGCACTAAATAAATATGGATTGAGACGATGATATTATTTAGTCTAAATATAAAATAGTTCCATTTGATGAATTTAAATTTGATAAATTATTCGAAAGGAGCCTCACCCAGAAGTTTGGTTCGGCTTTTCTTCTTTTGGGGATCCTTAGGAAAAGCTGGAAGAATCAATTTATAATACAGACTAGAACAAGTCTACAAGTAACATAATTGAATTGAAACTAGGGAATGCTCCTAGTTGCTTTGCTGACATTTTGTGGCTCTCTAATAAGTAGTATTTAAGGTCTGTCTTAATTCACCACATAAATAAATATGTTTCTTGTCAAGAATCCAATTCTTACTAGCGGTCACTTCGTTTCATGATTAATAATAGAATGTCAGATCGACGAGTCCTTTCCTGTAGGATATTATAATAAATATAATTTAAAACTGACTAGGTGTATACATTGCATGGTGGTGTATATATTTATTCTGGAATAACAATATTTAAAGAACTGTCCGCCGATTCTATAGTACCTACTCACTATTAGTAACCAGTAGGAAGGAGTAGGCACATCATAATAAACTAAGAAATGATATTCTCATGCCAATTAAAGTACTTAGGTTACACATCCATTGAGTAGAGGATTATTGCCACAGCATCAAAATAAGTATTGAAAAACTACTACAGTTTAACGAAGGCTAGTGTGAAAACAACTTATAAATACTGAAAATATAAAAGTTTAAAAAAACAAAAAACCGCCTTCAAAAAGCAAAAAATAACTTCTTTTAAAATGGTAGGTAATAGGTCAGTCCAACTGAAGTCTGCTTTTGGTTAAAATATTGTTGGACGCCGACTTTTTGAAGGCGGTTTTTTGTTTTTTTAAACTTTTATTTTATTTTATACTTTTTAGTGATTATAATTATGCTGTTATGTAGTCCCACTTTAATTAATAATAATTAATAAGAAACTATATAACATTGAAATTCAATCTCGCCGCAAGCAACGCCGTGGGAAAGTCATAGTCATATATTTAAACGTACATATGCTTCGTCATAGTCGCTCAACTATCTTAATCGAAATATCTTGTCGCCACCCTTGAAATAGATACCGTTTAGGAGTTCCGTTGGCCATCTGTGGTCTTCATCATCAGTTCCACTTCACCATATAGTACTTTTCATAAGCAAATGCACGAGTTACAGAGAAAAATAACAAAATCGCTATAAGCGTGCCTACAATATTCGAGGAGTTCCCTTGATTTCTCCAAGATCCCATCATCAGATCGTGACGTGCTGACAATGGGACCAATTAGAAAGTATACCCATTAGAACACCGAAAAAAAATTTCAAATCGGTCCAGTAGTCTTCGAGTAATCGGGGAACATACATAAAAAAAAAAAAAAAAAAAAATCCGACGAATTGAGAACCTCCTCCTTTTTTTTGAAGTCGGTTAAAAAACTGTCATTCATTCCTAATTTGAATATTTCGAGTTGCAAAGACTTCCACCGTTTTATTATTGATTTATGCCCGGTTTCAATATTCAAGAAACGAATCGTTTTCCTTACGTCTCGTTAAAATTTGACATTTGCTACGTACAAAATGTGTCAAATTTTAATCAATGGCATCGTGCCGTGCACGCGCAATGGAAATGTAATTGCTTAAGGAATCCCCGGTCCAAACGACTTTACTACTTTGCTGTTATTGATTTCGTGCAAAATGCAAAATGCAGAACACATTAGAATAGTGTACAGAGGCGACATTTGTGTATAATATTAGGGATATAATATATTTGTAACTTATAGATTATTCAGCTCTGAGTCTGGGCCCATAACCTACAAAACTCAGACAGACAAACTTCAAAACTTTTAGGACATAGTTGTCAAATATGACCGTGACAAATAAAGGTTCACAATGTAGGGCTTCCAGAACACTAGATCATCACGAGGCCAATTGACAATGTAGTAATACGCAGTTAGATAGTGTGGGTTATATAAAAAATTGGTCGTTTCTAACAAGATTGTGATTGTTGTGTATAGGCGTCTTGAATTCATACGAGCCTGACAAGACGTTAGTTGAATCGCTAAAGAACTTGCTGTTTTTACTATAAGTTTTGTTTGATATACCTAACTAATATCATGAATAGTGTATTCATTTTATGTCAACTAAGAGAAAACCTTTCTTGGTTAGCTCACATTTTTTTGAGTGTACAGTCATCTATTCCCCTTTATATATGGTTCTACAGTTTGAAATGCATCCCGTTATGTCGGTACTGTACAAAATAAGCAGTAACGGGCCAAGTATAGATCCTTGCGGCATTCCTCAGTTTACAGGTGTACATTCAGATAGTAAACGAGCACCGTCATAATTGGCGACCTAAACCAATTGAGATCAACCCTGGAGATAACTGCGAAACCAAGCAACCGAGTTGTTTTTTGTAGAAAGTAACAGGTCAATATTTAAGCAATCGAAAGCACGTAAGAAATCCAATAATGTAAGAAAATATCCCATGCCTTAATCCTGGTCTGAGAGAGTTGTCTACGACGTCTAAACGAGCTACGGTACGGTCGTGCTGCGTCCCTTCCGAAAACCAGATTGAAATTTGGCAAGATTTCGCGATCCTCTAAGTATCTGTAGAGCTGATTACAAATTACTTTTTCAAGTATTTTAGAGGACATGGCAGAATACTAATTGGTCTCAGATACTTAAATCCCAAATCAGGCCAGGATTTGAAATTAGACTCCGTAGATTAAGTTCTAACAGATATATGTATAAATATATTGAAGAAGTAGACCTTACAAAACAAGTCTTCATTGCTAATTGAGCTCTAACATCTAAGTTATTTTGTTCTTCTTCTTATTATTTAAGAGCTAGGCTGTTGTCGGTGTAGCTCAAAGCAAGCTCGATGTAGTTTATTCTTGGTCTTCCTCTTCCACGCCTTCCTTCTATTTTTCCTTCAATTATATTTCTTAGAAAGCTATCATGTCATAAATAGTAACATACGGTATAATCTCAACCTCCATACCAGCCACTAACCAAATCACAGATTTCACCGCGGTTCAAACCGTGGTCACATTTGATCGTAATAAACTCTTGACAGTTTGATGCGCGGTCGAAACCAGCGGATGGACCGACGGTTTTATCTGCGGTTCGGAACGCAGTCCAGATGCGCAGTCCAAACAGTGCCGTGTAAAGGCCGCTAATGCGTCTTAGTTCCAAACTAAGCTAGGTTTGAACTATGGGTACAAGGAAACGATTATCATAGGTACTTATTCTATAGCTCCTCTAAAATAGACGTGAAATTCGACTCAACAGATTACTTACTCAGTACTTACGCAATATTAGTTATTAACATGTGTATACTTACTTAATTGTGTCCAGTTCCCCGTCTTGTTCTTGGGGTCCTGTCGGATGAACTTGAACTCTGTGGTATCTTCGTGTAATTTCTCCGTAAAGTAGGGACTCACATACGTGTAACTACTGTCATTTTTTGACTACTAGCTTTTAATCGTGGCTTCACTCGTGTGTTTATATAAATAAAATTGTGTTTTCTAGGAAAATAAAAATAAAACAATTGAATTAGATTTTATATTATATATTTTTTCAAGTATAAACACATTTCTTTTTTTAACACATCAGAAAATAACACATTAACATAATTATTACCAGAAATTTTACATGTTTATGATCATCACATTTTAAACATATTAAATTAAGTAGTAAAATTACGCAATCGTCTTGAGTTGAAAAATAAAACCCTTTCCCGTTCCCGTTTCCTTAGCAAGGGGGTTTATAAGGCACCCTCTGAGCTTCTCGGCGCCTGCTGTTTCTGCATTGCATTTTCCCTCGAATGTATATTTTACAAATAACGATTCCCCAAAAAGTTTTCATGTTTGGTTTACAGAATGCAACTGCTGCGGGTGCATTCCACCAAAGATACTCTGCCCAAACATAGAGATCCCATTACATCCCTAACATGTGTGTGTTTGTAAGGTTAATACCCTTATATCTGGCCTTTTCATATTACTCTAAAGCTTTTGACAGCATCACCTACCATTCTTTATTTGCCGGACTACAAGACCAAGGCTTCAGTTATATTCATCTCCAAGGCTCGGAAAAAGCGCCCGTCATTTTTAAAACATAACTTTGCTCCGTACAGCAGAGACTTCCTTATGATGTTAATAAAAAACATTATTAGTATTTTATAGATTTATTATACCATTATTAAGTATTCAGCGACCATTTTATTAATCTAGATAAGAAGATATCCAAAATCGTATACATTTTTCACTTGCCGGTCGTCTTGGATCCATATTTATTAATTAATTAACTAAAAATGGTTTTCGAAAACACGGGTCTAAGCGGTGATTAAAATATTACTTATTTTATCTAACTGCCCAGTAGTAGACAAAGTCACTGAAATCAAGTATGAGTATGACATCGTATTTATCTGATGTGATGATATTTGATAAAAGAGTAGGTAAATTATCGATAAATGGGTTAATCTACATGTACTAGACAATTTGAGTAAACCTATTAATAAATAAATAACATAAGTAAAATATCTTAACATCATAAGGAAGTCTCTGCTGTGCGAGTTATGTTTTCAAAATGAAGGGCGTTTTTCCGAGCCTCGTTCATCTCATCCGCAACATTTATAACTCGAGCACAGCCAAAATCCACTTACAGTCTCTCGGACCATCATCTAATATAAAGAAGGGCGTCAAACAAGGTGAGCCGCTATCGCTCAAGCTGTTTATCGCCACTCTTAAATAGATCTTTAAAAACGGGCGGTTGGATGACTTGGGGAGGGCATTGAACTCAGCGAAAAGATGTTGACAAAACTGCGTTTTCATTTTCTCATCGTCCGCTAAGAAGCCAAAATCGATACTTCCAAGATCTAAGCAAGGCAAGCTTTGAGGTCGTATTAACGAAATATGTCAGAGACCAAGCTCAGGAGCAACAGTAGAGAAAGAAAGGATACAAATAGACGGCGGAGGAATGGAAAAATGTCCTTGAATATAATATAATTGGGCGAATAGTCTCCTTCCAACCTCGACAAGACAAAAAGTCACTTAAACGTAAACTCATGGATATGTGCATTCTTCCGATTCTTACCTATGGAGCGCAGACTTGGTCTTTTACAAATATTCAGAAGTCTACCCTCAAGGTTTGTCAGAGAGCCATGGTGCGTAGCATTTTGGGAGTCAAAACAAACCGCATCAGAAATACACTCTAAAACTAAAATAGCTCATGTAGCCCAAGCATCAGATCTGCCAAGCTCAAATGGGAATGGGTTGGGCATTTCTGTGGCATATTTAATTTAGCTATTAGTATAACTGTTTGTACGAGTACGCTCTGGTTGGATGGTTTATCTTTTTGCATGTCATTATATGAAAAAAACATGTGACTCACCTACTTGCTGGTATTAAGAACCTTGTTACCGTGTTTTCAAGTACGTAAATAAATATCTTATTTTATATTCTACGCCGGAGATTGTCATCAGAATCAAGACTGGTGGGGACTGCCCAAGATAGGGCTGCGTAGAAGAAAAGGCTTTTATGCTGCTTCATAAATAAATAATAAATAAGTAATACTTAACTGTGAATTTAAACAAATTACCCATTTAAAGATGGGGTTAAAAACCTATTGTAAAGAAATTCAATACATAGTACAAAAAAACATACCACCCACATGAAAGCTAAACAAAGGAAACAGGTGCTAAGTGTCACTAAACTTAGTGGCGCTACATCCCCTTTCGCGTCCGTGACGTTCGCGCGCAGCTCCCGCACCCGCCGTGCGGCGTCGGCCTCGGCGCGCAGCAGCCGCTGGAACAGGCCGGCGGCCGTGGCGCGCCGCTCCAGCCGCGCCGCCGCCGCCGCGCCGCCCCACCGCGGCCGCGTGGCCAGCGCCAAGGGCCGGAGCATAACTGGTTCCTTCAAACATTGCAGTGTTGGGTAGACCTTCATCACGATCCAGTCAGAAATCAAAAGGAAACGTTTTCCCTGGGTCATTTCAGTAACATGAGACACTGCCACGAAATATTCTAATATTTGAAACTTTTCACCCAGGGGTGTTCCGTTAACATATGGTAAAAACAGTTTTGTTCCACCGTACCCGTCCACGGACCGCACTGCGCTCTCTAACGTCTCCAGAGGCGGCTCCAGCAGCTTCGTCTGCAGCCCGCGTACCAGCTCTCCTTGGTAAATGATGCTCACGACGAGACAAAACCAAATCCACACCACAAATAGCGCGTTCATCAATGGTGACTTAGAAACGTAGTTGGCTGTCTGCCCCAGAAATATTGCGAACGTCTGAAATATTATTTTTGGGCTTTTGTTCTTTTTACAGGGCTCAAACCTATGAATTAATTTCAAAATGATGACAAACGCTATGAAGGAGGCCATTAGTAGAGCGCTTATGTTGCTTATTAGAGGCACGATGACTTTCGCCCACGCGTATATCTCGCGCCGCGCTGGTCCGCACCAAACTATCAAACTAAAGTAATGCACGGTTGGTACTTGAGTCAGGCGGAGGAAGCTCTCTGTGATATAAAATACGCTCATATCTGCTTCCCTTTTCATCAATAATTCTATACGATGTTCCGTCTTCATTCCGGATGGTGAACAGATTACAATCAAAGATGCATTTAATTTTGTTGCGATGAGAGTGACAGTGTCTCCAAAGATGCCCCTGATAAATTGAGATCTTCCGTTTATACATTCTAAGGAAGAAACTGGTTTATTATTGTTGGCTTGCATTATAAATGGACATCCGTTGAAATCATTAAACTTTGCTGGAAAAAAGTTCGTGCTATTGGGGTCAACCGAGACGGCAGAAGAACAACCACACGGCCTATTGATACCGTATGGGTAATATGTAAATATTTCGACAATTTCCCCTGTATCATCTAAACTCATTAAAATAATATCAGTGATGTCGTTATCCCACGCAGCCTGGGTAATAATGCTTAAATTTTGTGGCTTGTTGTTTGTTTTCGTAAATAAAACTATTACTTTGCTTGGAGTAACAATACTAGTATCCATTTTAGTCAATACGTATGAGAACTCCTTGGTTGAGGAAATAAACAGAACAGCTTGCCTAAAGGCGATGGTTTGAGTAAGTTTCATCGTTTTGACGTCGTTTGTAAAAACGGAACCTTGATATTGAACAAGGAAATCTGTAACTTCGTTTGGATCACTCTGCCACCAAACTACTGAAGTAGATACATAATGATGAAACTGTGAATTTGCGATTTTAGCCACCGAGTTTGCCAATTTAGACGATCCACTTATAGCAGAAGTCATCTCAAGTATAAGTAGTAGCAAGTATATTTTTTTCATTTTAGAACGATATCTCCTCGAGCCGTACTCGCGCCTCCTGGCCCTGACGACAGTCGTCGGGAGCGGGGCAAAGTAAAGCATTTGTCATACGCACTCCAATGCAGCCGTAAATCACTCTTTACCCTTCAATTACGTCGACGCTGAGAATCGGCTTTAGGGTTGAGGTTATCTGTTAAAAGTTATTCTTTAATTTTAATATTAATTAATGGAAAATAGTATTCATATTAAAGTGCAGTACTATCTTTTTATCAAGTCTAACAGAAAAGGTAGGTTTATTATGTGTTTAGGGACTAGATAGTAAGTGTTTAATATCGAAAGATAAGGCTTTCACTCATCTTTGAATTGGTTCTGACCTAGATCAGAACTATATTTAGAGATTAGAAGAGAGGAGTAGCAGCAAAGGCCTTTAGCACCTGAGCTACTGTAAACAACGAAACGAAACCAAGTAACTGAACTTAAACAAATAATAAAAAGTAATATAAAAAGCAAATTAGCAAAATGTTTAAAATTTTCATACAAGAAACGTTTTTTTCAACGTTTTTTATTGTATCATAAAAAGTAAAACATAAAAGCGTATAATTTGATATAACTATATTACACGCCCTGAAAAAAAAACAACAAATACTTAAAAAATGGTCAAGAGTGAGTTGGGTTCTGATTCAATTCGAAATCTAATTTAAATTGCAATATTTTAATGCCTACTGTGCGGTGGTACGGAACCCTCGGTGCGCGCGTCCGACAACTGGCTTTCTAGCGTCCGGCCGCCGGGTGAGTCCCCGTCGCCACGGCCGGAGGGCGGGGCGTCGTTTCTTGTGTCGACCGACACTGTAATTTGACCCAAGCTCTTGACGTGTTGATCACGACAATTTGCTTGATGTTTCCTTCGAACCCACTAATTGATGTAAGTTCCGTGACTAACGCCGTGTCAATAATCGAGTATTATTGATGGTTTAGTTGCTTACACATTATATTTGGGGTGTGTAATGTTTAGTATAAAAACAAATGGTCTAATTTTCATTTTCCATAAAACAAATTATAAAATTCTGATTTGTATAATGATCAAAATGCATTAAAACAAAATGAGTAATGCCTCGAATCATAATTATGAGTGTGCATAATAACCAGTGATCGGAAATAGGTGAGCTAATTTACCTAAACTTGACGCATATTCATTCATGCGTGAGTGAGATGGGAATACATTATTGAATGAACATGCATCAAGTTTAGGTAAATTAGCTCACCTATTTCCGATCACTGATAATAACTAGGTGCATAACGCACATGACTGAAATACATAACGTATGTATAAAATAATAACGCAGATAATAACGCTGAATAATTATAAAGAGAATATTTACAATCCTTTTTTATTGTCGCCCATGTACACCTACTGACTCAATAGATAGTATAATAGTAACTTAAAAAGAAAGTACAAACAAGTAGATGGAGCTCCGCTGGGCGGAGCTCCTATTCCGCGTAGTTATGGCGCTTCGCGCCTTGATGCAACTCTAACTTAACCTAACCTATAAGTAAAAGCGAGATCGACCTAATTTAGCAGATTGGTTTACATGACCTTGATTTAAACATATAATAAGTTATATTACCTGATCATTATTGCAACGGTTTTTATAATTTTTAATAGTTCATCATCATAAACTCACGCCTTCATTCCCAGAGTGGGGTAGGCAGAGCCACAGACTCACCAACAACTCCAAAAACTTGTTGATAATTCTGTGACCACAGTTTGCACAACCAGGCTAAGATGTTATCCAGTGTATTAGTGACAGGTTGCAAACCCTACACAGCCTTTAGTCCCTTAGTCGTCTCTTACGACATCCACGGGAAGACATGGAGTGGCAACATTCTAAACCCGGCACCACACGGCATATTTTCAATAGTTAAGTATACTTAATGTAGGTAGGTACCTATAGTATTTCAAATGGCATTATTCCATATAAAGGTTATACAAAAGGTTGTTATGCTAAATGAGTGTTAGGTATATGGTATAATATATGTTATGACGGTTTTGCTATAAAAAAAATAAAAAAATATACATTTTGCTTTTATACGGGACGTTTGTTATCCATTTCGTAGTTAGGTAAATGAAATTATGCAAAAAGTTTTTATACTGATTGAAGCGCACCCATTATATAATTGTTTTCAATTCATGGCGGCGCGGCCTGCCCATCAAGTTAACGTTGGATTGAAAATGAACTAGTAGGGCGCGACTTCGTGGATCGGAAGCAGTATGCATATTGTTGACCCACAGTAAAGCTACGGTCTAGGGCAAGTCGGACGCGATAAACATGAAATAGTCTTGTTTGCTGACGATACCTCTCTTATATTCAAAGCGGATAGGAAACAGAATAATTTTAATGACATCAATGTTGCGTTGTCTACAATTGTTGACTGGTTTACAGCCAACAACTTACTTTTAAATGCCAAAAAAACCAAGTGCATTAAATTTTCTCTGTCTAACGTGAAAAGTATGAATGCGGATAGAATACGACTGAAGGATGAGACACTGGACTTCGAACATAGAACAGTATTTTTAGGTGTCACTCTGGACTCGAAACTGCAATGGAGTGCGCATATATCCACACTTGCAGGTAAACTAAGTTCGGCGGCTTATGCGGTAAAGCGGATTCGACAACTGACTGACGTCGAGACGGCGAGACTTGTGTACTATAGTTATTTCCATAGTGTTATGAGCTACGGAATTTTGCTATGGGGAAAAGCGGCTGACATCCAAATCATCTTTGTACTACAGAAGCGGGCTGTACGTGCAATTTATCAATTAGGGTCTCGTGTTTCGCTGAGGGATAAATTTAAAGAAATCAATATTCTTACAGTCGCGTCTCAATATATCTTTGAGAATATCATGTATGTACGTAAACACATACATGAGTTTAGGCATAACCGCGACGTTCATAATTTAAATACTAGAAACAGGGATAAGCTCGCTATTCCAGGTCACCGTCTCCGTAAGGTAAGCACTTCGTTTGCAGGGAACTGTATACGTTTTTACAACAAGATACCATCTGATATCGTCAATATGCCGTTCAATAAATTTAAGTCTCACATCAAGCGCTGCTTGTTGGGTAGGGCATATTACACTGTAAATGACTTCATTAGTGACCAAGATGTATTTAAGTAGTATCTACGATAGTTACAATATTTGTACCTTGATTAACATAGCCTTTAAGCAAACTGCGTATTCAAGCACTAAATTTTATGTTCACTGTCTGTATTATTATTTTTTTAACTTTACTAGTTCTTGTGTGTACAAGACGCTTTTAAATGAGAACACACTGTGATGTTTCTCGCCGGACAGCTGTTTCACACAATATTACCTTTATGTTGGTTGTCCGGCAGCATGAGCATGACATGCTCGCTTAAAGGTCTTTGCTTACGGCGGCGTCGTTGATCGGGTCGCCACTTTCCCGAACACATGGTTGAGAGAGGCGATGGCTGAGATACGCGTCATACTCGTGAACGGGTGCTGTTTGTGGGGTCCGGTCTGTTCACGTTTGCAAGGACTTTTTGTTAAATTAAGCATTCTACCTAGTTATGGCTTTTGACGTAGAGACCTCGTCGTGTTGTTCTCATAGTCTTTATTATTAGTTTAAGGTTTATTGACCTTACATTTGTAATAATTTTATTTTTGCTAGTTTTAAGAATTTATTGTTTATTACTTTATTACCTTATTATTACTTAATGTAACTTACTTTTAAGTATTATTTTGTTATTATTATTGAAAAAATGACCTTCTGCTGGAGTTTCTTGCGGCGCTTCTTCTCCGCAATGATGGTCTTGTCCGAAGCGCTGGTAGATTCACTCATGTTACCGACGTGTAAAAGAGCCCTCATGTGGCCTATTTACTGAATAAATATTTTGAATTTTGAATTTTGAATTTTGGACTCGAGCAATGAGAGTTCCGCACATATTTTGATTGTACTTAATTTAAAAAATATATATCAACCCCTTCGAATGGGGTATCGTTGTTTAGAACTTATTGAGTAGATAAATACTGTATTTTTACCCGACTGCGGCGAAGCTTAAAAGGAGGGTTATGTGTTTGACCTGTATGTATATATGTATGTGTCCGTTCTCATGTCTTTGACAAATGATATGATATGATACGTCATTAGATTCGTCTTGATGGTGCGAGTGCCACTGGAACATACAATCTTTTAAAAAAAACAATCGGATTCTATGTATTTAATTTTGTTAATATAACTAGGTTTAAAGACGACAATCTAAAAAATGCAATCGGAATTTTCAAGCTTGCTTTTCTAATGTTTTTATTTTACAAATAAATGTTGTTTCGAGTTTTTTTTTCATTTGCCATTTTACGTATTTTTTTACAAACAAATACTATTCTATTGATAAATCAGTTTTTTTATAATTCACTCATCCGTAGCACAGAAGGGATGTGTGTTATGGAACCCTAAAGATCATAAAAGTCTGACTCGCACTTGGGCGGATTATTATTAGGGTTCCGTAGTCAATAAGCAACCATTACATTTTTGCCAGGTCTGTCTGTCCGTCTATCTGCGGTTTAACTGAGAGACCCGCGATATTACTAAGCTCTAATCTGGCAGAGTTATACGTGTTAAATAAGCCGACAAAGTTGTAAATTAAAATCTTTATAAAATCTCCGAGACGTGAAAAAATGGTGTTATTCCGGCTATTTGTAACATCTGCAGGTTAGCGGGAGAGTAATAAAACGCGCGTCCGTCCGGAGATCAGTGTAACCGAGGCTGCCACACACTGCCAACATTATACTCCTCCACACTAATTATAAAAACAATTAAAATAACTAAAACTAAAACACTTATGTCTTAAAACTACAGTAACGCATAGCGTCCGTCCGGTAATCAGTGTAATCGAGACTACCCCGTGCCACCAACATTACACTGATGATGCCCAGTTAGTAACTGAAGAAACCCGGCGAGAACGTGTCGTGCTAACATTATGTATCTATCTGTAAAAGTAGAGTTTTCAAAATTTATATTTTATGACTTTGATTTTGAGATGAAGTTGTGAGAGCAGCTTGAGTTCTCTCCGTGAAGATCAGCGGCAGGCCCCCACGCACGGCCTGCACGACGGAGGCGCGCGCGTCGACGCTCGGGCGGCGCGGCGCGCCCGGCGCCGGCGCCACCGAGAACCGCGCCAGCACCGCCGCCAGCCCCGCCAGCGACTGCAGCAGCCCCAGCCGCTCGCCTGGAACAAGGAATCCGTGAGGAATTGAGAGAACTCCCGAAATATTATAGGCATACATATAGCGATTTTAGTATTTTTAGTAACAAGCATTTACATTCAGAAAGTATCATTTGGTGAAGTGAAACTGATTATGAAAACTACGAATGGCTACCGGAACTCCTAAACGGTACCAAGAGTGGCGATAAGATATCTCGATTAAGATAATTAAGCGACTATAACGAAGAACGTTTAATTGTTTAAATATAACTATGACTTTCCCGCGGCGTTTCTTGCGGTGAGCTTGAAATGTCTTAAAGTTTCATAATCAACTAATTATAATCACTAAAAAAGTATAAAATAAAATAAGTGTTAAAACACAAACTAAAGAAAACAAAAACTGCCTTCAAAAACGCAAAAATCTTTTAAAATGGCTGGTAGGTCAGTCCTACTAAAATCGGCGACTTACAATACTTTTTAACCAAAAGCCGACTTTAGTTGGACTGACCAGATTACCTGCCATTATCAAAGATGTTATTTTTTGCATTTCCACCTTCCAACCTCACCTTTTTTTCTGTCACAGTTTCGTTTCTGTTAGAGTCGCAGTTCTAACCTAACCTAACCTACTTTTCTACTTGCCGAAAAAACATCGGTGCGCCAAAATTCATCTAAAATTGCAACCCCGATTATTGGAACTCCTAAAATAAAAAAAATATACCGCTGGAACCGTAAACTTTTGAAATATTTAATGTGTAGATTAGGAAAAGACTAGGTTAGGTTAGGTTTGATTTATAATACGTTAGGAGTTGCGATGATTATGACTTACTATACGTTATGAGTAAAAATAATTAGGTGAGCCAATATGGACCCAAAAAACATATGCCATAATATAAGTAAGCTATAAGATTGTTATGTTACGTATAGTTATGTTAAACGAAAGTCAGTAAAAGTAATCTTCTGCTAAATAATATGCTGCATATTATAGTAGGGTGCTGATAGTTATGAAAGTAAAGTGTATATTTCTGCGAAATGATCATTCGCCTAAACGCGTTGCTGCGATAAGTACATGTTATGCGAAGTGTATTTCGAACTTTTTTTTTATATATTCAATCAGATAAGTGTAACCCGGCGACGGCGTAACTAAAGGTACTGAGAAAGTTCCGATTTTATGATAAGAAAGTACGATTAGGTTCGAAATAATAGGTAGAGGTAACTACCTAATCATTTTGTTATGAACTTTATTTTTTATCCGACGACCCTAAATTTTAAAACAGATTTTACAAGTTTCTGTATTTTTTCCAAACTTGTACCTATTTGACGAACTTAATTTTTTCGCGTAAAATATAAATAATTATTTATTAAATCAGGAATTTTCCAGATTTTTAGGTACGTAAACTTCGGAGATAAGGTAATTTTCTGTACTTTTTCGGCTATAAATCAAAAATTACGTTTCGGAAAATTATAAAAAGTAGTTTTGAGATATGCAGATTGAGCCCTCTCATATAATAATAATAATAATAATCATTTATTTCAAACATAAAATCCATAGGTATTAGTTACTTATATTAAAAATCTTATACTCTATTGTTAGTGTTAAAATAGACAGACCGATTTAAGTATGCTTTGACAAAAAGGGACAATGAATATTTTAACTAAAACAGTAGTGTTATTATGCTTAGGGGCTTAGCCTAATGTAGGCTTCGCAGTCACGTGAGAGCGAACAGGATAAGATAACCGCTCTAACTTGATTATCTTAAAGTAGAGTGTTCCGTCTTCAAAATCAGTTAAGTCTCATGAACACCGACAAAAAGTTTCATTAAGTGACTACACAGGGTGACTGCGGGGTCGTGATCCTAAATTAATTTTTCCAACTCAGTAAATGATTGAGATTCTATTAGTATAGTGGTTTGAGAAGCAATTAAAGTTTCGCATATTATAAAAGTAATGTTATATTCCCGTTATTAATACTAAAATTATGATCACCGTAAATATTTATGCTAAAACCTATTTAGAAGTCAACCGATCGGACGAAATACTCAATGTAGGGTGTCCATGATCCTGAACAAAATATTTCATTTAATGTTTATTGAAATAAAGAGGAAAGTATTGATCTTAACGCTTTTAAATCTATCACGTCATGTCCTAATGGTGTAGTGAGTTTAAGTTTACTTTGTTCCTACACGACTCCGCAGTCACCCTGTATAATAATAAAATAAATCTAATCATTACACGATTTGATGAGAACGAATTCTATTTCATTTTATGAACTGAAGACGAAAGTATCAACAATTTGTACAACTTATATTATACATAAAATCAAATTAAATAATCTAATAATAATTTGATAATTTATAAAAGTGATATTTACCTAATTAAATCATAATATTTATTGTTTTTTTTTTAATATAATGCTCTTAGAAATTAATTCTACCTACTTCAAAATAAAATCATCCAACGCTATCATAAATTATCTTCAATGCTAGTGCTAGTAGCAAAACATGCCAACAATAGCATACGTACGCATTCCTGTACAAGCTGCGTCAATAAATCGTTAATTACCTGAGTAATGCATAAGTGATATTAAATTAAACCGATGATAACATCAAGATTGAAAACAAATATTACGATGAAACGTAAACATCGTTATCGTTCTGCGTCATACGCGGTCGCAGGCGCAGGTAGGTACAGTATCGAAAAAAGCGTCAAAGGTTAATTTTCCCAGCAAATATTGCAAGAAACAGTCGGGATCAAGACCAGAAATAATACGTTTCCTTTTTAGGGGTCCCGTAGATAAAACAAAGCAAAAGGGGCAAGGTTCTAGGCGGTAAAAACCATATCGTCTTTGACTGTTATCGTATTGTCAACGTTTTCATAGCTCTTATTTACTTGATAGTAATGGCGGCCGAGTTAAACACAATACCTACTGTTTTTACCACCTAGAATAGAGGCCCTGGATTTTTATATAAATATAAATATTTTCACCGAGCACAAGGACCAGCAAATATATACAGGGTGTCCTGCGTTCAGACATCCAAAATTAATCTGTTAGACGAGCCTTTGCAGCTTTTTTATCATTTGTCTGCCTAAGGCCGGGTTTACACTTGTAAGTTATTACTGTAAGTTTTGAAACAAAGTTATATGCAAGTCAGAGATGCAGATATTTGCCACTCACTCTTACCCATAGTTGCGTCTACAGGCGACAGTAACTACTTACAAGTGTAAATCCGGCCTAATAAACAGTCGTGCTGCAAAATAATTACTTGGGCAGCAACATCTTACAATTGGTGTAACATCCCTACCCCCGGCCTATATAGAAACTGATGAAAATATCCTACGTCGTGAAATTAAATTAAATTGGCCTTAAATTAAAACATGTGATCGTCTAGTTTATAAATATATCTAAATTAGGACCCTCTATGTTGTGTGAAATAATAATGAGAATAAGATAACCCTAAACCTATTTCAATCAATAAATAAGCTAGTACCGTAAATAAACACAATATACCACAATTACGATAATCACAAAATACTTACGTTAAACTAATGAGAGTTATTAAATGAGTACGACTCACCGAGAATCTCCTTAGGAGGGTACGTATCAGAACGCCTAAAATTAAAAAGCCTAATGTACTTATCATAATCCTTAAAAGTTCATAATACCTAATGGTTGTTTTTTCTAAAACCTTAAACTTTTCAGGATTTTTACAAAACAATCCTAAACTAACCTAATACACAATGGCGTTTTAAAAAATCCTGAAATGTTTACAGTTTCAGAAAAAACAACAATTAGGTATTATGAACTTTTAGGGATTATGATACATTAGGCTTTTTAATTTTAGGCGTTCTGATACGTACCCCCTTAGGTACCTGCGCACTAGGGATCATAACTGGAGTATTGAAAACCTCTTGACTGCCTGCTCGTGGGGCCTCCGTGTACCGGAGTGTGTGTAGTTCAAATATACCTATATAAATAATTATGAAATGACATAATTCGAAAATGGCAATATATATATATATATATATATATATATATATATATATATATATATATATATATATATATAATAGTATATAATATTCCCTACCTAGTATCCTACCTTGTTACGAGGTCGGTTACAGCGAGAACCTATTTGACCTTAGATTCGAATTTACTTCTTTAAGTACTTGTAATAATTAATTGAACAAGAAGTTAAAATTAAATTAGTCCTTACTTTGGATGGTGTCTGACCTCATTAACGGCCAAACCCTATATTCAATCCGCGGACAGATAAGGCTTACTTCGGGTTAAAATTTGACACTTGCCCATACAAAATGTGCCAAATTTTAATCCGAAGTAAGACTATCTATCCGCGGTTTGAATATAGGGTTCGGCCATAAGACAAACTACCCTGCTATCTGCATCCATTCCCTCAACTTACAAGTCATCAGTATACATCTGGATTTCCAATTCATTTATTATGTAGTGTATAGGTAAAGCGAGGATTAAGGAGTACCTTAGTAACGCAAAGCCGCCGATTCCTCATCAACTATCTCGGAAGAGAAGGTTGAGAGTACATATGTGCGTAAGTAACGAGAAGCCGTCAATTTAAAAACAAAGTTAACCATAGACACATATTTTGTTATTTTCTTGTTTTGTTTGTTCTGTGCTTCGGTCGTATTAGTTACCTATATTCGAGTAAACATCGCGTATTTTGTTAATTTAATTTTGCATTTTATTTGAAACCTAGTTGTAGAAAAAGTATTGTATGCAACGGTGTATAACTAAGTCAAAAAACACTCGTGACGTCTTCCTTTACGACGTAACCCACGCCACTCGTCTTCTTTGACCTCTCTTATACACCTGTTGCATAAACTAGGTACTATTCATTGTTAGTTACATTTAGTATCAATAGATGTCGCTATAACATACGGCGAAAATCCTGCGTTTAAAATTTTCAGTGTGGAGGTATTTCTATCGTCGCTTTAACAACAACAACAAGACAGGCCCCATTCCAGAACGGTACGGAACCCTTGAACGACATGAAGAGTACAAGTTTTTATATTTTCATAGTTTTTCGATGAACCACTATTTTAGATTTTGTAAGATGATAACTTATGACTTAAACTATAAAAAAATCTTATGAAAAGAAAACCTTTGGCTCCCAAACGATTTATCATCTAGTCAAAAAGAAACCTAAGAGATGTTCAATGCTTAGACAAAATACAAAAATTGAATTATGAAAAACAATGTCCATTATACTTGATTTTTGGGATTCCGTACCCAAAGGGTGCCAAACAGAACCTTTATACCTATCATCGTTATTCGTCCCTTCTAACTTTATAGAGATGTATCTTTAGAACTGTGATAGGTAGCTGGTAGATTTTTTTACAGATTCTGTGGAATATGTGGAATAACTGCGGATTTCTTAAAAATACCTAAATGTTTTAAAAAACATAAACCCGCCTTCGAAAACGCAAAAAATAAGTTTTTTTAGAGGCAGGTAATAATAACTTTTTTTTAGAGGCAGGTCAGTTCAGTCCAACTGAAGTTGCCTTTTGGTTAAAAATATTGTGAGGTGCCGACTTCATTGCACAAAAACAATAAAAACAATAATAATTAAACAAAAATTGTTTTGCCTTTTTGTCAGCAAGTTTTTCATTTATTTCATTTTATACTTTTTAGTCGTCATAATTAAGCTGTTTTGTGGTCCCACTTCACAATTAATAAGAAACTATAGAAAATTTTAAGCTCACTGCAAGCAACGCTGCGGGAAAGTCATAGTCATATTATTTAAAACTAAACTATTTTAATCGAGGTATCTTATCGCCACCCTTATAATAGGTACCGTTGAGGAGTTCCGGTGGCCATCTGTGGTCTTCATCACTAATTTCACTTCACCAAATAGTGCTTTCCAAGAGCAAATGCATGAGTAACTATGAAAAATACCCAAATCGGTGTAGGTGTGCATATAATATTTGAGGAGTTCCCTCGATTTCTTTAAGATCCTATCATCAGACAACCTGACATATTGACAATGGAACCAACATTCCAAAAGAAAAAATAATTTTTAAATTGGACATTAAATAAAACCCGACGAATTTAGAACCTCCTCCTTTTTTTGAAGTCGGTTAAAAAAATATTCCACTATTCAGGGACCGGTTAGAATTAAAAGCATTCTCTTCTGAATAATCATGCTTGCGCACAAATTAAGATATGAAGGTAAATTAAAGTTTGTCAAAAACAAGAACGACCAGCAAAAGAACGAGCGCTAAAAAACTCACCAACGCAAGCCCGCGGGCCTTCGCCGAAGGGCAAGTACACTTTCTTCTGAATGGAATTCAACTCGTCGGGGTGAAATCGCTCCGGCCGGAACTCCTCCGGCTTGTCCCAGTACTGCGGGTCGTTGTGGAGCGCCTGCAGCGGTATCAGTATCCTGACGCGCTCGTCCAGGGGCAAGTCCAACTCCGGAATTGTGTATTTCCTCGTGCACTCTCTGGCAAGAAACCCTAGCGAAGGGAACATCCGCATACCCTCCTTAAACGCCCACTCCAAAGACGTCATTTCATTAACGGCCTCGTAGCTCAATTTGTTGTCATGCTTTGCTAAAACTTTGTCGATGTCACTCTGCACTCTCTTCTGCACTTTAGGGTGAAAGGCGAGCTGATGCAGCGTGTAGCTTGTGGCCGAAGACGAGGTCTCAAACCCGGCGGCGAAGAATATGAATACTTGCGCAGCCATCAGGGTCATGTCCAGTTCCATCGAAATCTGCTCGGGCGTTCCGTCCGGCTTATACTTTTCTATTGACTCTCCAACCATTGTTCCCTTTTTTTTTACATCCAACAGCAAATCAATAAAATCATTCCTTCCTGATGGTTCGTAGTTCCTTTGTTTTTGTATTTCATTTACAAGATCTATAAAATGTTTTTCTATTTTACCCAAATATTTTAAATGCGCACAGGCTTGTGGAAATAATTCTTTTAGTATAGCAACCGCCTCGTCTTGGAAGCGCACGTTGAAAATACTAGCACCTAATTTCCGGAATGCGGATGTTTCGTTGTTTATCGTGTCTGGATCGATCCCGAAGCCACAGGCGCAGATAAAATCTATAGTGTACCTTGCCATGAGGTCGCGGGCGTTGGTGATGTGCTTCCCGGCGGCGGCGGCCAGCACCCGCTCCTGCAGCCGCTCGGCGCGCTCCGCGATCAGAGGGAACATCGCCTTCAGCTTGCCGCTGGAGAACGCCGGCGTCATGCGCTGCCGCAGCAGCCGCCACATGTCACCGTCCACAAAAAACAAGTTGCGCATCATTGGCTCTACTATAGTTCGATGCAGATTAAATCCACGCCGATGGAAATAGTAAAAGTCGACGGTCAGAATCCTCCTTACGATGTCCGGGTCCCTGATCACCAGCTCGGGGCGCGTCGACCTGAAGAACCCCACGACTTTCTCGTTTGGGTACTTCCAGTATAGTTCCTCAGCTATTTCGGAGATGCTTTTCTGTTTAAGGTACTTTCGCATGTTATTGCCGACGAGGAAAGCTGGTTTGTCATGTTTCACGCCTCGGTCTTTCCAGTAATGGAAGGTTCTCGTGTTGTAGTAGTAGAGCGCGGCGAGCGCGAGGATAAGTACCGCAGCGACTATCATCGTGGTCCGCGCCGAGCCAAGAGCGGGTGACGTACTGACTAGTAGTAGCCTCGCACTCGTGTTGACAATGTCTGCGATTCAATACCTTGAGTCGCAGTAAACAACTCCCTACTTATGATGGAATACATATCAAAAGGGTCAGAAAAAAAAATCTTTTGATATATTTAATTTTATTTAGAAAACCCATACAAAAGGACCCGTTACATTTTAATAGGTACGTAATTCTAGTACATTTTATAAATATTTGTTTGAAACTTCCTTAAGTATTACACGACTGCCGAAGGCGGAGGCGTGTGCTATTCTGAATAATGGGTCCAGACGGCTAAAACTTATTTGAAATTATAACTGGACCAGTATGTATGTATACCAAACTAATACAAACTTATTATTCTTTTATCTTTGTATATTAAACCGTTAAAAATATTTTAATATCAATGACAATTACGTACAGGGTGTCCCAAAAGTACCACGCCACAGTGACACCGGAGGTAGGTCAGCTCAAGAGGAACCTAACCAGCCTAACATGACCTCAGTAAAATATGACTTTATTTTTTTCAAATTGCTAGACCAATTTAATTTTAATTTGCAATTGACTTTATTTTTTTCAAATTGCTAGACCAATTTAATTTTAATTCATATTTTACTGAGGTCATGTTAGGCTGGTTAGGTTCCTCTTGAGCTGACCTACCTCCGGTGTCACTGTGGCGTGGTACTTTTGGGACACCCTGTATATTAAAAACAAAATTAGTTTTAAGGCTGCGGCTCCACTGAGGCGGAGATGAGCGGACTGGAGCGGAGCTGTGCTAATATTAACCAATAGAATTTAAACTAACGTGCGTAAGGCGCGCTCGACGAGACCGCATGCGCCTTCTATTGGTTAATATTGGCACAGCTCCCCTCCGCTCCGCCTCAGTGGAACCGCAGCCTAAGACTAATTATACATATGTTTAAAATTAAATTTGTATTAAATTACTAAAAATAGATGGTTAATAACATCCATTGATTTGTTATTTGGTTACCATGGTAAAGTTCAATATGGATATCAACAAAATGGCGTTTCGTTTAGCATTCCAACTTTTATGATAAACTAGAGGACGCCCGCGACTTCGTACGCGTAGAATTAGTTTCCCGCTACTCCCCCCCATTTCTTCCCGTTGGGGGTCGATTTTCGGAAAATCCTTTCTTAGTGCTCACTTACATCATGAAAGGAACCCCTATACCAAATTTCAAGTTTCTAGGTACAGTAGTTTCGGCTGTGCGTTGATATGTCAGTCAGTCAGTTTTGCCTTTTATATATATAGATTGTCAGAACTGTTTTTAGTAACTATTCAAATTTGCATAAAATGTGTTAGCATTTAACTATAAAATTCACAAACTATTATATTCTTTACGGACACGGAATTTTCGAATAGCGATTTTATTTTTATTTCTAGTATTTAAATTATGTATATCAGAATTTTTGGTGAACAAATCTAAATTCTTAATAACATAAATAATATTCTCGTAAATAAATTGAGTCGCTACAGTTAAGATATTAATTTCTTTAAAAAGTTTTCTTAAGGAGTCACGGGAGTTTAACTTGTAAATAGAACGAATGGCCCTTTTTTGTAACACAAATATAGTTTGTATTGTCAGCTGCCTTACCCCAAACCAGAATACCGTACGACATAACAGATTTAGTTTCCTTAGCATTTAGTAGCAAATTGTTGCTAGTAAACCAATTAAGTACTTTATCTAGTGTGGCGTATATCCTACTGTAGTCTACGGGTTTTCTATTTACCTTGAAAATAAGTGAAGTATCATCAGCAAAAAGTAAAGTGTCACAAAGTTTATCTACTGCTGGTGGTAAGTCATTTATATAAACCAAAAATAAATAAGGCCCTAAAATAGAGCCTTGAGGCACTCCTATTTTACTGTAGCTCCAACAGATTGCGTATTGTTTAAAACAACTGTTTGAGTTCTATCACTTAGATAACAAGACATAAGATTTAAAGCTTTATTGGACAATCCATAATGTTCTAATTTTAAAATAAGGGTCGCATGATCTACGCAATCAAATGTTTTATAAAGATCACAAAATAGGTATTTCTACTGCATCGCAAGATTTCTTCCAACTGTTATATATATATTTAATGAGTACAGATGCCGCATCAATTGTTGATCGACCTCTGGTAAAGCCGAACTGGTTATTGCTAAGTAGTTTATTTCTATTAAAGTGACCTAACATATCATTCAGCATTAATTTCTCAAAGACTTTACTTAAAACTGGTAGTATGGAAATGGGACGGAAGTTCGTTAAATCACTCATCTCGCCTGATTTAAAAAGAGGTATGACTTTGCTATATTTCATGAGATCTGGAAAGATCCCCTCTGATAATATTATTAGTTATAATCAGGGCCCCTGATATAACTAATTCAGGGGGCTATTTTAGAAGTATAATTATTGATTGTCATAAAAGACATCTCATGTGCATGTAATTTCAATAAAAAACAGGAAAATAAAATTTTCGTTATTTCGAAAATAAAGTTATTTTTTGCGTTTTTGAAGGCGGTTTTTTGTTTTTGTGTTTATAGTAACGGCGTCGGAGTCCTACTCTGATCATGATCTGACATGCTCTTGCCCGGTTTTTTAGTATTTGGTATGGTACGCCCACAGAACGCAGCAAAATAATATTAATTAAATGTTATTTTTATTAAAACGCTTACTTTGCACCTAGTAATTATTTCGAACTATCGACATTGAAAGCCACCTTGCCTGCAGTACACTGGCCGCGCCGCCGCGTGGCGTGTTTCAACGGGGCCTCTATTCTACAAGGTAAAACGATATTGCCTTAACATGTCATCGTATTGTTTTAACTCAGCCGCATTACTGTCAAATACATAAGAAGCTATCGTGATGTTGACAATTACCATAAAATACCATCAAATGTTAGAGGCAATAGGTTTTACTCAGTTCTACCAAAAATCACAGGCTTCAGTCTCCACTGGCGCTCCCTCACCACTCGCCGTAAGATTGGAGCTAAGCTGATGAAGGACAATGTTTTATTTTAAAAAGAATTCCCCGTGGAGCGCGCGTTATTGTCGCAAGCTGCCTCTCCGAGTGCGTCGCCAAGGTTGCAGCTAAAGCCTAGGAGCGTCCTCGCATTCCTTTACTCAATTATTCATGCAGTCAAAAGCAATAAAAAACTCTCCCAAACCAAATTAAAAACAACACTTTATCATCCATCAAATATTTCGATTCAAAAATGAGTAAAAATTAAAATATTCATAAAACTAATTTTCAATATTCAGATAGTAGCAGATTTCCATTCGCATTTTCCCGAGTTAAGTTTTCACTCTCGTCTATATTTTTTTATACATAGTAAGGTATGAAGCTACTATATTTGCTTACCACTTTATTGTTTTGAAAAATAACCGTTTATTCTTTAAATGTATACTATGTGAAACTTCTATAACATTACGACAAAATGAACTTTTCACTTCACCTGCTTTAAAATGACCCATAAAAACCCATGTATAGGCGGACTAATGTGATACATTTTTCCCCTGGGGGTGAAAGCACTTCCTTTTTTTTATTTCCTGGAAAGTCATTAATAACCCTCTATGTTAGTCATTGAATAACATGTTGTTGACTAACATGCTGTGGCGTGTCAGCGCCTGGAAAGTTTTCTTTTTATGTACCGTATTGGTTAGATTCTTTATCAAACCCCAAAATCAACTGTGCAGTTGTCTCTATCTGAATTTTAGTGACGGGTAGAGAGTAAAGAAGATAGCGCTATAACTTATATTTTTTCATTTATCTATCTTAAAATTATTTCAAGATTCAATACTAATTCCCTTTCACCTTTCGCCTTTATACATCACTGTTATATTTTTGTCTATTTTATAATTTTTATCTCTTTTGTTTGTACAATAAAGCGTTTACATACATACGTACATATTCATTCATACTAATAAGCCATAATGGCATTAGAATCACACTTACCCTTGCTTCGCTCAGCTGGCTAAACATCTCGCCTTAATTATGGCCTCTTTTAGACCCATCTATTATTTCATGGGTGATATAAACTATTAGCTCAGCTTGCCACGCGCTTAGAATTACCTGCTGAGGTCGCCCCAATACAACTGATTAGAGGTACATCGCTGGTGGAAAGAATTTAGTTACGAGGTCATAGCTCTGCTTAGGTTCAATATGAAAAAGGCATTACAAAAACAGGGCAAGAGCATGTCGGGCCATGCTCAGTGTAGGATTCCGAAGCCGTTACTACAGACAGAAAAAACTATCTCAAACAACATCATGTATGAACAATTTCTCTATTTAAAGTTGTTTGGTGCTTTCTTAGATGGTATACACTTTAGTCGCCGTAGAAATCTAATGACACGTCATTGGATGTAAAAATCTAAAAAAATGCCTTTGCTTTACTTGTGTGGGAGGTCCCACAAATATTTAAATGCTGAATTTCAGCTTTGTGGTGCCAAGAGTCTTCGAGCTAAACCGCGGACGGACGGACAGACGGACAGACGGAGATGGCGAAACTATAAGGGTTCATTGTTTAACTTAGGCACCCTAAATACGAGCCATCAGAACCATGATGCGCAGCGCGGCCCATCATGGCAGTCGCGTAGAGAACACTTCGTCAAAGTAAAAATCCTAGGGCCCGTGTCTGTACATCCTACTAGTTGGACTGACAACGTCGCTGACCCCGGAGACGTCGAGTCCATGAGGGAAGACTCCCCGGGCCTTCCCCGGGCAGAACACTCGCAGGAAGCACTTCGTTCATCGGATTGTGTACGTCATCAAGATGTCAAATTGCTCAACTGTCTGTCTAACGTGCTTGAGTTCTTTAATAAAATTAGTTTTTTAAACATCGGCTTAAGAACTTATTGCTCAAGAAATGTTATTTGAATGTAAACGACTTCTCGTTTGAGATGAATTATGTTCATCTGTACTGCTACTGCTACCCAGACAGTTGGTAACTTATTTGATCTTTATTGACGTATATAATTTAATTTTAACCTTGACTACTTAAATTACTTTTAACTAATTATTGTAACTCTAGTTGTATGACTTTGAATTTGATTATTTTAGTGTTATTCCATTTTATTTTAATATTACCGGACACCCGCGACTTTGTACGTGTAGTATTAGTTCCCGGGTACTCCTCTTATTTTAGCCCTGCATAAATTTCCAAAAATATCTTCTTAGTGCACCCGCAGACCTCATAAGGAACCTGCGTGCCAAGTTTGGAATGTCTATGCCCAGCAGTTTCCTTGGGCCGTGTGTTGATATGTCCGTCACTCTGTCAGTTTCAGTTTCTTCTTTTACTTAGGTTAACATTGTTATTGTGTATTTATCTTGGCAATTGTATTTTATTAATTTTTTCCGACATGATTGTGGAATTCTTATGGCATAAATGAGTCTGAATCTAAATTGGATATAATTTATGCTTTTTTAAAGAAGGGTTTACAAAAAACATGACTTACGTCTTTTTTACACAAAGGTTTTAAAAAATACACGAAAATGATATTTTAGAGTAAAATAAATTCAATTTACGTCAGTGTATCTCTAGATTATTTCGACCATAACATAAAAACCGGTGAAGTGCAAGTCGGACTCGCGCATTGAGGGTTCTGTACCGCCGCTCGATTTCGAATCGATCAGCGCGAGCCCAACAATTCAACCGTATTTATTTTTTATTGTTATTTGTTGTTAAATCCGCAGTATTAACATATATATTCTAAAAAAATCAACCCGCTATCTGTTGCGTTTCAATAGATACAGCTCTTTTAAATTAAGACGAAGGGATGTACGGACGGCCGACGGACGGACAGGCAGAACGACAGCGTAGGCTAGCAATAGGGTCCTATTTGACTCCCTTTGGGTATGGTACCATTAAAACTAAACAAAGTTGCATCATAAACTTAAAAAACAAAATTTATGGTATCGATGTACTTATGGAGAGAATGCTAAAACGATATTATTATTGCGTATTGATTATTGGAATATATGTATTGAAATGCAAAGTCATTTTATATACGAGATGGAGGTTAAAAAATAAAGTGAAAAACCGATTTTTAATATACAGAGTACTTAATTATCAGAATAGTTTTCGATTTAGACCCCATTACCTTGAAATGTTGTTCAAGAACTTGGCTTATTCTTAACAAGTCTAGGATTTTACAGTATAGCACCTACTCAGTCACAATGCTTTTGTATTTGTTCAAAGGGTGGAAACTAAATGTCCTATTTCACTTCACACTACAGTGCAACGATTCTTATGGTCTCATTTTGGTTCTTCTTTTTTTTTGTACCATGTCTGTTGTGTTGTAATGTGTTTTAACCCGACTGCCGAAGGAGAAGGGTAATTGTCAAATTGAGTTTGAAATGATCATAATTTATGTAAAGCCTTAATGGGTAGACTACATAATTCCTAAGAGAAACAATTCCGAATTTTTATAATTCCGTATATCCAGTTTTGATAGAAGACTTAGGCCGCATTTCACCAATTTGGAATAAGACTTACTCCGAGATTAGTCTATACAAATTCGGCGTTTAATCTAGGTATTTAAATTTTTTGGTACCTTTTCGTTATAAATCAAACCTTACCTAACCTACAGTAACGACAGTGCAGTGCCAGCATTTGATCTATAAAATAGCTTCAGCATAAGACGAAGTTTGGAAAAATGGAAATTCGGACGAATGAATATTCAGAAAAAGAACGAAGGTGTTCCCAGCCTTAATTCAAAACCACCTACTTGTACTCCGATTATTGTAATATGATGCCTGTGACAGGTCATATGAACACTTATTACACTTATTTCTTTACCTTTACATAAATACTTACTTACTGTGACGAATACACGGACAGGATTCAGTGGTACTGCACCAAACCTTTGTTGTCAAGGATCCTCGTGTTGTAGAATCCTGTACTGGTGTAACTAATGGAGAGTGAATGAAAAGGCCAAATGTTACATGAACTTTACGTATAATATGAACATGCAAAATTCATAAGACAATTTACATTAAACAAGCGCTAGCGTTGGTGCTGTATCGCGAGGAGACGCGGATGCGGCGCTACGTTCGGAATTGCGGGACGTCACTGTCTCTAAAAGATGTTGGCCAACATACTAGAAAAAGTCTGTGCACTTACAGCAGATCTTTAGACCGGGTGAGACACGGAGATGGTAAGCTGATAACGCAGCCGGGCAATGGCCTGGCTCCAGCAGCAGTGAAGAAACCTTTGGGCCGTCGACCCTGGTAAGGCTACCAGGACGAGACAAACCGAAGAAACTCACTTATTGGAGAAGAAGACTACTTTATTGGTTTGATTTTTTGGCATCACGAAAGGCGCCGGGGCCCGCAGGGGCCGGGCACGGAGTTCCATCCTGCGCGAGGGGCGAACATCGCCCACGCTTGGCATCACGCGACTTCTGCGGCCGCTGGAGACTTCGGCAGTAGAGCCGCGCTTCCCGACACTCTACTCCTACGGGGAGATTGTTCGGCAGCGCTATGAGCGCATAAACACCGCGGGCACAACGTAAAGAACCGCGAACACTGCACTCGCACTTTCGCTTAACTAAAACTTCACCATCACTACTTTACATCGGGCGTTTGTCCGTCCGGGCTAGCATGGAGGCCAGGAGACATAACTGAAGACCCCTAGGGCACGGCGCGAACGCCGTCCTCGCGAAATCGTCAACTGACAAAATGCCTGCGCTAATCCGAGACGCGTCCTTATCGGTCAATGGCTCGGTGACAACTCTCTTCAAAAGTCAGATGTCGTAACGTAGGTACATACGTAAAGACAACGTGTTCCAAAATGCTGTCTTGTGAAACAGAGGATATTATAAACGCGCTTAGGATTTAATTAATATTTTACCGAATCTATACCTAGGTCATGCGATAGTTTTATCGCAAATTAGAGGTAGGCGATTTGGATAAAACTGTAAGCTTAATATTGTGCGAATAAATAATTACGTTTCTAGATAGCTAAAAAAAGCTAGCTCACGGGCTTTTTCATAACTAATAATATCTTCATTATTAATTTCAGCATGACAACTCTCAACCAAATGGCTTTTCGGAACGTTTTCCTTTGAAATCCACTTGTCACACTGTTTTAAAACAGAAACGTACCCGGCGAAAAGCATTTTTAATATTTGTAAATAAAGTGTTGAACATTATCGAAAATACACCCGTATGTGCGCTAGGATCTAATAGAAAGTTAGTTTACATCGTGACGATCAATTTGAGATACATTACATAGTAACGTATGTTCCGGGCTTGTAGAAAAGTTATGAAGTGCCTCGAAAGTTCGGATTTATCACGTGTTTTCTTTCGCTGAAAATTACTACTTTCAGTGCTCATAAGCTTCAGGAATGCTTTTAATTCTTAAGTTCAAGAGGTAAGGCTCTCTATATAGGCAGTTCCTAGCAAAACATGTTATATTTGAAAATATAAGCGTCGTAAAATGTGACGTATGAAAGGGTACGTTTTTGTATAGGTACCTAAGTAGAAAAACAGTAGCGTATACTACATACTACTACGTGTTGGTACAAACGTAGCGACGCCGTTCAGGAATTTAAATAATTAATCGCTTAATTTTAAACACATCGCTTGTAGGTATAAGGTAGTAAGTGATTGAAACTATGAAATACGGCTGTCACGGCATATTTATACTCTGATTATTTTAAGATGATGCCTGTGACAGCTCATATAAACACTTATTACACTCATTTCTTTAACTTCACACTTATACTACATCGGTACAAACGTAACGACGCCGTTCAGGAAAGTAAATAATTAATCACCTATTTTTAAACACATCGCTCGTGAGTATAGTGAGCGATTGAAATTACGAAATACGGCTGTCACAGGCATCATCTTAGAACAATCAGATTATAGTTTAAATGAAACTTCAGGACATTCTGTTTTTTGTTCATTACTTTATTTGCAAATTCAAGGTTTAAAGGTTCCATTGACTTATTAGTGCGTCTTGTAAACCAGACCTACGGTCCTATCCGGCAGAAATCATCAAACTTGGCATAGGTACATGTCGCTGTTATACATAGACAGGACCTTTTCATTCCGTCACTTATAAACAAATCAATTTACCATTATTACCTACTCCATATTCGCGTACTTTTGAAAGTTGAGCATGGTCATATTATTTATTTATACACTTACCCCCTTACTAATAAACGTTGAGTAACGGTGGTATAGCTATACAATGTTTTGTCCTTATCTGTCATTGTGACATTTGGATTTGACAGATAAGGACAAAACATTGTATAGCTATACCACCGTTACAATCATTGTCTTCATGTTTATTTTGAGGTAGTACCTTATCGCTATTTAATCTTGTAATTTTTGATGAAAAGCACTTTCGGTGAAAATACAATGTGACTGACACACATATTTGACATGAAAATGTAGTGATGTTTTGATAGATTTCATTGATTAATTAGATGAGAGAGGTTTTCGTCTCTGCCGCACCCAGCAGTGATTTACGATGATGATGATGAATATATGTAATTAGAGGTAACATTATTCCCATCACTATTTCATCGTCTATCTAAAGACATTGTCATTGGCAGTCTGAATAGGAACAGACTTTATGTACTTCAATATTACTTAACACGTTAAAAAACTTTTTTCGCCTTCCTCCCCCCCGTCTGTTTGTGTGGGGACACAGTTTTTTTTAGTTTATTTGAAAACGGCTAAAGCTAGGAGAAAACCGTCAAAGGATAAAATGTTATTTATAAAATTATCTACAAAACAATCTGTCGATGTATGTTTAAAGGACCTATAATTTTCAAAATATGCTTACATTCATTGGGGTAAGTACAAGGATTCAAGCAACTTATTAAAATAAAAACTATCAGGCAAGTCCAGTAAAAATTTAATTTTTTTTAATTGTCAGGCATCTCCCCCGCATTATCAAAGGGCAGTATAGGGAAACCCAGGCTTCTTAACGCATTCACTGCCAGCAACGCATATCAGCGTTCTCCTGACTTCCACTCAGTGCCCTCAACGCATATGTGCGTTCTTACAGTAGGCAAGCTCCGTATAAAACACAAGTTCTGGCACCTGGCGAAAATTCGGAAAACCGTACTGGCAGTGAATGCATTCAATTGACATCGACCTGTAATGCAGCTGCGACACGAACACTTTGTTATGTCCTTTACGGATGCCGAGGTTTCTTTGTATATACCTACTCCATACTGGACTATAAACACCGTGTTCTTTCTTCCATCCCCATTTCTCGAAATAAGGATATTCAGAGTTCGCAATCAAGCTGAATCCCGCTTGCGAACATGCCCGTTTTGTATGCTCTAAAAGAGCATCAAGGTGGCAGCCCATCCATGGCCCGTCCCTTAATAAATAGTGCCTTCCTTGCTTGGTTGATGTCCTCCACTTGTTTTATCATACGTTAAGACTTTTCGTCATGGCCCTTTTAATATTATGAAAGTATTATAAGCATATTTTGAAAACTATAGTTTCTGTCAAGGTACATCTTAAGAATGTTTTGTAGATACTTTTGTAAAGAACATTTTATCCTTATACGGTTTTCTCTTAGCTTTAGCCGTTTTCAATAAAATTAAACAAAATTGTTTGGGGACAGAAACAAGCCGTAGGTACTATTATAATAATTACTATATTCTATTTTAATTAGGTATGAACAGATGAAGGTTTATAAAAATATTAGAGGGAAGCATCATGCTACTTTGTGTTTGTCCGGCAGGTCAGAGAGAACCACTTCATCACTGCACGGTTCGTCTTTAGCCACGCCATCCATTTTTGATCGACTCCTGAAAAATAAACATTCTTTAGAAAATAATATTCCGCAGAACTAGATATTATTGTACATTATTTAACCAGATTCTTGTTCACCAGAGAAACTTTGAATAAGTACCTGCTGCACCAATTCAGACCTCTCTTAAAAGCCCTACTTCCCCCAAACGTATAATTGTAATTCAAATATTTAAAAATATGTTACTTGTAAACTCATTAGTGCTAAATATTTATTTCAGAGAAAACAAAGTAAATTACATTAATGAAGACTCAATGTCTAATTAAAATAACTAAATGAGACTAAATAAAAATATTTAAAAAGCCTCTGATGCATTGTGCCGAAACACTGGCAAATCATAAGCAATTTGTTTTAGTTTTAATAACACTTGATCAAAAATAAATCTATTCGCAATAATTCTCGTACTTCTTCCAAACACCTGTAATGATACATTAATCCGCATCCATACCTCACATACTCGTATAGTAGGGGTCTGTTCTAATTCTTCCTTCCTTCCCTGCAAATATAGAACAACATAATATTTTTCGGTCAGAATTGTTTGAAGTTACTTGGTGGAGAGGTACGGCAGGGCCAGGTTGAGCAGCGGCGCCTCCGCCAGCAGCCACGCGGCCAGGCTCAGCGCCAGCGACACCGCGAATACCCCGCACTGCTCCACCGCCTGCGAACGACAACCGCATACACACACCAGCACTCACTAGAGACGTGCCCCGTTCTCGAGAATTCTGGATCTCAAAAAAGGCGGTTCCGAGTAATTGACCCGTTAAGTTTATTATTATTTTAATCAGCTTAAGATACATGTGGCAATTTAAACGGTAGTGTGAGGTAGGTATCATTGAATAGGTGTATCTTGACCAGCTACCGCCATCGTCGCCGTTGCTGCCACCGCGTTATATGTTAAACGTGTGTATCGGTGTGGCTCTCAGTGGCATCGTACCTCCTAATCGGAAGCGTTTTTTTAAATAAAGCTTGCTTATTCCAAATGGTTCTAAGTTCTAAGAAGCTAGATTTCATAAAAATCTAGGCCGTTTACAGCCGTCGGTTTTTGTTGTTATCTTAGGCTCCTTAACTTAAGATAAGAAGGCTGGAAGGCATTTCTTTTACTTATATCCTAAAACTACTAAACGTTTTACATTTTTTTATTTATATTTTAAACTAGCTATTCCCGTGCCCACTTCGTTGGACAATAAACTTTCTTTTAGGTTTAAGATATGCCTATGACACTCACAAATAACGTGGCTTTATATTGGCAAAATAATTTTCAAACTAGGTTCAGTAGATCCATGGTCTAAGATCCGAATAGGAGACGATTTGCACCGGGCTGCTTATTCGATCAAAAGTATTTTATATCAAATTTGATACACGAAATAATGTGGCGAATAGGTAGGCTGAAAAATTTCAGTTATACCGAGCGAAAAATCAACCTAATTAAAATAGCTTAACATAAAAATAATCCGCGTCTGAATCAGTCCATCCGTTTTAGAACTACAGCCCACAAACAGGCACACATACACAGACACGCACTTACGCAGATACACAGACGCCACGCTAACTAATGACACCCCTCTTTTCGGAAGTTAAAAACAGAGCTCACGTCTTAACGTTAATGTTTGCTTTCTTGACTGAATTTATAAATCAATTAAAATGTGAACTCACATAGCTGACGGAGTTTACCGTCGCGTAACTTTTTACTGTCATTTTCAATTCCATTATGACAAGGTTGTGGATGAGGTAGACGCCGTAGGTGAGGCGGCTGAGCGGCGCCAACGCAGGCCAGCCGAGCAGCGGCTTGATCAGAGCTGCAAGAATAGTCCTCATTCAAATATCAAATCACATTTATTCTACCCGGGTTCCCACAGAGGAGCTCTTATATATTTTTGTTTCCTTTGAGACATCTTTCATCTTAACGGCTTCACGAATACTGAGCTTACTGACTCTTTTAAATCTGTCATTAAACAAAAAACTAATTTCCGTAGCATATTATAAAGTAAACGATTATATCATAAATTGCGATGTTTGGCAGTGAGGCGTGCATCCTGCATCAGTAATATACGCTTAAAAAAGGTGCACCTACGAGTACTGTTCAAAAATACTGTGATATTGTTAACTTATGTATGATGTAAACTTTTTAGTCGAGTTTCTTACGCCTCTTCTCGGGGCAAAGGTTTTATTTTTCGAACCGGTGGTAATGCTTTTTGACATTCATAGGTGCATTACACATTATGCCTAAATTGAAGAATAAAGAACTTTGACTTTGACTTTGACTTGAAACAGAACTCACGGACGTCGCCGTAGGTGCAGAACACGACGAGCCCCAGCATGCCGGCCGCGAAGGTGGTTCTGTTGAAGAGCACGAACACGCAGGCCAGCGGGCCGCGCACGTCGTGGCTTAGACAGAGCGCGCCGGCCACCTGCACGCCCGCCGACACGCAGAGCGAGGCGCAAGCACCCAACGATGAGATGGTCTGTAAAAAACGTGTCTCTCAAAAATGCTATTTCAAGTTTCCAAAGCGTCTGAAAGAAGAGAAATGTTAAAAAGGCCCTCCTTTTCACTAACCGCACACCACCTCGTCCCCATCCCTCAGCGTAACAGACTCATTAGTGACATGTCATGAACCAGGCATAAAGCAAAGCGCTCAAAGTTGTGTTAACATTGTGCAAATTGCAAATTGTCCAGTTAGTTATTTCACATTTACTGGACAGTAATTCATTAAATTAATTTTGCTCTGAAATGTTCTGAACCCCAGGAAAGGACATAGGATACTTTTTACCCTAGAAAATATGAAAGTTCCTGAATGTAACGCGATGAACAAATTATACGCCAACACGTCACATCAACTATCAATCTCAAAGTTGTTTACTAACAACACACAATATAAACATACAAAATAAACGTTCACAGAACTTACTTTAGACCACACTTTCTTGTGTTCTTTGGGCTTGTAAATGGACATGACGTACCCAACAAGCAAACCCACGGCGAAAGGGCCAATTCTGTTATGCGTCTTTATGTATCTGTAAAGGTATGTCTTGGTGCCGACTCTATGCGTCTCCAGGGTACTGAAAATATTCACCATTATTGATAGAATTTGCGAGTGTTCGAAAACGAGTAAACTGACGCTTGTTATCGAGCTAAGCGTGTGCGCGATGCGATGTAGTGCCTATCGAGCGGATAAATAATTAGCCTAATGGGACAGCAGCCTCATACTGTCTCTACTCGTCCAGGGGCATTATACTACTTTTTTTCGCTCTATCTCTCTAGGTACACGTATTGTTATCGTATTGTTTTTAACGGCCCTCATTACCGTCAAGTACATAAGAGCTATCAGATCGTTGGTATTGCGATAACTTGACATAACTTAACATGAACATTAGTAACTCTACTGGAAAATAAAAGAGCCATCCCTTGCAAGTGGCTGAACAAAGTGAAAATAGGTGCTAATTTTGAAATTGTACGCTATTTGATCCAAGGAAAAGGAACAGAATATGACGAGATATTGGGTCATGTAGTTCGTCTCACATCAATTAGATATTTGTTGGCGTTGGCTGTTAAATATAATTAATATATTGAACAGGTAGAGACTGCTACTGCTTTTTTGAAGGGGACATAGATGCTGAAAATATTGATGACTCAACCGCCTTATTATGATCAGGGAGGTGAAGTTTGTAAACTTGACAAATCTATTTACGGATTGAAACAGGCGAGTTGTCAATTGAAGCTCTCATCTGTTTTAAAGAAACTAGGATTTAAAAGCACATCGGTTGATCCATGTCTTTATTATGAAATTAATAATGAAAATAAATAATATTCTGATTTGCCCAAGGGTCAACTGGTAGACAATGCCATTAGGCCATTACTTCACCTTTTTACCCACCCCAACCCCAAAACCCACATTTTTGTATTTGACTGTACCTACTTTATGTTAAACTAGAGGACGCCCGCGACTTCGTACTCGTAGAATTAGTTTCCCGCTACTCCCCCCATTTTTTCCCGTTGGGGGTCGATTTTCGGAAAATCCTTTCTTAGTGCTCACTTACATCATGAAAGGAACCCCTGTATCAAATTTCTAGGTACAGTAGTTTCAGCTGTGCGTTGATACATCAGTCAGTCAGTTTAGCCTTTTATATATATATAGATAAATGTAAATGTATCTTTATAACAAAAGCGTGCGCCAATTCTATGGGTTGGCACTTTAAGGGTGGATGTTTAATTTAAGTGCAAACGGAACGCAACCGCAATTTATGTATGGATAGCTACATTGACTGTTATCTGTACTATTCTCAAGTATTAAAAAACTGTCTGGTCGTTTGGTCTTGTAACGCGCTTTTTTTTGTTAAATTATCTCCTCAGATTACCGTAAATAAACGAAGATGGTAGACTTTTAGTGCTAGCATGCAAATCTCTTATTTCTCACATTTTTTCCTGGTCCAAAACGGCGGGCAAGTCATAGACGTAGGTGGTGAGGGGCGGCGCCAGCAGCCCCAGCAGCAGCGCCAGCGCGGCCGCCCGCCGGCCCGCGCGCGCGCTCCTCCGGTACACGAACAAGAGCAGCAAGGTGGCCACGTACAAGTGGAAATCGCAATAGACGTACCACGTTGGAGAATTGCACTGAAAAATGTTAATGGACATGATTTGTTTAGCGTACGAGTAAAAGTTAGAGTAAAGGACTGTCATTTTAACATTATAGTTAGCAGAAGTATAAATATATTTTGCACGCAACTTATAGTAAATTCGTAGTATGCTAATATATAAAATAGACGTCCACTGCGTATGCGCCTTCCCTTCAATTGGTTAGCTCATCCATACGAATAATACTTTAAATTATAAATGGCAGGAGATGGCGCGTTAAGCGGAGGAAAGGATCTGACTCACGTCGGGTCGTAGCCAATAAAGTAAGTAAATAAATGATTTTACATAAAACAAAAAACACTAAACATACTCGTATTAAAATAATAAATACACTGGGGGGTAACAGGTGGACTCAGATGCTCATTCATGTTAAAGGGCACGTCGATAGACTAACAGGCGACCGCAGTCCCGAGTCGCTGCGGTCAAGCCGCCTTACAGTCTGAAATCAATAGACCGCCTCAGTAGGAATACTACTTTGACTACTTTATCTATTTATTGTATGTAGTTTTGGCCCCTACGTTCGTAAATTATATGTTGTAGAGACGTGACTGCTCTCATGATGAATTTCGTTGGTTTAATATTCAGTTAGGTATTAATAACTGTATAAAAAAGAAACCTATTGTTACGACCATCAGTTTGACATACAATTTTTATTTTATATTATGTTTATTATTGTTATATATTGTTGTATAGCGGCAATAGAAATACACTCTCTCTCTCTCTCTCTCGATGGAAATATCGTCTACATAGGTTAAGTTAGGTTAGGTGAGACTTTCTGCTAAGGCAGAAACAGCCAAGGCTCCAGTCTTCCTGCGCCGGGAGGGAAGTGTGAAGGTTCCCTACCTGAAGCGTGCTGGCTGCAACTTATGTCAGCATTATTTTAATTTAGATCTTGTTGTTAATGTCCGTGCAGTTGTTTGTAAAAAAATGTGAGTCGTGAATGTAAGAACATGAGAATACTTCATGACTAATGAGTATTCATTGAGTTCGGAAAATAAATAATAGAGTTTACCAATCCTGGGGTTTACTTCAGTCAGCCAGAGGCCCGTACACGATCATAATGATGGACAAGAAAACTCTAATCATAATAAACGAGCGCGTTCTTGTCACGGTTTGAAACATTTAAGAGTGACCGATATAATCAATAATTGTATGAAAAGGATAGTTTCAATTGGTAACTACGTACTATTTGGGAGGTGTTGAAGTAGTTCCCGAGCATCAGCCAGCTCAGCCAGGAGTTGTGCGCGCAGGCGCGCTGCTGCCGCGCGGCCGCGCGCGCGAACAGCGGCCCGGCGCCGCGCCACGCCAGCACGTGCTCTATGTACGCGGTCGTCACTGCGACCATGCCAATAAGTCTGCTCAACAAATAATTTTCACTAAGTCTCAATCTTAGTTAGTAGCATGGTGCCATTTACAGAAGAATAATCCTTATCGCAATATTGTAATTCCATTAGGCAGAGAACCTGACGCGCTAATCTCCTTCCAATCGTACCACGAAAACGGGGTAAAGGATGGAGAAGTGGGCCAGAAGGAACGAGGTATACCTCCCCACGGAGGGTCGGAAATGTTGGATGATGAAACAAAAGAGATAACAATTATAAAATAGACAAAAATATAACAGGGTGAAGTTAAAAGATAAAAAAAAAAGATAAAAGATGTTTATTCAGTAAGTAGGCTGCACGGGCACTTTTACACGTCAAAAATCTACCAACGCTTCGCAAGAGACCACTGCTGAGAAGAAACGCTGCAAGAAACTCAACAGTCAGTCGTTTTTTAAACATTGCTTAAGATATTATGATATTTATTATACAACGAAAAAAAAAACTTAACCTAGCATTATATAAAACAATGAATGTAACAAAAAATATGAATATATATATCATGCGTAGTTGAGCAGGAAAATGTGTCAAAACTCAAAATTTCTCTTGTAGTTCTCTCTCAAAGTTCACACCATCATCCACCGAGTGCAGCATTAATGCAGCCCGTCGGGAGTGACATAGCGATTACTTAGTTATTACGCTCAGAGAGTATGCTGTGTTTCTTTTATTTGTTAAGTAAGTATTCTCAACAAAATTAAATCATGATGCTATGGGAACGATATTTCTATTATATTTGTCAATCAATTTAACACTTTTGCTTAATTGGAGAGTGGGATTATAATTGTTTTTACTACCATTGCTTGGCTTTCGCATTTGGACTTTTTCTTCATCGAATATATAAAATTCTCGTGTCACAGTGTTTGTAACAAAACTCCTCCGAAACGGCTTGGCCAATTCTTATGAAATTTTGTGTTTATATTCAGTAGGTCTGAGAGGTCTTAAATTATATTTTATAAGGTTTGTATGAAAAAAAAATTACACCCGGGTGGCGCCGGGCTCGGACAGCTAAATATCTTTACCTTGTATAGACAGTCGATCCAGAATAGCCTTACAAAACTTAAAAGACGATAGAGGTAGACGATAGGTTGTTTTGTTTTTAGGACTCGCAATGTAAATGCATATAAGCTCTAGTATTTAGGTACCTGTTGATAATGTGGAGTCGAAAGTAGTTGGGTCATCTAACTCGACACCGAAATTAAAAAGATATTGAATAAAAAACTTATTCACCATGCGCTCATCGAGTGTCCCTCAATGCCCACATTCAAGGGCTGAAAAAAATCAAGGGCTGTTAAATGCAAGTAGCAATAAAAGAGTGTTTCTCAAAAAAAGTGCACACAGTTGAGGACTAAAATTGAGAACGGTAACTTTTCCATTACGTCACGACAGTTAGTCATACATTTATGTACTGCCCTCATACGCCAATAGGCCATATCTAACATAAAATAACCGAAGCAGTTTCAATCCTTACTCGTTAGTAAAATGGTTGCATTTGCTACAGGAGTTTTGAGATGCCACTATTATGTCTTATAGCAGTATAATTAATTGTCGTTACTTAAGGGAAAAATTACCGTTGATAATTTTAGTCCTTATTTAACTACGAGCGCTCTTTTTCTCAAATGCCCAAAAACGTGTTAACTACGAAAAAAACCGAAAACCTACCTACAATCGTCCTAACAATGATATAAAATAATTGTGATGGTTTATAATTACTCCTAATATCATTCTGTCCGTCATTCGGAAACCGGCACGGCGGGAGAGATGATGGCCGATTGAAAAATCTCCGGCTTTTACTTTCGATTCAATTTATTTACTGATTACATTTTCACACACTTGACAATTATAATAGCGAAATCATAATGGAATAATAAAGAATGAAAAATTACAGGGTAACCGTAGTGCGTGTCAAGGCGAAGACTGCATTCAAAACTCACTCTCGCCAAAATGGTGTTTATGCTAGTTGAACTTAAAGGTATCGATGTATGTGCCTACTTTGCTCCCCCACGGGTAAGTTATTATGCTCCATCCATGGTTATATTGAGGTAATCTGTATTGTAAATCATTATATTGCTTTCAATCACTTCGTGCGGCTGGATGTAGGTATACATCGATTCTTTTTAGCAAATTTGTCGTCGACCTTGACTTATAAACTTATAAGTAACAAACGAAATAGTCACTATGGAGCATAGTTACCCGTGGAGGAGCACGGTAGGATTTTATGGTAATTAACACCTATTTAATAAAAAGGTTTGAACTCACCTTAAGTACCGCTTAAGTATGTTTTTAATCAAGTTCTTTATATTTGATAAATCTATAGCGCTGAGATATTTGCCAAGAAGGAGCGCGGAAATGGCGAAGAAACAGTCCACATACAATTCGCGGCAAGCAAAGGGCGGAAGGGGACGTCCCAGAAATGTAGTCGGCTGAAATTAAAAACGTCAATATGTTACAATATTGTCAATCTAGGAAAATGCGCTTCATCCCTAAGCGTGACCTGGCGCAGTTTAGTAAATGTACGTCAAATAAGAAGTGGGGCGCTAGCTGTTGTGGTGGAGGGGTCTTGTGCAGGGTAAGCTCTGTTATTTAATTAACATACTTTTTTATTTTTCAAAAACCTTATTCTCCAATTACCGTAGCCTGTCAGCTACCACGCTACCTTGGTATTCAAACTTGCTTCTCATTTTAATTAGGAACGGTTTCTATGTGAGCCATTTTGAATCCTGGTAGGCTAAATATTGCCTGTATATTCAGATTAACTTATAATTCACTAGGACCATTCTTTAAAAATATATTATTAAAAATCTTTTTACCGCCTAGAATGGAGGTGGCGGCGGGGTGTGTGGCCATTTGCCTTCTCCATGCCTATCGGCATCGATACTGTTTTAATCAGATATTAACGGGGTCAAAATGTTTTCATGTTCATTTATCAGAAAATTTAGATATTTAACCTACTTCAAATAAGCAGGAGGTTCTCAATTTGTCAGTTTTTTAAAGAATGTTCCCCGATTACTCGAATACAGCTGAAATTGGAATCCAATCATTCGTTTTAAAGAAACGTACAACGCGAGATCTTTATTGTCAAATTAATGAAATAATATTGTTTGCTATAGGTATATATATTTAATGACACACTTTGAAGTCATGCATTCTATGTCGGTCCTTTAGAACAGAACAGAAGCACGCGCTCAGTATAAATCATATTATGAAAGACCGTTACCTTTTCAGTATCCAACGCGTTGATAATGGGAATCCGTGAATTAAACATGTCAGTATGAGCCTGGATTTCCCCTAAAATGATTAAGATCCTGATTCCATTCAAAGCGGCAAGATCGTCCTCTCCTTTGAACACTGACATCCAGTTGCGACGGAGACAGAAAGATTTTGCAATGTGATTTGCTAAAAAAACAAGACGCTAAAGTTTTGTCATTATGAAGTAACAATACACAAGATGATAAACCGGACAAGCGCTTGTCGGACCGTGCTCAGTTTAGGGTTCCGACGCCGTTATTACAAAACCAAAAAAACTATCTCGACAACAGTATGAACGAATTTCAAAGTCATTTGGTACTGTCATAGATGATTCTCAGTCTTATTTCATTACATATTCTAGCAACACCGGATAAAATGACGTTTGACGTTGTTCTGCGATAACTGTTATGCGAAGCGTATTACGGACAGTAACGTTTCTACTAGAACTATTGTTTAACAGAAAAGCCCGTGCGACGGTAGCGAAACGGCCAAGCCACATATGCCTTTTTGAGACACATACCGAAAGTATTTTTGCTGGCTATGGCCGGGAACTCTTTCACGTAGCATGTAGAGGCTACTGCCGTAAAAAATAGTGCCGCAAATATGTACCTAAAATAAAATATAATTTTAATAACAAAAATGAGAGAATTTGTTGCTAAAAAGCAATAATACTTTGCATTTTTGCTCTTGATTTACGAAATTTAAACCGTTGATTTTCTATTTTCATGTCACTAAAACACGTTGGTTGGTCACTATTATTCTGCTAATAAGTAGGTTGTGGTCTAAACAATACTTGCCAATATACATAATAGCCCATAGAAGGCACAACTCGCGATCCAGCTTGTTCACAATGAAGGACAGTCACTGCGGCGCCCCTCGCGGCCTGCACGTGGCTGGAGCTGAGGAACGTCCTCACGAACCTCTCGACCGACTGCGCCGCGCAGCCGGCGGGCAGGCACACGCCGTACGTCATGTGGGAGAACCTGCGCCCGAGCTGGGTTTCAAACTAGAATAGATGAAAACGGATACTATATATGTATTACCAAACGTGGGGTTTAATCAAGAGAACCAACCCCCGGCGATTAGTGGACTGTATAACTATGTTCATAGTTACATTTACATCTTACCTACCTACTATTTATTCGCGCGAGAGATGTTTTTTTAAGAACACGAGCGAGGGATGTCTGCATGCGGCGTGAACTTAGTACCCTGTCGCGTTTACACCTTTAACAAATCTGCCTGGCTGTTCAAACATGACGCTATTACGACAAGGTCCCGAAGTATACCATAGTGATGTATGATGCTGACTGTACGAGAGAGGTCTTCGGCTCGCACCTTCTCTTAACATCCTCGCACCGATCTGCTGGAATGCCAGTTTAACTCGAGTATTACTTACATTGACATACTCTTCAGCTTTGGTATAAGGGCCGGGCATCTCGGTAGTTGTTCTACTTGCTTCGCTGGCTCTGCTCATGTCTATACCAGCGAGGCAGTACTGCTGCCGAAGCTCGGGGCTGGTGGCCAACCAGGGCGGCTTCAGGCACTGGTCGTAGTTGCCGAGGTGCGTTTGAGATCCGTAGAAGGTGCCCAGGGGTCCTTGTGGCATGGAGTCCCAAGCTGTTTATTAAAGGTAGAAAATATTAAACACCATTTTTCAAAATATTATTGATTCATTAAAAACCTTTACGGGGCAGTGAGTTTCAACGTGAAAAAGTATATAATTATATTCTTGACTACAGAACCCTAAAAGATAAAAAAAAACTGTATAATTGGCCTAAATGAAATGAAAATGCGATTGGAAGCTAATATACGGCTAAAGACGACATTGAAAAATTAAAATATCGGCTCATTATTATGTTACTTATATGAAAATACAATCAAAGGTATAGAATATTTTAGCCAGAGAAAAAGTCAAATAGCCAACTTGCACGGTCGCTCGGCGTGACCACGGCGTAACAAGGAGCTGCATAGTTAGGTACTTCTGAGTTTTGCCCTTTAACGTCATGTCGATTTGCTTTGATTTTGTCCTTTTTACATAATTGTTTTTGATGGAATTATTTAAGTTATGCATGCAGTCTCTAGCCACATTTTAATTTTATTGTTCATTTTTTTATATTTTGAGACGTGAAGTGTTTGTGAAACCTGAATTGGATGATAAATATTGTGATAGTTATTATTGACTTACCCCAGGTCGCCCATAAAGTTGAATTTTTCACATTTTCCAGCATGTTGAACAGCCTGCTTTGGCACACCAGCTCGTCCTCGGCCCACTGTTGGGCTGCGAGGTCGTGAAGCACTCGCTCCACTAGGTGCATTTCAAACATTACTTACTAATTTATACATGAAACAACTATATCTAGGGTAAAGTCACCAGTGGTCAGCCGGAGACCAGTAGTCGACCTTATATGAGTGCGAAGAGCCTATACATGAAACGAGCAAATGTTATGACGTTCAAGGCATTGTAAGACTCCGGTTACTCGTAGATTGCTATTGTTTTCTTGGCACCAACTTCGATATATATTTATAACATATTTAAAGCTAGAGGCCGCCCGTGACTTCGTACGCGTAGAATGAGTTCCCGCTACACCCCCTATTTTGACCTTGAGGGGATGAAATTCCAAAAATCCCATCTTAGTGCACCCCTGGGATATCCAAGGAATATTCCCACCAAATTTCAAGTCCCTAGGGACAGCGGTTTGGGCTGAGTGTTGATATGTCAGTCAGTTTCTTCCTTGATATATTTAGATGTATAATTCAATTCACGAAATATTAGACGCTGGCACTAAACTGGATACTTTACGACCTAATCTCATACCTACCAAATATAAGTACAAAATAAAAAATAAAAAAACCTTTTCGGACCTTCAATATGCACCAACTCAAATATTCACGTAAACAAGAACAGTCCCCAAACACACATTACATTTTACATATTACGGGGCATTAAATAAATCGTCCTCACATTCATATTAACTTCACGAACAAGTCTAGCAAAGAGCAAGCTTAATAAAGCTCGGGTTTGTGTTTTTTACGCAAAGACAATTATAACGACGCCTCGTTCGTCGAAACCGGCCCACCGAAGAACCAAGAACCATGCGTACGAATACGAGACAGACATATAAATACGAGTAGATCAAACACATATTTTTACCCTTCCTTTTACGGTAAGTGGGGAAAAACATTATCGTTCTTCTTGCGCACAAAGCGGTACAAATACTTACCACCTGAATCGAATGTCGAATAGCCGAGGCAGGTCTGGGTGCCGACCTGTAAAATATAAAACATTTGAAAACGGTACGAGCATACGTCGGGCCCAGGGAAGGCTCGGGAGAGGCGTCCTCGCACAGCAGCCCCTGCTCTTGCATACAGCGTTGCCACATGAGTAACTATCCATACAGAGAACAAGCTACATACAAGCGGCCCACCGCGGGTCTCATGTTATGTTATCTTATTTGATGGGATACACTTTGGCTGCAGGTACCTGCACTCACACACGAAAATCAATTTAGCCATTAAGGAGATATCCAGCGCTGCTACTACGAGTAGGAGCGACCATTGGGTCACCCTTATCTGGCATAACATTAATTGTTTGAGATACTTTTCGCATAGTCATGTATCGCAGAAACACTTTGAGACATTTACTTGGCATAACTAACACTACCCACACTATACACTTTGCAGGTTATTGTTTAGTAGAAGATAACTTTTTCCGACGATCATTTAAGATAATTGCACCATAACAATCCTTCATGCATACTTCTATTTAGGTATAATATTTTTTTCTGCAGAGGTTAGAATTGCGACTCCAACGGATATAAAACTGTGCCAGAAAACATAGGTTAGGTTAGGTTAAAACAAAACATTAGGATCAGTGGATAAATAATAAACAATTAATTAAGTACTTTTTCTTTGTCGCCTAAATTGTACATATATACTTGATTTTATTATTGTATTTTATTTATTCACTAGGCAAAGTAACTAAATATGTACCTACATAACATAACTCATCAAAGGTCTTAATTAATCTTCTACGTGAAATCCAGTGTTTAACAAATATAAAACACTCGACTTGTTACCGCGCGACCACCAGTGTCACAGAATAAATAGTACAAAGGTAGTGTGTCGGCCCCTTCACAATTTACAAAAAATAATAGGGCAGCTATTTGACCAAACGCCCATCGGAGTCAGCGGGTTCGAGGTAGCTTAAAAACGTCTATTATGCACTCAAATGTACGGAGAAGATCTGGTCCCCGGCTACTAAACCGCGAGCCATGCAGGCAGACGCTACAACGGAGAATTAACAAACATGACTGTGTATGTAATTACCACAAGCAAGAGCAAGAACAGCGCGTCCGCCATCGTCGCGTCCTCGGGGGCAGCGAGGATGAATGACTGAACTCACACTAACGCCATACAGCTGTGGCATTAACAAATAATAAAACCGTTTAAAGCTGCGCGTCCACTGGGTCGGAATCGGATCTTACGGAGTGGACGGATTAGTTGCTTTGTAATGATTTCTATAAAATAAATGTTTTAAAAAACAAAAAACCTATCCTATTAGGTTAGTCCAACTGAAGTCGGCTTTTTGTTGAAAATATTGTGGTCGCCGACTTCAGTTAGACTAACCTAATAGGATAGGTACCTACTACTAAGTACCTAGTAGTAGAAGTTATTTTTTGCGTTTTTGAAGGCGGTTTTTTGTTTTTTAAAACATTTATTTTATTTTACACTTTTTAGTGATAAATAAGCTTATGTAGTCCCACTTCTTAGTTGATATATGAAACTTTAAGACATTTCAAGCTCGCCGCAAGCAACGCCGCGGGAAAATCATAGTCATTTTAATAAAACAATTAAATGTGCTTCTTTGTAGTCGCTCAACTATCTTAATCGAGATATCTTATCGCCACCCTTGAAATCGGTACCGTTGAGGAGTTCCGGTGGCCATCTCTGGTCTTCATCATCAGTTCCGCTTCACCAAGTGACACTTTCTGAATGCAAATGCTACACTTGTTACTAAAAATACTAAAATCGCTATATGTTTGCATACAATATTTTAGGAGTTCCCTCAATTCCTCACTGATCCCTTCATCAGATTCAGATTTGCTGACAATGGGACCACCTCGGAAGTATACTCTATCAAACCAAAAAAGAATTTTTAAAATCGGTCTACAATTGACGGAGTAATCGATGAACAAACATAAAAAAAAAAAAAATACATACAGTGGAACGTATAACCTCCTCCTTTTTTGAAGTCGGTTAAAAAAGAGATAATATGGCGATCTAGTGCACGCTATACCATAGAAATCAATACAAATCCGTCCGCTCCGTACGCTCCGATTCCGATCCAGTGCACGCGCAGCTCATGGGTAAGTCGGTTCCCCTTGTTTACGCATAATCATAAATTGTCCGAATGTATGATTTCGCAGAATACTAATTTCGGATCTCTGCCGTTTGGCCAAATTATTTTTTTTAAAACTGTAAATATTTCAGGATTTTTATAAAACTAACCTAACCTAACCTAGGGTTAGGTTACTACACGATAGTTCTGAAACAAATCCTGAAATATTTACATTTTCGGAAAAAATAGCGTTCGACCAAATGAAACATTTGACGAAAAATTATTTGGCCAAACGGCAGAACCCGACTAATTTCGCATAATAGTTATTCTACTGATACCTTTGACTTTTTTTTTAAGTTACAAAATAAACCTAACCTAACCTACTATATTCTGCCAGGATTACACAAAACATTTTAAAAAACACCGTTTTTTTAAGCTGGAGAAAGATTATGCAAAAACAAAATTTGGCGTAAAAAGTTTCGGCGTAATAGAGGGAACCCGTGTACGTCGAATACGTTCTAATTTAAGGTTCCGTACCATAACAATATACCTACAACGCAGGGCCTGATGGTAAATAATACACACGTGTAGTGAGTACGTAGCATAAGAAACTTTGTTGTAAATCATGCTTACTCAAGTAAAAGGCGTCCATTTTGCAATGAGAAAGTGTAGTCTTGAGAACTCATGTGTAGGGTCTCAGGTCCCACTTAACATCAGGTGGCCTGTGAGGTGGATTTAGGCGACACAATGCCTTAGAGCAAGGTTTTATAAATTTATCCCATAAAAAAATATTAATTTCCAAAAAGGGCAAAATTCAAAAGTGAAAATATTTATTCTGTAAATTGGACACATGAGGGCGCTTTTACACGTAAGTAGGTACCTAATATGGAGTGAATCTACCAGCACTTCGGACACGACCATCATTACGGAGAAGAAGCGCTGCAAGAAACTTCAGCAGGTCATTTTTTCCAACTTAAAAGTAACATTACAAGGTAAGAAAGTAATAAATAATTATTTTAAAACAAACACAAATAAAGTCATTACAAATGTAAGCTCAATAACATTAAATTTGAAATAGTGACTAGGAGAACCACATGACGAGGTCTCTACTTCAGGAACGATAATTAAAATAACTAACTGGAAAACAGTTCGTGAGCATGATGAGACCGGACCCCACAGACAGCACCCGTTCACGAGTATGACGCGTATCTCAGCCATCGCCTCCCTCAACCATGTGTTCGGGAAGGTGGCGACCCGATCCGGGCGTTCTTACGTTCTTAGTACGGTCTTACTGACCCACACGTCAAAACCTTTAGAGTATTTACTGCTGATCTAGAGCCTTGGTATGAAGGTAGCCATTATCTTACAGCGCAAGGAAAGGTGGCACGCCCCGCCCACTGCAAGCCCCGCGGTGTGGCAACGTTCGTGCGCGGGCGCCGGCGAGCAGGCGGCTCGTTCAGAGGACGTCCGAGTCAGCTGCGTATATTTGTGCAGTTAATACTTGCAATAATGTTAGCACAAATGTTCCGCAAGGTGCTCCATGCGTCATCGCCGGTCCTTATCACTATATTACACATTAAGTAGACTTTATTCAGGTGTTTCAAGTAATTAAGTGGAAATTACCCAATTAAATTTGTACGGTTAAATACCTGTCACGTATTTTTGTTAACTTGGCGTCCTACTTTTATGAGGTAGGTAAACAACATTATGACGAATAATAATGTTAAGTTCACGTCTATTAGCAGCGGCAGAGATACCTACTCGTACTGTGATGGAATTATTTTATTTACTTAATAAACCGTTTAACTTGGATGTGACGACTTTAATTTAAACTCATGATTGATTATGCTATCTATGAGATCAGACAGGCAACAATAACAACAATAGTTACGTACATTTCGGAGTGTCGTACGAGAGCATTTTGGGCCCTACTCCTATTATTATTATTATAATGAACAAACATTTGTCCATTGAAAAAAAAGATTTGTTACTCGATTAATTTAAAATTTTGTCAAAGCTAAGTGTTAAGATTGGACGTGATATAACGTTTAAAAATCTTTAAAAGGTATGAATTTCTATTAGTATTTGGATATTTTATTTTTTATAAGATCTTAGATTTGGAAATTCAGATTTAGTCTTGCACGTAATCATAATGTTACATTTTTGCCTATTTTTTTCATTTCGTATATTGTTGAGGCTGTCCTTATGTGGCACTAAAAATTAAGTATTAAGTGATATATGCTTATGTGGCGTTTGGAGCCGTTTGGCCCGTATATGTATAGGTAAGTAATTAGCACTAGGAAGTGCTTTATAAGTTCATTTTAAAGAAAGAAAGCAAAATAAAGCGTTTATTATTTAAGTGTAACGCTCCTAACAGCTCCTAAAATCACATTGCTATCTTAAAGTACTGCTACAGGAATAAAATAAAACTAAATAAGGTGCTACGGGTCCACCGAATGGGTTGGTGCGAGCGGGACAGCGAGCATGTGTGATTAAAATATGTTCGGTATTTATGTGAAATCTGGTGACAGTCCGGCATTATTTTATAACGGCGATACATATTTTTTTGTTCCTTTTGTACTGCAATCTCTCAACTTTCTGGCATATTAAATAGTAGTTTGGGGTAGTTTTAATGACTTGTTCGGTACGTGACCCGTGTCGCACCCTTGTTTTCCCGACATCGTTTTCAGTATGTCTTGGGTATTTTCCTTTTTATTTTGCGAGCTCTTTCATTTTCTTGCATTAGGGATTTTGCCAAGTTATTTGGGTGCCTTAATATTCTTATTTTGTAGCTCTTGGTATTCCTTTAATTCCAAACTCATTTATATGATTGTGACATATCCAGAAATGCTCTCGCACAGTACAGTTAATACCATTATTTTATAGCAAGGCGATACTTAGTAATACTCTTAGTCATTATAGATAGGTACATAATTAATAATATGATTAGATTATACTCGTAAAAATAGTTGATGATGAATTTCGTGGCTTTATTTACAAATGTTGACTGACGATTAGAAAGAAAACAGGAAATATAACTTACGGGCAACTCAGGACGCCTATGTTGAAGACGTTTGCAATAAAATTAAATTAAGTTTTTAAGAACCCGCTGAAACAATGATAGCATTAGGAGGATCACCGCATGTTTTGTAGTGTAGGTACCTATGGCCACTGCCATTTGTCAAACGAATCTATCGAAAGTGTTCGGTGCCGTCATGCAGTACAAAATACTAAATATTGATTTGCTTTCAGGAAAGAAACTATGCCAGATCCACGCCGAAGTGATCTTGTCAATCCTGTCACGGCACGAACTCTCCTGCACGGCCGAGGAACCCACTCTCGACCCTCGCTCTACGGGCACGGCGGCAAAGAAGGGCATGCGCGTGCAGTTCAACATAAAAAGATAAAACATGTTTATTCAGTGCGTAGGCCCGACCCTGACCCAGACCCCGGAGGAACACACGGACAACGCAACGCGCTGCCAGTAGCACGACCCTCTTTCAAATTTAAACCTTGGAAAATGTTCATAGAAGATTTGAGATTGTGTGCTGCTATGTATAGGATTAGGCAGATAATCCTGACACCTGCTATCGCATTACAATTTATAATGTATTTTCGGGTTAGTATCAACTTATACTGAAATTACAGGGGTCAGGATTGATTCCTTATTTGCCTAGTAGGTACCTAGTACTATAACAGTTCATTCATGTAGCGTGTTTACCTACCTTCAATCTCACAGGGAAGGTGTTAAGGTGTTTTGAGTTGACGCATCTAAATAAATAACCAATGTAAAGGTAGAGAAAAGAAAATAATATTTGCCTTTCCTAGAAGTTTCATTTCATTGTGCGATACATTTGGCTGTTTAGTTTATAAACTATTCAGGTTAAACTAGACGATAAAGAGATCAGCACAGTCAACGACTAAGAGATGTATTCACTTTTCACCTTATTGCATTGTAATAAGGTTCAAAAGTGGATACATCTCTTTATCGTCGACTGTTCGTGTATCTCGTTATCATCTAGTTTAACCTTTGAATACTTTAGAATGTATCGCACAATAGAACAACGAAACACGAACAACGAAAAACGCAATAACGAAGCTACTAGGAAAGCCAAAAAATATTTTAATAGCACACCGAAATAATTTATGCATGCAACTATTGTCTTATGGCATCTTGAGTGGAAATATAATACAAGAATATCAATCAACGGTTTTATTTTGCTTAGCACTTATTTAGTGAAACCTATGTAGCTCTGAACTCTAATTTTTGTAACGCGGAGCCTGGTTAGTCTAGTGGTCCGATCCCTATCAAGCACGCTACCGAAGTGAAGAGTCGCCCTCGTCAGTGGGTTTTCAATGGGCGTGGCGCGCTGCTTGGTACCTATGCCTGCCGCTCGACATGCCGCGGCGTCACTGCGCAAGAGCACTAAATTTAGGGTCAATTTTTCACTGCCAAAGCATCATTTATTTATTTATTTATTTATTTATCGTCATCGAAATAAAATTTAAATAAATCAACACCACTAAATACGACGAGACGCTGGTGAAGAATTCGTTAGTTAATTTCGATCTTATTTCAACACGTCCAAACACAAAAATGCTTTGGCAGTGTAAATTTATCTGCGCTGCGCTTCGCTGCATTTCCCTAACGCCTTAACGCGCGTTGTCGACCATCTCGGACGTGCATGAACTCGCTGCGTAGAGCATACATTCCACAGATTAAAATTATAGGGCGCACATTGAAACCGAAATATATAACAACGTTTTAAACTTATTTAGTGCTGTCTTAGATGATTTTAAGTGGTTAAAACACTTTAGTAGCCTGTATCTCAAAAACCAATCAAGTCTTCTTAGTCTATGCTGTTTCCCTTTTAAATTTGTTAAACATTATAATCCCTTATTTTTGTCCTTTCGTTTAAGATAATTTCCAGATTTTAAGTATTTGTAGTTTTGGCTGTAAAAGGTGGGGAGAAGTAACTCTAAGTGAAAATGGTATTTTTAAAGTTAAAAATATTTTAAATGGTACCCTTTAAAAAGGTTTTAGGTTAGATTTGGTTTGGTTTGGTTATTGGTTAGGGTATGTGTTGGTTAGGTTGTGCTCGGGAGATCTTTCTGTGGTAAAGGGGGGTTTTATGAGATGATCTTTCATATGGACCCCGCATTAAGAAGTAAAATCGCCGTCCTTTACGTATCTCTTAATTATTATTTTTTTGTAACCCAAAATTTTAGACCCGAGTTGGATTGATATCGACTTCAACGGGGGACCGGTCTAAAAGAAACTGACCCTGATTTGTATACAAAAAAATCTCAAATTTTGTTAGTTATCAAAAGCAATGATCTTTGTTTTTAATGAATACGAATAGTAAAGCGAACTAGTCTTAAAAAAAAACATAGGTCCGTTTAAAAGTTATAAGGGCAAACGCAGAATGCTCGTTGGTGAAATTCAGGCGCTAGTTCGGCGCGCATTTTATATGAAAAAATTAAAATCATACTAGCACTCGACCAAAATTTTTATTTGTTAATTCTGTTCTTCTGTATGTTCCCGTAATAAAGAAATAGTAGAAGAAGATAATTGGTCAAAATAATCATGGCAGATTGTAAGTAATTAAACGAATTAAAAGAGGAGTGCGTGCGCGCGGAGATGGAACCGAATCGCTGTCAGTTTGCTCCGTTACAATAATAAACCGTAAATAATAATACGCCAGGCAAAGAAAAGGTATATATAACGGGAATTAAAGCAGCTGCAGCAACTAGCACCATCTACAAAACAAATGGCTGTAGCTGTACTCTTCTTCGTTATAAATTCAAAGTATTTTACTACAGGAACGAGTGCAACTAGCGCCGTCTACAAAACGAATTTAAGGTAATTTTAATTCTGGAGCGATACATAAGCAATTTTCCATATCAATCAAAACAACATGATTGTTTACGAAATAAATTTAACTACTTACTTAACGACAGATGGCGTCATCTGTACTCATTTTCACTTAAATTTAAGTGTTTTATAACGGGAACGAGTGCAGCTGGCGCCATCTACAATATACGTATAAAAGTTAATTTTAAAACTGGCGCGATACATGGCAGATCTTCCATATCAATTTAAACAAAATTATTGTTTACGAATGAAATTTAACTACTTGACGACAGATGGCGCCAGCTGTACTCATATTCACTATAAAATTAAAGTATTTTATAATCGAAACGAGTGCAGCTGCAGCAGCTAGCACCATCAAGAAAACGAATTGAAGTTAAGATTAATTCTGGCACATACATGGCAAATTATTTAATTAAGACAACCTACTATTATAATCCCCGGGAAACGATTAGCCTTACTGGCCCGCGCGTAAAGCACCGCGATATGAGCTGACGCATAACTGTGTCACTACATTATTAACTTTTTTAGGTTAGGTTAGGTTAGGTTAGGTTAGGTTAGGTTAGGTTAGGTTAGGTTAGGTTAGGTTAGGGGGTGCTGGCACGGGAGATCGCTCTGAAATTTTGTATAGGGGGGTTTTAAGAGTTGCTCTTTCATGTGGAACCCACATTGAGGATGTGAATCGCGCTCCTTTTGGTACCTCCCATACATTTTTTTTGAAAAAAGTAGGTTTTTTATTTAAAAAATAAAACGATACTCTTTATGTAGCTAGCTTTCATGCTACACCAAAATTTAATTAATTCCGCGTCGAATGGCATTTTTTTTTAATTTCTAGGACGTATAATAAAGATTTTAGACCCGGGTTCGATTTTAAAAGACTTCAACGGGCGACGAAATTTTAAAAGAAACTAGCCCGATTTTTTTTAAAAAAAGTTCATAACTTTGTTATAGTATTGAAATCGTTAAAACAAATAAAAATTAAATTAAAGCGAATTAGTTATTCTATCATACGCAATTTTATTTTTATTTTTTCCTTAATGCGTTCAAAAGTTATAACGGTAAACATAGATTGCTCGTAGGTTCAAATAAGGCGCTGGATTGCATTTTAAATGGAAAAAGTAAAATCCGACTCCCACTTGACCAAAATTTTGAAGTGGCCGCCATTTTGAACTTTTTTGTTTCTGGTTCGATTGTTTTGAAAATCTGAGGGCCCCTTGGTACTTTAAATGCGAATCCGTAACCAGATTTTACAAAAGTGGCCGCCATTTTGAACTTTTTTGTTACTGGTTTGGTTGTCTTGAAAATCAATATCTGAGGGCTCCTTGGGATTACAAATGCGTTTCCGTAGTCAAATTTAAAAAAGAGACCGCAATTTTGAACCTTTTAGTTACTGGTTCGATTTTCTTAAATAAATCGACCGTCGATACGAGTAAAATCGTAACTAAATTTAAGTGTTTTTTTGACTTTTACAGGGAGAGTTAAGTGAAAAAAGATCTACAAAACTGTATTTTTACATTTTTGATACATTGAGAAATAAAAAAAATACCCAATTTGATAACATCGTATGTCGAGGTTCATCAATAGTAATCCACTATTACATTAAGAGAAAATCATTGTAACTAGACTTAAGAATATTTTTTTACCCGAAATCGCTTCCAATTGTCACGATCACAGGCCAGTATCATCGCATAAATAGTTACGATTTTAATGTGCCAACGTTTTAGCAAGTACAGAGCACGTAAATGTGGTTAAAATGTTACTCTACTTTAAGAGCTCGCGCTATGGGTGTTTCGGTTTTGCGCCTAAATTGATTTACTATGATTTTACTGGCCCGTTCCTTCCATTTGCATTTTTTACCTGGAAACATTAATTTTGAAGACGGTTTTTACTTGCACCGTGTGACGTAGATGTAGGAGCACGTCTGTTTATGTGTATTGGAAATACTTTTATTTTTTTTGAGTGAGTGTTAATTACTTAAATTAATTGGAAAAGTTCCACTGAATCTAGTTATGAATGAAGAGTGGTAAAAGTACCCGTAAGAACAAAACTATTTACCTATTGCGATTGTTTTATAAACCTGTTTAATTAATTAAAAGGTTAATTGGACCAAACAAGTAAAACTTTTACTCAGTGTAAGTCGCCTAATTAATTGGAAAAGTTCCACTGAATCTAGTTATGAATGAAGAGTGGTAAAAGTACCCGTAAGAACAAAACTATTTACCTATTGCGATTGTTTTATAAACCTGTTTAATTAATTAAAAGGTTAATTGGACCAAACAAGTAAAACTTTTACTCAGTGTAAGTCGCCTACTAAGTAATACTAACTGATTTTTTTTCGAATATTAAGTATTCTGGTTTTGTTAGTGAATACCTACTTTCTTTAGTTATGTAAAAAGTCGCTAGAGTACGTTAAGAGAAACAATTAAAAAAATATTTCCAACCGGTATTTCGTTACTATTACTTAAAATGACTTTTTTTTTTGTAAAAAGGCCCCGATGTGTATAGTATTGTATAGCTATACGTATTTAACGTTTGTTTGAGCGTGATTTGAAATATTTCAAAGGATTGATAAAAAACTACTTCACCGATTTGCGAAATTCTTTTGAAAAAATAAGTCTCATACTTCTAAGATAGTAAGTTATTAGATACAACGCACTATAACTTTCACGCTGCGTTAATTGCGGAAAATTTTAAACTTGTGCTTGTTTTTTGACAAAATATTAGTTAGGTAGGGTAGGAAAGTATTAAATAATATAATCACTAAAAAGGGCAAAATTAAAATAATTAAGAAAAGAAGGAACCGACTTTAAACGGAGTCATTTAATTTTGTTCAGGACATCTTGGGTTAAACAAACTGAAGTCGGCGTCCTAGAATATTTTAACCAAAAAGCCGACTTTTTAAAGATTAAGATTCGCTAGTAAACTCATCCTCCCATATGTAATGTAGTTACGTAATATTGAATTATATGGTTACTGTCAATTGGAAATAAAAACATAACTACTTTATTAAGTATTAATGATATTGATCATCGATGAAAACATAACATACTTAATTGAACTGTCATAAAGTTATACGTACCTGGTCTATTATTTTATCATTGTGATCTCTTTGAAGAAGAAAGGTAATTAAAATAGTTAATTAAAGTAGTCAAAATACTAAATATTAGCACTTAATAGTGCCAAAGTGAAAGTTTATGTTTTGTTACCCATTTGTTACTAAATAACTTGATTAAGCCAAAGCAAGTGTTGATGTTTATTTATTTATTACTATTTAGCTGGCAACCAGATTAGTCCTGAAGTATCTAAATACTTACCACCCTCTACTTATTGAGGGTGGTAATTACCAAATTACGGTGTTAAAGTACTTTTATTGTTTCTTAATTATTATTTATTAAATAAAAAGTTAAATAATGTATAAACTATTTTGTACCTAAATATTTTTTATTCTTTCAATATTCAGTAAAAATATTTTTTAAATGAACAATAATGATAATTGGCAATTATCTACTTGAAACTAATTCACTGTATAATAATTTTTATATTTTCTAACCGGAGTTACTATATTTTAAGTCATAAAATACAATAAAATAGCCGCGATTCTGTTGCAAGTAACATGGTTTCTTTAGATACGATGATATTGGCCTAACAAATAATGGCAAAACTTAAAGCTGTAAGATGGTATTGTAATATACAATAATACTCGATAGTCGATAACGCAAAATACGTGATCGTAACTCGATCTAAAATTTAAAATAAACAGTTTAGAAAAAAAATGAAAATTTAGAATTAAAGAGCACCAAATTCTGAGAAACATGATATGTACATTTGTACGAAAACATAAACTAATAAGTAAAATATCGCGGTTTGAAGTTGCAAAATACGTTTTTTCGCTCTCCTGAAAACCTCTGTTTTGTAGTTACGATTTTACTCGTATCGACGGTCGAAATATAGTATCAAAAATTGTAAACTATTATAAGAAAATCATCCGTGGCCGCTTCTTCATGATTATTATATTCGTACAAACTTACCCAATGCCCTTTAACAAAAATGCATTTATCCACAAAAATGGTAGGTTAAGTTCGTTAGTTGTTTATATACGCCCGAAGGGCAAACCGCTCAGAAATAGGGGCCCCGTGAAGCGGGGACCCGTCGACTCAGTGCCAGACCGTAGTCAAAGTCAAAAGAGCCGGTATTCATTTCTTTGTATTCGTTTAGGGTCATATCACACCAAGAATTTGTAAAACTTTCGTATGCAAATATCTCACATTTTCAATGAGCATTCAGGGGTTTGTCTACTGAAATTTGTAAATTTATCTCTCGAAACAGTGACACGTGACATACGTGACAAGTGAAAACTCCAACTTTTAATCATGATATCTCTAAATGAATCCACTGTAAAGCGTCAATTCATGGTTTATTCACAACAGTATGAATGTAGCAATGAGTACCTAACACTGAAAAAAAAAAAAAAAACAATCATAATTGATATAAAAATAAGTATAAAAATTCAATAAATTTACGCGGACAACTTGATTATCACACACAAATTTAAACTTTTGGCAGATAATCGTTTAACATTTCTTTTGCTAACGAAAACGTGTACAGCTGGCACCATCTGTCGTCAAGAAGTTAAGATATAACACTTGTTAATCATTTTGATTTAATTTATATGGAATGATTGCTATTTTATCGCTTTAAATTTAAATTTTGAGTTAGATTTGGATTAGATACTTAAATTCCGTATTGAAAACGTATATAATTGCGCTGATTTATAAGGAATAACTGCAATGTATGGCTCCAGATTAAAATGAAACTTTATTTCATATTGTATATAGCTAGTTCCACTCGTTTCCGTAAACGAAAACTTGAACACCTGGTGCCATCTAACGTCAAGTAGCTAAATCAAATTAAATTCGGTAACAGCCATGTTGACATGTATCGCACCAGAATTAAATGAAACCTTAATTCGTATTGAAGATAACAAGTTCGACCCAATCCCGTAAACGAAAACTTAAACAGCTGATTCATATATAAAAATAATTGCTATGTACCGCACCAGAATTAATAATAAAAATTAAATTCTTAGAGTACAAAGCTCTAGTTGCACTCGTCTCAGTAAGCGAAAACATGTACAACTGGCGCCATCTGTCGTCAGGGAGCTAAAGGTGTATTTGTTACCAGTCACACGGTTATGTATAGAGCCGATAGATGGCGCTACCAGTCGATTAGATCGCACAATCGATTTGTTCCTCAAAAATAACTATAACAATTGTGGCAAACACTAGTAACCTCCGGTTAGGTTAGGTTAGGTTAGGTTAGGTTAGGTTAGGTTAGGTTAGGTTAGGTTAGGTTAGGTTAGGTTAGGTTAGGTTAGGTTAGGTTAGGTTAGGTTAGGTTAGGTTAGGTTAGGTTAGGTTAGGTTAGGTTAGGTTAGGTTAGGTTAGGTTAGGTTAGGTTGGGGTGCGGGCCGGATTCCTCCACGTTGGCCTGGGTGCTGCAGTCTCTCTTGATCTCGATCCGGAGAGAACGCAGCATCTGGGCTGGTGCACCCTGGGCATCGGCTGAGACTTTCTCCTTATGGGGGATTCTTTCAGTCCATGGCGAATATCCGGCACGGGGGTGGTGACAGGGGTTTCTTGAAGGGTTGCGGTTGTGTGGAGACCACTTCCGCCCCGGAAAGTTTCCTTCTGTCACCTGGGGAGGGATGGTGTGACGAGCGGCTTTTCTTCGGAGAAGCTGCTTCGTCCACCGGTTGTGGGCGGCGACAGAGGTCGTTTGAAGGGGCGGTTGCGTGTGCCTACGAGGCCGTTTCCGCCCTGGACAGCTTCCATCTGTTGCCTTTTGAGGATTGGTGGCTGGGGTAGTTTGAAGGGTCAGTTGCGTGTGCCTACGAGGCCGTTTCTGTTCCCGGAAAGCTTAACCAGTCGCCTGGAGGGGGCAGTGACTGAGGTTGTTGAAAGGGGCGGTTGCGTGTGCCTTCGAGGCCGTTTCCGCCCTGGACAGCTTCCTTCCGTCACATTTGCGGTTGGTGTCCTTCTACGTGTCTTCTGGAATACCGGGGGGCACTGTAGTTATTGGTGGGACAGCTGTGGTGGGGTGTGTTTGAAGGGTATGGGACCAACCCAATGCGGTTGGGTATCCGGAAAGCACCATCCACCACAGGCAGACCGTTGAAGGGAAGGCGAACTCAGCGGACTTCGGTTCGCTGCTCGCGCGAACTTCTTGTAGAGCCAGTGGGTTGGGGGCCCACATTGCACGGCTTTACCGGTCTGGGGAGACGGTCGCGGGCTGTTCACAGCCGTCTCCTCCTTTGGCGGAGAAGGGGGGGCTCTTCGGAGCAGGCCGGGAGGCGCGTCAGTGGAGAATGCTTTTTAGCGGTTCCGCGGCGCCTCACTACTGGCCAGGGAGGTTAAACGCCGGAGTTGGTTTTAGACGGTAGTTCTTTTGAGAGTCCGTCATACCTCCCATTGCACAGCCATCCCCAGGCTGGGAGGATGCGTAAATTGCATTTCCACTCCGTCAACAAAAAAAAAAAAAAAAAAAAAAAAAAAAAAAAAAAAAAAGGTTAGGTTAGGTTAGGTTAGGTTAGGTTAGGTTAGGTTAGGTTAGGTTAGGTTAGGTTAGGTTAGGTTAGGTTAGGTTAGGTTAGGTTAGGTTAGGTTAGGTTAGGTTAGGTTAGGTTAGGTTAGGTTAGGTTAGGTTAGGTTAGGTTAGGTTAGGTTAGGTTAGGTTAGGTTAGGTTAGGTTAGGTTAGGTTAGGTTAGGTTAGGTTAGGTTAGGTTAGGTTAGGTTAGGTTAGGTTAGGTTAGGTTAGGTTAGGTTAGGTTAGGTTAGGTTAGGTTAGGTTAGGTTAGGTTAGGTTAGGTTAGGTTAGGTTAGGTTAGGTTAGGTTAGGTTAGGTTAGGTTAGGTTAGGTTAGGTTAGGTTAGGTTAGGTTGGGGTGCGGGCCGGATTCCTCCACGTTGGCCTGGGTGCTGCAGTCTCTCTTGATCTCGATCCGGAGAGAACGCAGCATCTGGGCTGGTGCACCCTGGGCATCGGCTGAGACTTTCTCCTTATGGGGGATTCTTTCAGTCCATGGCGAATATCCGGCACGGGGGTGGTGACAGGGGTTTCTTGAAGGGTTGCGGTTGTGTGGAGACCACTTCCGCCCCGGAAAGTTTCCTTCTGTCACCTGGGGAGGGATGGTGTGACGAGCGGCTTTTCTTCGGAGAAGCTGCTTCGTCCACCAGTTGTGGGCGGCGACAGAGGTCGTTTGAAGGGGCGGTTGCGTGTGCCTACGAGGCCGTTTCCGCCCTGGACAGCTTCCATCTGTTGCCTTTTGAGGATTGGTGACTGGGGTAGTTTGAAGGGTCAGTTGCGTGTGCCTACGAGGCCGTTTCTGTTCCCGGAAAGCTTAACCAGTCGCCTGGAGGGGGCAGTGACTGAGGTTGTTGAAAGGGGCGGTTGCGTGTGCCTTCGAGGCCGTTTCCGCCCTGGACAGCTTCCTTCCGTCACATTTGCGGTTGGTGTCCTTCTACGTGTCTTCTGGAATACCGGGGGGCACTGTAGTTATTGGTGGGACAGCTGTGGTGGGGTGTGTTTGAAGGGTATGGGACCAACCCAATGCGGTTGGGTATCCGGAAAGCACCATCCACCACAGGCAGACCGTTGAAGGGAAGGCGAACTCAGCGGACTTCGGTTCGCTGCTCGCCCGAACTTCTTGTAGAGCCAGTGGGTTGGGGGCCCACATTGCACGGCTTTACCGGTCTGGGGAGACGGTCGCGGGCTGTTCACAGCCGTCTCCTCCTTTGGCGGAGAAGGGGGGGCTCTTCGGAGCAGGCCGGGAGGCGCGTCAGTGGAGAATGCTTTTTAGCGGTTCCGCGGCGCCTCACTACTGGCCAGGGAGGTTAAACGCCGGAGTGGTTTTAGACGGTAGTTCTTTTGAGAGTCCGTCATACCTCCCATTGCACAGCCATCCCCAGGCTGGGAGGATGCGTAAATTGCATTTCCACTCCGTCAACAAAAAAAAAAAAAAAAAAAAAAAAAAAAAAAAAAGGTTAGGTTAGGTTAGGTTGGGGTGCAGGCCGGATTCCTCCACGTTGGCCTGAGTGCTGCAGTCTCTCTTGATCTCGATCCGGAGAGAACGCAGCATCTGGGCTGGTGCACCCTGGGCATCGGCTGAGACTTTCTCCTTATGGGGGATTCTTTCAGTCCATGGCGAATATCCGGCACGGGGGTGGTGACAGGGGTTTCTTGAAGGGTTGCGGTTGTGTGGAGACCACTTCCGCCCCGGAAAGTTTCCTTCTGTCACCTGGGGAGGGATGGTGTGACGAGCGGCTTTTCTTCGGAGAAGCTGCTTCGTCCACCAGTTGTGGGCGGCGACAGAGGTCGTTTGAAGGGGCGGTTCCGTGTGCCTACGAGGCCGTTTCCGCCCTGGACAGCTTCCATCTGTTGCCTTTTGAGGATTGGAGACTGGGGTAGTTTGAAGGGTCAGTTGCGTGTGCCTACGAGGCCGTTTCTGTTCCCGGAAAGCTTAACCAGTCGCCTGGAGGGGGCAGTGACTGAGGTTGTTGAAAGGGGCGGTTGCGTGTGCCTTCGAGGCCGTTTCCGCCCTGGACAGCTTCCTTCCGTCACATTTGCGGTTGGTGTCCTTCTACGTGTCTTCTGGAATACCGGGGGGCACTGTAGTTATTGGTGGGACAGCTGTGGTGGGGTGTGTTTGAAGGGTATGGGACCAACCCAATGCGGTTGGGTATCCGGAAAGCACCATCCACCACAGGCAGACCGTTGAAGGGAAGGCGAACTCAGCGGACTTCGGTTCGCTGCTCGCCCGAACTTCTTGTAGAGCCAGTGGGTTGGGGGCCCACATTGCACGGCTTTACCGGTCTGGGGAGACGGTCGCGGGCTGTTCACAGCCGTCTCCTCCTTTGGCGGAGAAGGGGGGGCTCTTCGGAGCAGGCCGGGAGGCGCGTCAGTGGAGAATGCTTTTTAGCGGTTCCGCGGCGCCTCACTACTGGCCAGGGAGGTTAAACGCCGGAGTGGTTTTAGACGGTAGTTCTTTTGAGAGTCCGTCATACCTCCCATTGCACAGCCATCCCCAGGCTGGGAGGATGCGTAAATTGCATTTCCACTCCGTCAACAAAAAAAAAAAAAAAAAAAAAGGTTAGGTTAGGTTAGGTTAGGTTAGGTTAGGTTAGGTTAGGTTAGGTTAGGTTAGGTTAGGTTAGGTTAGGTTAGGTTAGGTTAGGTTAGGTTAGGTTAGGTTGGGGTGCGGGCCGGATTCCTCCACGTTGGCCTGGGTGCTGCAGTCTCTCTTGATCTCGATCCGGAGAGAACGCAGCATCTGGGCTGGTGCACCCTGGGCATCGGCTGAGACTTTCTCCTTATGGGGGATTCTTTCAGTCCATGGCGAATATCCGGCACGGGGGTGGTGACAGGGGTTTCTTGAAGGGTTGCGGTTGTGTGGAGACCACTTCCGCCCCGGAAAGTTTCCTTCTGTCACCTGGGGAGGGATGGTGTGACGAGCGGCTTTTCTTCGGAGAAGCTGCTTCGTCCACCAGTTGTGGGCGGCGACAGAGGTCGTTTGAAGGGGCGGTTGCGTGTGCCTACGAGGCCGTTTCCGCCCTGGACAGCTTCCATCTGTTGCCTTTTGAGGATTGGTGACTGGGGTAGTTTGAAGGGTCAGTTGCGTGTGCCTACGAGGCCGTTTCTGTTCCCGGAAAGCTTAACCAGTCGCCTGGAGGGGGCAGTGACTGAGGTTGTTGAAAGGGGCGGTTGCGTGTGCCTTCGAGGCCGTTTCCGCCCTGGACAGCTTCCTTCCGTCACATTTGCGGTTGGTGTCCTTCTACGTGTCTTCTGGAATACCGGGGGGCACTGTAGTTATTGGTGGGACAGCTGTGGTGGGGTGTGTTTGAAGGGTATGGGACCAACCCAATGCGGTTGGGTATCCGGAAAGCACCATCCACCACAGGCAGACCGTTGAAGGGAAGGCGAACTCAGCGGACTTCGGTTCGCTGCTCGCCCGAACTTCTTGTAGAGCCAGTGGGTTGGGGGCCCACATTGCACGGCTTTACCGGTCTGGGGAGACGGTCGCGGGCTGTTCACAGCCGTCTCCTCCTTTGGCGGAGAAGGGGGGGCTCTTCGGAGCAGGCCGGGAGGCGCGTCAGTGGAGAATGCTCTTTAGCGGTTCCGCGGCGCCTCACTACTGGCCAGGGAGGTTAAACGCCGGAGTGGTTTTAGACGGTAGTTCTTTTGAGAGTCCGTCATACCTCCCATTGCACAGCCATCCCCAGGCTGGGAGGATGCGTAAATTGCATTTCCACTCCGTCAACAAAAAAAAAAAAAAAAAAAAAAAAAAAAAAAAAAAGGTTAGGTTAGGTTAGGTTAGGTTAGGTTAGGTTAGGTTAGGTTAGGTTAGGTTAGGTTAGGTTAGGTTAGGTTAGGTTAGGTTAGGTTAGGTTAGGTTAGGTTAGGTTAGGTTAGGTTAGGTTAGGTTAGGTTAGGTTAGGTTAGGTTAGGTTAGGTTAGGTTAGGTTAGGTTAGGTTAGGTTAGGTTAGGTTAGGTTAGGTTAGGTTAGGTTAGGTTAGGTTAGGTTAGGTTAGGTTAGGTTAGGTTAGGTTAGGTTAGGTTAGGTTAGGTTAGGTTAGGTTAGGTTAGGTTAGGTTAGGTTAGGTTAGGTTAGGTTAGGTTAGGTTAGGTTAGGTTAGGTTAGGTTAGGTTAGGTTAGGTTAGGTTAGGTTAGGTTAGGTTAGGTTAGGTTAGGTTAGGTTAGGTTAGGTTAGGTTAGGTTAGGTTAGGTTAGGTTAGGTTAGGTTAGGTTAGGTTAGGTTAGGTTAGGTTAGGTTAGGTTAGGTTAGGTTAGGTTAGGTTAGGTTAGGTTAGGTTAGGTTAGGTTAGGTTAGGTTAGGTTAGGTTAGGTTAGGTTAGGTTAGGTTAGGTTAGGTTAGGTTAGGTTAGGTTAGGTTAGGTTAGGTTAGGTTAGGTTAGGTTAGGTTAGGTTAGGTTAGGTTAGGTTAGGTTAGGTTAGGTTAGGTTAGGTTAGGTTAGGTTAGGTTAGGTTAGGTTAGGTTAGGTTAGGTTAGGTTAGGTTAGGTTAGGTTAGGTTGGGTTAGGTTGGGTTAGGTTAGGTTAGGTTAGGTTGGGTTGGGTTAGGTTAGGTTAGGTTAGGTTAGGTTAGGTTAGGTTAGGTTAGGTTAGGTTAGGTTAGGTTAGGTTAGGTTAGGTTAGGTTAGGTTAGGTTAGGTTAGGTTAGGTTAGGTTAGGTTAGGTTAGGTTAGGTTAGGTTAGGTTAGGTTAGGTTAGGTTAGGTTAGGTTAGGTTAGGTTAGGTTAGGTTAGGTTAGGTTAGGTTAGGTTAGGTTAGGTTAGGTTAGGTTAGGTTAGGTTAGGTTAGGTTAGGTTAGGTTAGGTTAGGTTAGGTTAGGTTAGGTTAGGTTAGGTTAGGTTAGGTTAGGTTAGGTTAGGTTAGGTTAGGTTAGGTTAGGTTAGGTTAGGTTAGGTTAGGTTAGGTTAGGTTAGGTTAGGTTAGGTTAGGTTAGGTTAGGTTAGGTTAGGTTAGGTTAGGTTAGGTTAGGTTAGGTTAGGTTAGGTTAGGTTAGGTTAGGTTAGGTTAGGTTAGGTTAGGTTAGGTTAGGTTAGGTTAGGTTAGGTTAGGTTAGGTTAGGTTAGGTTAGGTTAGGTTAGGTTAGGTTAGGTTAGGTTAGGTTAGGTTAGGTTAGGTTAGGTTAGGTTAGGTTAGGTTAGGTTAGGTTAGGTTAGGTTAGGTTAGGTTAGGTTAGGTTAGGTTAGGTTAGGTTAGGTTAGGTTAGGTTAGGTTAGGTTAGGTTAGGTTAGGTTAGGTTAGGTTAGGTTAGGTTAGGTTAGGTTAGGTTAGGTTAGGTTAGGTTAGGTTAGGTTAGGTTAGGTTAGGTTAGGTTAGGTTAGGTTAGGTTAGGTTAGGTTAGGTTAGGTTAGGTTAGGTTAGGTTAGGTTAGGTTAGGTTAGGTTAGGTTAGGTTAGGTTAGGTTAGGTTAGGTTAGGTTAGGTTAGGTTAGGTTAGGTTAGGTTAGGTTAGGTTAGGTTAGGTTAGGTTAGGTTAGGTTAGGTTAGGTTAGGTTAGGTTAGGTTAGGTTAGGTTAGGTTAGGTTAGGTTAGGTTAGGTTAGGTTAGGTTAGGTTAGGTTAGGTTAGGTTAGGTTAGGTTAGGTTAGGTTAGGTTAGGTTAGGTTAGGTTAGGTTAGGTTAGGTTAGGTTAGGTTAGGTTAGGTTAGGTTAGGTTAGGTTAGGTTAGGTTAGGTTAGGTTAGGTTAGGTTAGGTTAGGTTAGGTTAGGTTAGGTTAGGTTAGGTTAGGTTAGGTTAGGTTAGGTTAGGTTAGGTTAGGTTAGGTTAGGTTAGGTTAGGTTAGGTTAGGTTAGGTTAGGTTAGGTTAGGTTAGGTTAGGTTAGGTTAGGTTAGGTTAGGTTAGGTTAGGTTAGGTTAGGTTAGGTTAGGTTAGGTTAGGTTAGGTTAGGTTAGGTTAGGTTAGGTTAGGTTAGGTTAGGTTAGGTTAGGTTAGGTTAGGTTAGG